>OV884017.1:14547500-15797500 GCA_930367235.1 Sarcophaga rosellei
AAAGAACACATTCACTACAACGAGAGCGAAACTCTTCGTTTCTATTTTAATGTTTGTGAACATGTACCCAAACTCTAACATAACGTACTGAACAGAGTTCACATACACTATTTCTTAGTGTTTGTGTACAAAGTACTCTAAAAATATCAGTACACAACGAAAAATATTTTTTTGGTGAACATTTTTTGAGTACACTAAAATTTTTACTGTACGCGAGAGTCGCATTACCTTTGCGATATTTTTTTTCGCCATTAGTGTTGCTATCTAAAAATATCTTTTAATAACGGAGAAGCAGTATTTTAAACACGTAAGATCTTCAGAGACTTCAATTTCTTGATTCGTTTCACAATAGTGGCGTTAGAAATGAAATTAAAGCGAAAAACTTTCGGGTTGAAACTTATTCGTCATGGTCGACGATGGTTAATCTGTGCTACAGAAAGTCAGAAGTTCGCCAATGTATAAATATATCAGATATTAGCGGTAAATCCAAAAAAGCATTTTTAATCTTGAGAATACATTTTCTTTTTATAATTCCAGAACCAAATGCTGTTGTTCCTGAAGCAAAAATGCCAAAATATGATAACACTTCCATAAAAGACGAATATAGTCGTAGTAGTTTTGAAGAAGCAGCTAGTGATGATGGTACAATTGGTACATTTTCAGGTAGCTTTCATCATGAAAGAGATACGGGAGATTTTGTTATAACATTGAAATATAAAAATCGCCAACAAATGCTACAAACTCTGCATACGATTTATTGTAGTGCTGTTGCCAGCGAAGAATTGAACAAAAATACTGCAAGCGGTAGAAAAAATGCTGCACGTGATAGAGAGCTTCTCAAAAAACTATACGGTATGTTATTGTTGTATTATTGTATAATTGTAATGTAAAATCATATTTAAAGTTTTTGTTTTTTTTTCGTTACAGATTCGGCATATATGTCAACAGAATGATACGTGTGTGTTTTGTTTTGTTTTGTTTTCACTTTCATTCGTTTCCACCAACACCACTCTATACTTTTATTTAATTATACTTTAATTGTATGTTCGTTCTTAAGCGTTAGTTCTTCATAATGCCCTACTATTGTCCAGTGACAATAGTGAAAGTATTACAAGCTTAAATTTTATTTTAAACAGTTTTATATATAAAACACAAAGATCTTACAGTTATATTTATAATATATCTGCTTAATGTCTCCTTAAGCTTTAACTATAATTTCGAACCTTAAGTATCTATCACCTTTTGTTCATTATTGTTTACCTCATCCTTATGTGCATTTTCGTTTTGCAGTTTCTGTTTCATTGTTTACCTTATTGAAGAATCATTTAGATATGTAAACAAAGTGTCATTTTTTTTTACTGTAATTTTATATGGCTTTAGTATATTGTTTAAAGAGGCAATATTTGTTAGTGTGCCTTTTCTTTTTTCTACTTAATTGTTTTATGTTAATTAGTGCTTTACTTAAAAGTGTCCTTTTTTTCTCTCACACTTTTAATCAATTCCAAAATGTAATTCTAAATACCAAATTATATATTTTTTTTGTAAATAGAAAATAGTACAAGTACTAATATAAATATGAAATTTATGTACACTATGTATATTTATATATACGTATTATATTTGAAAATATTAAAGAAATAATAAAATAAAAAGGAAATATATTTTTTATATAAAAAAAAAAATAACAATAAAAATGAAAACTTATTTAAAGTTTATAAAACAAATGTTTGAAAAAAAAAGTGACAATTAATTGCAATACCATAGCAGTTCTTCTTTTTTGGTTTCAGTGTCAATAAATCTAAGCAATTAATCGTGTCCAAACCAGAGGTTAACAATGAGTATTCAAAAAAGATGAGTAGATTCGAATCATACTTTTAATTTCTGATACTTATACGCATTCATACTTATTTTAATATCATACTCGTACTACTCATATTCAAAGTTTTAAGTACTCATCGTACTCATACTTAACAATACGAATGATGTTGTTGATTTCGACTCTCCTTTACTCAACACATACAAGAATCACAGAATAAGTATGATTCGCGTACGAACACTACAATACTCACTAGAAGGTTGTGTGTTTGCTTTGCTTGCTGTCTTTGTATTTTTCTTTCTTGTTTCTTTGTAAATGCAACAACAACTAAGACTGTAAATTTTGATGAATGATTCGAATCACACACACTATATGTGGTGTGATAAGCTAGGTTGTAATCCTGACTGAAGGGTTGTAAAGACTAATTATGTATATTTGTTCATATGTACAAGGTACGGACTGTTATAGTGAATGAATCAAACTATCCACTCAAGCTTTATCATGAAAAAAAGCCCCGGACCAAGCATTTTAAGCCTTCGAGTGAGCACGTCGCTGCAGAGCAGGGGCTACGAAAATTTTTTGTTTGTGTATTAGCGAGTACATACATACATAATTGGCCATTACAACCCTTCAGTCAGGATTACGGCCTAGCTTCACAACACCACTCATGTTGTGTGCGTTAATTTTTTATACATGAGTGGCGGGACCTACAGTTTAAAGTCGACTCCGAACGACAGATTTTTTGAGAAGCTTTTCATGGCAATTTTTACTCTCAGAGTTTTTGCCAGAAATCTGCTGAGAGGAAGTCGCCGAAGAAATATTTTCATATTTTCGTTTTGATGTCTGACCTGGGATTCGAACTCGAGCCTTTCGTCTAATAAGCCAACACACTACCTACTAGACCACGGCGACCACGGTATTAGTGAGTAAGGGAGAGAAAATAAGTTGAGAGCTTACAGTCATAGAAATATGTTAGTAATATACGCTATTTTGATTTTCATTTCATCAACATCCATAAAGTTATACATCTTTGACTTAATAATAAGGTAATGGTTTTTTTTATAGATATTTGCTGGTTACTAATTCTGGTTCATAAATTTCCTCTCCTATTAATAACCAACCTTTTAATTTTCCTAAAATATTGATTTATGTCTATAAAAAAGTTGGTATCTTTCCATATTATCTAAATTATTTACTTGACTATTAAAACAAATAAAATGTGTTTTAAGAACATATAAGAATTTGAATTTTAATAAGAAGCATTTTTTAACATAAAATATTTTTTGAGTGTAAACCTAAAAAAAATATTATATCATTCGCTGACATGTGTGCTTGTCGCAGTCTGATTGACAACTAAACAAAAGAGCATAAACAATATGTGTGAATTCTCTCTGCACAATTGTGCTATGAAATGGTAATCCCTGCTGTAGAGATATAGCATGTACACAAAAGATTCCGGCTTCTTCACATTACCACAAACTCTGCACGTACTACTAACTAACCGTGCTACGGTGAGCCCTTTCTTTCCTGCTCATCTATAGCCTTATTACGCAAGGTTCCGAAATACTGAAGCCATTCAAAGGCGTGAACACAATCAAACATAATGAACAGTTAGTGTTAGAAATTTTACTATCTACATACATAGACAGCCATCGTATCGCCCAGTTCAGTCCCTTCTAGTATTTAGTTAGTTGCCTTGGTGATTACAATCACCGGTTTATACTGTACTCATCAGAGAGCCTATGGGAGAGCTTTATGCTATCCCCGAAGTCGAGCAAAGTCACTACTAACTGCCAAGAAATACCACTAAGTATAAATTTTCAAATTTACATATTATGACCACATGGACTGTGAAAGCCGGACTCTAGGCTTGCGATAATCCACAGAATTCTGGCATTTCAGAATTGCATGTCGTCAGCCCCTACTCCACAAGCTTCACTGAAAATAGTTCCAGAATCATATTCAACGAAGCCTAAGGAGCACTAACATTAACCGATTACGTTGAGTATAAACTTCTTCACGTTATACTTACTGAAGAAGACAACAGGATCTATGGAGGAAGGCTCTTAAGCGCGGATTGTTTTAATTTTAACGTTTTTTATTAGTAGTCGCCGTAGTCTAGTAGGTAGTGTGTTGGCTTATTAGACGTAAAGCCTGGGTTCGAGCCCCAGGCCAGACATCAAAACGAAATATGAAAAAAAATATTTCTTGGGCGACTTCCTCTCAGCAGATTTCTGACAAAAACTCTGAGAGTAAATAAAACTGCCATGAAAAGGTTTCTCAAAAATCTGTCGTTCGGAGTCGACGTTAAATTGTAGGTCCCGCCACTCACGTATACAAATTAACGCACACAACATGAGTGGTGTGAGAAGCTAGGCCATAATCCTGACTGAAGGATTGTAATGACCAATTATGTATGTATGTATGCATGTTTATTTCATTAAAGTTTTGTTTTTTTTTTTAAATTTTCGATTTCCATTTTTAAATTGAATTTGAAATGCTTTTTTCATTTTAAAATTAAATTCTGTTGAATGTTGAAATGTTTGAATAGAAAAATAGAATCCGGACTGTACTTTTCTTGGTTTGTTTTCAAGTGACAAAATATTTCTTTTAACACCAGCTTCAAATGCATTTCTGTCCGTTCGTCTTGACAACATGTGTTGCAACATACTTGCATCTGTACATATGTATGTACATACATATATATTCTATTCTAAAGACTACATACGAATGTAAATAATTCAAATCATGCCTTATTATTGTGTTTATTTTTTCCATGTCTAGGAAGGACATTGAACCATAGAAGGAGAAGAGTGAAAAAAAAACACGGAATAATGTCATCTATTCTTATGAAAACAGAAATCCCTCAAACTGTTTATATTTGAAGAAACCACAGAAAAAAAAATACAACAACAAGTGATATTTTGTTAAAAGCAATAATAATAATAACAATAAAAATTAAAACGCATGCGTGCTAATATTTCGAGTCACCGCCAGATGACAATGCATTTGAGGACAATGATCAGTAGTTAGCGTATGATGGCAACGTCAGGCTTAGCACACAATAATTTTTTTTTTTTAATTTTTAAACGATGTTTTGCTGATATTTTGAAATGATGATGTGCTTCTTTGCACGCGTTTTAAACAACACATGGTCGAAATATTTGCAAAGAGAAATTAAAAGTTTTGCTGTACCCATAGCACAGATGTGATTTCGTGCGAGATTAAATAAAAGATTTGTTGTTGATATCATGGACGATGTTGTTGTTGTTATTAAGTTGAGGAAAAAATTGTAATTTTTTTCACTAATCCGTTGAAAAATTTGACATTCATAGCATATCATCCACGATTTGATTAGTTACCATGGGTATTAGGGGCGTACTATATCAAGATTTTCTTTAAATTAAAAATTTCGAATGAAAATCTTTTAGTGTTTCAAATGCAATTCCAGAGGAAATCCATTCTTGACAATGTAAGCGAACACACTCCTTCGTTTCCCATTCTTCATTTTCTATTTCCTCTCCTTTTTCCTATACATACATACATATACATAATTGCCCATTAAAACCATTCAGTCAGGATTACGGCTTAGCTTCTCACACCACTTACGTTATGTGCCTTAATTTTATACTTGAGATTTTGAGAAACTTTTTCATGGCATTTTTATTTATTCTCCGAGTTTTTGCCAGAAGTCTGCTGAGAGGAAGTCGCCGAAGTAATATTTTGTTTTTCATATTTGGGGCTCGAACCCGGGCTTTACGTCTAATAAACTAACACACTACCTACTAGACTACGTCAACTATTAGACGTGAGACCATGGTTCAAATCCCAGAACAGACATATTCAACAAACAACAAAACAAACGTTTTGATATCTGGTCTGGGGCTCGAACCCGGGCTTTACGTCTAGTAAGCGAACACACTACCTACTAGACTACGGCGGCTACTTGTCCTATCCCCTCTATTATCCATCCATTTTTAAGGACGTTCCGTACAATAGGTCAATTCGACCTCCGTCCGGGTACTGTACTTGTCTCAATTGACAAGTACACGTCCTCTAACCTAAAGCTAAACCTAAATGCGAACGCTCTAATAAAAGGACAAAGAAAAATAGTCGCAAAAACAAAAGCCTTGGGAGTTCATTGGTCTCATTATGTTAGCCCTGTAAAGACGAAAGAGATGAAATAAAAGAAACTGGATAGAGAAAGGGAAAGAAAACTGCAGAAAAGAGTACGTAATATAAACAAAGAGCCGGACATCTACAGAGGAGACGCTCCACAACTCCTCTTCATATGCTCACTATTTACTTTGACAGGATTACGACCTAGGTTCTTATACCACCTAACTTGTGTGTGTTAATTTTATACATGAGTGAAGCGACCTACAGTTTAACATCTATTCTGAACGACAGATTTAAAAAATTTCTTCATGGCAGTTAGTAACTCTCAGAGCTGTTGCCACAAGTATAATGAGGGAGAGGAGGTGAAAATGTATGTACTAGACTACGGTGAATTCTCGTTTGTATTTACCCTATAAAAATCAGGCTGAGATCTGTCTTGTGAGCCCCAACAATAAGATATACAAGCGCAGATAGATATTCCTATTCGTATTTGTGTTCGATCCTATTCCATCTCCTCATTAGCCTATACGGATAGCACATCAGACGTGTACACTTTGTTGCACACAATAGCGTCATCTATGATGCTGGTAATAATATCCACAATGCTTGAAGCTATTGCCTATCGGTTGAACTGCTCGGTTGTTGTCAGTTCGGTATTGCTCACTGGGTCCAGAGGTCATTAGAGTTAACAATCCTTGTGCAAATGCTGATTATCGACGACAACTAAACAAAGCCACCGGCTTTAAGGTTTTTAGCCTCTACATACATACATACATAATTGTTCATTACAGCGCTTCAGTCAGGATTACGACCTATCTTCTCACGTTACTTATGTTGGGAGTGTTAATTTTTACAAGAGGGTCGGGATCTACAATTTAAAGTCGATTCCGACCGACAGATTTTTGAGAAACTTTTTATGGCAATTTTATTTACTCTCAGAGTTTTGCCAGAAATCTGCTGACAGTACCTACTAGACTACAGCGACTTCAATTAGCCATTCTCATTTCCCCCTGCTCTGCACACAAGGTCCATTTAAGCACTTAAAGCCATATTAACTCAGCTTCTTAGTGAGTTTTTTTTTACACTCAAAGTTTTTGTCAGAAATCTTCTCAGGGGAAGTCGTCGGAAAAATATTTCGTTTTGTTGGAAATGTCTGATCTGGGGTTTGAACCGTGGCCTCACGTCTAATACGTCAACACACTAGCTACTAGACTACGGCGACTTCTTCACATAAGTAAGGTTTATTTCTTTTAATTTTCTCGTATTCATATTGCTTTTCAGGTCTGTTCTCACCAGCCGCTTTAAAAAAGACCATGGCTAGAATGAAAAACGCGTGGCGTAGGCGCGCAAGAAACAGAGGCGCCTGGAAGGATGTGTTGCGGCAGGCCGAAATCCGTTAAAGGGGTTGTTATGGCCAATTAAGTAAGTAAGTAAGTAGAATGAAAAACTGACATGAGAAAGTGACTAGGATCACGTCAAGTCTGAAATTTTTTAGCCTTGAGAGTCAAGCTTCTTTTCAGGGCACTTCCCTGGGAGATGCCTATTAAAATTAAGGTATGGTATGAGTCGCCGTGGTCTAGTAGGTAGTGTATTGGCTTATTAGACGTAAGGTCCGGCTGCGAGCCCCAGCCCACACATCTAAACGAAATATTAAAAACAATATTTCTTCGGCGACTTCCTATCAGCAGATTTCTGGCTAAAACTCTGAGAGTAATTAAAATTGGCATGAAAAGTTTCTCAATCGGAGTCGCCGTTAAACTGTAGGTCCCGCCACTTACGTATAAAATTAACGCACACAACATGAGTGGTGTGAGAAGCTAGGCCGTAATCCTGACTGAAGGGTTGTAATTATGTATGCCTCGTCGACTGTTTAATAAAAAAAAACCATGGCTAGAATGAAAAACTGACATGTGAAAGTGACTAGGAGCACATCAACTCTGAAATTTTTTAGTCTTGAGAATCAAGCTTCTTTTCAGGGCACTCCTCTGGGAGATGCCTATTAAAATTAAGGTATGATACCGCTTGCCACCGTACGCTGTCCGATTTTACAGCTATCTCTAGGCTTCTATAGTAACCTAAGTAACCATTATAACAGGTTGTGCAATAGCTACAGTGCTAGTCGGTTAATTTGGTGTTATGGGTTCGATTCTTAACAGAGATTTTGTTTATATTCTAACTTGACTATACTGTATAACTATGTTGTAAAGATATTGCAAGTATGGCGGGTTCATATCTTGTATAAGAGACAAAATAAAAATTATTTGCAAAGAAATTGAATTTTTCTCTTACCCAATACCATAGCATTACTTATGGGCATATGAGTTTACTACACCATATTAGTTTGTTGTAAGACAGACAAGTTTTTCAATTAAAATCAAATGTACATACGAACTAGGCAAACACTTCTGCAGTCGATGACAATAACCTACCCAAACGTTAAATATGTTAAGAGCCAAGAGAGAACAGCATATGTACATATTTATTTAGAATTTCTTAAGTCGGGCAATGTTAATGAACCTTATTGTTTTTTTTTTAAAGATTTTCTAAAAAACATATTTTTTAAGATTTTTAAAAAAATTAAGAAAAACTTTCTTTTAAACCACCTGTTGTGGTAAAGCTTGTTGAAAACTTAAAAAAATTGAATTTAATTTCAGTTGATGACTGTTGTTCAGTGGTAGACCAATAACTACCGGAAGGTAAAGCTTTGCTTGTAACGACACTTGTGTTGCCCTTTTGTAGTTAAAATTTCCTTCATTTTTTTTTTTTTTTGATTCATTCTCAATTCATTACTTTTTGTATTACCATATAGGCATACATACATACTTGTTTAATATCTGTTTTTGTTGTTTCTTTATTTTTTATTTCGAATTCCAACTTCTGTTTTGAGACGTGCCTTGAATTAATTTCTGAATTCTTGGTAAATGAGTTGAAACTTACCAGCTAATACACACAACAAAAGTTTCAATTTCAAAATCTACTCAAAAACATTTTGAGTTTCTCCAAATAACAATTGTTAACCAACCAACGTTCTGTTTTTTTTCTCTCTCTCATTTTCATTTTATTTTATTTTTTCTAGTTTTAGCCAACCGAAGCTGGTATTAATGGAGTTATTAAGTTGAAAAACAAAATCTGCCATTGTAATGTCATCATGTTTTTCAGAAATATTTGTTGAAATAAAATATTCATAAGCACTCGAAAACTGTTAAAAAAATACTGCATGTAAATGTATAATTTCACACTACATATACAACAACAAAAACATTAACACGTTGACAGCCACGGCAATTTTCAGAAAACTGGCCACGCCAGCCAACATTGACTTACTGTTCTTTTCCCAGAAGCCATTTATCGATACTAGCACTGATATAATACGGCTTTATTCGGAGAAACACAAAAATGGCAGCTTGAGTGAGTACGAGATCAGTCGTAGTTCGCACCCTAGAAGGGAACTCAATCTACGAGTTATCTCGTAGTGTTAAGAAGTTTAAGTCGAAGTGGTCTAGTAGGTAGTGTGTTGGCTTATTAGACGAAAGCCCCGAGTTCGAATCCCAGGTCAGACATCAAAACGAAAATATGAAAATATTTCTTCGGCGACTTCCTCTCAGCAGATTTCTGGCAAAAACTCTGAGAGTAAAAATTGCCATGAAAAGCTTCTCAAAAAATCTGTCGTTCGGAATCGAGTTTAATTGATTTGATTTGTAGGTCCCGCCACTCATGTATAAAATAAACGCACACAACATGAGTGGTGTTGAGCAGCTAGGCCGTAATCCTGACTGAAGGGTTGTAATGGCCAATTATGTATGTATGTATGTATGTTAAGAAGTTTAAACAATTTTTATGTAAACGATGTAATATTGAAATGTTTGAATTTGCCCTTATCGGCACAGGCATAAAGTAGGAAAAATATGCTTTGTTCCATCACTCTACAAGACGCTCATCCTACCTACCCGTGCTTCTTTATGGCGCAGAGGCATGGACGATATTAAGCACTGATCCAGCAGCCTTGAGAGTATTCGAGAGAAAAGTACTACGTAAGATTTTCGGTCCAGTACGACAACGGTCCAACAGTGAGCTGTATGAGCTACTCAACGACATAGACGTTGTGCAGCGTTTTAATATCCAGCGGCTGCGCTGGCTTCGTCATGTCGTTCGAATGGAGGAGGATGCTTCGACAAGACAATTATTTGATGCGGAGATCTGCAGAAGTCGGCGAAGAGGACAACCTTGTATGCGTTGGAAGGACCAAATCGAGGAAACCCTGTCATCGATTGGTGTGACCAACCGGCGTAAACGCGCAAGAAGCAGAGGCGTCTGGAAGGATGTGTTGTGGCAGGCCGAAATCCGTTAATCGGGTTGTTAATGGCTAATTAAGTAAATAATTTTGTTTCATCAAAACTCCTTTCAGCAAACATAGAGGCACTTTGTGATCGATACCACATTGAACGACAACTCACTACCCAGTTTCTAGTAACCGGTCTTGAGGATCAACATCAAGGCTTCGCATAACTCCTTTAGAATCAAGTGGAAAATCTGGCAGAAAATGTAATGAACTTACATGCATACATACATAATTGGTTATTACAACACTTCAGTCAGGATTATGACCTAGCTTCTCACACCACTTAGGTTGTGTGCGTTAATTTTTATGGAGGGACCTACAGTTTAATTTCGATTTCGAACAACAGACTTTTGAGAAACTTTTCATGGCAATTTTATTTGCTACCAGAGTTTTTTGTGCCAGGAAGTCGCCGAAGAAATACTTCTTTTTATATTTCGTTTCGTTCAGGATGTCAGAGCTGGGGTTAGAACTGTGGCCTCACATATAATAAGCCAACATACTACCTACTAGACTATGATGACTTCGTATAGAAGTAGTGATGGCCGTCCCCTCAAGGAATTCGGATCGGCCATTAATTTTACATCTGAGCGGCGGGACCTACAGTTTAAAATTTTTTAAGAAACTTTTCATGGCAATTTTATTTTACACTGAGAGTTTTTGCCAGAAATTTGCTGAGAGGAAGTCATCGAAGAAATATTTTTTCGTATTTCGTTTTGTTCCGAGATGTCTGGCCTAGAGTTTGAACCTCGGCCTTATGTCCGCTAAGCCAACACACTACCTACTAGATCACAGCGACTTCTTAATGAATTTAATGATCGATATGATATTTAGTAAGAAACGCTCCGTAAGACTATCGAAAAAACAACCTTCTCAACCGATCTACAACTTCAACAGAAGTTATATGCAAGTAAGCAAAGTCTTTCCACATGTCTACCCATTATGTAATGGTTCCTGAGAAAACATAGAGTGATGTCCTTATGATGTAATTTAAGTGATTGATTCATACGTTTCTTATCCAATTTGGACTAGATAAGACTGGCAATAAAGCAAGATTCTACGTCAGACCTAGATTTGTTTGCGGATAATAAAAAAAACTTTTGCCTTAAAAGAGGTAAGAGACGGATTAATATTTGATATGTTATGTGCCTTCTCTTTAACCAATTCATGAGCTACACAATTACCCGGGGTATCCCTGTGACCATATATCCATATTAGACTGCCAGTAAACAAGAGTCGCTCAAAGAAATTGCGCCATACGCCAAACAGTTTAGATCTGAAGGCAGCAGAAAGAAATTTTATGGACACCGTCAGAAAGGATAGAAATACTGTGGTTTTATAGGGGTACACCGTAAAGCTTCCATAATCTCAGAGAATATTCTGCTAGTGAGCAGCCATTTAAACAACATGAAAATAACTGTGGCTTTCAACTACAGAGCTTTTCTCCTTTAATCCCTGAAGATAACGAAGAAATTTTCATCACGGGTTTCGTATTGTAACAATAAAGAGGCCATTACAACCCTTCGTCAGGATTACGGCCTAGCTTCTCAACACCACTCATGTTGTGTGCGTTAATTTTATACATGAGTGGCGGGACCTACAGTTTAAAGTCGACTCCGAACGACAGATTTTTTGAGAAGCTTTTCATGGCAATTTTTACTCTCAGAGTTTTCGCCAGAAATCTGCTGAGAGGAAGTCGCCGAAGAAATACTTTTTGTATTTTGTTTTTGATGTCTGGCCTGGGATTCGAACTCGTGCCTTTCGTCTAATAAGCCAACACACTACCTACTAGACCACGGCGACTTCTAGCAGAGGCTTCAATACCTTTCACAAATAATCCATTCATGAACCCTTTAACTCTCAAGAGAGGATAAGATATCAACAACGAACATCTTACAAAGGTCAGGAGCGACTCTTTTCGGGAAAGAGTAGAATTACTACCAGATAGTGTGAAGCCATGGAGTCTAATATGTACCTAATTGCCAGATTTTTTAATGATTAGCCAGGCAACCAGTGTAGATCAGTATATATTTTCATAGTAATTTTTGTTGTTGTTGTTGTCAATAACACTACCACAAATGAATTTACACAAAGTCAACAGCTGACGGAGGAATAGAAGTCCTTAATAGATTTCTTGAGAACGGAAACGAATGTTTGACGAGATGTACTCAACAAAAGAGAAGATAAAGAGAAGCAAAGACTTTTCTCAATCAAAACAGGTTTGAGACAAAACCTTTAAGAGGAGATCTGAGTAATGCGTCAAAGAATCCAGAAATAACCAGAGATTAGTGATCATCCTTTTGACAACATGTACATTTTGTGATGATGAGAATGAATCAGCAGAATATACATATGTACATATACTTGAAATGAGCAAGGTATTAATGCATTGCAGAATGAATCACCACGAATAATCTGGGTGCATATAAGGTGCTGGACAGAAACTTGTCCTTGTTGACATCGAACAGTGAGGCTTGTGAGCGTAATAGGATTAGGGGAAGATATTAAAGGGATATCCTATACATATAGTTTGAGAAGAATATAATAGATAGCATGGTTGCAGCATTATGGCATCTCTTTGTGACAATATTAATAATATTAAGGGCCATTATTACAACTTGCCTTTAACTAAAGGGAGGATTTTAACGGGTAGATAAATTGTTTTTCATTATTATGAGTACCCAATAAGATAGAAGTGATCGTTAAGCTAAAGGGAGGATCATCCTACCTTTAACATTTAAAGGTCACTTTATGTTTGAAGTTGCCATATTATATATTATTTTCATTATGGCAACTTCAAATTTTAATAAAATGAGCATATACAACAAAAAAACAACGCCCGCGGTTGCCACTGCGTTAAAAAAAACTTGTAAAATTGAGCAGTTTTATCGGCTCCCGCACTGCCATATTTTTGCAAACATTTTATAATTAAGTTGTAATAACGAAAATAAGTTAAAGGTAACTTTCCAGTTCCCTTTAGTTAAAGGTACCTTTAACTAACCCCAACTTTAACGACAAGTTGTAATAATGGCCCTAAGAGATGCTAGTTGTTCCAGAAGAAGCTCACCGCGAAGTAGAGTTAATATGGCTTTAAGTGCTTTGTTGGACTTTGTCTGCAGGGCACTACAAATAAGAATGGCTGACTAAAGTCGCTGTACTCTAGCAGGCAGCGTACGTACATATTAGACGTGAGGCTCAGACTGACTCAGACATTTCGAACACAACAAAATATGAAAAAATATCCTTCTGGCAAAAACTCTGAGCTTAAAATAATTATGCCATGAAAAGTTTCTCAAAAATCTGTCATTTGGAGTCGACGGATATTAGATCTTGCCACTCATGGATAAAATTAACATAAGTGGTGTGAGAAGCTAGGTCATAGTTCTGACTGAAGTATTGTAATAGCAAATTAATTAAGTAAGTAAGTAAGATTGCCATTATCAAATGAAATTATTCTTACGTTTCTCTAGTTCTTTTATAATTTCATTTACTTGAATTTATTTTATGCAAATCTTTATTAAAATTTTAAAGATTACAGTAAAACCCCGCTTAACGTGGGGGATACGTTCCAATAAGTTCCAGCGCTAAACGAAACAGCGTTAAACGAGGCAACTTTACACGTACATATGTAATGGGATCGGAAAATACAGTTAGACTCTTTATTCTGGATAGACTAACAAAAGCGTTGAAAAAGATACATCGTATACACCGTCGCTATATAGTGCACCAGTTTTGGTAGGTACATGGCCGTTTCATTTGTACACATACACCACATGTATCAATATACTATAGTGTGCGATTTAGGGAAATTTCAGTACTACCGCGTAATACTGAAACAGCGTTAAGCGGGTTCTTACTATATCTTTCTATGCGTAACAGTTTGACTGAAAAATCATTCTCAATCAAAACGATACTTGCACTGTAACGGTCAAAGTGCATAAATTTATTTCCACATCAGAGGGGTCCTTTTTTTTTTTTTTTTTTTGTTGTTTTTGTCTAATATAGCTGAAGATTTTAAATTTCCTTAAACACAGCAACAACAATAGCAACAAAATAGTGCACAATGATAATGATCATGATGACAATAATAACAATAACAATCGTAATAATGTTTATTAAATTAGCATTTCTATTATGGTACGCGATTCATTTGTTTTATAAATTATCATGGGGGGGGGTTTTTTTTGTTGCTTTTTCTTTATATTTGTTTTTGTTATAAAGCTGTCATTGGCATACAGCTTCTGTTTTGTTATTGTATTTGCAACAATTTTTTGTATTTGTTTTACCATTAGCCGTTGTCGTAGTAAGATCTTAATCATCTTGAAGTAGTTGTTGAACTTGTAAGATAATAAAGGTTTACAATAAATAAATACATTTTTTCCTTATTTTTTTTTTAATTTTATTTTTTAAATTAAATTAAAAGTAATTTTTTTGTTGTACATGTTGTAGTTTCCACGTTTCTGCGATGGGAATTTTCAAAGATAATCTGAATTAATCTGAGTAATGTCTGTGTAAACTCTGTGTAAAACTGTGTAAATTGTGGTTGGATTTGTATTGTTTTTAATTTTAGAAAAATTAATTCATCGATGATTAATTTTTTATGCAGAAATTATAATTATAATTTGAGTGGAATTTAAAATAAAATGAAATACTTTTATATACGGAATGATGTATGACAAGATATTTGATTTATTATTACATTTTTTTTTTTCATTAAATGAAATGAGTGAAATTAATAACAATCATAAGTAATTAAAAATTTATAAACAGCTTGTATAAATTTAACAACAAAAACAAATATTCGCCAATTGAATATTAAAATATTTTATTAAAAAAAATTAATTCCTGTTTAACCCATTAAGGGCCATTATTACAACTTGCCGTTAACTAAAGGAAGGATTTTAACAGGCAAATAAATTGTTTTTCATTATTATAAGTCCACAATAAGATAGAAGTGAGCGTTAAGCTAAAGGGAGGATCATCCTTCCATATTATATATTATTTTCAATATGGCAAATATAAACAAAATGAACAAATACAACAACAAAAAAGGACGCCCTTCGTTGCCACTGCGTTAAAAAAAAACTTGTTTATTTGAGCAGTTTTATCGACATTGCTCCGGCATTGCCATATTTTTGAAAACAGTTAACTTTATTTTATCTGTAAGTTGTAATAACGAAAATAAGTTAAAGGTGACCTTAAAGTTCACTTTAGCTAAAGGTATCTTTAACTAAACCCACAATAAGATAGAACTGAGCGTTAAGCTAAAGGGAGGATCATCCTTCCATATTATATATTATTTTCTATATCGCAACTTCAAATATAAACAAAGTGAGCAAATACAACAACAAAAAAAGACGCCCCTCGTTGCCACTGCGTTGAAAAAAGGACTTGTTTAATTAAGCAGTTTTATCTACATTGCTCAGGCACTGCCATATTTTTGAAAAAGTTAACTTTGTTTTATCCGTAAGTTGTAATAACGAAAATAAGTTAAAGGTGACTTTAAAGTTCACTTTAGCTAAAGGTATCTTTAACTAAACGCAAGTTTAACGGCAAGTTGTAATAATGGCCTTAAATATTAAAATTTTATTTTTATTTCAAAGTCTCTTTGAAATAAAAAAAAAATTAAAAAATAATTCAAGTAATTTGAAGCAATTAAACCGTCTATTAAAATGTTTTAAAAATTATTTGACGTTTATATGGCAGACGTAATTTTGAACTCATTTCTTACTTCTCATAATAAAAAAATCCATTGTCATGACACAAGCTCTGTAAAAACACGAGGGATAGGTAGACTCTATTGATAGAACCAGACATAAATTATGCCAACGATGTCTGTCTGACGTCTCCCAATTACAAAGCCGTGTCAATATAACTAGACGGGGACACCAGGGTACTGACAATAAACCGTTATATAATCACGGCATTTGAAATCGACGGCAATACTATAAAGGACATGGAGAACTTTTACAATTTTCGTGGAATTAAAATAAACTCATGAGACTTCTCAATGTCATATTAATTCTCTGTTTTTATAAGACAAATGATTTCACACGTTTGTCTAATTGTATGGCAAACACAAATGTCGAATAGATCTGTGCTGCTGCCTCTCTCGTTTCGGTTTAATTTTTTGAACCATTAAACTTTCAACACAAACAGAGAGAATCTTATTAAATCCCGATTGGATGAAAGGTGCAAGATGAGCAATTATTTTGAGAATAGTCTAGTGTTTACGAAAATAGTTGTTAAAAGACAAATAACCTTCAATACCCGTACAATATTAGTTAGTTTCAGTGCCATGACTATATATAGTAAAGCGAAGTTCCCACTTAGACCAGTCAAATGCGTTGCCATGTTTAAAGAAAAAAGGCGCTGATCCACTCCATTAGGAAAGCTGTTTGGATCAATTTATTTTGACTCTCTCATGTACAGGGAAAAATTCTTCATTTTCATTTCCGACAAAAAAAAACTGATATGGTATGATTGCCAGGCTTGTAATGCCGCAACAAGAGGAGAAAATTCAGCTCGATAAAATATACTCAATAATGTATGTATGTGGTGTTCGTTGACTTCAAGAAAGCTGTCGATCGTCTTGAAGTCGCCGTAGTCTTGTAGGTAGTGTTGGCTTATTAGACGTTAGACCAGGGTTCAAACTCCAGGTCAAACATCTATAGTACAGCAAAACGAATTATAAAAAAATAATTCATGAGAACTTCCTCTCGGCAGAATTCTGGCAAAACTCTGAGAATAATTAAAACTTGCAATGACAAGTTTCTCACAAATCTGCCGATCTGGTTTAAACTGCAGATCCTGCCACTCATGTATAAAATTAACTCTCACAATATGTATAAGTGGTGTGAGAAACTGGATCGTAATTCTGACTGAAGGGTTGTAATGACCAATTACATATGTATGTATGTTGAATTCAAATCTGAAATCGGTGAAATACAAAAAGTTTCCAACAACGGCCACCATATTCTCTGGGTCCTGATTGATTTCGACATGGTGTGAAGGGAGCAAAATGTCTTTAAGTCATATTTGTAAAGCGAGTGAGGTGTTGTCGATCAGACAACAGAGGAATATTTAGAAGAAGCGTACCAATTAGTAGCGTATAACTCGAAATACAGTCAATAAAGATCGACTTGAAAATTAAGATATATTGTTGTTTTGACGGTTAATACTTTAAGCGCCGACCCCTATAAAAATTCTGTATTTTTAACGTTGCCAATTTGTAAAAGCAAAATAATAATTATAATGATTATTCACATAATTAACAATGTTTACTGGTTTTTTTCTCATTACGATTCTTTTTAAAAAGCAATGTAATTGATTACTAATGGTAATCGAAATTTAACAGGTATATTATGTAACGAAAAAATTTTATTTAATTTTAATTTTAAATAATTAATTTTTTTTAATTTTAATTAAAAAAATAAATTTTTTCAATTAAATTTTTTCAATTAAATTTTTTAAATTCTAAATTATTTAAAATTAATTTTTTTTTTATTTTTTTTAAACATTGAGAACAATTATGTAACGAAAAAATTTAATTTTTTAATTAAAATTAAAATTAAAATTAAATTTATTTTTAAAATTCTAAATTATTTAAAATTAATTTATTTTTATTATTTTTTTAAACATTTAGAACAACACTTTAGATAATGTTCACATAATTACAATTTATTTTTTTTTAATTTTTTTTAATTCGAAGATTGAAATTAAATTAAAAAAAAATTTTTTTTTCTCCTGGTTACGTTTCAATAGTTAAAATATTAAGTCATCGCCTGATAACACAACATATTTTTTCGGCAATAAAATTTCATTTGTTTACCTTATTTTCGTTGACAATTGTAGTATCTCCTCCACTTGTTCGGGTTGTAAATGAAATGGTTGCTATTTTCTTATTACGCTTTACTTCTTTATTGTTGTTATTCCAATTCTTAAGTTAAGTTAAGCTTTCAACAATTTAGCAAACAAAATGCATTACATACTACGTTGCGATCTCTGTTTTTAAACAATAATAACAACAATTTCAAATAAAGTCACGATCGTTTTTATCGACCACTAAAAAGAGTCTTTAGGTTTCTAGCATTTGTTTGTTTTTAATAAGTATTCTACTTCAAATGTCTGTCCGAAAACACACGCATACACAAAAAATATTCTTATTGAGATGTTGGCTGCTGCTCCATCATCGCTTTTATGGCACAACAATGTGCAGGTGTTCGTTCAGCAGAAAAACAAAACAGAACAAAACAAAAAAAAAACGAAGACTTTTTTTCATATAAAAAAATAAATATTGAGTGGAGCTAATACAATAAGCATTGGTAGAGAAACCACTCACTCAATTGTAAGTGGGGTCTTAAAGCAAAAATAAAAAAATAATAACAAGAGAGGGAGAGAGAGAGAGAGATCGCGAGTATTGATGTGAGTTCTTGTTATGATATTAAATACAAAGAAATATGATACTTTTGCAAAATAAGTTTCAATAGAAACGAAATAAACACGCTAAAAGCAACAACAACAACTGCTTTAACGGTTTAATAAGAAACGCGTAATTATCGTTAATACAAAAATACAATACAAAGATGCAACAGAGCTGGGAGATGTTATGGAGTTAAAACAAAAATAAATAACCGATCATCAGTTAACGACATATATACGTACATGCTTACAATTCACACATACTATTGCTGTACATTAGTAGAGTAAAGTAAATAAATATTGAGTGGAGAAAAAATAAACCAAGAGAGCCCCACTACAACAATAATATTAAAGGGGTATTAAAACTTGAATGAAAAAAAAAAAACAAAAACAACAACAGCAGCATTATAACGATAATAATAAACAATTTTTGAACGAAATCAAATAACAGCAAACAAACGCGTTTAAAGCGTCGTTAAGTACGGAACTCGCTGTGAAAGAAAAAAAAAACCGCGAATTGAAAATACGAGCGCGTGTGATTTAAGAAAAAAACATATTTTTCCTTAAGCATTTAAAAAAAAAATTAAATTAAAAAAAAAAAAATAAAAAAAATTAAAAAAAAAAATAAAAAAATAATTAAAAAAAATTTAAACAAAATGGTGGAAACAACTGTGGTTACACGCACTACAGAATCACCAACTCCTGCTGCGGCCACCACTATACCCATGCACGTAAACTCTTCGACCACAACGACAACAACCCTATCAAATGCCGCTGCTAATTCCAGTGCCCGACAAAATGATGAAGTCATTCGTGGCATTTATAATTTGAAAATAATCCTTTTCCTTTTGATATTGCCTATCGTATTATTTGCGGTATTTCTTAAACATCTGTTGGATTATCTATTCTCTTTGGGGCTCAATGAAAAAGATGTCGCTGGCAAAGTTGCTTTGGTAAGTTTTTTTTTTCTTTTCTTCTTAAGGCGGCCATATAAGGTTAGACATTCAAAATTAAAGAATTATGACAGCCAAAAAACATGTTGTTGTTGTATTTGTTTACAAATTAATTTCTAAATGTATGTACAACACCTACAACATTTCATTTCAATGACGAATGCATTGAAGAAAAAAAAACATGCCAAGTAACAGCATCAATATTAAGAGTTGCTCTTCTGGCTCTCATTTAATGCCTGCCTTGCTGTTAATGTGTTGTTGTTTTTTTTTAGCCAAAGGAATAATATTTTGTTTTTGCATCAAATTAAATGCATATCTGTATGTGTATGTGAATAAAACTATCATGCATGCTGTGATACGAGAGAGAGAGAGAGAGAGAGAGTAACGACAATCAAAAAATTTTTGATTTTCACCTGAAATACAAACAAATACAAACACATCAATACATCAATGGGCAATCACACACGAGAACAATTATGCTGGCACAAAATGGCAGCTTGTTGGCAAGAGAGGTGCGGAGAGTGGTTTCTTGCTGGCAATACATGTACAATAGATGTATACAATGTACATGTATACAATTTTATTTCAGATGAAATAGTCTCGTGTGTGACTGAAAGAACAAAAATTGTGCGGCTTAAAAAATAGACTCGTATGTGATAGCACAATAGGATGATGCTGTTTAAAGTGTTGCCATTGTTGTATAGTTAACATTGAAATTTTGGAATGGTACTGAACTCTATAACTGAAAGAGTACTTTTTTGCTACAAATGGTACTACAAAAAAGTATTTATTTTTATTAAATACACATACGCAATGGGACAAAAAACTAATGACTTACGCATGTTTCTCACATATAAAACAAAAATAGCTGATTTGAAACGTAACAGGACGTAAAAGCCCCGATTAGCCAAACGTCTAACGGAACGTAAGTTCATTTTTAGCATATGAATAGCAATGTAAAGACTTATCGAAATTAAGTTACGATTCGGTAATCGCTCTCATTAGTAGTCGCCGTAGTGTAGAAGGTAGTGTGATCGCTTATTAGACGTAAAAGCCCAGGTTCGAGACCCAGGCCCGACATCAAAACGAAATATGAAAAAATATTTCTTCGGCGACTTCCTCTCAGCAGATTTCTGACAAAAACTCTGAGAGTAAATAAACCTGCCATGAAAAATTTTCTCAAAATCTGTCGTTCGGAGTCGACGTTAAACTGTAAGACCCCCCACTCAAGTATAAAACTAAGGCGCACAACATGAGTGGTGTGACAAGCTAGGCCGTAATCCTGACTGAAGGGCTGTAATGGTCGATTATGTATGTATGTATATAATCGCTCTCATTGCTTTTCGTATTCGAAAAAGCAAACGTACGTTCAGTTTACGTCTGGCTAATCGGGGCTAAAGACAAATTCTAGCTTAGCATTACGTTGAACATGTTGCTATCGCGTAAAACATAAAACATGTAATAATAAAATGTACCCAAAGTGTCGCGGGAGTACTGCGATATTTTTGAAATGGAAAAGTACTGAAAATAGTACTAAAGTACTGAATTTTTCAACACTGGTTAATATTTACGTTCGTTAATCGCTCTCATTGCTTTTCGTTTTCGAAAAAACGAACGTACGTTAAGTGAACGTTAGGCTAACCAAGGCTAAAAACTAATTCTATCTTAGCATTATGTTGAAAGCTTAGTTAATGCATAACATAAGCATGCAGTAAAACATGTAATAATAAAATGTACTCAAAGTGTCACGGGAGTACTGCGATATTTTTGAACTGGAAAAGTACTGAAAATAGTACTAAAGTACTGAATTTTTCAACACTGGTTAATATTGTCCATGTTATAGCTTTTTTTTTAACAACATTTATCAGATTGTAAATTTTTTTCACCTTCCTCTCTTATAGAGAGAGCGAGAGAGAGACAGAGAGTGAGCTCGAGCTCTTATCAATAACGTCAGCATTTACGAGAAAATAACAAGTTTTTGAATCTTAATTTTGTAAATAAAAGGTTTGTTTTTTCAAATTGTTGTTGTTGTTGTCTTTTTAAAAATATAAAAAACATATTTAAATATTTTTGCTGCTTTTTTAATTATTTTTTTTTGCCCATAAAGTTCAATTAATTTTCAAAGATACATATGCGTGCTGCCTACCAGGCAGTTAAAAAATTTCATTTCTTAGGTTTTGTTTTGTGCGTTTTTTTTTTGCATTTTCTAGGCTTCTAGCCAATATTGTCTTGTATTGGGTGTGGTTTTATAATATTAATCGAGAAAATAAAAATAATAATTTATTTACAATATTTTATTGTATATTTAACCATAATTATTCATACCTGTACTTAAAATATTTGTTTGTTTGTTTTATTTTTTTTATACGTAAATGTTTACATATTTATTCCATAAATAAATATTTATCCTTTGGATTTTTAATATCGTATCTCATCTCTAATCATGTAAACAAAACGTGTGTTGTCTTTCCTTTTGTCTTGTTTATAGGTTTATAACTTGGCTAAAACAGTGTTATAAATGAATGCAGTCTTTGTTAACTTATTAATGCTTTTTAGAAGGAGTTTTTGGCTTAATAGATGCCTACATATATATGTACATTCAAGTTTATATAGATTAATTGTTAAGCCTTAACTTTATACTCTCTATAAGCTTAAAAGCAGCCGTAAATTGAAATATGAAGATGGTATACTGAGTAAGATTTGTCAATATACATTCATACATCCAATGGGTAATCACACACGAGAACAATTATGCTAGCACAAAATGGCAGCTTGTAGGCAAGAGAGGTGAGGTGAGTGGTTTTTTGCTGGCATAATTTTTCAACCAGCTTCTACCCCGCACAAACCAATACATAAACAACACAAAACCAATACAAATACATTTATAAAACAGGTGGGTCAGAAAAAAATTTTATATAGAGCATATTTAGTCTTTTGTTGTGCGTTGAAAACCTAATACACCCAAAGCAGAGTACATGTATACAATTTTATGCCAGATGAAATAGTCTCTTGTGTGACTGAAAGAACAAAAATTGTGAGCCTTAAAAATATTCTCGTGTGTGATAGCACAATGATTACAGTATGGCCGAAAACTTATGTGTCCAAAATGATGGCGTAGTCGGCGTAGGCCAGTAGGTAATATGTTGGCTTATTAGACGTGAGGCCACATTTCAAACCCCAAGTCAGGCATCTCCAACTAAACGAAATATGAAAAAATATTTCTTCGGCGACTTCCTCTCAGCAGATTTCTGGCAAAAACTCTGAGAGTAAATAAAATCGCCATGAAAAGTTTATCAAAAAATCTGTCGTTCTGAGTCGACTTTAGACTGTATAGGTCCTGCCACTCATGTGTAAAAATTAACGCACACAACATAAGTGGTGTGAGAAACTAGGTTGTAATCCTGACTAAAGGGTTATTATGACCAAGTATATATGTATGTATGTCGTAGACTGCTTGTGCTCCTAACGTTGGAGCATTTGAACAGCAACTTCAGCAAAGTAGTGTCCAAGATGTTGCCTGAAGTGTCCGAAAATGAGGTCGGAAACTACATACATCAAAAGGATCAACTGCTGCAGCTAATCCAAAGGCTTTCGTTTATATAAAATTTTGTTTCGTACATAATGGCAAGGTCCAGGCATTATAATGGGCAAATGAAAGTTTCATCTGAATCACAGCTTTGTGTGTCATTTATGGAGTTACGAATCGATTAGGCTGCCGTCGGATTGGATGAACGATCCAATGTCGATTGCAAAGGTATTAATTTTGGTAACATTACGCCTGGAGCGACTAGCCAGAAATGGAGTAAAACTAGTATGAATTTCAGAACACTGAACACTGTTATAATGTTGGATTGTTCCTGAATATAACGGTTTTACAAAGATTTACAATCTGACAAAACTCTTGAATACAGTTGATGTTTCTGAAGATAGGTAGGTTGGAGTGGTAGTTTTGATACCAACAGCTCACTTGAGCACGCATAGCGGCTCGTTGTGACGCCACTGGTGAACATAGTCCCTATACTGACCAAGTTCCACCAAACCAGAGTAGGAGAAGATATTGGTCAGGACAAGGGCTGCACATTAAAAGCACGACTACCCCACACTGGAAAAACAGCCTGAAAGTTAGATCCCTGACATTAATGAATGATAGCTCCGTCAAGCTGACAAGCATTGGAGAGTCAAATAACCTATATCTGCACCTCGCAAGACATGGGGATTGACAAAGAAAGTGGATAACAGTCTCGTCTTCCTCAGAGGATCCGCATCCATTCACGTATGAGAAGACAGGCGACCCACAACAAATGACCTGTAAACATGACCACCGGGATCGAGATGACTTTAAGAGTAAGTCAAAGTAACTGGTTGGTGTGCCTTCTATCCATTGAGGGGCAAGAGAGTCCAGCGGTGGAGCAAGACTCCTCAGTGACCCAGGATAGTTTGGCGTCCCGAAAGTATTGCAACGCATGGCCAACTTGATCGAGGTAAGTGGTATACTCAAGTCGATTGTAGAGGATTCCGGACAGAGTGCACCAGCCCTGGCGAGCTCCTATGTTTCTGAACATACCACCAAAAGGATCGTCATCTGCCTGAATAATCTTAAATTGTACGCACCGTCCCATAACCAATTTTATATTTCCCTTCAAAATGTGCTTTCGATTTGCTTATAAAAAAGAATCTTGAACTTGTAAGATTCTGTTCTTAAAAAATAATCGTTCTCTGCCCTCTTTAATTGATCAACTTCATTTCTATTATTGATTTGTTCACTTCGTTAAGTATTTATCGATTACAACTTCTGTTGTTGTTGTTGTACGGAGTGTGTGTGCCCCACGTAATTTGCTTATTTCAAAACAGATTTTTCTTAATTAAGTCTTCCGAAATACAATGTCGATTGAAAATAATCTTGATTTTTGTCTTCAATTTGTTTTTGTTTTTTGTTTCTAAAATTACATAATTATAGATTTTAATTTAATTTTCTAAAAAAGTTTAATGTTTTCTATTCACGCTTTAGTGATTTCTTGTGGCAGGCATCATTAAGAGAATTTTCTTTTAAGTTTGCCCTCTTCACTGAGAGAAAAAAAAAATTAAAATGAAAAACCAAATCATTACGACTCTTGTAAATAATGTTCACAAAATACTTTGAATACATGTGTTGTACAGTGTACAGTGCGTGAGAATAGTATGTTAATGTAGGTTAAACATGAGAGAAAAAAACTGTTCAATTGGAAAAATAATTTTGAATTTAAGATCAGTTTGCTTAGCCTTTTTTTCTAAAATTAAGGGACAAGCTGTTTAAGACAGTGATTCCTTTCCAAGAGTTTATTACCTTACTGCCATTACTGTACACTTGTGTCTTCACTATTCTGCAGTGTAGAAGCCTCAACATAGGGTTCAAGGCACAGCTCAAAGAGAGTCAGATGCGTTCTAAGACCTCTTTGATCTTTTTAAAGAACAAAAACACTAGTAATCTTCTTTCGATTGTGTCTTCACTATTCTGCAGTGTGGGAGCTTCAATATAGGGTTCAAGGCATTGGCTAATGCATAAGGGTTGTACTCCAATTCGTTCGGGTAAATGTAGCATAAGCAGTAAGGAAGTCGGATGCGTTCTAAGACCTCTTTGATCTTTTTAAAGAACAAAAACACTAGAAATCTTCTTTCGATACCTGGTCAATATACTACCTTTTAGTCAAGACAACAACCTAGCTTCATGTTCTGTGTGGTAATTTTATACATGAGAGGCAGAACCTACAGTTTAACGACGACTTTGAACGACAGATTTTTGAGAAACGTTTTCATGACAATTTTATTTACTCTCAGAGTTTTTGCCAGAAGTCTGCCGAGAGGAAGTCGCCGAAGAAATATGTTTTTTCATATTTCGTTTTGATGTCTGACCTGGGATACGAACCTACTAGAATACTGCGACTTCAAATGAACCCAGGGGCCGATAATTGTTAACGTATAAATGACTAATACAAGTATAGAGGCAAGAACTGTTCAAAGGTCTCGCGTCTAATAAGCCGACTACTCTTCTTTCGATACCTTTTAGTCAAGACAACAACCTAGCTTCACGTTCCGTGTGGTAATTTTATACATGAGAGGCGAAACCTACAGTATAACGACGACTCTGAATGACAGATTTGAAAAACTTCAATGAAAATTTTTATTTTATTCTCAGAGTCGTTGCCAGCAGACTGCTGAGAGTCCCTGAATGAAATGTTTTTTCATATTTCGTCTGTGCCAGGACATGAACCACGGGCGCTAGTCTTATAAGCCAACATACTATCTACGAGACTACGGCGGCGAATATATTGCTTCCAGCAAATATTGCAACGGATTCTAATGTTCAGGACAACAAAAGCTGAAAAATCTTGAAAACCACGCTTTATAGTCGACAAAGAAGATTGGGTCTTAAGTGTCAAGTGTATGTGTTTCCCCCACCTGTCCTGTTGCGATTTCATTTTGATATTTTCGAGTCCGAAGGCTTAGTAGATGCGTTATTTGTTGGGGATTGAAGCATTTTACACATAACATAGTTGGTCATTAGAACTCATGAGAGGCGGGACCTACAGTTTCTAAAGTCGACTCCGAACGACAGATTTTTTTAAGAAATTTTTCATTCGCC
This sequence comes from Sarcophaga rosellei, assembly GCA_930367235.1. NCBI lineage: Eukaryota > Metazoa > Arthropoda > Insecta > Diptera > Sarcophagidae > Sarcophaga > Sarcophaga rosellei. The sequence goes on from OV884017.1 coordinate 14,573,765, forward strand.
GAAAAAATTATTTTTCGCATTTCGTTTTTATTGGAGATTAAATCGAGGCCTTTCGTCTAATAATTCATACAGTAGTACTAGACTACGGCGACTTCACGAAGTTTTACAAATTCGAAAAAATTGTCGAGTTTACAGTCCTTTATACCGCAGATATTTCGGCTTGAAGGGAACATACATACATACATAATTGGCCAATACAACCCTTCAGTCAGGATTACGGTCTAGCTTCTCAACACCACTCATGTTGTGTGCGTTAATTTTATACATGAGTGGCGAGACCTACAGTTTATAGTCGACTCCGAACGACAGATTTTTTGAGAAGCTTTTCATGGCAATTTTTACTCTCAGAGTTTTTGCCAGAAATCTGCTGAGAGGAAGTCGCCGAAGAAATATTTTCATATTTTCGTTTTGATGTCTGACCTGGGATTCGAACTCGGGCCTTTCGTCTAATAAGCCAACACAGTACCTACTAGACCACGGCGACTGAGTTATATCTCCGTCTTAAGCTAATCTACCTTTCCTTTCCAGTATTGCAGAAAACCATCCTTCAACTCTATTCGTTGATTTGGATTCCTCTACACTGAGGAATTCGTTTTTGAGGCAAATATATCGAATGCTTCTTGTACAGAAAATATTTCCTTGAGTCAAATTCCTTCTTTCTATCCAGGCTTTTAGAAATATTGTCCACAATCTTATTATTTTCTTCGCCGTTTGAAGCATTCTATCTATAATTTAAGTTTCTTTCAGGGAGAGAACTATACTATACTATAGGACTGCGTATTTATCATGTTGTTTACAATTACTCTGAGTTACACAATTTTATTACTCACTGTATGAGTAATACACATAATGTTGTTACGATTTGATTCGAAGGTATGTTTACCAATTTCAGTTTTTGTTGCTTAAAAGCATAAAATTTTTAATATTTAATATTTAAAAGTGTTTCTAATTTCTTAAATATTCATAAGACAGAGTATGAGTTACATATATGAGTATGTATCATTACGTATCGATTTTATATAGTGAGATGATCCATTACGTTCATAATTATTATTGGCTTTAGTATTACGCATTTTCCGATTTTATTTCTGAAATTTATTACTCATTGGAACAAATACTTAATAATTCTTATTGTTTTTATAATTTTTTTTTTATAATGAAATATGATGTAAACGCGATATAAATTTGTAAGATCTTGAAATATTTCTATAGGAGCGTAAAAGTTTATTATTGTCGGGGTTAGCTGTAAAACACATGCCATAAATATTTACTCTTCTATTTCTATTTTGAACAAGTTTCAATAGCTCGGAGAATTATAGTTCTCCGCATACATTTATTTACGTCAACTTAAAGTGTAACATTACGAAGGGGTTTTCCCCTTGAGAATTATTCTCTTCATAGCTTTGGAAGTTATTTTTGTAAGGTGATGTATGATGATGAGTGCTTGATTTTTATAAAGCTCTTTCCTCCTCCCCTAAAGAACTAGAGAGTGTAATGCACGCTGAATTAGTGTCATAAGATTTGTCATTTGTTTATAAGTACGGAAGTCCTTTTATTAGATACAAAGATTCTTGCCTCTATACTTGTATTAGTCATTTATACGTTAACAATTATCGGCCCCTAGGTTCATTTGAAGTTGCAGTAGTCTAGTAGGTTCGTATCCCAGGTAAGACATCAAAACGAAATATGAAAAAAAAAAATATTTCTTCGGCGACTTCCTCTCAGCAGATTTCTGGCAAAAACTCTGAGTGTAAATAAAACTGTCATGAAAAAGTTTCTCAAAAAAATCTGTCGTTCGGAGTCGACGTTAAACTGTAGTTCACGCCACTCACGTATAAAATTAACGCACCCAACATGAGTGGTGTGAGAAGCTAGGTCCATTTTCCTGACTGAAGGATTGTAATGCCCAATTATGTATGTATATATGTATGGGTTCATTTGATACTGATTTTTCACAATGAAGTAGCATAATCCCGACCCAATTTGAAATTCATATGATCAATCAATGGTGGGAATATATCCTAAAACACTCATATGACTAAGTCTCGGAGTTCTAGTCCTAACTGCGAATTACATCATTAAAGCATTGCTCATAGCAAACTTCTTCACAAAGACGTACTGGATCCACAATGATCGCTGAAGCGCATTCCACACCATAGCTGATAAGAAGTTAGATTATGAAGGCAGACTGGAAGAAGCACAACCAGATTCCAAAAAGAAAAAACTACAAGAAAAAAATATCGAAAAGGAAAGTAGAGAAAAGTGATAGAGGGAAGATAAAACAGACGAGGCTTTAGGATAGGTTCGTGCCTTTTCAAAGAAGAAGAGATGGAAAGTGGAGAAAAATAAGAAACGGCCACATTAACGTACATTCTAACATTTCCTGCTAAAACGTTCAACCCAGGGTCATTGTAATGTAAATATTCGACAATCTTCGCTATACGGCCATCTGACCATCATTTGCAGCAGGCTTTTCGACACTTAGACCCTTGCCAGCTCATCTACAATCTAGTTACTCCATGCATCACAATGCCCCGAAACACAACACAACTTTGCACTATACCTTTCCAAGAGTCTTATGAAGGCCTCGATAAAGGCGGAAACCAACCGCATTGTGACATAGTGCTTAATCGATGTAACAGCTTTAAGGATACATCAACTGACTATTATCACTATAACACAGCTATTCCAATAGCCAGCACAATACATTCACAGATTAGCTCTGCTTGGAGTATACTTGACACTTGATTGACTGTTGATTGAAAGAAATGTCAATACGCTTGTTTGTAAAGCTAGTTATATTCCCTAGAGTTTCTTTTGGATCTTTTTTGATGAATTTTACTTTCTTACGGTCTTATATATACGGAGCGCAATAGACCTTCATGTTATAAACATCAAGCTTAACTTCTATTTTTGAGTAACAGACTCAGCCAAATATATACTATTTAATGCATGTGAAGGATCAGTTGGAATTTGAATACCCAAGAAACCAATCAAAATTTTTAACACATGCACTTTTGCTGTTAACAGAGCGTAATTTGACACTAACAGAGCACTGTTAACTGTTTAACAGTAGCCTGCTGAAAATTCCCATTTATTTAGGGGCTATTTATAGGGATATACTAGTTCCTGGAGTACCATATTACATTCAAACGAAGATTCCACAACCAATTAATATATCATTGACAAAATAGTATTGGGATATGGTACCAAAGGGATAAGGAGTTTGAGAGGTTTACTATAAAAGCCAACCGTATTCTTAAGCAATGACCCCTTTATCGCTTCTAAGCTAATTCTTTCCAGTTCTTAAAATATTTGAGATATTCAACTAATATTTCAATTTCAATTGAAAATCACCATAGTCTAGTGTGCAGGTATTGTGTTGGCCTACTAGACCTCACTGTTTAAACCCCATGTCGGAGGTCTCTAACAAAACGAAATATGAAATAATATTTCTTAGGCGACTTCCTCTCAGCAGATTTCTGGCAAAACCTCTGAGAGTAAATAAAATTGTCGTGAAAAGATTGTCAATCTGTCATTCGGAGTCGACCTTAAACTTAGGTCCCGCATTTTATAAAGGGTGTTTTTTATAGAGGTATAGAACTTTAAGTTGCAATAAAACAACGATGGATTATTCGATTGACATTAATTTTATTTATCCGAAAGATAATCTTGTGGCATTACATTTTAAATATGATTTCTGGCATATGACTGCCACGGCCAATTTTCGATGACTTTTTCCAACATTTGTGGCCGTATATCGGCAATAACACGGCGAATAACACGGTTGTCTTCCAAATGGTCAAGCGTTTGTGGCTTTACCGCATAGACCAATGACTTTACATAGCTCCACAGAAAGTAGTCCAGCGGTGTTAAATCACAAGATCTTGGAGGCCAATTCACAGGTCAAAAACGTGAAATTAGGCGGTCACCAAACGTTTTGGGCCCATTCGACGAATCTACGCCTTACTTGATGATCGTTTGGATTTTGTAAGCACGCAAACCAAGATCCTTCCGCAAAATCTTCCATAAAGTGGATGGACACAGATCCAATTCCTGTGCTCTATGGCGGATGAACTCATTCGGGTCTTCCTCAATGCTACGCTCTACAGCAGCAATAGCTTCTTCTGTACGCACCGTACAGCGTCTCTGGGGATGCGAGTTATCAATAAGACTAAACGTGGTGCGAAAACGTTCCATGGTTAATCGAATTAACTGCTCTGATGGACGATTTTGTCGACGATAAAATGGACGTAGTGCGCGATACGTTTTCCGCACAGAACCATTATTTTCGAAATAAAATTACACTATTTGCAAACGTTGTTCAGGCGTGAGTCTATTCATGATGAATTGCCAAACCAAACTGAGAATAAATCACTTGACAGCTGTTAAATTGGTCGCCATCTTGAAAAGTAATGCCAACTTAAAGTTCTATACCTCTATAAAAAACACCCTTTATATCATATTAACACACACTACATACAAGGTGATGTGTGAGTCGTAATCCAGACTAAAGGGTTATAATGACCAATTATGTACATGTGTATGTATGTATTTAAATCTCAACCGTCGCCTGCAAAAAGCTTTCAGCTTAACTAATTGCCAAGAAAAAGCTTCTCGAATCATTGTTCAGAGTAGACGTTATACCATGGATTCTGGTACTCTTGAATCAAATTGGTATACACAGGGGGTCCATGCAGATTGTTCAACTTGTAAGGAATTCTCGTGACTGTTGCAAAACTAATTTGATTTGATCATTAGTTTTAGTTTTTTAAGGACATGTTTGTATTGCATTTTTTATCACAAAGTTCTCCGAATCTTAAAGGTACAGGCCCACCCTCAATTTTTTCACCTTACTACCACGTATAAACATTTTTAAACGTTGTTTTTTCAGTACTAATCGTTTGAAAGGTTATTTCATTGCGTTTTTTAGTGATGACTTAGTCATCTTTATTGCAAAAAAAAATTAGAAAAAAAAATTAAAAAAAAAAACAACAAAAAAAAGGCGGATAAATAAAAAAAAAATATAAAAGAATTAAAAAAAAATATTTTATTTCTAAAAAATTCTAAATTTTCTTAAATTTGCATGCGTTTTAAGAAACAACTCCTTTCCATCTAAGGCTGCAGTTTTTTTCTAAATCTGACTGGAATTTTAATGCAATGCCCGTAACTATAGATTTTAAAAAATAAAAATAAATGTTTTTAAGGAATTTCTACATCATTATTGAACGCTTATTTTGCTTTTTATTTATTTTTTTTTTTTTATTTAAACGAATACGTAATATTTTTCTAATTTTTTGTTATTTAAATTAGCCTCTGTGAGCGTTTAAGTTAATTATTCTTTCTGTATTGCGTTTCAAATACATACTTATTGTTTGTCGTTGTAATTAATTTATATGGTTCAACAGGTCGTAGCCTCATCGTCTTCATTGTGTTTGTAATAAGCAGTTGCTGCTACTACTGCTACTGCTACTGCTATTAAATATGAATAGGAATTCTGTTTCTGTTTCTGTTTCTCTTTTTTTCTTCTCAAATTTTAGGGTTATAAATGTCGTCGTTGTCGTTAACATTTAATTAAACCAAATATACTTATACAATACAATACAATACAGTAAATACAACAATACAAATGCAAACAAAAGTATAAAACATTTAACAGGGTGCACCACTACACTAACGACAAGTAGCCAACGACAAGCAGCCAACGACAATATGAATGAATGAATGTATGACTCAAAAGTGTGATGATGAATGAAAAATCAAATTGTTTAACCCATTCAGTACCGATCGACAAAAGCAAATTATATATTGAAAGAATATTAAGCAGCTTATTCTTGCGATTGTAAGATCAGTTAGTTTATTTATAATTTCTTCATCATCAACAAAGTCTCACCCACATGGCTATTAAACTCGGCTGACCATTCGAAATGTCATAGTTATGTTGATTGGGTGAGTGCTATTGCAACAGACACTCAACATTAATTTTTTGAACAAAGTTTTCTTCGACGTTGAAACTCATTTCTCGTTCGATGGTTACGTCAGCAAACGAAATTATAGCATATTCGGTTCGGACAACTCATACTTGGATACCGCAGTAAGTTTCATTTTTCTACAAGATCGATTATCCTCCCCTGACCATTTTAACATAGTGAATCTTTTTAGCCCAATTTCTCAAATTAAAAAATCATTTGACATATACCGCTAATTAGGCTTTATTATTAGGGGCACCTTAGGCTGCAGTTGGTATAACTGCAGGAAGTCTTATTTTTTCACAATGTTGGTACTCCTCCCCAGACAGTCTTAAAACAAATAATTTGTTTGACTAAGTTTTTCAATTTTCAATACAATTTGCGACTTACCAGAAAAGTTATGCCACTCAGAAACGTGTGGAGTATAATTTTTAAGGAATATACGGCATCGTATATTTGGGCCTTCCATGCACCATTTTTTGTATCTTCTGTTAAACACTTAACATTGCTCTGTTAACTTTAACATTGACTCTGTTAAAATTTTCGGTTTTTGTCTATGCTAAATAAATTCGAAATTATCTTCACACATACCCACATTATTAATGTTGTCGAGGAAAATTTTTAAATAAAAAAGAGACTCTAGTTGAACTACGAGAAATTAGATTGTCGAGGACGAAAGCGGGGTTATGGATGCAAAAGGCAGGTACATACATATATGACCAACAAAAAAACCCGCGTATTAAAGTTCAAGTGAGGTATGATTGAATGTTTATTCATCGATTACTATAACGTTTTAAAGTGCGATAATCAATGAGGCGTTTTAGGTTATGTCTGAGTTTGGGTTTCCTGTAAAGGTTATGAGATTGCACAGTGATCCGAATGGATGAGATCATCAGTTAAAATGAAGCATGAGAACTTGCGCAAGCGGTTGTAACTGTTATGTTTGCGAGAGAAAGATACTTTTTAAATCGTTTGGCCTTATCGTTTGGAGAGAAGAGTTGCGGTAGCTTGATCATGTAAGAAAGACTAGTACGAAGCTGGAGAAAAAACGAAACGATAGAAACGCTTGATATTCTATTCAAATTCATATTAAAGACTTAAATGATATGATAGAGTACAGTCGTCGCCGTAGTCGAGTAGGTAGTGTGTTCGCTTATTAGACGTAAAGCCCGGGTTCGAGCCCCAGGCCAGACATCAAAACGAAATATGAAAAAAAAAAAATATTTCTTAGGCGACTTCCTCTCTGCAGATTTCTGGCAAAAATTCTGAGAGTAAATAAACCTGTCGTGAAAAAGTTTCTCAAAACTATAGGGACTGTAGGTCCCGTCACACAAGTATAAAATTAAGACACACAACATGAGTGGTGTGGGAAGCTAGGCCGTAATGCTGACTGGAGTGTTGTAATGGCCAATTATGTTGTGACAGGTACTATTTCGGTCTGAATAAGCAATACAGTGCAGAGCTCTTTGAATAATAAAACGCATACAACTATGTGGTACAGATTCTGTACTACAGAAGCATTAGAACTTGCGGAAGCAGTTCTAAATTTTTAAATCGTTTGGCCTCATCTGCATTGACGAAGGGAAGGGTTGCGGTAGCTTGATCATGTAGGAAAGACTAAGACGAAGCTAAGACGGAGCTGGTGAACGATAGGAGCGCTTGATATTTGATGCAAATTCATATTAAAAATTTAAAGGTTGTGATACAGCCTCTTGAAGAAGTAAGTCAAAAACAATAGAGGGTTTTTAGTCGTTATATTTGTATGGAAAGCCCCATATAGTACATTGTGTAGCTAAATGGGTTAAACAATATTAAGATGTGATGCAATAAAGCAATGCGAACAAATTCGTATTGTTTTGTTAAAAGAAACAATACCGAGAGAGACAGTGAGGGAGACAGAGAGAGAGGAATAGAATTGAAAATATTTTCCAAACAATTTGAAACAAAAGAGTTGGACAATTAAGAGAATTAAATTGTGTTTAATGTGCATGTGATTAGTATTTTTAACGCAGCAGAGAATTTCTCACACATTTAAACAAAAGAAGTAAAACAACAACAACAATAACAATAAAAAAAACATGAGAATAAATTAAAAAAAAAAAAATTAAGTAGCAATTGTTATAAACGCTGTATTGTTAACAAATTAACTTCAAAATTATTAAAAAAAAAACAAAACATTTGTGTTAATTCAGTAAATATGTCATGATGAGAAGCTACCAAAATAATATTAATTATGCAATAAACTATAATTTAAATACAAACAATTAAACATTAAATTTAAAAAAATTTTGTATTTTTTTCACACAGGTGACTGGTGGAGGCAGTGGTTTGGGACGTGAAATAGCTTTGGAATTGGCCCGTAAGGGCTGTAAAATTGCTGTTGTCGATGTAAATTCCAAAGGTTGTTACGAAACTGTCGATATGATTTCGAAAATTCCACGCAGTGTTGCTAAAGCCTATAAGGTGAGTGTGTGTGTGTGTGTGATAGAATTCAAATACTTATTAAATTCCATATGTTTTCGTTGCTTGCAACATAGACTGATGTCTCTTCGCCACGTGAATTACAACTAATGGCTGTGAAAATTGAAAAAGAATTGGGTCCTGTGGAAATCCTTATAAATAATGCCTCCCTGATGCCAATGACATCGACGCCACAGTTGAAAAACGATGAAATTGAGAAAATTATTTCCGTTAATTTGGGCTCGTATATCATGGTACGTGATTTCTTTACATTTTCTATACTCAGACAATGCCTATACCTTTATACATTGGCATGTTGTACGTTCTTAACAAATGAATTTAATAATGTTACACAATATTATTGTCTTCTTCTTTTTTTTTTAATTTTTCATTGTGGTTCTTGTTATTCATCTTGTTTTTTTTACAATATTTTTCTTTAACTTTTTTTTTTATGTGTGGATTTTATTGTTCACATTTAATTGTTCTTCTGTCTGCTGTGGGTTGGCATTGCAAATTGTACGTTACGACTGAAGACCACTAAAGAATTTCTACCAAAAATGGTTGCACGTAAATCTGGACATGTTGTTGCAGTTGCGGCTTTGTCTGGTAAGTTGAATATAAATTCTTATTCGTTTGTATAATTTTATTTCAATATTAAGGAGATGACTAACGACAACGAATGATACACGGTTTTATAGTAATAAATGGGGTTTTTTTTTCTTTAAATTTTTATTCAATATTTTACGAAATATAATGGGGACTTTTCATTTAACAAAAAAAGAATTTCTTAAGAAAATTATTAGGTTTTTCAAAATATTGTTACGTTTTTTTCTTTTAAAAACGTTAAAAATGTGAGCTCATAGATTGCAAATGAAATAAAAATAAATATGTGTTTATATTTAATGAAAGTACTTTATACCACTGGATCGCAACTTGATATAAACAACAACAATTACTCTTCTTTGTTATTCCTCTGTTTACACACTTTGCATAAACAATAACCATCACTAAGCAATTATACGACAGATCTTTGTAACGGAGATCTTCAAACCACGATTACTCTCTTCAAACGCACTGCGTCTTCACATAAGACTGACTGAACTTCTCTAATTCACTCGTCTGCTTTGCCTTGCCTTTCATATGGCAGAATAAACAGACGAATGTTCTTGAAGTCGAACGTTCATGACTTTGCCTTCTCGAAGTCTCTATCATCGTTGTTTACGTTTATTATTCTAGTGTTGTGGTTGTATTTTTGTTTACTCGTTTACCATTTTTTATGTTGGTGGTTGTTGTTGTATTTTTGTTTGTTTGTATCTAATGTTAAGCGATGTAATAACAAAACGCCAGTATCTAGATTTTTCAATATTAGTAAACTAGATAAGTCTAGAACCGGACAAGTTAAGAATGAGTGTTGACTTGATCACGATTTTTTTTGAGGTTTTTCGATATGAAAACAGAAAAATATACAGTGACCGTCAAAAGAAACTGTACAGGAAAAAATGTACATTAATAAATTACCGTTATATTTATTTTAAAATTGTATGATTGCCAGCTTTTAAAATTGAAAAAAAAATTGAAATATTGTCCAATTTTTTCGGGCACTCTCCTTAAGTGGTAAAAATATTTCTTTGGTGACTTCCTCTCAGCAGATTTGTGGCAAAAACTCTGAGAGTAAATAAAATTGCCAAGGAAAGTTTCTCAAAAAATCTGTCGTTCGGAGTCGACCCTAGACTGTAGGTCCCTCAACTCATGTATAAAAATTAACGCACACAACATATGTAAGTGGTGTGAGAAACTAGGTTGTAATACTGACTAAAAGGTTATGTTATGACCAATTATGTATGTATGTAGTAAATTAGATAAGAACCGGACAAGCTAGAAAAAAATATACAGTGAGCGTCAAAAGAAACTGTACATTAAAAAGATATATACATTAATGAGTTACGGTTATTTTTTTTAAATTGTTTGATTGCCAGTTTTTAAAATTGAAACAAAAAAAAAATTACAAAAAATTTCGAAATATTGTCAAATTTTTTCGGGCACTCTCCTTAAGTGGTAAAAATATTCCTGTTACGACTTCCTCTCAGCAGATTTCTGGCAAAAACTGTGAGAGCAAAAAATGCTAAAAAAGTTCATCACAAATCTGTCATTCGGAGTCGACGTTAAACTGTAGGTCCCGGCACTCACGTATAAAATTAACGCACACAACTTAAGTGGTGTGGGAAACTAGGTCGTAATGTAATGACGCATCATGCACTACCTACTCTTTAAGTATATTTGTAGTTTTAATAAGGATATATTTTGGATTCTTATCGATTTAATTTCTATTATTTTTACAGGTCTTGTTCCCCTACCTGGCGCCGGCATTTATACCGCAACAAAATATGGTATTTTGGGTTTTATGGAAGCATTACGTTGTGAATTACGTTTATCGAGTAGCGATTATGTTCGAACAACAGTGGCCAATACGTATTTTATGAAGACCAGCGGTGATTTACATTTGCTCAGTGATGCGGGGTATGTAGAAATATTTTATTTTTTTGTTCATAAAAATTCTTAAATTGTACTAGATTACATATGTATAAGCTGCAGAACATTTCTTAGGTGACCAAATGGAATGACTTACTTAAGAAAAAGCATGTTATGAATATTAAGAAGTAACAATTACTTGAAGTCGTCGTGGTCTAGTAGGTAGTGTGTTGGCTTATTAGACGAAAGGCCCGAGTTCGAATCCCAGGTCAGACATCAAACCGAAAATATGAAAATATTTCTTCGGCGACTTCCTCTCAGCAGATTTCAGGCAAAAACTCTGAGAGTAAAAATTGCCATGAAAAGCTTCTCAAAAAATCTGTCGTTCGGAGTCGACTATAAACTGTAGGTCTCGCCACTCAAGTATAAAATTAAAGCACCCAACATGAGTGGTGTTGAGAAGCTAGGCTGTAATCTTGACTGAAGGGTTGTAATGGCCAATTATGTATGGTTAGTCGCTTCTACTTGTCCTTGCTGACTTATCTGGAAAACTGTGTTCAAATATTTACCTGGTAATACTCACAGTACAAAATTAAATATAAATGATAACAGCAAAATTAAGCGTGTGCTTCTCAACTTAGTTCAGTATTAAAAGCCACAATTTTAGTATGGAAATTAGATTTCTTTGGTTTTTTTTTAACAAATTTTGCCAAAAAATTTCATTTTGAAAGAACAAAATTATGATAAAAAAGAAACATTTTCTTTGATATTCAAATCATGAATTCTAAGAATTTGTTCAATGCTAAACACCATTAATTACATATTTTATCAACGTTATTAGTTTGCAATTGCAAAATGAAATCGCTTTTAAATTGAATACAATATGGTCACCTTAAAATCTTAACTACTTGTTGCTTCTCACGTCTGTCTATAGGTCTGAATGTATGAATATTATTTGCTAAAGACCATACATAAGTCGTTATAATTGATAACTTAATGGTGTATGTATGCAATATTGTTTGTTGTTATTATTTTCTTTCTTTCCCCCTTTTACAACGACAACTTCTTTTTTAAATTCTTAATTTTATTTTTACCAATGCATTCTTCAATGTTTTTTCATGTGTTTTTATTGTTGTTTCTTTTTGTTTTCAATAGCATCTCGAGCAGTTATCCTGGCTTACCAACAGCATATGTGGCAGGAAAAATTGTCCGTGGCATGTTGCACGATGAGCGCATGGTGTACGTGCCAAAAATATTTGCATTAAGTGTCTGGTTGCTCAGGTAAGTAAGTTAATAACATGAAATTGTGAAAAGAAAAAAAAAACAACTAAGGGTAGAGGATTTTGTAAGAGTAGAAGCTATGGCAACACAAAGAGAATGAAAAAACTTTTCAATTTAGCAACACATTTTTTTCACCAGGACACTAGAACGTGTGTGCAACAAGAGTGTAGATCCCCCTCTATTGTATTCTTTAAATATTTAATTTTTAAAAATATTTTTAAAAAGGTTAACCCCACTCGAAATGCTTAGCTTACTTAATAGGTGGGCTAGCATTATTGAGACTTATTGTACACATCTTGGTATTTTATTTGTAAGCTGGGAAAACAAATGTATTGACTGGAAAAGGTAAATTATTCCATATGTGAAGAGCTCCAAAAGGATGAAATCTCTTGTGCAAGAGCTTCTGCAAGCCATTGACAAATCGATCGCATATAGAGAAAAGCAATCATAAGATGAGTGTCGTAAGAAACTTACACCACAGGGAATATAGCTAGATGCAGTCAATAGCCAGGGATTACTTACTTAATTCGTCATTATGACCCTTTAGCTAGGTTTACGATCTAGCTTCTCACAACACCTATGTTGTGTGCCCCCACCTGGGTAATAATATTGCAGCGATGTGGGGGCTTAAGTGTAATCCAATTCACTCTGGGACCCAGAGGGGGTTAGAGTGCATCGCTAAAGGTTACAATAACATCGTGGGAAGACTCTGTTTCGGATTGACGTCATGCTTGATCCTTTCGAATCGTCGGACCACGTATATTTTCATACCCCATTTGCACGGACCCACTTCTGTTTTCCACGGACCATTTTACCCTCACTTCTCTGAACTGACTGCTCCGAGCTAATGGTTGTAGCTTTCTGGACCAAGTTGTTAATTTTTCCATGAGTGGCAGGACCTATAGTTGAACGTCGACTCGAAATGACATATTTTTGAGAAACATTTCCATGCAATTTTATTTATTTTCATGGCAGAATTTTTGAGAATAGACTGCTGAGAAAAAGTCGCAGAAGAAATATTTTTTTTTTCATATTTCATCTGAATTGGGACTTGCGCCAGGGACTCACGTCTAATAAGTCAACACACTACGTACTAGACTACGGCGACTTTTGTCATTTAGTATAATTAATATATCCCCCGTTCATGCTTTTGACATGGCATCTGTACGGCGAATTCTCTTTCCGGCAAAACTCTTAGAGCAGCACAGGCGATCCTGTTTACTCTCGGCGGCAAATGCTGTCTAAATAGTTAAATCGATCTCCGTAGAATGCTTTTTTTAATTTTTCAAAGCTGTAGCCCGGTTTTTTGTGCCTGCACTTAAGTTTGCTTTTTAGCTCATTCAGTCGTAAAGATGAAGCATTTTAGCTACGGCTTGCGTGCTCTGCCAATCGTCCTTTCTTCCTTCACTTTAATTAATTAGTCACTACAACACTTTAGTTAGGATTACAACCTAGTTTGTCACACCACCTACCTATGTTGTACGTGTTAATTTTATTCATGAGTGTCAAAACCTACCTAAAATTCAAGTGTCGAAGCCGTGGATTCGATTCCCAGGACCCTGGGTCCTTTGTGATTGTCTGATTGTTGACATTATATAATTAACGTACAACAGAAAAAGAAAATGAGAATTATTACAAGACAATTATCGAGAACAATATGTGACAATGGTTTTAAACGGGTCATTAAAAAAAGAAACGAATTAAGAATAAATTTATCTCATACCACTCCTCTTTCTTTTCTCCATCTTTCTGTTATTCCAACACAATGCACTGCATGCATAGGAGACATCCCCTAAGTACATACATACATACATAATTACGGCCTAGCTTCTCAACACCACTCATGGTGTGTGTGTTAATTTTATATGTAGATGAGTGGCGGGACCTACAGTTTAAAGCTGACTCCGAACGACAGATTTTTGAGAAACTTTTCATGGCAATTGTATTTACTCTCAGAACTTTTGGCAGCAATCAGCTGAGGGGAAGTACGGCGACTTCCCCTAAGTATTGGTCGCAAAAATACTACCATTTATTGTTGACATGTGAAAATGAAAATATAGATTTCGACATTAAAGTGCATGGATAGAGCGTATATGAGAAAATAAATAGAGCTGGACATAGAACACAATTTATACGAGTCCTATCGCACACACTCTTAAATTGCTAAACACTCTCTAAAGCCGTAACCATGAGCGCAATTATTCCATCCTTTTTAGATGCATTTAACAATTGGAGCTTTTTGTAAGCCCTTTTGCATGTTGCTAGGCAGATTTATTTACATACATACATACATAATTGGCCAGAGTTTTTGCCAGAAATCTGCTGAGAGGAAGTCGCCGAATTTCCTATTCGTGTTGATGTCTGGCCTGGGGTTCAAAATCAGTCGTTCGGAATCGACTTTAAACTGTAGGTCTCGTAGCTTATATACATATATAATTAACACGCACAATATAAGGGATGTGAGAAGCTAGGTTGTAATCCTCACTAAAGGGATGTATGATCAGCTATGTATGTTGTATGTATGAAGTTGCAAGAGGTTTGAAGTGCACTACTTTAGGACTTAAGTTGATTGATTATTTTATTATTGTTATTAATATTATTTAAATTTTCTTTTGCATTTTTTTAAATTTATATCTGTTTTGTTTTAAATTACAGTTTATTACCAACAAAATGGCAAGATTATATGCTTTTAAAATTTTATGGTTTCGATGTACGGAGTCATCATTTATTCTATTGGAAATGAAACGAAATGAAAACGAAAAAATCAATTCTTTTACGTGCCAAATTACAAAATCTCTTAAAATAAGTTTTAATTCTCAGACAAAGAAATAATAATGAAATTAAATTAAAATTTTATAGAAATACAAACATTTTAAAAGAAAAAAAACAACAAAACATTTAAAAATATTTATTTAATCCTATCGGATGACAATGTATTTATTGTGCGTATAATTAGAATGTGAAACCAATTTTTAGTTTTTAATTTTTCATTTTTACTGGTTATTTTTTTTCATCATTTTACAACACTGCTCTTTAAAAATGTAACTGAATTTCCAATTTCTATATTCATACGATATTTTAGTATGTATTTATTTATTCAATTGTTTAATTTTTATTTTCGAGTATTTTTTGAGTATTTTTGTTTATTTAATGTTTTTGTTTTTGTTTTCGCGAATACTTTCATTATCATTTTCTTATCATATTATGCTATAAATACAATATTTTTATGTTAACAAATGTCAGTATGTATGTAAGTATGTATGTTTATGTTTAATTTAAGTTCTCCATTTTATTTTAAATAAACATTTTAAAACAGTTTTTTATTATTATTATTGTTATAAAATATTTAATTCAGTTTATTTAACTTTTTGCATTGAAATATGAATAACGCATGAATGAATTAGATACGTCAACTTTTTCTCATATTCCAAAGCTAATAAAATTAATAATAAAGTGCCTCACTTACGGAAATGTAGAATTTGTTTACAAGATAAGCCTTAAGGTCGAGTCAAATAGAATACGTCATACATTTTACCTTTGACATCAAATTAACAACGTATCACATTGACATAATAACACATTGACATTATACACACACAAAAATCCGGAAGAAAAGAAGGCAAAACAAACCTGTTTATAGCTGTCAAAATATACTCAACGCAAAAGTTAAAAGTTCATAGTTGAACAAATTTATGCGTTACGTTAACGTAGAAGTACCGAACTTTGCTGTCAGTTGAAAAATTCAAAGTTTAACGTATGACGGTTTCTATGAGACTCTGCAATCAAAGATAAAGGGTGTTTTTTATAGAGGTATATAACTTTAAGTTGGCATTACTTTTCAAGATGGCGACCGATTTAACAGCTGTCAAGTGATTTATTCTCAGTTTGGTTTGGCAATTCATCATGAATAGACTCACGCCTGAACAACGCTTGCAAATAGTGCAATTTTATTTCGAAAATAATGGTTCTGTGCGGAAAACGTATCGCGCACTACGTTCATTTTATCGTCGGCTACGTCAACAAACAAAACTGCCGCATTTGGAGTGAAGGTAATCCTCAAGTGTATGTGGAAACACCGTTACATCCAGAAAAACTGACTGTTTGGTGCGCTTTATGGGCTGGTGGAATCATTGGTCCGTACTTTTTAAAAAACGATGGTGGCCAGAACGTTACAGTCAATGGTGATCGGTATAGAGCCATGATTACTAACTTTTTCATTCCTGAATTGAATAACCATGATGTCCAGGAGATGTGGTTTCAACAAGACGGCGCAACATGTCACACAGCTCGTGCCACAATAGATTTATTGAAAGACACGTTTGGTGACCACCTAATTTCACGTTTTGGACCTGTGAATTGGCCTCCAAGATCTTGTGATTTAACACCGCTAGACTACTTTCTGTGGGGCTATGTAAAGTCATTGGTCTACGCGGTAAAGCCACAAACGCTTGACCATTTGGGAGACAACATTCGCCGTGTTATTGCCGATATACGGCCGCAAATGTTGGAAAAAGTCATCAAATTGGACGTCCACATTGGACTACATCCGCGCCAGCCGTGGCGGTCATATGCCAGAAATCATATTTAAAATGTAATGCCACATGATTATCTTTCGGATAAATAAAATTCATGTCAATCGAATAATCCATCGTTGTTTTATTGCAACTTAAAGTTCTATACCTCTATAAAAAACACCCTATATTTTTCGAGGGTCTTGTAACAAAAATGGCATGGGATTGTGTCACTTGCTAATCAAGCTGAAAATCTACCTGAGAGCTTATAAGTTTAATGAATAAAGTGACTGAACGCACATCTAATAACAATAGCTGCGGTATGTAATCAAAAAAGGGTCAGCAAAATAAACGAAATCTTCTTCGAATCTGACACAGACTTGAGCCTATAATTTTATCAATTAATCAATCCTTACAGAAGTCATTTAGAGTTCAGCAAATTCTCCTCGTATGCCTGGCAATTCGACAAAAATCAAGTGAAAAAGCGAGAATCGATACAATGACAGATATGTTCCAACAGTCAAATTTAAGTATCCTATCCAGTTGAGTTCAGGAGAGCTTGACAATAAAGCAAGACTATTCCTCAGCTTAGAATTTACAGCCTAATAGACGTAATAGGTGTGCATACATACATAACATACATAATTGATCATTACAACACTTCAGTTAGGACTTAGAGCTGCAAAACTATCGATAGTCGGCCCATTCGATAGTTTCGATAGTCCGGTATAAAACTATCGATACTATCGATAGTATCGAATTTTTAGAAGAGTGCTAAATTTCCCACTGTTAATTAAAAATTATACAGGCGTACGTATATATATGTATATAAATAGGTGTATATACACATATATGTATGTGTATATATATACATATATAGTGGTGGGAAAAAATAGAAAGACACACAAAAAACTCCAACTTTTTCCATACCGAAATTTTCTATTTCGATTGTATATAGCGGTTCATTTTACAGCTATTCTATAAGTTTAAATTGTTTTCTAATAGTTGAAGTCCTTAATACAAATTTTTTGAACTTGTTTCTATTTCTGTTCAACCTTAACTTTAAAAATGAATACAATTGTCACGTTTTATACGCCGATATTATTTTTTTGCGTTGAAGCCGTCGCTAAATTGAAAATTGCCGCTTAAATTTCGATACTATCGCTATCGAAAAAAAAACCATCGATAGTCTATTATAAATAAAACTATCGATACTATCAATAGTACTATCGATAGTTTTGCAGCTCTATTAGGTCTACGACCTAACTTTTTAATTTTATACATGAGTAGCGGGACCTACAGTTTAAAGTCAACTGCGAACGACAAATTTTTGACAATTTTATTTACTCTCAGAGTTTTTACCAGAAATCTGGTCTCTGACCTGGGGTTCGAACCGAGCCCTCACGTCTAATAAGCCAACACATCATTTTGACATCAATTTGATCGATATTCGTATTAAGGGGATATTCATTTAGGGGATTTCAAGTAGAGCCTATCCTAAGGGTAAGTCGCTGCCGTGCTACCCTGCTGATGCTATGCATATGACTGTGATGGGTTTAGACCCTATTAATAGCGGATTGAACGATTCTTGAAATTTCTTTTTAGAGTAAATTTTTCTCTTATCCCCCGGTGTATAACTGTGGTAATAGGTAGTTAACTTTACTGGAAATTAAATGTTCCTCAGCCAATATAGGGTTGTATCGGAATGTTCAACTGGCAGCCAATTTAAAATCACTGCGATTCTCAACTGAGATTAGATGATCTTAACGGGATGATAAAATCTTCGAGTACCTGCTGTTTACAGTCTTATCAAGAGAAGCTCACCATACTAACGCCTCATACAAAAGTACTAATCCTGATGTAAATAACCACAGTAAATAGCTTTGGTTGAGACCTTGGCTTGTTCCTATTGACTTTTTCCAGGCGTATATAGCACTAGAAGCCTTCAACCTTACTCACTAAGTTGTTTAGACCTCATTTCAGTTTTCCTTGCAGTAACGGCCTTAAGTATAAGCAATCGAATTTCAGTTGCTATCCATAAACGAAGCCATTAAACTTTTTGAACCTGGTTTCGAATATATATACAGTAAACCCTCCTATAACGCGGTACTCTCAGAACGCGGTTTCCATATAACGCGGGGCTGAACTTGCGACAGCCCTCCTATAACGCGGTACTTTCAAAACAGGGTTTCTATATAACGCGGAGCCCTCCTACAACGCGGTGCTCTTACAGCGAGGTTTCCGTTCAATAACATCCCATAAGTTCCTTACAGTCTATTAGTTTGGGTTTTTTTTTTTTTTTTTTCTTATCAATCCTTATATGAACTCTTGAATTCAATAAAAATAATTTATAATTTATCTTGCCTTCTGTATTTCTTGGTCTCCATATAACGCGGTACGAATGATGTGATATGTACTAATTACGAGTTTCTTATAGCGTGGTTTCCATATAACGCGGTAGACGGTTTCCATAGAACGCGCTACGAATTAGCCTGGTTTCTACGGTGAAATCCGAGTTTCTTATAGCGCGGTTTCCATATAACGCGGTACGCACTCTCCGCGTTATAGGACGGTTGACTGTACTACAGTTAGTCGGTGTGACCGATCGGTAACTTTTTCACTTATCATATTATGTGCTCTCTCTGGGTATTGACTTCGATTAAAATATTTTAATTAGAATGCTGCGAAGCCATAGTAAAATTTCACAATAAAATTATCGGAATAACAACAATAACAAGAATTGTTATCAGTTTTCTTAACCACATTTCTAAAGTTCGTCATGCTACAACTGATAATATTTCAATAAAAAACATGTTCAAAAACATTCTCTGGCAAGGCCTATTAGCAGAGCATGCAGTCGGGGGAGTAACTAGAGTCTAATTTGAAGGCAAAATGGTATTTAGGCCACTATCACAAGCCATACGAAGTTTATTTAAAATAAAGATGTCAACAAGTGAATTTCAAAAGATTTGTTACGTGATTTAAAATGTTATTTTTAAGAGTTGTCGTCGGCTTTATAATGCTAATCGGAATACAATCGATATCGGGTCGGCATTACGAAGAATGCGAAGGCATACAGAAGCTTGATGTAGTGGTGGCCAGTAAGAAAAGCTGTGCCAAATATATATTCTGTGCGGGTGAAAATTCCTATGAAGGTGAATGCTTAGCTGGAAATTATTTCAATGCAAAGGAAGAAATTTGTGATGATCCCGAGAATGTTGAGTGCAATATACAACCTAGCGATGATGTTAAAAGCATATACGATGAGGATTATACTCAGCCACCTGCTATAGAAGATAATAATAATGAGGGTGAAGATGAAAATGAAGATGAGAATGATAGTGAAAGTAATGATGAAGTAAATGGTGAGCGGGATTCAAACAATGTGCCAGATTTATCCTCAGCAAATATGCCAAAATGTCCTCATCAAATGGGCTATCAACACATCAAACACATTGCAAATCCCGAGTCATGTGTTGCCTTCTATACCTGCTATAATGGCATGGCCATAGCTATGCTATGTCCAGCCAAAATGTACTTCAATGAAGAGACGGGCAAATGTGAAACTCAAATGCCAAGCAGTTGTAAGGTAGGTAAACAAAATCATTTAAAAATTATGCTTCCCTACTAAGCTTTACTTTGTTTTGTAGTTTAAACACGCGGTAAGTTTGAAATGCCACAAGGGCCTGTACAATTATTTACCCTATCCGAACCGATGTGAGTACTATTACTACTGCATGGATGGCTTTCTATTGATTATGCGTTGTCCTTACGATTACACCTGGCATTATGAGCAGAATACATGCGTTCACAAGTCCCAATCGAAGTGTTATTTTGAACACAATACCGTTATCTATCAAAATAATAATTAAGTCTGCTTGTGCTTCTTCTTTTTTTCTTTTCTGGTACTCGATAGTGTTTTTTTCTTTTTCTAATTAATTAAGATTTTTTTTAGTGTGATTATGATTGTTTTGTTTTTCTATTTTATTGTTTTTATATTTTAAGTGTATGTGTGCGTGTGTATAAGATTTTTGTTGTCAAAGAAGATACAAATTATAAAAAAAACAACAAATATTTTCTAAACATATTTAAAGGTACATATGCACTGTGAAGTAATTTTCAAAGTTACAAAAGAGGCTCGTCGCGATGGGTTTAATGTGTATCGATTTTAGTAAAACATTGGGGCACTTATTAAAGAGACAACTTATGTGAGCATTCCCATAAGCGCAGCCTGATCAATGGTCTCAAAATATTACTTTCAGGCCATCAACTTAGCCTATAAGCTCGTTCAGCCATTAGTATAGAATACCCACTAGAAGGCTATGAAAGGAAAAAAGTCGTGGAGGCCAAAGGTCAGACATCTCCAAGAAAAATGAAATATAAAAAAACATTTCTTCCTCTCAGCAGATATCTGGCAAAAACTCAGAGAGTAAATAAAAAATTGCAATGAAAAGTTTCTCAAAAATTGTTGGTTTGGAGTCGACTTTAAACAGTAGGTCTCGCCACACAAGTATAAAATTAAGGTACACAACATGAGTGGTGTGAGAAGCTAGGCTGTAATCCTTGTACTCATACTCATTGCAATCTGTACTTATAAATCAATGCTGTAGTGAGCACGAATGAATCAGAGTAGTTAAATTTCAATACTGTTGACTCACTCATACTCAAAATTTCATGAGCACTTATGAGTCGCAAAAAAACGATTCATTGCTGATCTCTGGTAAGTACCACTTCAGGTAGCGATATCGGACATCGTTTTGATTGTTTATCTCATCGCGTTATCCGTTAAATATGTATGAAATTCAAGTCTATTCCGTCAGATCTAGGTATCTAACGCGGTCGCCTTAAACTTGATACTTGGCCTAAAATTCTACGGTGATAGTTTTTAAGAGCAGTTCAAACGCCAAGGAAATGGTTGACTGTGATCATTATAATGTGCTAGTTAAACTGTATTCCAATGCGTTGTTCTAATCTAATCCGATAGTGCCCAGTAAAGACTGCCACCAGCCTGGATCCATTCCCTTTGCCGGGATCTATTAATGAACTAGATTGACTGAATTCGTTTTCCGATCAGATTGGTCTTGAATCTAAACAGGACTATATAGCTTGATGCTTCCACCCGCTGATTCTAATCCTCTACAATTATCCAGCATCTCCTTTAGAGTCCTAGTAATTAATTTAAAAAGCATTAGAATAGTTTTATCGAATCTATGTAACACTGCTACGTTTGGGGAATAGCTTTCTTGTAGTGGGTCACATACATATATTCCATTGACCGATTTATAATATTTAGGTATTGTAGGTAACATGATCATATATATTCTGTTAAACATATAACATTGCTCTGTTCATATTAACATTGGAGGTTTTGTTGAATTGATCTTCACGCACACACACCCATATAAAGTACTTTGTCAGCTACAATCGTTTGTGTACTTAATTATATAGTCAATCGAACAAATAACAAAGCCCCCTAAAAAAATTCAAAAGTAATTCTCATTTAGTTCATTGTTATTTAAGCATAAGCAAAATAAAAAAAATATTTGGAGGGTGGGCGGTGGCGGCAATTTGTAATTCTTCAGAATTCGAAAATTCACTAATTGGTTTCTATTAGGGTTCCTTTGGTTTGCTAAGAAAACCCGATCTATTATGCTTGGGAGTGCATTGACCATCAATGTTGTTCACAGAATATCATTAGAAGAACTAATTCCAGCTTGGGAGGATAATGCTAACAGGTCACCAGAAATTGTAGAAAACACTGTTGAACTGATAGTTTGCCTTTAGATATTTCAGGAGTTGATAGCGAATCTTTAGAGTATTGGATTGGTTATCTTTCAAAACGAACTAACAAGTAAGCTAATGAGATATCATTCGCAGTGAAAGACTTGTTTATTGATTAATGGGTTGAGCCTGCACATTTTTCTAGTCTTTTAAATTTCAGTTTATTTTTCAAGTCTTCTTCATTTCTCTATTCACAGACATCACGGCTTGAAATTATCTGACCACACATAATTGGTTCTTACAACCCTTCAGTCAGGATTACGACCTAGCTTCTTACACCACTCATGTCGTGTGGCCGTGTTATATCATCTGACCGTTTGACTAAAAAAGAGTTGCTTCTTCTTAGAGAAGATATACATACAGTGAGCGTCAAATGAAATTGTACATTATGGATCAAATTCTAATAATTACCAAACTCAACTTTTAACACTTAAGAAGAGTGCCCTAAAAAAATTTGACAATATTTCAAAATTTTTTGTAATTTTTTTTTGTGTTTCAATTTTAAAAACTTGCTTTAAAACAATTTTAAAATAAAAATTACGGTAATTTTATTAAAGTATATTTTTTTCAATGTACATTTTCTTTTGACTCGCACTGTACATGGTGAAGTAAATTCACATACTTTTTGTCTAGCTGAACTTAATACATATCTTCTCTGCATAATTAAACTCTTTTAAAGATTTACACAGTGTAAACGTATTGCCATATTCTACCATTTTATGTCCTGTAAATAATTTCCAGAATATTTAATTCCATTATTATTGGCACATAAAAAAAAATATTCTTTTAACTCGTTTTATTTCAATTTTATTTTTCGAAAATATTGAAATTTTATTGCAATTTTAATTGTTGCAAATGTATCAATAAATCGTTATTTAATTATTTATTGATTTATTTAAAAAAATAATTGCTTGCAACTATTTTACTTGATACAACCAACCTGAGCCCAGCACGTCATGGTCATCAATAAAAGATTAAAACATTTTTAACAATTAAAATATTTATTAATTACGATTTAATAGGCCCCCAAACACTTGCTATCCTTACCAAAAAATCTCAACCCCACACAGGTGTATGTACTCGTTTATGGCGTGCATACATACTACATATGGTAAAATGTTTAATTTTCTGGTAATTTTTTTTTTGTTGTTATTTAGTCATGTCAATATTTTATTGGAAATTATTAAATTTAAGCTCAATGTTTTAAACAGAGAGACACACACACATGCATAAAATACATATGTATGTATGTACATGCATGTAGGCATAAATTTAACACTATAAGAACCGTTACATAAACACGGTCTAAGATTATTTTGAATTATAGACTTCTAAACAGTCGTATAATTGAAACCCCCAGACAAAAATTAAGCCTATGGACGAGCATAGATCTATAGAAGTCGGCAATATTTCATGGCCTTAAATTAGATCGTGACGCCACGGTTCAGACATCCAGACGAAACGAAAACGGTGACTTTTCTTAGTAGATTTCTGACAAAAACTCTGAGAATAAATACAATTGCCATGAAAAAGTCGTTCGACTTCAAACCGTAGGTCCCACCGCTCATGGATAAAAATAATACACTCCACAAAAGTGGTGTGAAAAGCTAGGTCGTATTCCTAACTCCAGGGTTGTAATGATCAATTATGTGTTCTAATTAAGTAGATTTTACCCAACACATTCCTTCTAATAAGCCTTCTCACCATCTGGAAATGGAAAATTGATAACATTACAGGAAGGTCAGGTAGTGGCGCCACCTAGTGGAAAAAGAGGTAGGAATCAACAATCACCAGGATTCCCAGAAATCCCTAGGATTTGCTACAGCAGACCAATCACTGACGTAGCTGGTACAACAAAAATTGTCTAAAGCAAGGGAAACAAGGCAGAAATGTTTTGTGGATGCCACATGCTCTCAAGAGGCGTGCTAGAAAAGTAATAAGGAAGGAAGCGGTTTTCATGGCACGTTGACTGCCGAACTACGAGATAATATGTAGAGTGTTAGCTTTCATTTTCTGCCGTGCAGTTAAGATAATTTATGATGGAATGGTCGAGAGTAACAGTTTTACTTACATAAATACTTAATTAGTCAGTACAATCCTTTAGTCAAGACAACAACCTAGCTTCTTACATCGTTTATGTTGTGTGTGTTAATTTTATATATGAGTAGAGGGACCTATCAGTTTTAATATCGACTCCGAATGACAGATTTTTGGGACATTTTTCATGCTAATTTTATTTACTAACAAAGTTTTTGTTGGCAATCTGCTGAGAGGATGTCGCCCAAGCAATATTGTATAGCCTCACGTCTAATAAGCCAGCATACTACCTACTAGATTACGCTGATTTCATATCGAGGTAGAGGTCGCCATCCCCTCAAGGATACATACATAATAGATCATTACAATTCCTTAGTCAGGATTGCGAACTAGCTTCTTACACCACTTATGTTGTGTGTATTAATTTTATACATGAGTGGCGGGACCTACAGTTTAAAGTCCATTTCGAACGGCAGATCTTTTGAGAAACTTTACGTGGCAATTGTATTTACTACCAGAGTTTTTGCCACAACGCTGCTGAGAGGAAGTCGCCGTGAATGTCTGACCTAGGCTTTGAACTGTGGCCTTACATCTATTAAGCCAACATACTACCTACTAGACTATGATGACTTCATATAGAGGTAGTGGTGGACGTCCCCTCAAGGAATTCGGATCGGCCCATTGTGATATGCCTTTCATATAAGCCTTTACATATTTTAGTTGTACCCAAAAGTACCCCTAACTAACGACATAGAGGGTTAACATGCTAGCGATTGTAACATTTTTAAATTTCATTCGTATTATAGTCGTTCTCGTTTAGTATAATGAAACAGCGCTAATAAGTACACACATAAACAATTTAAAGTCCTGCCAATAATAATATAAATATATACACCAACACACACACATACAGGCATATGAGAATTTATTGAAAATTTAATAATATTTTTTTTTAAATTGACTGGTATTACACATGCTCTGGACATTTTCATTCATTTTCCATTTTTTTTGTAATGAAAGTAATGAAAATAAAATTTTATAATAATTAAAAAAAACAACAAAAAATATGAAAAAAAAAATTAAAAGTAATAATAATGAATTAAAGAATGATAAATAAAAAAACTTAATGAACGTATGAATCAATGAATGAATGTATGTATGAATGAATGAATAAAGGAATGTAATGCAATGCCAGTGCAATGCCAATGCAATTGCAACAAATTAACTCTTAAATAAGTGAACAAATATTTAAACTTTTTTTTGTTTTTATTCTTATTTTTAATTAAAAATTATTGTCTTGTTATACTTCTCTATTTTTATTTATGATAATAGATTTTAAACAATTTCATGAATTTTTATTAAATTCTTTGGAAAAACCTAAAAAAAAAAACGAAAATGAAGCAAGAAAAACATTAAAATGATATGTATATGAATGAAATATTATAAGTTTGACACCAGTATTTGAGTACCTTTGAGTAACATTAAGGATAAATTTTGAGTAATGCCACAGACTACTGCAAATTTATCAAACTATTGCCTTTGTGGCTGATTATGAGCAGATACTGCAGACATCTAAGCAATGGTTAATCTCACAAGATTAATTTTTTTAAATGTTTCGAAGACCCCAAATGTTCGTTAGCTTCTATGCTACCTTTTGTGTATGAAACGCAAGAAAAAAATCATTAAATTTGATGCTGTAGAGATCCAATAGTATTTGTCAAGCTTAGCTTTTGATTTGATTGACGACGTTATTTTGCAACAATCAATGCTTGATGGTCATTTAAAGGGTTATTTTTTAGCTATTATCTTTTTGGCAACACTGGTTTAAACAGCTCACGCACGTTTCGAGTTTTGTTTCACTGTCAAACATCTTCAGTTTGGTCTATAATTTAACCATGAATCGTCTTACAAACGAACAACGCTTGCAAATCATTGAATTTTATTATCAAAATGCGTACTCCGAAGATCCACTTCTTTATCGAAAAATTGTGTTCAGCGACGAAGCTCATTTTTGGCTCAATGGATACGTAAATGAGCAGAATTGTCGATTTTGGAGTGAATATCAGCCAGAAGCATTGCAAAAGCTACCAATGCATCCAGAAAAAGTCACAGTTTGGTGCGGTTTCTGGGCTGGTGGCATCATTGGACCGTACTTCTTCAAAGATCCTGCGAATCGTAACGTAACTGTGAATGGTGAGCGCTACGGTGAGATGATATCGAACTTTTTTTGCCCAAAATGCAAGAGCTTGACTTGCATGATATGTGGTTTCAACAAGACGGTGCCACATGCCACACATCACACGTAACAATGGCCTTATTTAGAGGCGAGTTCGGTGAACATTTTATTTCACGTTCGGGACCGGTCAATTGGCCGCCTAGATCGTACGATTTAACGCCTTTAGACTATTTTTTGTGGGGCTATGTTAAAGCTCATGTCTATACAGACAAGCCCGCTTCAATTGATGCATTGGAAGACAATATTGAAGCATTTATTCGTGAGATACCGGCCGAAATGTTGGAAAGATTATGCCAAAATTAGACTAAGCGAATGGATCATTTGAAGCGCAGTCGCGGTTAACATTTGCATGAAATAATCTTCAAGCATTAAATTATATGGACCGTACTATCGATTCAAATAAAGATTTCATGCATTTTTCTGAATTTTATGTGTATTTTTTTTTTAATTTTCCTATAGCTTTTAAAAAATCACCCCTTATTTGTATCCCTATTCTGCGCAAATAACGCTGTAGTTTGCTTTCTCTAAATGTCAGACACAAATATTTGTACTAAAATTTTTGAGTATGGACTGCTACAATCAAACGACACGATCAATCTTGAACCAGCCAGAATTGAATAACCAAAATGAGCTGCATTTTATGATGACAATACCGTGCCCTATCCAGCATTTATGAACCTCCAAATATTGGCTACACTTGGCTAAGAAGTTTTCATGCTGCTTAAGTATAGATTGGTCCTCGCACCATTTGTCATATTTACAAGGTAATATCGTTTGGTTGACTTCAAATCTCTTTTGGGCAATAAAAAATTGGCCAAACGGAAGAACCTTTAAATATTACTTGGTTAAGCTTTATTGTCAATATCAAACAGATACCGACAACGCGTAAAGCTTTGTAAGAAAAGAAACCGCTTGTACTTTATATATGACCCAACATTACCACGAGATACGAATACTTTTCCTTTGATTCTTAAAATTTCCATTTTCAGAAAGAAGACGAAAAAAATAAAGAAAATTATGTTTCACGTACAGATGAAATTATAATAAAACTGAGTTCCAATAAAAACTCTAAAACTCGAAAAGAAAAAACAGAATATTTCTCAGTTACCCCACCTAAGGGGCTTCACAATTCATTCGTTCGTTCGTTCGTTCTCTTGTTGTCATAAAAATACTTGGAAAAAGAAAACCAAAGCCAAAGAGACAATCGTCTTTAATTTTAGTTTCGTTTTTTAATATATGATGTGTGCTGCAAATGTTGCCCGTCATCTATTTTAAATCAAAATCCTTTTGCTGCTACTGTTGTTGTTATTGTTGTGCCTGGCAATCCTTATTTGTTTACAAAAAAAAAAAACATATTTTGGGGTCAAATGATACAAACTTCCAGCTGCAGTAGCAAAAAGCATGATTGCGTATTGCATTGCATTGTATTGAGTTGCACTGCATTACATTACGAGTACATTGTATATTTTAAAGTCGTTGGCATCAACTGTAGGACAATAATGTTGCACCATGCATAAACATTGGTTGGCTGACGTTGTTGATTTATTTTAAAATTAGAAACTATTTTAAGTGAGCCAACCAACCAACCAACCAGCCAGCCACGCATTATAAAACTGTTGCACATGCGCTTCAGCAGTTTGTAGGATTATGAGGCTTTATTGCAATGCTTTATGCCAGTACATGTGTGCCTACTGACTGGCATCCCATCAGGTGCTGGGGGTCCCTTTTTTTAATTTCATTTACAAGTGCTTTGCGCTGCATTGCGTTTCTTGAGCTCCCAAATGTCTGAATTGTAATTAGAATTCCATTTTTTTTTATATTTTCTTTTCGGTTTTATTGTTATTGTTGTTGTAGCTTCATTTTTTATATTGCTTATATACTCAAGAGATTTCAATACTCCATACATTCAGTTCATTCTGTTTGTCTGTCTGTCTGTCTGTCGGTCCTCTTAGAGTAGCACTTTTGATTTGAGTTTCGTTGTCGTCTTCTTGTTGTTACTTAATGTTACCGCAACTAATGTTGTTGGTGTTGTTGTTGTTGTTGTTTTTGTTGTTGTTGTTCGTGTTGTTGTTGTTACTATTTTATGTTTAATGTTTTGGGCGTTTATTTCAATTTCTATTGGATCACATTTATTTTTTAAAAATCAGAGCGTAAAAGGTATGAATTCTTCATTTTTTTTTTTTTTGGTTTACAAAAGAATAAAGAAAAATATTTTGAAATTATAGCACATTATTCCTAACTTGGCCGTATTTTACATATGAATTTGAACTTTTAGAAGGCCAACTCAGTCAACAACTAAAGCTGGCTGACTATATACAACGCCATAGGTATACATACTAATTGGAGGCTTAAGCTTATCTCCATAATTGGTCATTACAACTTTTCAGTCAGGATTACGGCCTAGCTTCTCACGCTACTTACATATGTTGTTTGTGTTAATTTTATACATAAGAGGAGGCAGCTACAGTTTAAAGTCGACCTCGAATAATAGATTTTTTAAGAAACTTTTCATGGCAATTTTATTTTTCTCTCAGAGTTTTTGCCAGAAATCTCCTGAGGGGCAGATGCCGAAGAAATATCTTTTATATTTTCGTTGCGATGCTCAAGTCATGGGCTTTGAACTGTGGTCTTATGTCTAATAAGCCAACACACTACCTACTTAACGACAGCGTGGAGGTTTAAGCACACAGGTTTTCAATGATGTTTTTGTAAAACAAAAATTTCTTCCTTGAGTAAAAAGCTCATTCGTTATCCGGTGGATATGTTAATAAATAAAATCATGCTCCGAGAAGTCAGAAGTGATTGTGTAAAGCCATTGCAAACGGAAAAAGTTACTGTTTAGTACGGATTATGGTTAGGAGGTTTCATAGCTTCATATTTATTAGAAAACTGAGTCGGAAAAACCATTCTCATTGGTTCAAAGTGCTATGACCATATGATAGCCGACTTTTTAACTGAAGCCTTAGACCTGCCAAAGAAGATTATGAACTGGACTGTATGTGGTTTCTACAGGACGGCACTATGAGTCGTACAACATGATCGATTCGGGATTTATTGCATGAAAAATTCCCAGAACGAGTAATTTCACGTTTTACCTATCAAAATCATGGCATATAACGTGCTTTGGACATTTTTAGTGAAGAAACATGAAAAACCGTATCTACGAAGACTACTTCCTAACGTTGGCACATTTTAAGTTTAACATTCTTCAAAATATTGCTGAGATACCAGCCGAAATGTGAGAAAATTTGGTCAATAACTATCTCAAAGGGATTGATTGTTGTTACCCATTCAGAGGCGGCTATTTCAGTGACATTTCATTGCGTGCCTAATATCCAATGTTCAAGCATTACATACCATGTGTATATATTTTCCCATCGATTCTATCTATAAGAAGCATAAGGCCTCAAAACGGATGGACATTATGCTATCCCACGCCATTAACCTCATCTTTCTCCAGGACATGACAATTTTTCATAGCTTCGTTCTAATTCAGCCGTACCACTTTCGACAGCCTTGTCGATTCCATTTTATGGCATTGCTTGTTTTATCATATTGAACTCTTCTGAATGTAGCCAATCTAACGCTAATTTCATTTCGTAATCTTCGTGGCTGTACACTCTTCTGGAACCCTCGCAAATCGAACTGGGTATGCCACTTACCACGGTTAAATTGACTAATAAATCTTTCGGGACGCTATCTTACAACCTATTCTAGGTTAATTAGGAATCTTGCCCCATTGCCAGACTTACTTGGCCCACGGTGAATAGGAGACATACAAATCAACTACTCAAACTTGATGGCTAGGTCTTCTCGATTACAGTGACCATGCTTACAGGTCACTGCGTTAATGGGAAGACACGCGGAAAGACTGCAACTCCCATCGAACGAGTACTGCACATGTTCTGGGTCTGCTGAAGATGAGGAAACTGCTATTCACTTGCATTCATAAAACTTTCAGGCTGGTTTTTAGCTTAGAGGAGTCATACTTTTGTTGTGCAGCATAGATCAGCAATAAGTATTCAAAAAGATGAGTAGATTCGAATCATACTCATAATTTCGGATACTTATACGCATTCATAATTATTTTAATATCATACTCATACTATTCATATTCAAAGTTTGAAGTACTCATCGTATTCATACTTAACAATACGCATGATGTTGTTGATTTCGACTCTCCATGACTCAACATCTACAAGAATCACGAAATAACTATGATTCGCATACGAACAGGACAATACTCACTAGAAGGTTGTGTGTTTGCTTTGCTTGCTGTCTTTGTGTTTTTCTTTCTTCTTTTTTGTAAATGCAACAACAACTAAGACAGTAAATTTTGATGAATGTTTCGAATCACTCGAATCATTTATGAGTAATTATAAGTATTTTTCAAAATTTATAAATCTGAATGAGTTCTTATGAATCAAACATATTTCGAATGTTATGAGTTTGATATCAACGTTTTACTCATACTCATTGCAACCTGTACTTAAAAATTAATGTTTTAGTGAGTACGAATGAATCAGAGTAGTTCAATTTCAATACTGTTGACACACTCATACTCAAAATTTCATGAGTACTTATGAGTAGCGAAGAAACGATTCATTGCTGATCTCTGCTGTGCAGCCTCTGTGCAGACCAACTTCTTTTATGAGTTTGATGGAATTTGGTCAGTATGGGGACTATTAAAGCCTCCTGAGAAATGGATAACTCTTTACAATTCACAGACAAATCAATCGCCTTTTATTAAGAAAAAAATTTATTTCCTTGTGTTACAATTGAGGGACTGAGTCAAGGAAGAGAAAAACCAAAAGATTACAAAAGATATTTGTAAGGTACTTAGCGGAAGATTCTATTTTTCCCTTTTGCTGGAAAGATTCTAGTTCTTCATTCCTCAGTAAAATGTGTAGAAAACAACTTTATTTTTTCGTTCAATTCAATCAATGAATACATTCTTTTAAAGATCTGCTTAATAGATATCATATTGCTTGGGGTGCATTAAAAGAAACAACAACAACAACAACAAAGTCGTTTATCCTGCATGTCATACACAAGAAAGCATTGGCGAATGAATACATTTTTGAATGACAACATGCATGCATGACATAAACGAATGCTGGATTATTAATGTTTCTTATTATTATGGTGTTGTTGTTGTTGTTGTTGTTGTATTTATGTTGTTGTTGTTATTGTTTTATAGCATAATGACAAGTGCATTTTGAAAATTTATTTCAAATTGATCACTTTGTTCTTAATTTATTCACGTTTGTTATTTTGTTGTTGTTGTTGTTGTTGCTGCTGCTGTTGTTGTTGTTGTTGTTATTTAAATTCAAAATTACGCCATATGGGGTCTATTTTCTCTTCATTTTTTTTCAATTCGAATTTGAATTTAAAATTTCTTTTCTTTTCCTAGGTTTTCTTTTGATTTCCCTTTCCACTCTGAGTGCGTGTGTGTGTGTGTGTGTTACATTTAAATTTTTCGAAAAACAATTTCATTCTGAATGCAATACTTCCGAGGATTGTACGAACATTATTTTTTTGTAACACGAATGTAATTTAATATTCTTATTGACTGTATAGTATAGTATGATTATATAACGGTTGTTAATGTTGCATGCAACAAAATATTGTTTAAGTACATATTGTTTTTTTAGCCATTTCTTGTGATACATTATCGTTTTATTTTCATGTGTTGTTCCATTGCAAGTAAGTTAATATGGTTTTAAAAAGTCAGAACCATTTGTACAAAGTTTGTTCAAATTAGAGATTGAGGTTAGCTACAGTTGTTGCTGTTGTTATTGTTGTTGTTGTCGTCGTTGTACATTGTAATATTATAAATGCAAATGTAGTTTGTTTATCTGCCACCAATTGTGGCATGTAACAAAAAGCCTTTTCGTTACTTCAACAAATTATGATTGAGTGTATGGTGTAAGTAGGTTCTCATTTTATTTGGTATTCGTTTTTTTTGTTGCATAATAATTGCGATTTAATTGAAAATTTAAATTTTTTGTTTTCAGTTTGTTTAAAGCAACAATATTTTCATTTTTAGTACACTTATCAATCGTTATTGAAAAGTTATAAAACAGTGAGACGTTTAGTAGCGATCGGAATCGAATTTTGAGGGTAAGATAGTTGTATGCATTATACAGACTCTCTAAATACAGGCGGCTCCTGGCAATTTCAGAATAGAGTAGGATGGAGTGGGATGAAGCTTCTCAACTTTTTAATTTTAGAAATTGCAATCTTTGTTTTACTCTTAATATTTCACAGGACGGTAGATGTCGATGTCTTAGTCTAGTGGGTTATGTACAGGCATAGGCTTAGAAGAGAGCTGCAAGTCCTCTGTTTTGAAAAATAAATTTTTTACGCTATCTTCTCAAATCTGTAATTTGAAGTCAATATCAAATTGTAAGTTCCATGACTCTTGGTTAAACTTAAGATATCCCTATACCTGTAGTGCGAAAAGACAGGCCATTATCATAACTAAGAGATTATATGTAGCGTAGTCAAACATACGTTTCATAATTCGGGCAAGTGTAGACTACATTTTGATAATGGAATGAAAGAACAAATTCCGACGACTTTTGCGGGTCCAATGAAAGTCTAATTGGCGCACTTATTAAGAAGACAAAGTTCTGTGGATTGTTAGAAGAAAGCCACTATGGGCATTACTTTTGCATGAAAGTAGCCAGCTTCTACTATCCGTTCCTCTCTGATGAGGTTCAAATTACATTTGCATAGTCTTTTCGGTTACCATTTAAAGTTTGTTTTTAAAATTCGATGGGAAACAGGATATTTTGCTTATTTCTATATGAGTATCAAAGGTCACTATATGTTTTGAATTAAAATTAAAAAAATCTTCTCACATTTAATTCAGTCTTAGTCTCTCTCTCTCTCTCTCTCTCTTTCCATTAAACTGTGAAATAAAATGCCAATGAAGTTTATTTTGTGTACAATTTTATACCGGAAATCATTGAAATAAATAATAAAACGTATGAACAACAACAACAACAACGACGAACAACGACGACGAACAACAATATCAACATTAACTTAAGTCGGCCAATTTGTTTAATTTTTACTCCACGTTCTTAATGGACTTTTCATTCATTCACTCACTCTATTTATACAAAAAAAAAAATAAAAATCCATCAGCCGTGTGGTTTTTCTAAATGGACTACAAGCAAAACAAAAAAACACCAGCAACACACCAGAAACCAAAAACTGAAACCGAAACCATCAATTAAATTTCCACTGACACATGTGACACTTTTCAAGTGTTTCGAATTGAATTGAAAAACGTTTCGATTTGTTATTTTCTTCATTTTTTTTTGTCATGATTTAATTTTCAATTTTATTGTGGATTTTGAATTGAAATTTCCTTTCTTTTCTTGGTTTTCTAAACAACATTAGTTTTTATGATAAAAACTGCTGCATAGAGTCGTTAAACAATTGAAGAAAAGAAAAAAAGAAATCATCATCGACTACTCAGTATATATTCTGTATTCACTAGATATCCTATATATTGCGGGTTCATTTGGTTCTTTTTTGTTGTTGTTGTTGTTCTTATGAAAATAAAAGACAATCTGAAGTGATTTGTTTTAGTTTAAACATTAAAAAAACAAAAACAAATCCAATAGAAATTATATTGTTTTTCAACTCTTTGAAGCTGACAAATACGGACGTATTTTCTATTTTTTAATACTGCAGACAGTTTATAAAAGAATGCATTCTATTTTGCTTAAAGCAGGTCAGTTAATATGCCTGTCAATATTATGCAGAAGACTTATTAGCGGTTTAAAACTAAGTGATCCAGTAGGTAGTATATTGGTTCAAAACCCAGCTCTGACTTCTGGAACAAAAAAAAAATATTTCTTTCGAGGACTTCTTTTCAGCAGGCTTCTAGTCAACAATTCTCAGAGCAAATAAAATTGCCATGACAAGATTTTCAAAGATTGTCGTACGGAGTCCACTCAGCGATGAAGTTAACACGCACACACACACACACTATGGGTGGATTAAGAAGCTAGGTTGTAATCCTGACTAAAGGCTTGTTATGACCAATTAAGGTCTGTGAGGACTTGTAGAGTAGTTTGAGCTACTCACAGTTGTAGTAGGGCAATGGGTACATAATTAGGACTTTATTCTGTTATTGGTCACTGGATCTAAATCTAAACTAAATCTTCTTTATAGAGTTGTCTTCTGGTTGACTGCCCTCAAATTAAAATTACATTATGAAGGCCCTTATTAAAGTGAAGTGAAGTTATACTGATTTCCGGTGCATTGCGAATTGCTTTTATAAAGGTCCTCTTTGTTATGGTTAAGTGGCTTTTATCGAAATTACTTGCCAGATACATAGGGCACTTACCGCAACGTGACTTACTGCCATGTCATGCTGGCAGAATATGTGCTCTACCACTCCACGTCTGAAGCTAGTCTAACTAGGAGAATTCACTCTAGAATTAAAAGCAAGAAAAACTGCTACCTTGATATGGGTAACCTCATGGTTTCTTATGAATCAGAGTAATTGAATTTAAATACTGTTTACTCACTCATACTCAAAATTTCATGAGTACTTATGAGTAGCGAAAAAACGAGATATTGCTGATCTCTGTTTCATATGCGTTTTATTTCAGAAATTCATCATTGTGCTATCACACACGAGTATATTTTTTAAGCCGTACAATTTTTGTTCTTTCAGTCACACACGAGACTATTTCATCTGGCAGAAAATTGTATACATGTACTCTGCTTTGTGTGTATTAGTTTTTTTTAGTTATTTTGATGAACCCGCTGTTTTATATATGTATGTGTATTGGTTTTGTGTTGTTTATGTATTGGTTTGTGCGGGGTAGAAGCTGGTTGAAAAATTATGCCAGCAAAAAACCATTCGCCTCACCTCTCTTGCCTACAAGCTGCCATTTTGTGCCAGCACAATTGTTCTCGTGTGTGATTGTCCATTGAATTAAATCCTTGCTGGTTGTGGTATTGGCTAAGTAAAGGCTTTTAATTTCGTTTTAATTTAGAACCACCGAGTGCCAGACTAATGCCTTCATTTTTAAGTGTTGACCATCACTGCTTTCAATTGATTCTTTTAATACTCTGGCTCATATTCTGCTACACCGGCACCTTTTCAAATTGTGTGATTTTGTGAACATAGAAAGAAAGAAAAAAAAGAAGAAAAAAACAAAACAATAAATGAAAATAAAATTAAAATTAAACAATAAGACAAATAATACGAAATAAAATACTCACAATAAACCAAAATAAGAAGAGGCGACAACATCTCAAAACCTTTGTATGGGGTCAAAATTTTCGTATGGCTAAACAAGTGTACAAGCAGCACATAACATCGCATCGCAACACTATAAATTTATGATGCTCGTACTTCGGAATCGATGATCATAATGCTGACAATGATGCTGATGTTTATTTTAATTTTTTTTATATGTATGTAGTTTTTTTTTTGTTTTTTTTTAATTCAATAATATTTGTATTTAAAAAACAACCACATACACAAACACATACTTATGATATGTTGTCGTAAATACTAAGGAAATTTTAAATGTTTTCTTGAAATTATTGTTTTGCGTTCATAAATTATTTCAATTGAGTTATTAAGAGTAGAAAATTGAAATTTGTTTATCATTAAAAAGCATATGATATGTAGTTTGGCGTAAAAGTTATTGCAGAGGGGAAGGTGGAAATAGAAAGTAATGACACTTAGCCTATAAGGTTTTTATAAATGGATGGTTTTATAAATGGAGATTACAGGTCAGTTTTATTACCTAACCAAGAATGATGTCTGACCTGGAGTTTGAACAATAAGCCGACAGACTACCTACTAGATTACGGCGACTTTTAGGCAATAGCATTTTGCTACAAATACAATCAATCAAAGTTTAACTCTACCATTCCAGAACTTGTTACAGTAAGTCAATTACTTAGTTAACTGGCAGATAAAAAATTGTTAAAGAAACTCACACGTTTGTTGGACATGATCATTGGTTCTATATCGCCCATCTGCTACCTCTTTAGTTTCTGTGGGTTTTAAGTCCAGGAGAGGAAACAGAAGAGAAATTAGGAGTATAAAGCAATATGTTATGTACCTAACGACATTTGGTTATTTATCGATTGGAACACAGTAAGTCTTACGACTGATGATTGGTTTCTTTGCGAGATATTACGCACACAGGTCACTGATGGGAATCTTGGATTGATCTCAACAGAATTTCTGCGTGCTATGTGAAGAAGACGATAAAGTTTCTCTTCTTTAACTCTTTGGCTCTTTGTAGAAGAAGGTTGATTACTCTAGAGAGAGGTTTGTTGTACGTGTTTTAGCATTCAATTGGAAGTCGGTGTTTAGGCTCTTCTTAGGATTATAATAGGACTACGCTTGCTGAGGAGTGTACGTTCATCATCGCGTTGCTGTTTCGATTTTTTTTAATTCTCTCCTTTCTGCTTTTTTACCTCCACCTTCTTTGAACTCCCTAGCAGACAAACACTGGATCTCATGACCTCTGAGTGTGTTTGTGACTTACTTACTTACTTTGTACGACAGAAAATGAGACGTGACAAGAGCCAGTCACAGTCTATTACCCCTGCTCAGAATTATATCTCTAGTAATAGGCAGTCGGTGAAATATCAAGGCCTGTGTGACCGCCATAGTGCAATAGATGGCCAAGAAGGAAACAAAGGAAGATAATCAGTCGTCTTGTTGCCATATCTCCTACATTTTGGACGAGAACACCGGTCGAATTAATGTTCATGAGGGAAATGATCGCAGCCTACAGATATTCAGGGCCTACATGAAGAGCACTGAAATGTACACAAGTACACAGAGGGAAAAAACCGGTAGAAAAGTACCGAAATTGATACAATCCGTTGTCAAAAGTGAGCTTACCACGTTTGTTAACATTTCGACAACGGATGTGTATACAATTTTAATAACACCCAGCCATCATTTTGACAACCACCGTGGTAATTTTGACAACGCCTCATTGTCATTGAAACAACGCATTGTTGTTATTTCGACAACGCTTCGTTGTCATTTCGTTGAAATTTGACAACGAATAAACGGCAACGTTTATGATTCGACAACGCTTTGTTGTCATTTCGTTGAAATTTCGACAACGAATAAACGACAACGTTTATGATTTGACAACGTCGTGTATTATTTACTTTTTTTTGTTGATTTGATAACGTCGTGTATCAAATCAACAACAGTTGTTGTTGAAAAATTATAAACAGTTTTGTGTCAATTTGGTACCAAAAGTGCATAATTTTAAAACGTCTTTTTTCTCTCTGTGTATAATTTGAGAACTCTGATAAATACCAACAAGTGCTTAACAAAATAATTTTTCAGTATTTTATATTACGAGGAAGTCGTCTCAATTGAAGTCGCCGTAGTTCAGTAGGTATTATAGGATAGGTATTAGACTAGAGCCCGTGGTTCGAAACCCGGCTGACATCTCGAACAAAATGAAATATGAACAAAAAAATATTTCGTTTGAGGATTTCCTCTTAGCATTTGCTTACAAGAACTCTGACAGTTAATAGAAATCGTAACCTGTAGGTTGAAATCGACTATAAACTGTAGGTCCAACCACTCATATATAAAATTCATACACACAATGGTGTATTGGAATGGTGTGGGAAGTAAGGTTCTAATCCTAACTAAAGGGTTGTAATAACTAATTAAGTAAGTCGTTTGAATTTTTGAAATATCGGGTATGCAATGGATGGATTACAGACGGCCTGACTGCTGATAAAGAGTCTGAAATAATAAATGATGTATTGTTTTTAAACAATTTTAAAAGAAAGTGGTTGTAATTTAAAAAATATAATTGGAATACAAAAATGATTATCTTGAAAGACACTCCAATAAATCACTTTATGCATAATGCACTTATAAAGTCCTATTGCCTCCAATGAAAACATTTTAAAGTACATGAGTGGTGTTGCGCCATAATATCAACCAATCATTATTTCATAATATATTATAACATATGCCTAATAATTAATAATAATAATGATTGAAGTCTATAATAATAACTTGTTAAAATCATAGATTAGTACCGCCCTAATATTAAGTAGTTTAAGGTTAATGAACATATAGAATAAGATAAATAATAATAATAAACGGAGTTGCTGAATTCTTTTCGACTTCTCTTAACTGTTAGAATTAAGTATATACATACTAGAATTAAGAAAATGTTTTTAAAATAAAATTAGTTGATAATTATCCTTACAATCGATCGGTCTTTTTAATTCGCAACAAGTTTGGTCTTCGCGGTCAATATTTTAAGTGTCCTAATTATATATAATTAAACTATAATTTATTTAGTTTAATATTTTCTTAAAAACCATTAAGAAAAAACATTTTGGCGCCCGAGCAGGGACATAAATAGTGACGTGTCGAAGATAAATAAAAAGACCAAACTCGCGAAAATTTTTATAAGATATTTAAAATTTAAATTCGTGAGATAAAAATTTTATAAATTATTTAAAATTTAAAAAAAAAAAAAAAAAAAATAGTGGTAAAATCTTATAACTTACTTAAGATTCAAAAAATTACCACAAATTAAAATAAAATACAAAATAACAAAATTAATAAAAAACAAAAGAGAACAATACACAGAAAAACAAGTGACAATAACAAAATCCAAAAATAAAAATAATATATACATACACATAGTGTTGTGCAAATTAAAAGAAAGAACAAAAAAAAAAATAAAATAAAAACAAAATAAGAATAACAACCAATAATACAAAATATAAAAACAAAACTAACAATATACATATTGGTTACTGTTGTGAGAACATATAAACAAACATACAGAAAAATAAAATCTAAAATACAAGAATACAGTGTAACAAGAAATTACGAATACAAAAAGTGCAAATAGTGCAACATAAATTTCAAAATACACTACACTGTACAAGAACAGATCAATACACTACACAAACAACAAATAATCCATCGTTGGACGACTCCAGAAAAGGAATTCCGTCCACATGCCCGTTGCATCTGTATTCTGTGCCGATCAGAAGGAACTAAGGGGAGTATATCAAACTCTCAGGAGGTAAAAAGTGTGAAATATATTTGTGTTTTTTCCTTAAATTTGTAATTTAATCAAATTTAAGAGATTTTTTGTAAGTTAATCAAAAAATTTATAATCGCTTGAAGAGCAGAACACAATAAAATATATTTCACATTTTAAATTATTGAAATAACAAAATTTATAATTTTATATACATTTATCTACAATTTTATACACACTTAAATATTATCCTGTACAGGATTATAAAAAACCCACCCTTAAAAGTGTATAAAATCGCAAGTGTTAATATCGTTGGATTAATACGTATTTATACTAACAATTTGTTCTCTTTGTTAGTGAGAAAACATTCAGCATACCATTTGTGTTGCTTTTGTTTGTTTTCCTTTTATTTATTTTCGTTGTTTATTTCGATCAGCGTTCCGTTCCACGCGTTCCTATACTGCTTGTATATAAGTTACATATTACAGCTGTGTACAGTGTGACCGTTCACACTAGTAACAAAATTGAAATTTCAATAAAAAATTGATCACACAAATATCGAACATCGAATTGTATTCGATTATTGTTATTTCTAATAACACAGTGTGTTCACATTGAAATTTGTTTTTTGTTTTATTTTAAGAAATCGATTATTTAACGATTTTACTCGGTAGTATTGAATATTTTTATACCGAAGGCTGTGTGTGTAAAGTGGTTATATTTTCTATTTTCTGAGGTCAAGTAAGTTATTCTTGTCTCAATTAAATTTTGGAATCGGAACTTTCGGGCATTGCGTGACCGAATCATATCGATTAAATTCTATTGTCCAAAACAAGTGAATACTAATAGATTCGAATATAATTCGACCAATAATTTATTTTGGTCAATATTAATTCTTGTTTTGAGGAATTTCAATATAAATAAACGAAATCATAATGACTACTAGAAGCTCTAAACGCCAAGATTCTCCTTCCGAAGCGGAAAACTTGGAGCAATTACTCGCGAAGAAAGCGAAGGTCATCAAGAACATCGACAGGATTCGACAATCCATTGTGGATAAGACTATTTCTTTTAATCCAATGGAGCTCGAATGTCGATTAGATATTTTGAAAACGTATATTGACCAAGCAATGAAGCTCCAGTCAGACGTGGATAATTTGGATCCCAACAATGACGATAGAGCCGAGCTTGAGGATCTCTGTGTGATCACGAAGAGTTTGTTTATGAGTCTGTTGGCCAAGAATCGGCAATTGAATGTGCCTGAAACTTCTTTTAACGTACAAGCTCAGCACTCAAGACTCCCAAATATGAAGCTCCCTAAATTCAGTGGAAAATATTCTGATTACAAGAACTTCATGAGCTTATTTGAGAACTTGGTCCACAATGATCCAACGTTAACAGATATCGAGAAATTTAACCATTTAATCTCATGCTTGTCCGAATCGGCCTTGGGTACCGTGAAGGCCTTTCAGATTTCTGAAAAGAATTATCCCAAAGCATTAGCAAGCTTGAAGAAAGTTTATGATAACGAATGCTTGATATTTTCCGATAACATTGCAAAACTTTTTGATTTGCCCGAAATTACCAAGCCTTCAGCTGCTGCTTTGCGAAGCATGATCGATACTGTTTCTGCCATTTATGATTCGTTGTTATCAATTGGTGATGACAAGAAAATAACGAATGCCATTTTAATACATTTAGTGATGTCGAAAGTGGATCCAATCACCAAATCGAAATGGGAAGAACAGCTTGATTTCGAAAAGCTCCCATTGTGGTCAGATTGCGAAGCCGCCTTGAATAGACGTTACCAGCATATTTCTGCTGACGAGTCCTCTAGTTCAAGGCCGAGGGTTAACAAACCTAAAAATGAACATTTTAGTATTAGAACGAATAAAACGTCACTAAATTGTACCAAATCGGAACAATCAGCTAATAGTTGCCTATTTTGTGAATCGGCGCAGCACATACTCAACAATTGTCCTTCTTTTACTGCTGAGCCTATAGTCAAACGATTTGACTTCGTAAAATCCTTGCCAGCATGTATTAACTGTCTGAAAAGGGGACACACAGTTGCAAGGTGTCCATCTTCTAAGTGTCGGATATGTAATGGTGCACATAACTCATTACTCCACCGATATAGTACAAGTCCTAATAATTCGGAACAGACTTCAGCTTTTTACGCTTCTGTGAATCATACGGCGGCGGCTGTAGGCAGCAGCTGTCAAGCAGGCAAAATTCCTGTTTCTGCGCGCAATGAGCAACACATCGCTGATGCAGGAAAGAATGGAGACGATGTTCGCAGAAACAGAGGCGGTGCTCAACAGTCGGCCCATTGCATCGCTGTCTCCAGACCCCAACGACGGAGAAGCATAAGTTCCAGCTCATCTGCTGACCGGAGAGGGTCTGCGTTCGCTGCCGTTCGAATCCGTAGACGACGGGAAAATCAACGAACCCAAATTATGGAGGCGTGGGCGACTACTTTGCGGACTCAAGCAGATGTTTTGGTAGGCTTGGTCTCGGGACAACATCCTGCGTCTTTAAGACAAAGCCAAATGGACCAGCGAAACACCCAACCTGAAGCTGGATCAGGTCGTCATCGTACACGGGGAAAATTGCCCGCCACAACATTGGCTGACCGGGAGAGTCGTGGCCGTAACCAGTGGCAAATACGGCAAGGTCAGAGTGGCGGAGGTCGCAACGCACAACGTCGTCTACAAGCGCCCAATCCACAAACTGGCTCCACCAATTGATTGAAGAAG
The DNA here is from genome assembly GCA_930367235.1 of Sarcophaga rosellei. Taxonomy (NCBI): domain Eukaryota; kingdom Metazoa; phylum Arthropoda; class Insecta; order Diptera; family Sarcophagidae; genus Sarcophaga; species Sarcophaga rosellei. Next base: position 14,616,311 of record OV884017.1, read on the forward strand.
CTCAGTCCTTCAATGGGGCCGGAATGTTGCGCCATAATATCAACCAATCATTATTTCATAATATATTATAACATATGCCTAATAATTAATAATAATAATAATTGAAGTCTATAATAATAACTTGTTAAAATCATAGATTAGTACCGCCCTAATATTAAGTAGTTTAAGGTTAATGAACATATAGAATAAGATAAATAATAATAATAAACGGAGTTGCTGAATTCTTTTCGACTTCTCTTAACTGTTAGAATTAAGTATATACATACTAGAATTAAGAAAATGTTTTTAAAATAAAATTAGTTGATAATTATCCTTACAATCGATCGGTCTTTTTAATTCGCAACAAGTTTGGTCTTCGCGGTCAATATTTTAAGTGTCCTAATTATATATAATTAAACTATAATTTATTTAGTTTAATATTTTCTTAAAAACCATTAAGAAAAAACAAGTGGTTTGAGTCATTACTTCTGTAATGATTTAGTAATGAATTGTTATCACAACATTGTTTTTTTATTACAACTCTTGTGAATTTTTCAATTTTCAATTGAATTTTTTTAAGTACAAAAACACCAAATAAATCCCATAGCAAATGGCCATACAATGTATGAATATGAGATTAATTGAATGTCTCACTGAATGGATGGTTGAGTGAATTGGTGGCACATCAAGTAAGTGGTGATGGTGACTACAAGAGCTACTTGCTGTTCAACTGCCATGTTAGGTGAAACGCTAATGAAATTAAAAAAGAAAGAAAGTAATCTGACATAAATAAGGCAATTCAACGAAAACATTTCGTAGGATGAGACCAGGCAATCGATAATTTGTTTTTGTCTCTTTTTTAAATTTCATTAGTAAAGCCACAAACCGAATCGTCGGCGCACATACCAGAAATCACCAACGAGTATTCAAAAAGATGAGTAGATTCGAATCGTACTCATAATTTCTGATACTTATACACATTCATACTTATTTTAATATCATACTCATACTACTCATATTCAAAGTTTGTCGTACTCATCGTACTCATACTTAACAATACGCATGATGTTGTTGATTTCCATTCTCCCTTACTCAACATTTACAAGAATCACAAAATAAGTATGATTCGCTTACGAACACTACAATATTCACTATAAGGTTGTGTGTTCGCTTTGCTTGCTGTCTTTGTCTTCTTTTTTTTGCAAATGCAACAACAACTAAGACTGTAAATTTTGATGAATGATTCGGCTCACTCGATTCATTACTGATCTCTGGTACATACATATGAACAGAATTCTGAGACAATTTCTATAATTGAAATTGGTGTTACAGTGCAGTTCTCACTATTTAATTTTATTCTTTAATTCTGCTTTAATTTTAATACCAGAATACAATGTTTAGATCACCGCACCATAAAAAAACAACTCCAATAAACCCCCAAAAACTTGTATTAGTTTACCATAGAAAGTCTTTCAAGGATATGATATTCAATGTTCATGATATTGTTGTTGTTGTACAATAATAAGGACATTACGGTGATGATGATGAAACAGAGATACGCTACTGAATATGATGCTGCTCCAGTGCTCCTCAAAGTAAATGGCTGCCATACATATGTCTGCCTGTCTGCACTCGCAGAGGAGTTGCCTATGTAGATGCGATTGATTCACTCGTTGTATGTCCTTTTTGCTATTTTTTGGCTGATGGAATAAGCGTGTTTGCCTTTCTAACTTATGATGCATGATTTGCATTCAATTGAATCGAAACGTAGTGAAATGTTGTTGTTGTGTTGGTCAAAGACAGGCACTCATTAAAAATCAATTTCAATTAATTTCTCTTTCTATTTTCAATGGTGCACGTAAGAAGAAGAGTTTCTATTTCACATCCTTTTTTTCATTGTTTTTGTTTCTAAAATTTGTAGCAGGAAATGCATCTTGTGTTGTGTCAGTGGTTTTGTGTCATATAAAAGGAATAGTGGAATGCTTTTTGAATTCGCAAAAAATAATTGAAATTATCCTTCCTTTTCTACGATATTGCAGCTTCTATAGTAGAATTTGACCACATAACCAAGAACAATTGCCTCTTGCCTAGGATCCAACTTCCAGTATTGACTAGGGCTTACTGCTTTGGAGTTTAAGTACACTTTCTGCTTGTCACTTGTCTAGTTTTGGCCAGATTTGCTGTGCTTTCTTACCGCTATTCGACATGAATGAAATCCGTTATTACTTTAAATATCCTAAGTTTGCTGGTTTCCAAACCAGCCTCGTTGGGCCAAGATTTCCGCCTTGCAGTTTCCTGGAATTGAAGACGCCGTAGTCCAATGGGTAGTGTGTTGACTTATTAGATGTGATGTTTCGGTTCAAACCCCAGGTCAGACATCTCCAACAAAATGAAATCTGAAAAAGATACATATTTCTTCGGTGACTTCCTTTCAACAGATTTCAGGGGAGTGAGAAAGTAGGTCGTAATCCTGGCTGAAGGGTTGTAATGACAAATTATGTATGTCTGTAGTCTAGTAGTTAGTACGTTGGTGGTTCAAACCCTGGCTCAGACATATGAAAAAATTATTGGTAGGCGACTTCCCCTCAATAGTCTTCTGTTAAAAATCTCAGAGAATAAATTAAAAATTGAAAAGAAAAGTGTGTCAAACAAATCTGCCTTTCGGAATCGACTTTAAATTGTAGGTCCCTTCACTCATCTATAAAATTAACACATACAATAGGGCTGGCGTTAGAAACTAGGTTGTAATCTTGACTACAAGGTTGTAATGACCAGTTGAGCACATAAGTATTTTTCTTGGGGTTATGTTGTGAAAAGCTGCCGCTTAACTATCATAAACTTTGCTTATATTTCCCCTGGAGTCATTAAATTTTACAATATTCTTTGGAGAATTCCGTACATCCGATGTGATTCATTGGATGTCGCTGTGATCCTTCGTTAATCCTATTGGATGAACAATACCTCTTGACAATGGACGGAGGCCTCCTGTCTCGAACTGTCAGTAAAAATCCGTTCAGAGTTATTTTTGGTGCATCGCACCATTCTATCTTTAGAACAGTCCGTATTTCCTATATGATACCCTATATGTTGCTGCGATAGTTCGGTATCCCTTTCGGATAAGCTATACCCCTTGACTACGGAAAGTTGCCTCAATCTACTGGTTCCCGTCTGTCTAAAGCCATCAGAAAAAATTCGTTCAGCGTTGTTGACGAGGTGTGGCTCACCATTACCCATTCGCGCTTATCTATAACGTCCTTCCTAGACTTTCTCGAGAAGTACATACATACATAATTGGCCATTACAACCCTTCGTCAGGATTACGGCCTAGCTTCTCAACACCACTCATGTTGTGTGCGTTAATTTTATACATGAGTGGCGGGACCTACAGTTTAAAGTCGACTCCGAACGACAGATTTTTTTTGAGAAGCTTTTCATGGCAATTTTTACTCTCAGAGTTTTTGCCAGAAATCTGCTGAGAGGAAGTCGCCGAAGAAATACTTTTTGTATTTTGTTTTTGATGTCTGGCCTGGGATTCGAACTCGGGCCTTTCTTCTAATAAGCCAACACACTACCTACTAGACCACGGCGACTTCGAGAAGTTGACTCTACTATAATTCTTTGCACATGGCTTGGAACTCTTAAAGCACACTCTGAACACACAGTTTTAACACACACCCGATAAGGAGAATGACGTCTGACCATTTCTCTTAGGGTCTGTGCAATATCTTGAGATATAGAAAATTGCCTAATACTATGTTCAGACCCGCACTTTTATTGAGCCAATATTTTAAGTGTTCACACATAATATAAGCAATATTCATTTGCCAGCTGGTAAACAAAACAGCTGGTTGTTTCAACAACATTGCTTTTGTTTTGTTGTTTTTGTTTGTCGTTGTTGGCATTTGAGTTGTCAAATATCAAAAGAAAGTGTTCGGAAAACTGTAATATCCCCACTGAACGTACTTATGACAGTGTTGTATTTTAAGTTTTACTTAATATTATAACAATTTGTATTTTTGTAATATGTATTATAACAATTCGTATTTATTGCGCAATAATTAATTGAAGCTTTATATGAAATATTGAGCTCAATAATGGAGTTTATTGCGATTTACGCAATAAAAGTGCATGTCTGAACATAGTATAATAACAGGAGAGTAGCTGAAAACCTTCTGATTTTCTTAGTTAAAACACAGAAGTGCTACAGCAATTCATTTATCAAAACAAGGGCAAAAGTTCGGTAGGAATGATGGCTAATGCTCTGTTAATTAAAATTTATTTCATTATAGAAAATCTTGAAAGAAAACTTTACCAAAAACCGTGAAAATAAAATACATTTTGTGTGAATGAATACAAAACAACAGCCGTCCAGTTACAACCTCTGCAAATGGCAGAATGTCCTGAACGCTTTCATTTTTTTTATCTTGAACAATTAAAATGTAATTTTGCTTGAACAACAGACAAAGCCGAAGCGACATCAATTGTTAAAACGGTTTAAACTCTGTTTAAGAGTGTGCAAATGTTTAAAACTTGATTGTAGTGGTAATAAAAGCACGCAAGCATACTAACACCACCCAACTACATACATTCACAGGCACCCACTCTCACAAACTCTCTCTCTATCTCTCACCCTGTCTTGCAAAAATATTTTAACAGACGTTAATATATGTTATCAATGAAAAATACTGGAATGAATGGAAAATAAAAATACAAAAATTTCTTGTATATAACGGGTGAACTTTTTGGCAACACTGGTTTAAACAGCTCACGCATGTTTCGTGTTTTGTTTCGCTGTCAAACATCTTCAGTTTGGTCTATAATTTAACCATGAATCTTCTTACAAACAAACAACGCTTGCAAATCATTGAATTTTATTATCAAAATGCGTGCTCTGTTAAGAAAGTTCATCGCGAGCTTCTTCCATTTTATGGTCAGTTTAATCGACCCACTGAAGCGGCTATTCGTGCTATTGTGACTAAATTTCGCACCAAATTTACATTCTTGGACATTAAACCACCAACACGCTTACGTAGAGTGCGAACTGAAGAAAATATCGCAGCTGTATCGGCCAGTGTTAATGATGACCATCAATTATCGATTCATCGGCGTTCGCAGCAATTGGGCCTCTGTTACTCAACAACGTGAAAAATTTTGCGGAAAGATTTAGCTGCCAAGCCTTTAAAAATACAGCTGGTGCAAGAATTGAAGCCGAACGATCTATCGCAACTCAGAATTTTTGGTGAATGGGCTCTTGAAAAGTTGGCCGAAGATCCACTTCTTTATCGAAAAATTGTGTTCAGCGACGAAGCTCATTTTTGACTCAATGGATACGTAAATAAGCAGAGTTGTCGATTTTGGAGTGAAGATCAGCCAGAAGCATTGCAAAAGCTACCAATGCATCCAGAAAAAGTCACAGTTTGGTGCGGTTTATGGGCTGGTGGCATCATTGGACCGTACTTCTTCAAAGATGCTGCGAATCGTAACGTAACTGTGAATGGTGAGCGCTACCGTTAGATGATATCCAACTTTTTTTTGCCCAAAATGCAAGAGCTTGACTTGCATGACATGTGGTTTCAACAAGACGGTGCCGCATGCCACACAGCACGCGTAACAATAGCCTTATTTAGAGGCGAGTTCGGTGAACATTTTATTTCACGTTCGGGACCGGTCAATTGGCCGCCTAGATCGTGCGATTTAACGCCTTTAGACTATTTTTTGCAGGGCTATGTTAAAGCTCATATCTATACAGACAAGCCCGATTCAATTGACACATTGGAAGACAACATTGAAGCATTTATTCGTGAGATACCGGCCGAAATGTTGGAAAGAGTATGCCAAAATTGGACTAAGCGGATGGACCATTTGAAGCGCTGTCGCGGTCAACATTTGCATGAAATAATCTTCAAACATTAAATTATATGGACGGTACTATCGATTCAAATAAAGATTTCATGCATTTTTCAGAATTTTATGTGTTTTTTTTTAATTTCCTATAGCTCTTAAAAATCACCCTTTATATGTATGCATGAGTGTGTGCGTGTGGAAAAGAATGAATGAAATTTCATTTTAAAATATACAGTAAATTCGTAACAGAAAAACAATAACAAAATTCATTTATTCAACTACGCTATGGAAACTTATTATATTACAGAAACAATAACAACAACAACATCAACAACAGCATACAGTTAAATGTTTGTCATTGAAGTTCCATCAAAAGGTTAAAAAGTCGAGCCTAAATAATAATAAACCATAGCCATCGAAGAGAGAGGGAGACAGACTCTTACGAATTTACTTCTTATTTTTAATAGCAGCAGCGACTGCAGCAATTCACTCGTTAGTCCAGTGTCCAGTATTATGGTCATATGGTTGTTATACTCTTCGTTTGACATTGCCATTGTATTGTTGTTATTGTTAAACATGTAAATGATGTTCTTTATACACACGCATACTGTCACCCACCATACTCGGTAAGTATTATTGTTGTTAGTGTTATTAAAATTATAATTTTTTTTGTACAACGTATTATTTGAAGTGATTGTTCGTAATTCGTTCGGCATACCATACTCGTACATGCCAGTGACAGTTTGTTGTATTTGCAAGTGTATGTGTATTGTTTTTATTTTTCTGTCCCTTGACCAACCAACTCAGTCAATGTTGATCAGTTTTAATGGTAATAACTTTTATTAAAAAGAACAACAGGATATCAAATGATTTTTAAATGTACAACATCACTTGCACTTGATCGCAAGTGAGAGGTTGAGAGGGAGAGAGAGCGACAGAATGTAACAGGCAAAGGGAATGGTTTTTGAGTGTATGAATTGAAGAAGATAATGTTTGATTTTTAATGTTGTTGTGGGTGTTTATGGAATTGAGCAAATGTTTGCTGTTTTTAAACAGTGTAAGTACACATACACACACACACATACAATGTCATGTTCATTTTAATATGATAACTTAAAAGAATCCTTTTTATTTTTAGCCTCAAAATATGTTACAATTTCTGTTTCGATTGTCGTTGTTGTTATTTTTGTGTGTTTGCGTGCAAATTGATTTATGAGTTCGGATTTCTTATTTTGTTTCTCATTGTCTGTTTAAAGAGCTTGCGAGTGTTAGTAGCTGCAGGATATTTGAAAATGAATTACAAGTTTATATCACAGTATTTGGTTTGTTGATACCCGTTTGCGTTCAATTCGTACACCAACTAGATCTTGAAGTCTTGGCATATCGTGACAACCCTTATCAAAAGGGTGGGCCATCTTTAGGTTTAAATTGCATCATCGGTTATTTCAAATCTGCTATGTACTGTCACAAAATTCAGTACAATCAACCCTCCTATAACGCGGTACTCTCAGAACCCGGTTTCCATATAACGCTGCTCTGAAATTGCTACAGCACTCCTATAACGTATGTGATTTTTACTAATTCCGAGTTTCTTATAGCGCGGTTTCCATAGAGCGCGCTACGAATTTGCCTGGTTTGTACGATTAAATCCGAGTTTCTTATAGCGCGGTTTCCATACAATGCAGTACGCACTCACCGCGTTATAGGAGGGTTGACTGTATATTCTTTCCATGGAATCAATTTATGCTTGAGAAACGTTGGGATTTATTGGGCCAATGAGAAACTGTTTGATGATGTCGATTTCTTGGGATGATACTCATTCTCAATTTGGTGGGAATGTTAATTAGCAAAATTGCCGTATTTGGGATTGAGAAAACCCACACGTAGTCTTACAGAAGCCAATGCACCTATTACGAGTGATTGTTTGGTGCGACTTGTGGAGCGCAGGCATTATTGGTTACATTTTTCTTTGAATATGAGGACGACGCAACCATTACGGTCAATACATACATATGTATATACAGTCAGGATTACGCCCTAGCTTCTCACACCACTCATGTTGTGTGCCTTAATTTTTTATACTTGAGTGGCGGGACCTACAGTTTAACGTCGACTACGAACGACAGATTTTGAGAAACTTTTCCATGGCAAGCTTATTTACTCTCAGAGTTTTTTCCAGAAATCTGCTGAGGGGTAGTCGCCGAAGAAATATTTTTCATATTTCGTTTCGATGTCTGGCCTGGGGCTCGAATCCGGACTTTTCGTCTAATAAGCGGACACACTACCTACTGGACTACAGCGACTACCATTACGGTCAATGGAGACACTTATCGCATCATGATGACCGATTTTTTTGTACTCACTCTTCATGGTAGTGATATGAACGGTGTTTTGTTTCAACAGGATGGTGCAACTCTCCACACATTTGAAGCCACAATCTATTTATTGCGTCAAACGATTGATGGCCATTTAATTAGCCAAAATTGTGATGTCAATTGGCCGGCAAGAAGCTGCGATTTGACACGGTTGGACAATTTTCTGGGTAGGGCCGTTAAAGAAAAGTGTTCTACCGACAAACCAGAGACAATTAAGTATTTGAAGGCCAACATTCGCAATGCCATTGCGGAGATACAATAACATACACTCGAAAGACTGCAAGAAAATTGGTACGAGCGGATGAGGTACAGTCACGGCAGCCGTATGAGTAAAATAATATTTACAACAAAAAATAAATTTGGCAAAATTTCTTTGCATTTTTAAATTTAAACTTTTAAATCACCCACCCTATAAAATTCACCATGTAGCGATTGCAGATTGATCCATACACTCTGAATGTCAGAATTATTTCTCAAATTTTGTTCTCCTACTCATATTTTTAGTTGAAAAACCTAAAAGAATGCGAGTCTTCTTTAGAAATATTGTCAAAACGTTTGAATGGCTATCGTTCCCCTCTCTCTCTCCCTCGCAATTAATTGCAATTTTCGTTTACGTTTTGCATTGTTTCTCCTTCTTCTGCTGGTTTAAAAGACCGGAATTAGTTTTTTAAATTTTTAATTTTATTTACTTTCAGCACTTCGTAGCTTGGTTTTGTTTCCTCTTAAAATACACTGTTATCCCAGTTACGACAGTTATTTTGTATTTGTATATGTAACTGTGTACGTGTATGCGTGTGTATGTTCTTGTAACTGTGTGTGTATGTAAATATTTGCATCTCTGTTTACATTTGAGAGTGCGTGTAAATAACACTAAAGGATCTATTTCCTAGTAACAGTTAATAGTGTTGTTGCTGCTGTTGGTGTTGTTGTTTAGTAAATAAAAGCCTTTATAACTACAGTTACTGCAATAAGCCTTACCACTACGACTGTAACTAACTAACGGATGCTTGCAATGTCGTCGCATTTAAAAAAGATGAAGTCATTTAACTGCAGCAAACAATTGTAAGTAAAAAAATAATTGAAAATGACAAATTAAATTAAATGAAAGAAAAATAAAGAAAGAAAAAAATAAAGGATATCAAAGGAGGAAAAATTTATTCCTTTTTATAGGTGTTTTACATATCATTATTAGCCTTAAATTGTTTAGGCATGTTGTGTGGGCCTGAAATTTCCATAGGGACTTCTATTGAACTTTTCGAAAATTAAAATAGATAGCGTTTAGAAAATATATGTACATTCTTTGTGTTTTTAATAACTTATGTGCTGATTACGCTTATCTCTATGATAAGCTAGGAAAAGTGAAGCTTATCATAGAGATTGCCTTAAAAGTACGATCAAGTTTCCTGAGTTGCATGTCCTCAAAGGGCTTAGGGCAACTATGTTTTATAGAGCCGACGGTAAATGCTTCGCGGTACATAAATATTTTAGAAACATATTTAGTCCCAGCAGTACCAAGTGTAGTTACTTTTGACGACATAAGAGCTTCGCTCACACCTCTAAAACTTCAAAAAAATGTCTCCATGATAATAACATCAATGTTTTAGAGTGGCCATAGTCAAGTAAAGACTTGAATCTTATCGAGCTTATCTAAGCTATTATGAAAAGACGGCTTAGAGGTGATCCCCAAACAACCATGTCTGGTCTTAAGAGAAAGATTCAGGAAATATGGGATTCCAAGTACGAAACTCAAGTTGTTAGGGCAGTATACGTCTGCAACAGGCAGTTGGAAATATTTATCGCATATCATTTGTTAAACTAGTTTATTTAAAGGTATAGAGTACTGTCAAAAGGCATTAACAATTTTTTTAATTTTTTATTAATCAAGTAATTACTCGTCTACAGCTTATGGTGTAAAGAGACCACAAAAGACAATCATATAATCAGGGGAAGTCCTACAGGTAACCAATCACCTGCTTATATGGAAAAAACTTGATTACTTTACCATTTTGATCGATAATAGATAGGAAGGTAGGTTGGAGTGGTAGCCATGATACCACAAGCTCACATGAGCACGCATAGTGGCCCGTTGTGACATCACAGGTAAATATCGATCGATAATGTTTTGCTTTTATTCCATCAGTATGAAATATGTGGACTATCTGTGCAACCAGACTTTAGAAGTTTCAGCTACATGATCAAATATGTCATAATGCAACACAACACATATGTACATACATACATAATTGGCCATTACAACCCTTCAGTCAGTTAATTTTTATACGTAAGTGTTGGGACCTACAGTTTAACGTCGACTCTGAACGACAGATTTTTGAGAAACTTTTCATGACAATTTTATTTTACGCTCAGAGTTTTTGCCAGAAATCTGCTGAGAGGAAGTCGCCGAAGAAATATTTTTTTTTTCATTTTTCGTTTTGATGTCAGACTTTTGGTTTGAACTCGGGCCTTACGTCAAATAAGCCAACACACTACCTACTAGACTTCGGCGACTTCATGCAATAGTTCGGGTAGTTTTCATCGAATTGTTTGGTTCATCGCGTGATTCCATTGCAATTATCCCAGAACCGACAGCATTAGCTTACATGGGGACAATCTTGGCTTTGTAAACGATCCAGTTTTCATTGACCGTAACTATTTGCATTACATAAGATGCTATTTCCTTTTGTTTAGGTAGTAAATCGGTAATGGAAATACGATTCGTTTAATTTTTTACTGTTAATTCATATGGCAGACACACCTCAGACTTGTGTGTTTATCCAGCTTCCCTTAAATGGTTGATAATGGCTTGATGATGAGTGCCTAGTACCCTAGCCACGATTACGTTGCTTTTTTCCATGACTTTTTACCAACTCTTTGAATGATTTTTATCTTATCAGATCATTGCGCATCATCTTTATAAACTTTACAAAATTTTCAATCGGTTTACGATGCATATTACTTTCCTTTTACTTTAAAAAAAAAGGAGTACATGGCGGTACTGTTAGAAATTTTTATTAATTTTTAAATGCAAATAACTATTCACTGAATAATGCGATTTGAGTTATGTTTTCAACGAAGTAAAGTTTAGAATGTCACCTTTCAAGTAAGCCATAGTGTTGCCAAATGAAATTGTTATTACCATTCGAAGCCATTTATCCACAATTTTTAGAGGAGTTTTCTTGAGATGTATTCAAAAATATGTGTGTGTTTTTGTTATTTTGCATGTAGAGGTATTTATTTCGATTAAAAAAATATTTCGGAAGTTTTCCTGCTGTTGCAAATTACAAAAATCTTCAATCATACTCTACACACCACTGTGTATGTATTGTATGCTTAAGAAACCTGTTTGAAAATCTCTCTCTCTCTCTCACTCTTTGCTTTACAAAGATCCTGTTCAACATTGCAAATATTCTCTTTATATTCTAGTTTTGCTGTTTAGCTTGTAGGCTTTATTTTTTTAATTTTTTTGTTTGTTTGTATGTATGTGTCCATTTTTAAGTGTCCACACACTATCTTATGAACAAATAAAACGCACGTGTTGCATTTTTAGTTTTTTGTTTGCATTTCAATTCTCTTTGTGAGTGTGTGTATGTATATATGTATGTGTGTGTTGCTATTGTTTTATTAACAGACAACATGGGTTTTTATTGTTCATGTGTTTACATACATTTCCTAGAGATAACCAACCATTCAACCATTGTTGTTGTTTAACATTTTATTCTCTAATGGTGTACAAAAAAAAAAGAAAAAAATACATATAGAGGCGCTTTTTGCCTCTCACATTTCTTTGTAATGCACTTGTTCTTGTTTATTTTTCTTTTCATTGTTGTTTTTGTTGGTTGTGCTGTACTGTTGTTATTTTAATAACACCTAAAGTCATTGTACAGTTAGACAATGTTGTTGTCATTAACAAGGCAGAGAACGAACAACGAACTAAACAGGTTTTACATACATACACCGACCAATATGCATATGAATGTTTGTATGCATGTGTGTAAGGATTGTATTGTTTTATTTTCTCTCTATCTCGCTCTCTCTCTCGCTCTCTCCCTCATCTCTTAGTCTGTTATGTGTATGTGAAAGTGCAAGAGTGCTTTTATGTGCCTTTTTGTTTTGTTTTGAAAAGAGCCATTGTTTATGTGTAAACACATACATATGCATATATACTCGGCTTAGTGGCTGGCCAGTTCGTGTGCTGTTCTGTTGTTAAAATTTTTGCATTCTATGTTTTGTAAAGGAGAGTGTTATTAGTGTGTTGGTGTATGTGTACACATCTGTATGTTTATTTTGTTTATTATGCGAGTTTATTTGTTATAAAAATCCTTTCAACTTTTTAATTGTTTACATCCAAAAATTTTCACATCCTTATATCCTCTCACAGAAATACGCACACATACATAGATATATGTACACAAACCGAGTCTATTCACAGTGACTGAATATAAACACATCCTTCAACATGGTTGCCTTCGCCACACTAACATTGTGACCTTAAGTTTGTTTATATTTTTACGTTTACGTTTATATTTCCGTTTGTTTTTAATTTCCATTAAAAAAAATTCTCTTGAAGGATTTTAATACTGTTTTAATACAGTTAGAATTACATTTTCTCTCTCCCTCTCTCTCTTTCTGTCTTTCTGTATACTATATTTGTAACGTATTTTTACTAAAAATTTCCCAAACTTTGTTAGTTTTTTTGAAATGAAATACACACACTCATTGCTGTCTCTTTGTTTACATGTGTAGGTGTATCTCTATTCTAATGAATCGAACATGTGTTTATTAATGACGACGATGACGATGATGATGATCATGATGAGAATTTATTGAATTTTCTTCTTGTATTCCTTTATATTGTTTTGTGTTTGTGTAGGAATGCAGGAAATTTGTTGAGATTACAATACAAGTGCCCAACTAAAGTACAAATAAAATCGTGTTTTTTTTTCAGATAATTTATGGAATTTTTGAAAAATTTTTCTTTAATTTGTTTGGGTTTGATGTCATAGTTTGAACATATTTTTTTAATTTAATTTTTAAACCAAAACACCTGGTTTTTTTTGTTGAAAGGGGAATTATTAGATAAGCAATTGAATGGGAAAGTGCTTTAAAATAAATTCATAAATTTTTTCCTCCTTTGTCTTAAGATAAATATTTAAAAAAAAATTTATTTTTAGTTTGAAATAATTCTATCAGGCTTCAGAATCTTGTTTGTCGAAAATATTCGATTGCAGATTGTCTAAAAACTCTGGTAATTTCGTTTGTATCAGGCAACGCTATAGCCTATTTGAAAGGTGATATTTTAAGCTTCCCTTTGTTAGAAGACTTTTTATTAAAATCACATTGCTCTGTGAGCGTTAAGAAATTGTCAGCATTTAAAAATGGGCACAAATTCGGTGTTCTTTTCTTTTATAGAAAATGTAAAAATGCGTCGAACTTCGATAGGAAAAGTTTAAAATTCTGGGAATATTTTTAATCGCGGAATATTTTGAGATATAAGGGCACAAAAGAAGGGTAAACGTTATAAATCATTTGCACAAAGTTGAACAGATTTAGAAAATTGATTTCTGGGTTCTACATGAATTAGGTTAAGCTAGGTTTGAGGACGTGGACTTGTCATTGGGACAAATACAATACCCAGAAGTAAAAATAATCCTAGAGGAGAGAGGGGGAGGATAGTGAAGGACGTAGGGAATTTGGAAAAGGGGAAGAGGTAGGCCAGGGAGAATAAAGAGACGAAGGAAAAACAGAAGGACCACAAGCACATAAGCGAGCCCGACTGCAACCTTGTAGCACTTCTCATCCAGCTCAACCAATTTATGAATCTATGAAGTGCCTTAATGTAGACTCTCGACAAAGAGTCCAAATTTTCGAAGAAGCGGCCTCAAGAAGGGTCCTCAACCTTAACCTACTAACGGCTGGACAGTTACAGAGAAGGTGTTCTCCTCCTCGTCGCAACGTATCCTGCAACAGTTCGGCCGGGATCTGTTCCAGATCCTTATTCGCGATCTAATCTTTCAGTGCCATGTAATGAAACCCAGCTGCAAACTCGTTTTATAACTTTCTATAGCAGGCCATAGAAACCTAGACAAATAACATCCCGATTCATTCCCCCAAAGCTTATGCTCTTCCCCTTTGACCCGTCCAGCGGTGAGACCGCAGAGATGGCAGATTGGGAGATAATGACGGCCACAGAAAATGAATTTAATCTAGCGAGAGTATCCGCCGTCTCATTACCAAGTATACCGCTATGCCCCAGAACCCAGCATAGATGGATTCGATCTGATCCAAAGCTCCTTAAAGACTCTTTGCACTCCCGAACAAGCCATGATTTACACCAGACCGACGAAAGATAATATAAGATTCCAAGTCTGAAGTGGACCTACTACCTACGGCCTCAATTGCCTTCAAAATAGCAAAAATCCCTTAACGTAAAGAAATGAATTAAGAGAGAAAACTTTAGGGGAACGAACTTTCATTTGCGATTCATTACATAACGTAATCGAATCATTTTTGAAGCACGTAATACTGTTTAAAGTATATGTCTTACGACATTCATGGGGGAAGAAGATTGCTGGAAAAGTTGCTGGTAAAGGTTCTCGGAGTTTTCACGTCTTGGCGAATTAGAATGGAGTTGTTTATTATAAAATCTTACTGTTAACAATTAAGGAGATTGATCAGAATTGAAAAGAAAAGAAGTTATGGTTTCATCATGATTACGTCAGACGACCTATGCATATAGGTGATCTGGCAAAACCCATTTTGATCAAGTTTTTCACGTAAAATACAAAGAACTGTTGGAGTTATGACTTTACCAAAAAAATTGCAAAACTTATTGGTCGAAATGCTGCGGTATTGTGTTTTGATTACATTTACTGAATATCCTCGGGAACCATATGATTTTACCAATTTATAACATTTTTTTAATCGTACTCTAGTAGTGTATCGGCTCAATAGACGTGAGGCCGTGGTTCAAACTCCAGTCCAGACATTTTGAATAAAACGAAAATTTGAGAAAAAAATCCTTCAAGGACTTCCTCTCAGCAGATTTCTGGTAAAAACTCTGAGAGTAACTGAATTGTTGTAACGACCACTTAAGTAAATAAGTGTATGTAGGCCTCTAAAACTCAGAGTGAATCCACCAATGTTGAGCTACTCATCCTACACTGAACCTAGCCCAACCTACCTATAAAGTAGGTTGCCAATATGGATGTCATAAATAAATATTTAAATTGAAATTTTAAGCTGCAACATTAAATAGAAATGTTTCTATGGACTTACAGTTGCAGTTGTTTATTTAAAGGATCAAATTCTATCCCTTTTTCTGTTGTTTGTTTAACAGTTTATTCCACTTTTTATTACTTGTGGAGTAATACAAACACCCAGTATTTATGAAAAACAACAACATCATTACCATGATGATGATTAAAGCGTCAAATATTGTAAAAATCATAAAAAGTGTTGAAGAAAATGTAACACCCTTCGATTATTTACAAAAAAATCTGTTCAAATACAAATACAACAACAATAGCAGCAGCATAAATACTGAATAACAATAAATTGCTACTCAATGAAGGCACAATTGTCGTAATGCATGAAAAGGTTGTTTGTGTTTGTGTATGTAAATGTGTAAGTATTGTGTGTGTTTATTTAGGTGGTGCCAAGGATAACAAATTCCCCTTTTTCTCACGCCCTAAATAAATAGAAAAAAAACGAAAAAAACCAAAAAATAACACGAAAACCTTTCGAAATGTCAAAGGATGACCCAGCAACAAGCATGACAATATGTTTAGTAAAGTAAAAAATGAAGACGAATAAGAGTTTCCTTCTTTTTATTTCTAACGGGTATTGGATGTCATTTGCATTTTTTCAATTTTCCATTCTTTCTCTTTCTCTCTCTCTCTCCTTCTCTCTTTTTTCTTTCCCTTATTTGCTACTGTACACGCTTAGATTGAAACATGCAATGACATACCGTTGCTGGAAAGAAAAAGAAAACAAGAACACTTGACAGTGGAATGTCATAATTTAATAGTTTTTAACGGTTGATGTAACAACAAAAACAAAAACATACAATATAAGCATACGGTATAACAATAACAACAACAATAGTAATAATAATAATAAAAAAGAAAAATTCTTTACAATACAGTAGAGTATGGTTTTGACGAAATAAAAACATTTTGTATTGGAAAGTTATGAAGGGGGGACAGGGTTATTGAATCTCTAGCGAGCATTGTTATCCCCGCTTCTTATTAATTATCGGGTCAAGTCGCCGTAGTCTTGTAGGTAGTGTGTTGGCTTATTAGACGAAAAGCCACGGTTCAAATCCCAGGTCAGACATCAAAACGAAATATGGAAAAATATTTTTTCGGCGACTTCCTCTCAGCAGATTTCTGGCAAAATCTCTGAGAGTAAATAAACCTGCCATGAAAAAGTTTCTCAAAAATCTGTCGTTCGGAGTCGACGTTAAACTGTAGGTCCCGCCACTCAAGTATGAAATTAATGAGTGGTGTGAGAACCTTGGCCGTAATCCTGACTGAAGGGTTGTAATGACCAATTAAGTATGTATGGAAGCAAGTAATGGATACCGTAAATGCATACGGATAAGGGTAATATAGTGCAGAAAATCTGATCAAGTAATTTTGGCTCAGTTGTTGAAGTGATTGTTGGGCATTGCATTCCGGATAATCTTGTGAGGCAGATTGGTCTTAGGCATGTGGCCATTACTATCTGCAGAAGCTGAATAGGCGATGAAGAAGAGGAAACTGATCTCCATCTCTTACGTATACGCCCAGTTTAATGTCGGAGGAGAAGGAAGCACTTAAGTCTTTGCTATTCACATATGCTCACTGTTCTGTTAAGTCCGAATGCTTCCAGTATCAAGGAAAATGAAAAACTTTGGCCACTGCTATCTGCAGAAGCTGAATAGGCGAAGAAGAAGAGGAAACTGATCCCCATCTCTTACCTACACGTCCAGCTTAATGCCGGAGGAGAAGGAAGCATTTGAGTCTCTGCTTTTCGCATATGCTCACTGATCTGTTAAGTCAGAAAGGCCAAATGGTTCCAGTGACGTTAAGTGAAATGAAAAAAACTGTGGGGTATCAGAATGTAAGTCGCCTAAAGGTATAATTAGCCGAACATTCAAGGAACGTAAGCGAATGTTTTCTTCATTTCTAATAGCATGTGAAAGGCATTGAGAACGATTACTCAAGTGCAATGGAATTTCGGTATGTATTTGTATAATTTCTAATGTTATAATCGAAAGTGTGTTCCGTTACGTTGCGTGAATGTACGGCTAATTCTTCCTTAAATGCGTCTATCCTGTTAGTCTGGCAGCCACTTTCATTAACGAACGGAACTGTGTGTTCCGTTATGTTACGTGAACGTACGGCTAATTCTACTTTAAGGGTGTCTATCCTCTTGGAGTGGCAGCCACTTTTGTCTACCAACGGAAGTGTGTGTTCCTTGACGTCGCGTGAACGTACGGCTAATTCTACTTTAAGAGTGTCTATCCTCTTGGCATGGCAGCCACTTTCATTTAGAAACGGAACTGTGTGTTCCTTTACGTCACGTGAACGTTAGGCTAATTCTATCTTAAGTGTGTCTATACTCCAGAAGTGGCAGCCACTTTTATCTATCAACGGAACTGTGTGTTCCGTTACGTTGCGTGAACGTTTAATTCTACCTTCTTTTGGCTTGACAGTCACTTTTATCTACCAAATCACTGTCTTTGATGCAAGGAATCGCCAAACCAGTCACGCCAGTCACGATGACTAAGTCGTTTATAGTTCTGGCACTAGAACATCGAAAAGTGTGTCCATTTGTTGCTGAGAGAAGGATAAATAGGGGAAACTTCAAGCGGAATACAAAGAATCCTTTTGGAACAACTTCGTTGCATGTTCTTCTTGGGCTTCACTGTCTTTCAATATCCTTCTGTTTGAATAGAAATCATAACAATAACAACAATAACAAGGACAATATTTTTAATATTTGTTGAGTAGGTGTAGTCGTAATAGTAGCTATGCAATCTTGTAGTAGCTGTTATCCTGGCAGTAGCTGTAGTAGCTGTAGTGACAGCTAAAATGTTTGTAAAAATATTTGTAATTGGAGCACTTGCCACTGGTCTTTTGTTTATTTTTCTAAAACAAAACTGTTGTGGTTTTCCTATACTCTTTGTGTTATTGTTGTTATTGCAGTTGTTGTATTGAATTACTTTTTATCGTTTTTTTTTATTTTTGCTGTAACAGAACAGTTGTTGTCTCCTTTAAATTTTTCGTTTGAATCACATAATTTTCCATACAGATTTTCTTTATTTTTCTTTCGTTTCATTTCTATTAGAAGAGATGGCTTTTTCTGTCTGTCTCTGTTGTTGGTGAGTGCTGTTGAGTGTAAAATGTGGGATTATCCTATTGACAGATTGTATAATACAAACGTTGTTGTTGTTGCATGTTGAATGTTATGGTTGATGCAACCAAATGCTACAAAAGTCAGTATCTTACGAGCATGCATGAGTTGTTATTCAGAGCATGATTGTGATTGTGTTTTTCAATTTAAAAAATTTTAATTTTTATTTTTAATTCATAGAATTTAATTCTTTTTTAACTCTGTGAAATTGAGCCTTTGTTTGCTTTTTTGGGGGCTGTAAAGAAATTCTACAATTAATGAGCAAGTAAATGATGCAGAACTTTGGTTTTCGTTGTTTTCTAAGCATTGATAAGTAAAAGAGATTTTGATTAATTGAATCAATTTTTCATATAATTTTCGAAGAATTTTAAATGGTCACGTATTAAAAACAATGTAATGTTGTGGTGTGACAGAGGATAAGAAACAGAAATTAATAAGAATTTAAAGAATAAAAATCCAAAAATGGTAGATTGTTTGCTAGCAAATCTGCGCATTTTATTTTTCTTTAAAAATATTTATTTGATCGCCTTTCCTTTCAAATAAAATGCACACAAAACGCTTCTCAAGAGTATAATATTTGTGCTAGGTTTCCTTTTTTTAGATAGGCAATGAAAACTTTCCATACATCTTTGATTTCTTACATCCACATCGCCTGCCACCTCTTCTCGTACAGCAGCACCACCCTCTATTATATTTTCGATGAAGGCCTGAATTCCATACGAATCATTCCTGGTTAGACACGTTCTGTGAACAATCTTTCGGTGACAAAGTATACTTCGTCTGTGATTACCAAGTACCAAAGATGTGCTGTGATATGGGTCTTTGCTTCTTCGTAAATACAGTTTCATCGCAGAAGTCCTACTACTGTGTACACCCAGAGACCAGTATCTTTAACTATAATAGGTTTCTTAAGATGGAGGTTTAAGAAAATTTTGTTTTCATTGTATCTGTCATCTCATACTTCCTTTGTAAATAAGTAAAGTTTTGTATGCCTTCATTTGATGGTCTCTCTGCAGATGAATATCAATCTCTTGAAATATTTGTTGTATCGACTGTAAAACGTATTCCGTATGAAGTCACCGTAGTCCTACCTACTAGATGGTTTACGGTCGATACAACAGATAATTCGTGTTGTTAGATGCGAACTCATGGTTCAAACCCAATCTCCGATATCTCTAACGAAACAAAGTAAGAAAAAGAGTTTCTCACACCACCCATTTTGTGTGTGTTAATTTTAGCCTAAAGCAATTTACAATTTAAAGTCGTCTGAGAACGACAATTTTTATTTACTCTCAGAGTTTCTGCTGAGAGGAAGTCCCCGAAGAAATATTTTTTTGTATATTTTATGCAATGAGTGAGTAATGACAGCGATTACCCCACCGTAATGTAATTTCGGTAAGCATTTGCATTGTTCTTCATAGTGACTTACTCTCTGTTTTATGAACATTGTTGATGTTCGTGTTCTGTGTGTGTAATAAAACCGAAGACATTCGGTCCCTGAAGGCTAAGGGTGCCGACCTCTGATTTACATTGCTAAAAAGGAATTGTACGTACCGTGGACGTTTGGCTAACCGGGGCTTAGCACACTACCGACTAGACCCTGGCAACTTCATTTATAACTTTTTTTTTGTAAATTTGTAAATAAAGCCTATTCGGCTTTGTTCAGTCTTTTGCTGGTTTCGGTTTTTTTAATGTTTTTGTAAACCTAAGCAGGTTTACAGGTCTACTTGATCTGGTGATGACATAACAAAACGGGTAATATGTATATTGAAATTCGTAGAGCATGAGAAAACAGGGACAACCAACCCTTATTTGGAGATGGTACATCGGAAAGGAAGAAGAGTCGTCGTAGTCTAGTAGCTAGTGTGTCGGCTTATTAGACGTAAGGCCACGGTTCAAATCCCAGGCAAAAAAATATTTCTACGGCGACTTCCTCTCAGCTGATGTCTGGCAAAAACTCTGAGAGAAAATAAAATTGCCTTGAAAAGTTTCTCAATAATCTGTCGTTCGGAGTCATGTGTAAAATTAACGCACACAACATAAGTGTTGTGAGAAGCTAGGTCGTAATCCTGACTGAAGGGTTGCAATGACCAGTTATGTTCGTATATATGTATGTATCCCTGCGAAAGATGTGTGCTTGAAATGAAAAATTATTTCACAACAACCTGTACTTGCTACGTGCATAAGAAGGGATGGATCATCTTCATTATTATTTTGATGATGATGATGATGATGATGATGATGATGGTTACATATGGAACTAATAATAATATGGTTGTACACCTTCCTTTTGGTTACTTAATTATCCTTTTTCTAAATTCATTCGTTATACTTAAGTAGAATGTAACAGACTAAAAAGGCCACTTAAAAATTCCCACAGTAGTAAAAATTAATTCTTGAAAGTGTAATTGTAGAGTAGAGGGAGTAGCACTTCAAATTAGTGATGACAGTTTATTTTGAAAAATTACTTTTTCGTTCTCTGTCTCTGTCTCGTTTTGCTTTTAAGTGCTTTATTTTATTACTACTACTACTACCACTGCTGCTGCAGCTACTGCTGCTTTTACACTGTTTTCATATTTATTTGTTTTACTTTATTGCTCTCTTTCTCTTCATAATATTTTGTTTATTAAAGAGGATTTACAATTTGAAGGAAAACCATAAAAAATTGAGCCAAAAAGAAAACCCAACAACAACATGGAGCAGAAAAGAAAGTAAATTTTAATTCCAAAAAGAAAAAAAAAACCTGAAGTTGGTTCTTAATGACTTTAAAATGCGCTTTAAAGAGTAAAAAATAAAAAAAAATATATATATGAAATCTTTGTTTATTTAAAGGACTTCTAACACATACGTACTCGTATTCGAATTTCTTGCAACACAGCGAATGATTTATTTTCCAGCGACCTATTAACGACTTTTTATGTAAATTTACGTTTGTTTGTGTGTATGTCTTTATAAATAAATAATAAATTAAATTTTTTTTCTATTGTTGTTGTTGTAGCTGTATTGTCTCTTGTTGCTGTAAAGAAACTAAAAAAAACTGAAAACGAGAACAAAACAAAAAAAATTTAAATTGAAATTGAATAATAATCACCTCCTGCACAGAATCAGATTCACATTCACATTCAAATTGAAATTCATTTGAAAATATTGTATCGCATAAAGACTACAAACTAAAGAGCAGTCAAACAGACAGACAGACAGACAAACAAACAGAACAACAAATAGACAAACATTTAAAATAAATTTAAAAAGAACAAAAAAAAAGAAACCAAGATTTTCAGTTTAATATTTATAATTGAGTGTGATCTAGTGAATGGTTTGTTGTTGTTGTTGTTGTTACAAGATGTAAATACAACCACAATAAGAACAACAACTAGTATTACAATATTAATAACAACACCAACAATGATCATCGCCCATAATTATGGATGTCAAGATCGTCAATGACAATTATAAGCATCGGCATCAGCATCCAGTGTGAATAACATGAAAATGAGTTTTTCTTTTAAGAAAATATTGAAAGGAAAGGCAAGAAGAAGGGGTAAAAGAGGGAAATTTTCTTTTAAAAAAGTACTTTTACAAAAACAGTCTGCTTTATCAGGATATTAGTTTGAAGCTAGAGCAGCTGTGTGTGACAGCATATAGTGGCAGTTGGCTAGTATAGTCCATATGATAAGGCCATTGGACCATTACAACATCTATCGGGTGGAATGGTCGGTTACGTTTTTACCTTTTAAAAGCGTTTAAAGTATGAGCTCATAAAATAAAAATAAGTTTGTATTTAGTTTTTATTAAAATTCTATATTATTCGCACAATTCTGTATGCCACTGTTCACAACTTTATGTAAACAACAACAATTGCTTTGTTTGTTATTCATCTGTTTATACCCTTTGCATAAACAAGAACAATTGCTAGACAATTTTTCGACTGATCCTTGCAAGGGAGATCTTCACATCACGATTACTCTCTTCAAACACAGTTATGTCTTCACACAAGACTGACTAAACTTTTACTGACATCATTCATAACATACATAATTCGTTATTACAACCCTTCAGTCAGGATTACGACCTAGATTCTTACACCACTTACCTTGTGTGTGTTAATTTTATACATGAGTGGGGAGGAACTTACAATTTAAACACGACTTCGAACGCGAGTTTTTTGAGAAACTTTTCATGGCAATTTTCTTTCTTTCAGAGTTGTACCGAGAAATCTGTTGAGAGGGAGTTGCTAAAGATATATTTTTTTCATATTTCGTTCTGCTGGAGTTGTGTGACGTGGGGTTTGAACCGTGACTTCACCTCTAATAAGCTAACACACTACCTACTAAACTACGATGACTTCATACGGAGTGCCAAACAGATATTAGCATACACTTGAGGCACTGGGCTCTAACATGACGACGTACGACTAACATATTAGGACGACTGCTGCAAGGCCTTCGATTAAATGGTAGTTCGGTAACATTTTTATATCGCATGGGCTATACGAGAAACTGCAAATCAGGTGAATTGATCAGATATGCTAAAGCCATTGAACTTTTGTATGAGTTCTCTATATTAGTGACGCCAATGAGAACCGCCAAACTTTGAATTGTTAATGCAGTATGAGATACTGTAAAGTTTACAATGTAAACTCGCATTTGAATACAGGCAAAATAACACAGCATATCTTTCTAATGTTGGATGAAGTCCTCTTCTGACTCTTCCTAATAAGCACGCGTAGTAAAGTTGTCTGAGTCATTATTGAACATTGCATTATGGCTACTTGCGTGAGATGCTTGTCCATATGTGCAACGACTTCTACAGGAGCTATAGAGACGAGGGCGAGACGGACACTGTTGTTCATCTTTTATGTTCATGTCCAGAGTTAATTCGTAGGAGAAAGAGGCCATTAAGCTTCTACTATGTAGATAATCTCACTGTGACATATAGCTAAGTTTGTTTTCTTAGGTTGATACACACATAAATACATAACTGGTCATTACACATTACATTACTGGACTTCAACTTAGCTACTGACAGCACTTATGTTGTGTTTGTTAATTTTATCCATACATGAGTCCCGCTAATCTATTCTGTTGTTCGGAGTCGAGAAACTTTTTATGGCAGTTTTATTTACTCTCTGTGTTCTTGCCAGAACTCTGCTGAGAGACCACGTCAACTTTTTGACTACGATTATCAAATTACGAAAATTCATGCTTATGTTCGGTGGTTGTGTTCAGAAATGAGTAGATTCGAATAATACGCATAATTGCTGATACTTATAAGCATTCATACTTATTTTAATACCATGCTCATAGTACTCATATTCAAAGTTTAAAGTACTCATCGTACTCATACTTAACAATACGCATGATGTTGTTGATTTCAAATCTCCTTTACTCAACATTTACAAGAATCACAAAATAAGTATGATTCGCGTACGAACACTACAATACTCACTAAAAGGTTGTGTGTTTGCTTTGCTTACTGTCTTTGTCTTTTTCTTTCTTCTTTTTTTTGTAAATGCAACAAGAACTAAGACTGTAAATTTTGATGAATGATTCGAATCATTCATTCGATTCATTTATGAGTATTTATAAGTATTTTTCTAAATTTATGAATCTGAATGAGTAAGCGTATGAATCAAACATATTTCGAATGTTATGAGTTTGATGTCGACGTTGTACTCATAATCATTGCAACCTGTACTTATAAATCAATGTGGTAGTGAGTACGAGTGAATCAGAGTAGTTGAATTTAAATACTACTTTTGACTCACTCATACTCAAAATTTCATGAGTACTTATGAGTAGCGAAAAAGCGATTCATTGCTGATCTCTGGTTGTGTTATGTGTGCTTAATTCATGCGCTATGCGGATGTTGCATCCTGATATGTATGTAGTGAGCATTGCTCAGTCATGTAGTTAAGAGATCTTGTGATCGCTTACAATCGTCTTCAAAGTTATCGTTTGAGAATCTAAAATAAGTTACACATGAAGTGAGCTGCAGCATGATATGATGGCTTGCGAATGGAATTCACAAATCAGATGAAGCTAAAGTTATCCAAAAAACAATTTTTTAATGGCATTAAAGTTTAATGCAATAAGTTGTTTAAGAAATAAGCATCAACTGGTATACATACATAAGTAAACAAGAAAAAAAAAGAAGTTCAATAAAAATCAATTTCAATTGAATGTTTTTCAACAAAAAAAAAAAAAATAAAATAAAAAAAAAATAAAATGAAAACAAGTCATTTACTTGACTGGCTGCTTTAATTTTCAACTAAAAATACATTTTTTTCCTTCTCTGAATTAAATTCCTTTGGCCTGGAGTATACAAAAAAGTGTTTCTCTTAAAGCAACACGTGCAAGAAGTGTGTCACGTCTTCTTTACGTTTCTGGCTGTTTTTTCTTTCTCTCTCTCCTCCTCTTTTTTCACAATTTAAATTGAAACATATAAAAATTTTCCAATTTTTTCTTCACTCTACAGGTTCATAAGCAAGCAACGTTTAAAATCAATTTTTATACCAAAAGCTCATAATTCATATTAAACAACAAACAACAGCAACAATAACAATGAAAAAAAAAAATAATAAAAAATAAAGGAAGAAAATATGTGAAGCCCATAAAAAAATCTGTCACGACATTTTCTTCTTCGTTTTTTTTTGATTCTTAAAAATCTTCACGGGAGTAAAAAAATTTTTTTTGGTTTGTTATTAAATTCACTCTTCGGAATAAAAAAAAAAAAACAGGCACTGTAACAGAAATTCCACAATATCTTGCACTTGAATGCGTGGATATGAGCATTAAAAGCAACAAAAAAAAAAGAACAACAACAATAGCAAGCAACATTAACAATAATAACCTCAAACACTTGATCACAGTAACATAAATGCACTTGTGTTGTAGGACTTTAGGCGTTTCTCCATATTTTATAAACATTACTTACACAGGCACACGCACTCACACTCGCATGCATGTGCACTCTATTTCTCTTTTATAAAACATTTTGGTATAAGCACGAGTACAGTATACTTATGATAGACATATGTATGGATGTATGTGTGCGTATGTGTGAGTATATGTGTATGTTTGGAGTATATTTATGTAAATTTCATAAATATTCTCTCACTTATGTATATTGTCGTTTTGTGAATATGAAAATGTATTGATCTCGAATGAATATTTGATTTCTTCTTCATTTGCATTGAACTGGAGTAACGGCACCTTAAGTGTTATTGTTGAAGAGTGTGTGTGAGTGCCTGTATAATGCAGTTGTATTTGTTTATATTTTGTTGTTTATGTATTATTGATTATTAATAATAAACAATTGCAGGCATTTTTAAAAAGATTGGAAATCGTTTCTCGCTCGATTTGTTTGTTTTAATAGTTGTGGGTGAACTCTTAAACTCCCTTTAAAAATAGAGTGCCTTACAGGGAAGGAGTATACTCAACATTTTCAGCCCAAACCTAGTTTTTATTCCTTTTCGGATCTTCAGAAAAAACCAACGACTATTATTTTGCCTGAGGCTATGTTCCAGGTTGGTTTGGGGATTCTCCTCATACCAGATAGAGAGCAGTGAAAAAGTGAGAGATGGGTGTACCCATCTTCACACATGGGTGATGGAGGTACAGGTACTGGGGCTTTCTATAAAAATCTCAGGGTAAATGTTACCTGAAGCCGCCGTAGTCTACTAGGTAGTATGTTGGCTTATTAGACGTGAGGTCATGGTTCAGGTCAGACATCTCCAACAAAACGAAATTTGAAAAGAAATATTTCCTCGGTGGCTTCCTCTCAACAACTTTTTGGCAAAAACTGTGAGAGTTAATAAAATTGCCCCGAAAAATTTCTCACAAATCTGTCGTTCAAAGGTCTCGCAACTCATGTATAAAATTAACACACACACCATAAGTGGTGTGAGAAACTAGGTCCTAACTCTGACTGAAGGGTTGTATTGATCAGTCATGTATGTATGGTATGTATTGCCTTTCAGACAGAGATTATTGCTATCTTGAAGGCTATTGAGGCCATAGCTAATATGTTCATGTCAGATACGGACATTGTGGACAGTCTGGCTACCTTAAAGGCCATTGCGTCAGTGTGGTGTTTGAGAGTGCAAAGAGTCTGTGAAGATCTTAAGACCAGATCGGATACGTCTACGCAAAGTTTCGGAGCGTAGCTATATACCTAGTGCTAAGATGGCGAGTGCTCTAGCTAGTTTAGGTTCACTTTCTGAGGGCAATCCCTCTGAGGTTCTGACCCCAGAATCTGTCATGATCTTCGTTGACAATCTGGCTACCTTAAAGACCATTGTGTCGGTGTGGTGCCCGAGAGCCCAAAGAGTCTGTAAAGATCTTTAGACCAGATCGGATTCGTCTACGCAACGTTTCGGGGCATAGCCATATACCTAGTGATGAGATGATGAATGCTCTCTCTAGGTTAGGCTCATTTTCTGAGGGCGATTTGAGGTCCTAATGCCAGAAACTGCCACTTCTAAGACCCTGTCACTAGATGGTTCAGGAAGGAAACGCAGGAGCATTGAGGGGACGCATCGGATTGCTATGTGCCTAAGGCCTTCTGTAGTTTTGTTGTTGGGCTTGTATAAGTCCCGGGCTGTTGGAGAAGGTAATCCAACTGGGCAGGATCTTTATTAAGGGCTTAGATGCTTTGTTGAGAGTCATTACTAGGACGCTCCAGAGATTCATAAGTAGCTTGAGCTGGTTGAGAGGTGCTCGGTCATAAAGGCTAGGTAGTCACGCTCTCTTGTACGTTTTTGGCCGACTTTTTTTGCTTCCTTTCCTATCTCCTTCCTTTTCTAACACTTTTCTCCTTTTCCCTACTATTTTATCTCCTACACTGTCCTCTCTTTATCTTGTCAGCTTGACGGAGCTATCATCTATAGATGTCAAGGACATAGGTTCGTTTATCACACCCTCTGGCTGATTTTCCAGTGTAGGGTAGTCGTGCTTTTGATTTGCAGCTCTTGCGCTGATCAACTTCTTCCTCTTCCCTGATTTTGGTGGAACTTGGTCAGTACAGGGACTGCGTTCACCCGTGACATCACACCGGGCCGCTATGCGTGCTCAAGTGAGCATTTTGATATCAGAGCTATCACTCCAACCTAACCTAAACTATCCTTTCTTTTAGAACGTATTTGCAATGGGTGTGGACCATAATACATTCCCGAATGATAGAGCGCCACCTGCCGCCGCTTAGAAACAACATTTCCCTGTATTGAATGTAGTGTGCTAAACAAAGTTTTCTGATGAAGACCAACTCTTTGTCAAGAGATGATGCTATCCTGACCTTATTATCTATGCTGAAGAGCATATGGAAACTCTTAATGCACATCATATCTGAACTTGAATTATCTGCCGCATATATTGTATTTTAGTACGTACCCATTGCGTAGAGTGCATGAAATATTGTAAAGTAAAGATATTAGAAAGCGCTGGGGGAACACCATGATCTGGTTAGATTTGTATTGAAGTGAACTGAGGTACTTCCAAATGCATTTTACACATGCATTTGGGTCGGGTAAGTCGGTCGAATAACAGCCAATGCAGATTTGACTTGCGACACACTCAAGCTTAGTATATCCTTTGCTTCAATTAAGTATTCCAAATACAAATACAAATACAAATACAATGAAATCCTCCTCCAATTACTGCCCATATTTTGTAATATTTTTACATGGTTTTGTTTGCTTTAAGCACGTTGTAAACAATTTATTTTTAAATATGCTTTCCAGCAGCCATTGTTTATTATTTCAAGGACACTTGGCCAATGTATGTTCATTATTTTAATACTTTTATGCTGTCACACACACACACACATACACACATTCACACTTAAATAATGCTTAAAACAACAATAATAAAACAAAAACGATTAAAATGCAATATTTTTCTTCTTTGTTGTAAAACAAAACCAACAAAATCAAAATAAAACAAAAACAACAAAAAAATAAAATTTACAAAATAAATAAAATTAAGATCAGCGAAAATAAATACATACACAAATTAAAATAATTTCCGTAGGAAAAGAAAAACATTTTAAAACAATGCCGCGCTGCTGTGCTGGTGTTTGTATGCATCATGGCGTTGCATTGTGGAAGTCATAATATTGTCGGCAGGCAAAAAAAGAGCTCATAAAATACTCTCCGCTTAAATACGCAAACGAATGCGAATACAATTCCATTCTCATGCTCTTGTTAAGTGGATGTAGGTGTTTTTTATTGCTCTCGCTCTCGCTCTCGCTCTCGCTCTCTCTCTGAGTTACTTTTTAATTTGTTTTGTTGTTGCTATTGTTGTTGTTTATATAAATTTGTATTACAATTACTATTGCTCGTTTGTGTTTTAATTTAACGGTATATTGTTCTCATTATTACTGCTTAAAGCCTTAAGTTATGCTTCAATGTTTCACTCGCAGTCGTGCTGCTGTGTGTGTGTGTATTTGTGTTTTTTTTTTAATAAACACGTTCATATTTTAAATACTTTAGCATATACGAGGTGTGTTTGAAAAGTAAAATAAAAAAATAATTTTCTTTTCTTGCTTGTCTTTTGAACATACTGTACTAGAGAGTCTACAGTTGGAGTTTCTTTTCCAGCCGAAATTGGTGTGCCTCCACTGATAATTCAACTAAATTTTCCTTTGTAGTGTTCACAAAACTGATGAATTGTGAATATTTTTGGCCATGTATCAACTGGATCTTGTAATGTCAATGTGAACTGCCGGCTGCTAATGATTGTGATTCCGCTTTTGCCACACCTATTGCATCTACTTATTTGGAGCTAACCCGACGGTATTGAGTTGTCCTTTTATACCTTCATTCCATCCATCGATTTTATTTCTGAAATTTTTCTTAATAAAAGTCAATAAAAATTGTAACAGAGTCTCTTCAGAACACGCAATCCTTTCCCTTTACCTTCGACTTATTCAGGGTTTCCCTATACTGTTCTCTTGTCTTGATGAGTCTAGGAGCAGCTGTCCAGTGCCAGGACAGGATAACTCCCTACACAGTACATACTTAGTAAACCCCAAGTTTTCCCTTAAAAAAAAAATTACTGCCCAACAGCTTTCAAAAATGTGATAGAGTGATTCGTCCTACTCATCGCAGGGTCTCTCATATTGGGCTTGAATGGTTTTTGGGTTTACGATGCGCAGACAGAAGCAATATGCAATACAAGACTCAAGTCTTTAGCCTTTAGATTCTTAGCAAAAGTCTTCGCTTTTCATTACCTTCCATCCCATACTGTGAAAGTTTAATTCATTGTTACCCTGAATTTCCACAAGATCTCAGGTCCAGCAAAGGTTGGTCCTGTTTTCCCTGGCTAGTTGATTCACCTTTCACCAGAGACTCGATACTAATCTTAAGTCAATCTTATAGCAGCTAAGTGTGAGATAGGAGACTCAACTCACGAAGCGTTTTTGGTTTCCTTTTGAAATCCTAAATAAATGGAATGGAGAAAATAGTTTAGGAGTTCATTTATAGAATACAATCTCCCAAGGATATATAAGATCCCGAGAATTGTCTCTTAAAGGCGGAGTAGAATTTGATTCATTTTTCCCTTCTCGATCAGATTCAGAGAAATTATGCTCGATTTTAAACTCTTAAAGGTAAAGAATATCATTGAAGGGGTCCGAACGAACAGAATCTAAATGGCGTGAGAAGGCAATATGTACACTATGTTGAGTTAGCGTCTGATTGAATTTTTCGTGAAGTAGGCAATTCGATTATTAGGCTGAAATCGACTTACTGCTGACCTTAGTACAGCTCTTTGGATGAGCTAGAGTTTTAGAAACTTATGCATCAGTATATATTAATTATGTGGTTTCTTTAACTAGTTTTAGAGGCTACTGTAATGAATGCATACCGAGGGCTCAAAGTTGGATAGGATAATGGATTGTGGTGTGTACGTTGAAGACTTAAACTTATGGACTCCCGATCAAATGACTGTTCAATAGCAAAATATTTCCTAAGAACATATTAGTCCTTCAGAACGCCATATCAAGCTTGTGTATGATCTTTTGTAAGTCTCCATCATTTGAATTGATGTGTAAAGAGATATACCGGATAAATGAGTTGCCAACGAATTGGATAGAATGCTTATTAAACTTGACAACAACCCCCTATGTGATCCACCATTACAACAATTCGTCAGGATTACGGCCTAGCTTCTCAACACCACTCATGTTGTGTGCGTTAATTTTATACATGAGTGGCGGGACCTACAGTTTAAAGTCGACTCCGAACGACAGATTTTTTGAGAAGCTTTTCATGGCAATTTTTTTACTCTCGGAGTTTTTACCAGACATCTACTGAGAGGAAGTCGCCGAAGAAATACTTTTTGTATTTTGTTTTTGATGTCTGGCCTGGGATTCGAACTCGGGCCTTTCGTCTAATAAGCCAACACACTACCTACTAGACCACGGCGACTTCCCACCATCATAACTACTTCGATATAATGAGACTCGACATTTGGAATAAATATTACTTTCTGGGTTGAAGAAATAAACTGCGCTTGACCGCTAGGTTGTATTGGCCGAATTTTAATCCAAGTAGGAGATAACGGCTCAAATAATTTCTCTTGCCTATATATTTATAACGTGGTCTTTATTCGTCGACCAGAAGACCTCTCTCGAGATTTGTACAACAGTTGCGATTTGGGCAGCAGGAATCTCTTTCTCTTAATGTGGTGCTGCTCATTACTTGAGCTCAGTTGCCTTAGTCTGTTCTCAATATGCCTGAGGTGATTGTCTCACACCAATCGAACCTTCGTAGTGGCGTGTATGGGCGTCTGGTCGTATTAAACGTAGGAACACCATGCGTGCAATGAAATAGTTCAAGTGGGCACATCAAACGATCATATGCTATGACGTCACGTGTCCTAACTTTAATATACATATCTTAAGGGGATTATTGTGAAGAGTGCAAAAGGTATCTTCATGTATAAATTAATGTATCTTTAGAAATTTAAACTAACCTCGTATACAATGGTAAATACAAATGTATTTACAATCATAATTTTACAACAAACATTTTATGTGCAAAAGGATACTGAACAAAAGCTAGAGAGAGAGAGAGAGGGAAAAAAAATAAAATGGATAAAGAGAAGGGCAAAAGAGACAGAGAGAGAGATAGATTAAAAAAAACTTATTATTAAATTGCTTACAATACAAAGTAAATCCTTTGTTAAGTGCCTGTTGC
Source organism: Sarcophaga rosellei (assembly GCA_930367235.1). Classification (NCBI taxonomy): domain Eukaryota; kingdom Metazoa; phylum Arthropoda; class Insecta; order Diptera; family Sarcophagidae; genus Sarcophaga; species Sarcophaga rosellei. The sequence continues at coordinate 14,648,105 of OV884017.1, forward strand.
AAGCGTTTATTATTATTTTTGTTGTTGTTGTTGTTGTAATTTAAACAAAATTAAATATAAATCACAACTGAAATGACCTCATAAAAGTTCTCTGCACTTTAATGAGCAACAAAACTACAACAGCAACACCGACAACTGCTTCCTTAATGAACTCCGCTTAACTGCCTCTTTCTGCTTACTTTCCTACGCCCCGCCCCCTCTCCCATATTCTTAAATAATTTTGTTTTAACTCCTTTTTAATTTTTATTTATTTTTTTTTTATTATGATTATGAACTTTAAACAAGGCCAACAAATGACTTTTTGAATGCAACACCAAGCAACGCAACACAATGCAATGCAATGCAATGTAATGGAAAGTAATGCGATTGTATGCGTAGGTGTGTACGTGTACATAATATCCTGTCAGGCAGATGCTGCACGAATTTAATTATGAGCGTAAAAGCAGTTACTATCGCACACATACTACATACACACGGCAATAATCGTTATGGAAGTAAAAATAATGATGAGGCGATGAGAGAATAATGTTGACTGGCCGACTGGCTGCTGTTGTTGGCTGCATGGCTGGTTGGCTGACTGGTTATAACGACCCTGATAAGACAGATAATAATATCGTGTATTATTCTTATCCTTCGTTAATATCATCAACTGTTTACCACGAAAATTTCTTCCAACACATTTCACACACACTCTCTCTCTCTTTCTGTCTCTGTCTCTCTGCATCCATTATATAGGCAAACGAGCTGTGTACACACATATGTATGTTGTTGTTGTTAACAATATTACTTTTATGATTGCTTGGCAACTCTGTGTTTTCAATTGAGTCTATTAAAAACAAGTAAAAATCATAAAGAAAACTACCAGGGATTGTTATAACGACTGCAACAGTTAATGTGGTTGAGCAACAACATTTACGACAATGAAATTGATCTTAAATGTTTTATAAGAGGGTGGTGGCTGAAGGAGGGGTTATGGCGAAAGGGGTATTTTTATGTTTTTAAAGAATATTTAATGAATTTCATATCTTCCGTGGAGTTTTCATTGTGTTGGTTGGAAAATTGTTTTCCTTATAAGGTTAAAGGTTGGCCAACGCAATATATGGACACAGAGTAAAGGGCATCCATAAGATAGAAAAATTTGAAGTAATTTTATTGGTAGTTATGCTGACAGCCATGGTCTCCCTAGTCTAGTAGGTAGTGTGAGAGTCCGTGTCTCGGACATCTCGATTAAAACGAAACGTGAAAAAATATTTCTTTCGGCGACTTAATTTCAGCGGATTTTCTGACAACAATTCTGAGAAATTACCATCAAAAGTTTCTCAAATTTGTCGCTCGATATCAATTTTAAAAATATGTTGTTAGCGTCATTCATGATGAAAATTAACACACACAACAAGGGTAGGTTACAATCCTGACTAAATGTAATAGCCAGTTAAGTAAGTAGATTGGATGCTGACATTGTAGATTTTCAACCCAAAGTAAGCTCTCAACTAATGAAAGAATATGAGTCTGCAGTCAACGTCAAAACTCTCTTTCTTGGCAACAATGCCTCTTAAAGCTTCGTCTTTTATTTGGCATTCACATTTCATTTTTCTTTCATCGGCTAGACAATACTAAGTAGTACTTAATAGGTTACTCGGCCAATCAAATTTCCGTTTTTCAAATTAGCCTAGAATATGAGGATATGAATTGCAACTCTCCGTTCTAACATGAATTTGACCTGAAAGCGCAACTTGAAATTAAAAGGTCACAGTGACTTACCATACTTGTGGTACCTTTTTGTCAGTCGCTAGAGACTACTGGATGTACAGAACCATAATAAAACGTATATTCCCTTACAACTCTACAGTGAGGTTGTCAATAGCGGATGGACTCACAAGCATTGGAATGATTTTGAGGTACTAGAAGACCGCAGAATTAGAGTCAGAAGAGCAACACGTACTCTTTCTTTCGACGCTTCTAAACAGAAAGAATACTCATGCTTTGATTGCCTCTGTATTTCCAAATAGATTTTGAACCCGCTCGCTGTACCCCCAAACTTAATTTGAAATTTCGCTCGCAATAGAAACGAGCCCAACACTCTTATGTCTTTGACATCTAAGTTAACACGAGCGACTCAAAGATGAATTGGGGCGTTGATTTCATTGTTTCGTAACAGCCGCGGTTATCACACCATTCTGTCTTATCATTCAAGAGCTCTTCAGGCTGACATCGTAGATATTAATGAAGTCTGTTCATTATTATACGTGGAATGCATAGGATTAGCGTCGGCAGCTTAGCGGCTATTCCTACCTTATCGTTTAGTGCAATATCGTACTCGTGTGCACGTTATCGTGATTATGTGGTGTCTCCTATCTGGCCAATTGGAAGTGATATTCTCGACTATGTAGTCGCCGTAGTCCAGTTGGTAGTGTGTTCGCTTAGAAGACGTAAAGCCCGGGTTCGAGCCACAGGCTAGACATCAAAACGAAATATGAAAAAAAATATTTCTTCGGCGACTTCCTCTCAGCAGATTTCTGGAAAAAACTCTGAGAGTAAATAAACCTGCCATGAAAAAGTTTCGCAAAAAATCTGTCGTTCGGAGTCGACTTTAATTTTTAAAATTAACGCACACAACATGAGTGGTGTGAGAAGCTAGGTTCTAATCATGACTGAACGGTTGGAATGGCCAATTATGTATGTATGTATGTATTCTCGACTATTGCAAATTGCAGGTTTAGGTGTCTTATCTGGCACTAATACAATATCAGACTCTTTACTTCTTTAACAGTTTCGTACCAAGAACTGATGGCTTGCAGGTATCATGTCCGACGAATTGGCAGATAGTTCAATGGCTACAGTGATAATGTGGAAAAGGAAGATACAGCAACTGTTCAGCATGAATTAAATAAATAAAATTGTAATGACTAGGTTGCGCCACACATGGATAAAGTTAACACACCCAACAACATGGCTGATGTGAGAAGTTAGGTTGTAAACCTGACTAGAGAGTTTTAATCACCAGTTTAGTTAGTAGCTAACAGAGATCAGCAATGAATCGTTTTTTCGCCACTCATAAGTACTCATAAAACTTGGAGTATGAGTAGAGTCAACAGTATTGAAATTCAACTACTCTGATTCATTCGTACTCATTACAACATTGATTTATAAGTACAGGTGGCAATAAGTATGATTACAAAGTTGACATCAAACTCATACCGTTTGAAATACGTTTGATTCATAAGCCTACTCATTCAGATTTATAAATTTAGAAAAATACTTATAAATACTCATAAATGAGTCGAGTGATTCGAATCATTCATTAAAATTTACAGTCTTAGTTGTTGTTGCATTTACAAAAAAAAAAAAAAAGAAAGAAAGAAAGAAAAAGAAAAGGCAGCAAGCCAAGTAAACACACAACCTTCTAATGAGTATTGTAGTGTTCGTATGCGAATCGTAATTATTTTGTGCTTTGTGTATATGTTAAGTTATAGGGAGTTGAAATTAATTACATCATGCATATTGTTAAGTATGAGTACGATGAGTACTTCAAACTTTGAATATGAGTAGTATGAGTATGATATTAAAATAGGTATGAATGCGTATAATTATCAGAAATTATGAGTATGATTCGAATTTACTCATCTTTTTGAATACTCATTGTCGATCTCTGGTACTGAAGCAACTGCTTTTAATGACGTTATGTGACCACAATAGAGAATCAGACTGCTTAGAAAGTACCTCATCGCCTAATGTCTACATGTTTCAGTTCAGAAATAACCTTTAACCTTCTGATTTGTCTATGAATTTGCTATAAAACCGTGCAATCTACTGAAATTGAAATTAAAAACAAGAAAATTTGCTTGCTCGTCCAGCCAAAGAAACCAATTAAGTTTTGCACGAATTTGTATTAGGATTTTATAGCTATTTCGGTACTATCTTGCTGTACGAAACAATAACGCCGGAGTTAAATTAAAAACACTTACATTTCAAGCAATAAAATTGATTTTAAACATTGAAATCATTGAATGAATGCGTTCCACAATTTAATGACTTCTGTCATGCATGTGTCAAAATATAAAGTGAGAGAGAGAGAGAGAGAGATAAGAGAGATGATGCTTCTCTCTTACCCCCTCCACTTAGCTTTCTTTTGCAATATTTTCGATAAAAAGATTTCTTTCGTTCGTTCGTGTGTTCGTTCGCATTGTTGTGGTTGTTGTATTATCCTTCAATTGTTATTTGAGTTTTTTTTAATTTTTAATACAATAATGTTTGCTGTGGTTGTTGTTGTTGTTGTTCTCTTCAGTATATTTTTCATTATTTTTCAATACTCAGTCAATTTAATGTCAACTCTCTTGAACTCAGACATGTGGAAACGTTTTTATTGCACATTCACTTCAGCAGACATCATCGATGGCATTGTTGAACGTTCCCCCAGAAAAAGGTCACCAAGACGAACGAGAGAGTGAGAGAGAGAAAAAAATGAACAGAAACAGAACCAGACTGTAAGTGTGACTTTGGGTAGCCACCCGTAAAGCTGTGACATGCATACAACGGGAGAGCGGCAAGTGTTTGCGTGCGTGACATTGCGACTGACTTTCCAGTTTCGAGTGGGTAATGAAATTTTATAATTAAAAATTAAAAGAATTGTTCTTTTTTTACTTGAATTTGTACATGTTTTTTGTGTAGGTTTTTATAGCCGCCTTCAAAAAAAAAGAGCATGTTCGTATGGCATAGAATTATAAATTTAATTTGCAATTAAAAAGAAACGAAAATTAAAGATTTAAATGAGAAATTAAAATCCGTTTTAAATTTAATAATTCAGCCGTAAGCATTTTTCTTTTGTGTCTGTAGCAGAGATCAGCAATAAGTATTCAAAAAGATGAGTAGATTCGAATTATACTCATAATTTCTGATACTTATGCGCATTCATACTTATTTTAATATCATACTCATACTATTCATATTCAAAGTTTGAAGTACTCATCGTACTCATACTCAATGTATGATACTTATGATGTTGATTTCGACTCTCCTTTACTCAACATTTACGAGAATCACAAAATAAGTATGATTCGATCATATGCAATGAACCGTTTTTTCGCTACTCATAAGTACTCATGAAATTTTGAGTATGAGTGAGTCAACAGTATTGAAATTCAACTACTCTAATTCATTCGTACTCACTACAACATTAATGTATAAGTACAGGTTGCAATGAGGATGAGTACAACGTTGTACTCATAACATTCGAAATATGTTTGATTCATACTGCTACTCATTGAGATTCATACATTTAGAAAAATACTTATGATACTCATAAATGATTCGAGTGATTCGAATCAGTCATCAAAATTTACTGCCTTAGTTGTTGTTGCATTTACAAAAAAAGCAGAAAGAAAAAGACAAAGACAGTAAGGAAAGCAAACACACAATCTTCTAGTGAGTATTGTAATGTTCGTACGCGAATCATACTTATTTTATGATTCTTGTAATTGTTGAGTAAAGGAGAGTCGAAATTAATAACATCATGTGAATTGTGAAGTATGAGTACGATGAGTACTTTAAACTTTGAATATGAGTAGTATGAGTATGATATTAAAGTAAGTATGAATGATTTCTGGTGCAGAACCATTTAGTTTTCACAATCTTTTACGCTTTCCATCTCCGAACCGACCAATAGCGTATCGTATATTTTTTCAATTGTTTCAGTTGTAAAGATCCCAACTGAGCGTCCAAAATGGTCGCCACCTACCGGGTTTTCAAAGCCACAATATAGGCTACTATAGTGAAATATATACTTCACCTATTTACAATTGAAATTTATGGAGCAGAGTTTGCATAGTGTTTATAGAGATTTGTCTGGCTTTATTGCTTAATGAGCACGGGAATTGCGCTTTTCATTTTCTCCTTAAAGATCAATGTAGTCTACTATCAGTTGCAAAGCCAAATTCATTAATATTTCAGAAGTAAGTATCAGCTAACAGCCAGAAAGTTTTATAAACGAAGATATATCCTTGACATCAATGGATGATAACTCCGTTAAGCTGACAAGAATGGAAAGCCAAATAATATACAATATCTGCATAATAATAACAGTTTCCTCTTCTTCGGCAGATCTACAACGACGGTAAAAGTCCTTATATGGAAGCTGCATTCTTTTTGCGTGTCTTCCCATAACGCAGTAATCTCTAAGCATGGCCACTGTGATCTATCTATCTATCTATCCTTCTATCCATAGAACCAAGCGGAACAGGATTCTTCATTGACCCAGGTAGGTTGGGGTGTGGTGTGGCTAGTTAAGCAGTAAACTTTTTACAAAATATTTCATTTAATAATGTTTATTAAAGAAATTAAGTTCTTTAAGAAACTAAGTTCTGTGCTTATATCCTTTAAAACAAATTTAATTTATTTTTTCTTTTTGTTCTTTAAATTCTTGTAATATAAATAGGTTTGGCCTCATTATTTGGAATTAATTTGAACATGAGGTTTTCTTTATTAATACTTAATAATCCATTAAGTTTTCCTTTAAAACCCCATACAAAACATACAATACCTTAACATATAATGCCCCTGTGTGTATGCAATGGTTTTTGTTGTTTGCATTTAATTCTCTCAATGAAAGAGAGAGAGAGAGAAAAACAACAACAACAAGAAGGAAATACAAGCTATTTTGTTATTAAACAACCAACATAATTTCATTTGTTGTTATTGTCTATTTATTATACATGTATGGATAAGTGAATCACACATACACACACTCTCTAAAACAAATGTACTGGATGGCTGGTTGTTATTCAATGTTAATTTATTAAGTGTAATTATAATTTGTACATTTACTGTTAATATTTTCTCTGTCTCTCTCTCTCTCGCTCTCTTTTGTTTGTATTGCTTATTGTGATTTAATCTGTTTGTAAATACACACACACTTATACAGCCATAGTTACAAATTACAAATGCAATTTAAAGAGTTTATGATTGTGTGCAAAAAAAAGAAAAATATGGAGAGTAATCAAAAGTGTTAGTGTTTCAATGTTGTTGCTGTTGTTGTTGTTGTCATCAAATGTCAATGTGTTTAACAAATAAAATTTATTTCGTTTTTTTCTCTTTCACCACTACAACTACCACTTACCATTTAGTATGTATTATTGTGTGTGTGTGTGTGTGTGTTTGTGTGTTGTTGACAAATTTTCTATGGTTTTATAATACACTTGTACGATTTGTTGTTATTGTGGTTTATATTATGGCCATAGCCATTATGCTTATTGTTGTTATTATTTCTATTGTTATTGTTGTTGTTATTGACTATTTTTAAGTTTATCTACAACATAAATATTTATGACCATCGATTAGTATTGTATTGGTATTGGTATTGTGATATGAAATTAATGCTTTTATTGTAATATAATCAACGCCACCAACACCAACACTAACACCAACACCAACACCATCAGATAACATAATTAAGTTTCAACAATTAATTAATGATACATAAACACTTACACATACATACACACACACATGTAAACACATAGTGATGTTTAGGCCAGCATATGTGTTGAATTGGCATTTCAAATTTTGAAAATTTAATTCGAAATTAAATTCGAAACGAATGTTTTTTTTGAAATGATTGAGAAATTTATATTCGAATTTTTTGTCATTATGAATTGCTTGTAAAGGGTGTTTTTTATAGAGGTATAGAACTTTAAGTTGGCATTACTTTTCAAGATGGCGACCGATTTAACAGCTGTCAAGTGATTTATTCTCAGTTTGGTTTGGCAATTCATTTTATTTCGAAAATAATGGTTCTGTGTTCCCGATTTTCATAAGCGAATTTTGTTTAGCGATGAAGCGCAATTCTGGTTGAATGGCTACGTTAACAAACAAAACTGCCGCATTTGGAGTGAAGGTAATCCTCAAGTGTATGTGGAAACACTGTTACATCCAGAAAAACTGACTGTTTGGTGCGCTTTATGGGCTGGTGGAATCATTGGTCCGTGCTTTTTCAAAAACGATGGTGGCCAGAACGTTACAGTCAATGGTGATCGGTATAGAGCCATGATTACTAACTTTTTAATTCCTGAATTGAATAACCATGATGTCCAGGAGATGTGGTTTCAACAAGACGGCGCAACATATCACACAGCTCGTGCCACAATAGATTTATTGAAAGACACGTTTGGTGACCGCCTAATTTCACGTCTTGGACCTGTGAATTGGCCTCCAAGATCTTCTTCTGTGGGGCTATGTGCGGCTATGTAAAGTTATTGGTCTATGCGGTAAAGCCATAAACGCTTGACCCTTTGGAAGACAACATTCGCCGTGTTACTGCCGATATACGGCCAAAAATGTTGGAAAAAGTCATCGAAAATTAGACGTCCAGATTGGACTACATCCGCGCCAGCCGTGGCGGTCGTATGCCAGAAATCATATTTAAAATGTAATGCCACAAGATTATCTTTCGGATAAATAAAATTCATGTCAATCGAATAATCCATCGTTGTTTTATTGCAACTTAAAGTTCTATACCTCTATAAAAAATACCCTATATTTTATTTATGACTGTCATTATGCGGTCTTATAATGGCAACAATTAAATATATTTTCAACCATTATAATCAAATCGGGTGATTAGAAATAAAATTATTGTCTCTCGAAACAATTGGAAATTTATGAAAATTATGAAAATTATTTTGAAAACAATACAATTTAAATGGGGTGTCACAATATGATGACTGTTTATTAATAAAGAACATTGGAACATTAAGTAATTATTGTTTAAAACAACTGTTTTATTTTATACATAGACAAACAGTTTACATTCGTTTTCATTCGATAATAAATTTATTTTCAATTAAAAATCAGTTAAAGTGCTTTGGTATTGTGTTAGTATAGGGTGGGCCATTTAAAAGTTAAAATTTAAAAATGCAATAAAACAACAACGGTTTGAAGTCTTGACAAATTTATTTTTTTGCTTGTGAAATACAATTGCTTCGGCTAGAAATGCAATATTATTCCATTCATATGGCTGCCGTGGCTGGCCTCACAGTACTTCATTCGATCGAACCAATTTTCATAAACCTTTTCGAGGTCACGGGGGCTCGTATCTCGGCAATGGCATCACGAATATTGGCCTTGAAATGCTCAATAGTCTCTGGTTTGTCGTCATAACATTTTTCTTTAACGGTGACCCCACAAAAAATAGTCCAACGGTATCAAATCTTAGCTTCCTGGCGGGCAATCGACATCACCATTTCGGTTAATTAAACGGCCATCAAAGGTTTGACGCAATAAATCGCAGCATTCTGTTGAAACCATACATCGTTCACATCAATACCATCATATCACAAGCCGTCCCAAACAGACACTCGTAATGGATGCATGGGCTTCTGTAAGACCACGTGTGGGTTTATTTGAGCCACAAATACGGCAATTTTGCTTCTTAACATACCCACCAAAATGAATATGAGTTTCATTGGAAAAGATGATTTTTTTTTTTGGAAAAATTGTCCGCAGTTTCTCCTTAGCCCATCTAGCGAAGCAAAAACGAAACGGATGATCATGCGGCTTCAGCTCTTGAACCAGTTGAACTTTATAAGGCGTCATGCCGAGATCTTTTTGCAAAATTGATTGATTGATTCTCTCTCATGCACGCTCTCAGCCACAGATTCAATATTTTCGGTTGTATGCAGTACGAGTATTCTCAAGTTTTGGCGCATCAACAATGAAACCAGTTTTACGAACTTTTACAATAAACTTGCGTATACCGGGCACTGTTGGTCCTTCTCTGCGACCAAATTTTGTGCGACATTTTTGTGCAATATCCGACCAATTGTCATTGTTTTGGAAATAAATTTATAATAAATCCGAATGTTGCTCAAACGTAAAACAATTCATTACGTCCAGTGGTGGTAATATACTGAGTTTTGTGACAGAATAGAATGACATAAGTGTTGCCATATTCGAAATAATGGATGCTTCAAATTTAAACCGATAAATGACCCACCCTATATAACATTGGATGTTGAAAGGGATTTCAACACAACTAAATGGCATGTGTTCTTGGACAATATTTTAAGACAGATGGTAAAAAGTACTTTTAAAGGCAGTTCCATGAAGGTCTTTCGAACTTTAACAGTAGATAACGGCCATCTTGTTGAAATAAGCTGTCATTTATTCAGTCTGCTTTGCCAAATTAACGCCAACACCAAAACAGAGTGAAACATAAAAAAATATTATTTCGCCGACTTCTTCTCAGCCGATTTCTGGTAAAAACTCACATACATACATAATTGGCCATTACAACCCTTCAGTCAGGATTACGGTCAAGTTTAACGTCGACTCCGAACGACAGATTTTTGAGTAGCTCTTTCATGGCTAGTTTATTTACTCTCAGAGTTTTTGCCAGAAATCTGCTGAGAGGAAATCGCCGAAGAAATATTTTTTTTTCATATTTCGTTTTGATGTCTGACCTGGGATACGAACCCGGGCTTTACGTTTAATAAGCCAACCCACTACCTACTAGACTACGGCGACTTCTGAGTGTAAAAATAAAATTTGCAGTGAAAAAGTTTCTAAAAAAATCTGCTGTTCAGTGTAGACTTTGAACTGTTGGTTCCGCCACTCATGTAATAAAAAAATTAATGCACACAACATAAGTGGTATGGGAAGCTAGGTTGGAATCCTTACTAAACGCTTGCAATGACTAATTATGTATGTATGATAAGGTCAATTTCTGCATGAATTGATACGTACGAAAGCAAAATTGTTGAATTTGTGTATGAATTTTGAAATGCCAGTGTCATCGTGCCATATTTCTCTAAGAGCAATGTTGCTGATTCCATTATTGTCAAAGGCGAGCACTATAAGTCGATGAATACGAACTTCTTTTGGTCTGAATTAGAAGATCTGGATACCAATGCCATGTGGTTTGACCAGGACAGCGCTGCAGGCCACATAGCTCATGCCACATTGGAAATTCTGAAAGAGAGATTTTAGGGCATTGCCATCTCATATGGAGTTGATGTATATTGACCACTGAGATCGTGCAATATGCCTCGATTTTAGACTTTCATTTAAGTCGCAGGTGTATGCACGTAAGCTTTAAGCTACAGCTGCCATCGAACAAATTCAGACTGATTCATGGTGCTTATTGCCTTTGCTATCTGTTGACAGCTTGTATAACAGTTCAACTCCATGACAAGCAAAATTTCGGTCACTTCTTTAGTGACTATCGAATGAGAGTGGATTGCTATTTTGACTTTAAAATTACTAGAAGGGAATCGATCTATGTGCCATATAATCTTGCAGAGATTTTCCTTTTTTGATATTAAACTGGCAGCATATGTTGCCTGTTCATAACATGTCCTGTACATCACATGTGGGGGTTCTCGTCACCTCTTGTAAGCACTAATATAAGGGCTAGTGTTACCATAAGACCCTTAGTAAATGAGTCTTCTAAATGGTTAACAACATGGTTAACAAACACAGTGTTGCTTTTTTATCCGAATTTTAAAAATTTTATTTAGAAAAGTGATGGATTTACTTTAACTTCACCTCATAAGTTAAATTAAAGATTTATTGATTTGATTACACCACCAAGTGTTTGTCGACAAACATTCAAACATGCATTCTCATCTTTTTCAAAGCCTTTCAATCATCATCAGTTCCCTTTCCCAACCAATCGACTCATTTATGAGGCCAATAATCACTTTCATACTTAATAATGCTTGAAGAGAAGGAAATCTTTTAAAAATCCTTTCACAAAAAACAAACGAGGGGAGTATGATGAAACAAGACTTGAAAAAACAACAACAACAACAGACTTATTATCAATGGAAAGAAAAATCCCAAGAAGCAACAGCATCAGCAGTAGAGGAAAAAAAAAATTAAAAATCCTGTGGAAAAATCATGTTCAAGTTAACGCATGACTTATTCGCTGAGTGAAATGTTGGCATGTTTTTTATGTCACAAATAAATTTCACTACCCATAGTAAAATAAAAAGAAGAACAACAACAACAACATTAAGTAAATGAATGAATGAATGAATGTGCATTTGAATTCACTGTCATTTCACTCTTTCATTTGATTTTTCCAAACATCGTTTTCTCTATTGGTCTTCCCGATGATGCCTGTAAGACATTGTAAAAATTCTTACAAACAACAAAATATCACCCCACCGTTGTTATAGTTGTTCTACGCTCAAATTGCCACCGAGTGTATGACGACTAAGATGCTGTAGATGATGGCAAACAAGAGATTTCCGGAGTTTGAACTGAATTGATGTCATTCAAACGCGAAGGAGTTAATTAACGCGTGTGATTGAAAATCGTGAGAAAGCATTCAGTCACCCAACCATTCAGCTAGACAGCCAGTCAGCCAACCAACATTATTACAGTCATCTTTAATCAATTGTTATTGGGGCATGCAACACAGCTTTATGCGTTATGCTCAACTGGAATAATAATAATATCGTTTGTATTTTCCTTTTAATCGATGTTTTTTTATATATATTGGGTTAGGTAAAAAGTTTCAGTGGATTTTTTTTTCGTTCATTTAGTAAGTAAGTACGTAAGAAAATAAGTACGGAAGTAAGTAAGTACGTAAGTAGGTAAGTACTTAAGATAGTAGGAACTTAATTAAGTAATTAGGTAAGAAAGTAAGTACGTAAGAAAGTGAATACGTAAGAAGGTAAGTACGCAAGTACGTAAGAAAGTGAGTACGTAAGTAAGTAAGTAGTAAGAAAGTGAGTACGTAAGAAAGTAAATACGTAAAAAAGTAAGTACGAAAGAAAGTAGGTGCGTAAGAAAGTATGTACTTAAGAAAGTAAGTACGTAAAAAAGTAGGTACGTAAGAAAGTAAGTACGTAAGAAAGTAAGTACGTAAGAAAGTAAGTACGTAAGAAAGTAAGTACGTAAAAAAGTAAGTACGAAGTACTTAAGTATGTAGGTACGTAAGAAAGTATGTACGTAAAAAAGTAATTACGTAAGAAAGTATGTACGTAAAAAAGTAATTACGTAAGAAAGTAGGTACGTAAGAAAGTAAGTACGTAAGAAAGTAAGTATGTAAGAAAGTAAGTACGTAAGAAAGTAAGTACGCAAGTACGTAAATAAGTAAGAACGTAAGTAAGTAAGTACTTAATATAGTACGAACTTAATTAAGTAATTAGGTAGGAAAGTAAGTACGCAAGAAAGTGAATACGTAAGAAGGTAAGTACGCAAGTACGTAAGAAAGTGAGTACGTAAGTAAGTAAGTATGTAAGAAAGTAATTACGTAAGTAAGTACGTAAGTGAGTAAGTACGTAAGTAAGTAATTACGTAAATAAGTAAGTACGTAAGTATGTAAATTCATAAGCAAGTAAGTCCCGTGAGAATGTTTTATATTCTAATGCTGCTCTAAGTGCCGATGTTGTGCATATCATTACGTGACGTGATCCATTATGGGTCTTTCTTATCCTTTTTTTTGACTGCCTTGCAAACTCTTGTCAATTCAGTGTCTTGAACTATCAACCAAAAATATTTGCAGAATGTGACCAATCCAACGTCTTTTCTGCCGTAAGATTTCAATGTCAATCGTGGTATTTCCTACGATTTCCCATAGTGTTGGTTGCTATGGTATTTGGCCAGAATATTTTAAGTTTTCCTCTCAGGCATCGATTGGTAAATACGGACTTTAAGACGGTTTTCGTGTGTGCGATCGGAAACATTACACACTGGCGTCTTTTGAATTTAGCGAGGATGGAGATTTGGCTTGATTTCCAAACTAGTGTTCATTGCTCAAATCCTAAGACTGCTTTCAATGTCCTCTTGAGATCCATTGTTTTTCATGGTAATATCTTGAAAATGGCAGATGTTTTGTATTGAAAGTGCTTAAGCATTCCTGACACGCCATCTTACATGTTGCACTCCATCTTACATGAAAGTTTAAAATGGAGGATGCTACGTGAAAACCATATGCTTCCTGGACGGGTTGCGATAAAAAATCAAATTTACTTCAATAAAAAATTTAAAATAAAACCGCAGATACTTTTTATATGACCCAATATTAATTCATATTGTTTTCTAAAGAGAATAGAATTCTCACAGGTATTGGAAACACTCAGAATGTATTTTTTTCTCTCAAATCTGAAGCAAAGAATACCAGAGTTTATGGAAAACGTTCGTGATAATGTTTTCATAATTCAGCCATGGACGGCGGCGGATATTTGTTTGTTGTGATAAGATGATAGCAAGATGTTGTTGTTGTTGTTGTCGGCATTGTTATAATTATTGAATTTTAATTGCTCTTCCGCTTTGTAAATAAAAGTAGTGCAAAGGGAAGACAGAGACAGAGAAGCAGAGAGCGAACGAACGTTTGGTAATGATTATTTTTAATGAGTTTTTAATGAAAACCCCGTTCGTAAAAATCATTTTCCCAGAAAGTGAAAATTAAAATTATTTCCTTGAATATTACAAGGGGGAGGGGGAATATTTTCTGTTTATTTTGGTAGAAAATGTTGCTGAATATAAAATTTCATTTTTAGTTTGATTTGATGTGATTTGCCATAATTTTTTAAAACTTTTAAGTGCCTGCCATTAAAATGTTGCAAATCCCCGTAACGTTTTCTTTTGTCAATCAGTAGAGTTGCATTCTCTACTTTTTTTCTCTTCTTCTTCTTCTTTTTCAGGTGAATTTCGTTTTTATTTCGAAAGAGAAATCATAACAAGCAGCAGCACTTGTTGTATTCAGCGTTGACAGAATGAAGGAATAAAAGCTTTTGGAATATGATGCAGTAATGCATTCCATATAAATATTTTATTTCTTTTCTTTTTTTATTTCTTCAATTTTTTCCATTTTTTGCTCTGGGAACATATTCTGTGGCACCTGGCATCATAGTAGGGGTGTTCGTTGCAAGCAATGGAAAGTTGACAACATACTCCAATTGAATTGTGACATGGAACACACATACATATGTAAATCTGGAATAATATCGTAGGGCGTTGGTTTATTAGATGTGTGGGTAGAGTGACAAGCTAGGTTGTAATCTTGGCTAAAGGGGTCATTAAGTAAGTTAGGTTAGAGGACGTGAACTTGACAAGTGCAGTACTCGGAGGTCAAGTTGACTCATTGTACTTAAGTACGTAAAGAAAGTAAGAAACTTTGAAGGGGTCTGTAGCAAATGTGATCGAGAAATTGTTCAGTGTAAACCAAGCTGATTTATTAGGCATATGGAAGGCAGGGAGAAATCAATTTTTTCCAACTGACAATCTCACCTAGCTTTACTCCATTGATCGACTGTATGTAGCAGTAATGCTACGGATCCAAGTAGGTCTAGATGCGGAGTTAGCAGTTCTTACATTACAAATTAGATACAGTGAACCAATCATCCGCTCTCCCTAAATTCAACCGTTCAACAATACCTCAACAAATGTTAATAATATACGAAGGCCTGGAGTAATAATCTACCGACTGAAATAGCTGGGATATGCATACTTCTGGGTCCATCGAAACTAACCGAGGCATACAACGTATTTTGTTAATTTCTCCCAGAACTGGGCGAACCGAGAAGGCTAGAATGTGTAGCTCCAATATCATTTAAAATCTCGCCCAATTTTACTCCGGTAAACTGGCAAACTAATCATGAAAACACAATAAGGTTCTGATTAATAGAAACCCCATTGGACGATATTTTCATACCACAGCATATATCCTATGCGTACATTGCTCTTCCTCAACGAATCGCTGGGTATCCATGGGATATTCTTAATAAGAATATGATATATAATGAAAATCAATGGCGCGTTTGACGTATATTGGCTTGATGGCAGATAACATGGGAGAAAATGTATAATAAGGCACCATAACCTGGTAGAAAGGGCAATTAAGAAAGGGCAGCTATATCCTAGTGACTTGATGCACTTCATTCTATGCTAGACAAAAACGCCGAAAACCAAAGAGGAGAACAGAAATAAAGCGTAGTAGGCTCCTTGATGTGGTGTTCTCACTCGGTGTAGACTGCTCTTTGAACGCTAATCGGGTTATTGGTAGAGTGCACTGAGCCAAAATCCAAAAAGTATCCCAAAGAAGCAGAACCATCAAACTCTCTTCAGGTTCGTAGAGGAGTTCAAGTAGTATTGTAATGCAGGACAGTGCCTCGGTGACGTAAGTAATAGTAAAATACCAACAACATCCTAAATTTCGCGGTCAGAAATCACATTGGCACCATGGCAACCTGGTGATACTTGGAAATAAATTCTAAAAGAAGAATGTAGAAGGATCTAGAAGCTGCCATAGTCTAGTAGTTGAAACTCCCAGGTCAGACGTTTCAAGCAAAACGAAATATGAAAAAAATTTCTTCCTGACTCCCCCTCAACAGATTTCTGGCGAAAACACTCTGAGAGTAAATAAAATTTTCATGAAAAGTTTCTCAAAAATCTGTCGTTCGGAGTCTGTAGGTCACGCCGCTCATGAATAAAATTAACACACACAACGTGGTGTGAGAAGCTAGGTAATCCTGACTTAAGGGATTGTAATACCCATTACCCACATACCTATGTGTAGAAAGATCTCGTGGCAAACCGTAAACTATTGGAGGAAAAAGGATCACATGAACGACTTGCTAACGAGTGATAGAAAGAATTGGAAGAACACAGATTCAAAGGCGTATACCCAATCAGGAAGTGCATCATTGGAAACAACTTCTCAGTTATTAGATCTCTTAACAACAGTGGTGGTGTTTACCATTGAAAGCGAGCAGCACCAGTCAAGTATGAGACCGCTCATGTTCAATCCTCAGCCTCAGACAGCACAGAACCACCTGACATTATAGAAATCTTAAAAGCTATCAATACCTTGAAAAATAATAAAGCCCCTATTGCTCACGATATTTCTCCAGAGATGCTCAAAGCTAATGTGGCCGCAACAGCGGCAGAACTTTGCACATTTGGCGGACTAAAGGGGCTGATGTATATCTAAAGGAGTTTGTTTCTCCTAGCAGCCATAGGACATAATATACATATGTATGTACATATATTCACTCTCTCATATACATTCCTTTTGTAAAATACTGCCTCATGGACTTTGGAGTACGTGAAATTCTCTCTTATTGTCTCTTAGAAGTTGTGAGATTGTCCCTAATATGTGCACGCATTTGTCTTTAAATTATTTGATTTGCATTTCAAGTGCATCAATTTAAAATATGCAACAACAACAACAAAACTTCACAACAAAAAGGTTAAAATAAAAACAACAAAAAAAAAGGATAAAAACAAGAAAATCCTTAAATAAACACAATAAAAATACAACAAAAATGTCTCTTGAAAAGAGAAAACAGAAGGACACAAGAGCACAATACACACACAGGAAAAATCATGTCAACCATTAAAAAAAAACCTAAAAAAACAGTTAAATTTGTTGTCATTTCTTACATTTTCATACACTTTTTTCTAATTTTGTTTGTTTATTTTCAATGTGTTTGCATGTGTATATGTAAGTAAGCAAGCAAGTGCTACCAAAGCAGTGTAAGTGAGAGTGTGAGAGAGAGAGGGAGACTGAATAAAAGTGGCATAAAATAATGGTGTTGTTTTATGCACTCCATTCTATGCGTGAGTATATGTTTATATTGTTTGTATAGTATTGTTGTTGTTGTATAGTGTTGTTGTTGCTGCATTTGTTTGATTTGTAATCTGATCTGCATGACATTCTCTGTCTCTGTTGCTGCATGTTGATGTCTTACAGTCAATGTCATGCGTTTATTTTGTAAATTTTATTTTCATTTTCTGCTTGTGTCATAAGTATTGTATACTAGACGAGGTATGTTCGATAAGTAAAGTGTTGAACAATACTTCTAAAGGCTTAAATCATAGAAATGCATGATGTATTCCATCAATGGATTAAATTTTATGTAAAAAAATACAATAAATTGCATAAAAACTATCGAACTTTTTTTTCTTTGTGGTAGAAGAAGAATTCTACAGGATATGTTTATACATAGTCGCCGTAGTAGGTAAAGTGTTGGCTTATTAGACGTGAGGACACGGTTCAAACCCCACGTCATACATCTCTAACTAAACGATATATAAAACAAATACTTCTTTGCCATGAACATTTTCTCAAAAAAATCTGTCGTTCGGGGTCAACTTCAAACTGTAGGTCCCCACCACCATTTATAAAATTAACACACACAGCATAAGTGGTGTGAGAAGCTAGGTCATAATCCTGACTGAAGGGTTGAAATGACCAATTATGTATGAATGTATGTTAATAGATTAGAGGAATAGCACATCGGAACGCTCCTCCTGACTTAATTTCCTTGAATAATTTGCTGAGTAGGTAGGTAGATAGGGGTGTCAGTCTACCCAAGCGGTTCGGATAGACATACTTAGGCACCATTTTAACCTAATCTCTGAACCATCTGGAGTTTCCGATAAAGAAGCTTAGATTACCAATGCCTATCATTGATAGTTTGCTTAAATAGTCCAAGTAGTAGACATCAAGGTGGCTTTTTCTCCGCAAACCTACTGCTGGACTTATGTCCAATGGATGTGGATTAGCTTCCTGCTCTTTCTCGTCCCAGCAGGTTCTGCAGAAATTATTTGCCATGTTTCCAATACCTGATGGGCATTGCATGAGTGCTCATAATGCAATGTCAAGTAAAGACTGCAATTACCACATCGAGTATGCTCCCTTGTAGTTTAAGCAGGCATTCTGTGTGCCCTCTGTCTAGCCTTGACCAATCCAAAGTCGCCCTTTTAGTCTTAAAGGAAGCCATAACAGTATTGACAATTATGGGTATACAGATCTCTAAAGTGATTCCCAAAGTAAGGCATTCATCGGAGAGTTTGACGGTAGTGCCATAGCTATTGTTGTTGCAATTGCCGCGGAAATGGTTGCTGTTGCCGCTGTAATTGCAGCTGTAATTGCAGCTGTAACTGCCGCTGTTGCTGCTATAATTGCAGCAGAAATTGCCGCTGTCACCGCTATAATAGCCGCTGTAATAGACGCTGTTCATGCGGTAATTTCCGGTATTGCCGCAGTTGCCTCTGTAATTGCCACTGTTGTATCGGTAATAGCCGTGGTAATTTCCGCTATTGTGCTGTAATTGCCGCTGTTGCAGCTATATTCTCAGCTGTAATTGCCGCTGCTGGCACTGCAATTACACTCAATTTCCTGAATATTAATTTGAAAAAAAATAAAAGAATGACTCGGGCTAATAGCTAGACAGACATTTCTTACTAGAATAAGGGTATCGAAAGTGTAGTCATTCCTATTAGGTTAGGCTAGATTAACGAGTAGCTCGCCGATCATAGGCAAGTTCACTAGGTGGCCGTATGGCCCACTGTGTTACCCAGTGTGAAATAAGCCTCCTTGTTATGATCGGTTAGTGATGGGTTTGAACCACCCCGAGCTTCGGATGAAATCGGCTAGTATTCTTAGTGGCACATTCGCCATCATGCCCGCTCTGTTACCCAAAAGCCGATGATGTATGTTTTGCAGTGCAAGGCACTCACATAAAAGGTATTGCACCGACTCCGTTTCCTTCACATCTTTCTTAGCTCAGTTACTTTTGTTCCGCCCTCGTAGTTCGTATATTATTGCCTGTACTCTGTATGCACTTGTTCGTTTCACTTTACTTGAATGGCTATATTTTTGTAAATTTTTTGGTTAGTTGTTGTTTTTCTTTTTTGACATCATGTCAATTTGATGTGATTTCAACAATTTTTGTTGTTTTTCTCCTTTAATTTTTCAAATATTTTCTGACATTTTATTTTTCAAATTCATTTAAATAATGATGTACGATGAGTGAGTGAAAGTGCAACGAAATTAGTTGCATGCATATCAAGCATACACACATATTACATATGGGGATGTGTGTATTGGAATGATAAATTAAAATGCCTTTTTCAATTGTTGTTATGATTTAAACAACAATATAAGAGAATAACTTTATTTAATGGAGCAATGACTCTTAAAAGAATTCGAAGGAAAAAAAAAAATTCTTAACAAAATTGTTAATCATCGAGTAACTAACAGACTGACTGACTGACTGACTGACTGACATATTGTCTTCAACTAATGTTGAAAGAAGATTTTTTTCGTTTTGTCTCAATGAACAGCCCAACAGAACAACAGACATACAAATACTTGTCCCTTCAAGTGCCTTGTTTGGGTCACATACCACTATTCCAAGGGTTTTTTAAGTAATTATGGCCAGTGAAAGTGACATCAAAACAAAACTAAGAATGAAAGTCAAAACAAAACTACACAATAACAACCTTTTAAGCAAAATTAAACACTTTAACAGCAACACTTGCAGATTGCAACACAACACATGTAAACATTTTAAGGTTAATTTCCTGTCGTACAACCACCACCATTTAAAAGCATCTCAAGAGTAACAATCAACACAACTTTTGTACTACGACAACAACTTCTTGGGAGTATTATGGTATTTGCTCTCATTCTTATTCTCTTGTTGTTGTTGTGGTTTTTTATATATTTTGGCAATATTTCAAAAAATATTTGTTGTTATATCTTAGAGGACTTGGCTGTTTATGTGTACGGACGTGTATCGTCTGTATATGCATTTGTGTCCATTTAAAAAGAAATATGGCCAAGATTTAATGTTTTTTTGTTGTTGTTGGTGTGTTAATGAACTGTTGATAGTCTCACTTTAAATGATAAAAATTTAAGGAGTAAAGAATGGAAAATGCTGAAGAATTTTAATTATATTTCTGTCAATAATTTGTATGCTAAACATTATGCAATTTGATTATTTAATACAATTTAACACATGATATGCTTGCATGAAAGGATAATTTCTTATTGACCATTCAAGGAAACATGCTTGGAGACTTTGTTACACTAACTGCATTGTTGTAGTGGCATGCAGTGTGATAAAACGTTTGCAACAGAAATAGTTGAACAACTCAGCGGATTTTCAAAGAAGTTCAGGATATATTAAGGGGACCCACAAGATTTCAAATTTATTTCTAATTTCTGTACAGTACCCGGTGGTCGAATTGACCCATTGTACAACGTCCTAGCTTCTCACACCACTCGTGTTGTGTGCGTTAATTTCATACATGAGTGGCGGGACCTACAGTTTAATTTAAAGTCGACTCCGAACGACAGATTTTTTGAGAAGCTTTTCATTTCAATTTTTACTCTCAGGGTTTTTGCCAGAAATCTGCTGAGAGGAAGTTGCTGAAGAAATATTTTTTCATATTTTCGTTTTGATGTCTGACCTGGGATTCGAACTCGGGCCTTTCGTCTAATAAGCCGACACACTACCTACTAGACCACGGCGACTTCTTCTAGAAGTTAAATGCATCGCCATTAATATTATTATATATTATATATAGAGCTGATAGGGTACTGTGACCATACCGGAAATCAGCAATGAGTATTCAAAAAGATGAGTAGATACGAATCATACTCATAATTTCTGATACTTATACGCATTTATACTTATTTTAATATCATACTCATACTACTCATATTCAAAGTTTCAAGTACTCATCGTACACATACTTAACAATACGCATGATGTTGTTAATTTCGAATCTCCTTTACTCAACATTTACAAGAATCACAAAATAAATATGATTCGCGTACGAACACTACAATACTCACTAGAAGGTTGTATGTTTGCTTTGCTTGCTGTCTTTGTGTTTTTCTTTCTTCTTTTTTGTAAATGCAACAACAACTAAGACTGTAAATTTTGATGAATGATTCGTATCATTCGAATCATTTATGAGTATTTGAAAGTATTTTTCTAAATTTATGAATCTGAATGAGTAGGCGTATGAATCAAACATAATATCGAATGTTATGAATTTGATGTCATCGTTGTACTTATACTCATTGCAACCTGTACTTATAAATCAATGTTGTAATGAGTACGAATGCATCAGAGTAGTTGAATTTAAATATTGTTGACTCACTCATACTCAAAATTTCATGAGTACTTATGATTAGCTAAAAAACGATTTATTACTGATCTCTGGACAGGACCTAGAGTTTAAAGACTTCTCCGTAAGACTGATTTTCCTGAAAATTTTTCATTGCAATTTTAGCAGTTTTTTTTGGCAAAATCTGCTGAGAGAAAGATGCCGAAGAAATTTTTTTTCACATTTCGTTTTGTTGAAAGTATCTGACCTGGGATTTGAACCGTGGTTGCACGTCTTATAATTCAACACACTACGTACTAGCCTACGATCGTTGAGCCAATGAGCTTGCTTTGTGTAGTAGATAAAGTGTTTGACTACTAAAAATCAGCAACTCAGTTTCATACCACGGAGAAACCATTTAGTAAGCGTTTTGAGCTTTGACATTTGTAATCCAGAGAGGAAAGGGTAGAAATCATTCAAAGGGTAGAACCGCCAATACATGTTGACAGAGCGCGTAGTTTCTAGGCAACGTCAAATTGCAAGCATATGAACCACAGGGTGGCCAGAGTAAACTAATAACCTGATCAGCTGAAAAGCAAAGTCATGCAGGGAAATGTTTTGTGGCAACTGTATGTTCCTTTAAGGAAATAAATTTGCCTTAAAACTTAAGTGCTAATGGACTTGGCAATAAGTTGGAAAGTTAATTTCCTGTTAATGTTTTCTCTGTTAAAGGCTCCCTATTAATCGATTTCAGTTTTAATATAATATTAATTAACAGAAGTATTACATTCATTATTACCTTTCCTATTGATGAAGTGTTGTAAGAAAGTAAAACAAGAAAATCCTTTAAAATATTTGTTGAAAAACCAAAAACCAAAAAAACTCATTAACAATTAAGGACAGGGCCCTTGAAAACTGCTAGACAAGTGGCGAATGAAAATGAGAAAATGAAAAAGTCTTGTTTTGTCATAAACATGTCATGTCAAAAATGAAAAGTGAAATTAAGTGTGTAGGTTGTCCTAAAATTGCACTTGACCGGCTGCACTTGAAAATTGTGTTTTTCAAGAGCCAAAACTGAGACACAAAAATCTACTTCATCAGCAAAAAATTGTTGAGTTTGAGTGTGTTTTATAAAGAACAGAAAAAAGAAGAAGAAGAAGAAAAAAAAATACGAAACAAAATAGCCCCTGTAGTCATCGTTTATTTTTGTACTTCAACAAAAAAAAAAAAGAAATAAATAAAAGAGAGAGAAAAGAAAATGAATTTATAGTTTACGATGCATGTTGCACGTTGCAAGTTGCTTGTTTTTTTTTTTTTGTTTATTTAGTGATCAAAGTACTAAAAAGTGTTCGCATAGCGCACAGCTCACTTGTTTAGGCATTCAAGCAACCAACCAACCGTAATCGAATGAAATCGCTTTTGACAGCTGTTTCTAATTTCTTTCTCTCTATGTTCTCTCAGGGCGTTCTTTCATTCCTTCCATTAAGGTGGGAAGCACAGTAAGGAAAAGAATTACTCTTACAGGGATCCCTATAAGCAAATATAGGGTGTTTCTATAGAGGTATAGAACTTTAAGTTGCAATAAAACAACGATGGATTATTCGATTGACATGAATTTTATTTATCCGAAAGATAATTTTGTGGCATTACATTTTAAATTTGATTTCTGGCATATGACCGCCACGGCTGGCGCGGATGTAGTCCAATCTGGACGTCCAATTTTCGATGACTTTTTCCAACATTTGTGGCCGTATATCGGCAATAACACGGCGAATGTTGTCTTCCAGATGGTCAAGCGTTTGTGGCTTTACCGCATAGATCAATGACTTTACATAGCCCCACAGAAAGTAGTCTAGTGGTGTTAAATCACAAGATCTTGGAGGCCATTTCACAGGTCCAAAACGTGAAATGAGGCGGTCACCAAACGTGTCTTTCAATAAATCTATTGTGTCACGAGCTGTGTGACATGTTGCGCCGTCTTGTTGAAACCACATCTCCTGGACATCATGATTATTCAATTCATTAATGAAAAAGTTAGTAATCATGGCTCTATACCGATCACCATTGACTGTAACGTTCTGGCCACCGTCGTTTTTGAAAAAGTACGGACCAATGATTCCACCAGCCCATGAAGCGCACCAAACAGTCAGTTTTTCTGGATGTAACGGTGTTTCCACATACACTTGAGGATTACCTTCACTCCAAATGCGGCAATTTTGTTTGTTGACGTAGCCATTCAACCAGAAGTGCGCTTCATTATTCCATTATTTTGGAAATAAAATTACACTATTTGCAATCGTTGTTCAGGCGTGAGTCTATTCATGATGAATTGCCAAACCAAACTGAGAATAAATCACTTGACAGCTGTTAAATCGGTCGCCATCTTGAAAAGTAATGCCAACTTAAAGTTCTATACCTCTATAAAAAACACCCTGTACTAAAATGTTGTTGTTTTAGGATTTCTTTCGTTGCATTTAAACCATTCAATTTCAAATGTTGACAATATTTTTATGATTTTCAAGTGTCACTTCATTTGTGGGTGCTTAAATTAAAAAGATAAAATGTATGTACCTTGACCTTTACATTTTCATTTAGGCACGAAAAGGATATTTTATGATTGATATTCACAACAACAACAATCCGAAAGGGAACCATGAAATTTAAAATGTTTTTTAAATGACTTTAAATATGGTTGGTAATTACGTTCCACAAGCATGTGTGGAAAATTTACCGTGACAAGTGGATTTAAATTTTTGAAATTAAAAATTAAAAAAAATCTCCACTCATTAGTTTTAAAAAGATTTTTATTTTGTTTTGTTTGTTTTGTTTGTTTTTGTTTGTGTTGTATAGAAAATATGAAATAAAAGTCTTTAAAATGTGTTTATTGCCTCATTTTTATTTTTGAAATTCGTATTGGATTTAAAAAAGATATGAAAATATGAGAAAAAAAAGCTTTAAAACTCATAAATTTAAGAAAATATTGCCACTAAATTACAGACAGAAAACTCATTCATAAAAAAGAAAATATTCACAATTAAAAAATTGTGCTAACAGAGAGGAATAAATAAATAGCACTATAGGAGATACCTATAGTCGCCGTAGTCTAGTAGGTAGTGTGTTGGCTTATTAGGCGTAAGGCCGCGGTTCAAACCCCAGGTCAGAAAACAAACATGAAAAAAATATTTCTTCGGCGACTTCTTCTCAGCAAATTTCTGGCAAAAACTCTCAGAGTAAAATAAAACTGCAATGGAAAGTTTTTCAAATATCTGTCGTTCGGAGTCGACTTTAAACTGCAGGTCCCGTCACTCATGTATAAAATTAAGGCACACAACATAATTGGTATGAGAAGCTAGGTCATAATCCTGACTGAAGGGTTGTAGTAAATGACCAATCATGTATGTAGGTATGTATGTATATAAGAGATACCCACTTTGTTAAAGCATTATCTGGAGGACGCTCGATCCTAAGATATTCTACGCTACAATGATTGAAAAGGCGGAATAAAATTTTAAGGAAACTAGGACATCTGACGTTTATTCTATTGCAGAGTATTACTTGCTAAAAAATTATTCGCCTTCCATAGGCAGAAACAGTAACATTTGGTGACAGGTTTGAGCTATAAAATGCATGTGTACGTATTACTCAATCAGGGATTTTACAAACAATTCATGAAAACTGGTATTTATTTTATCAAACACATTTCCTTGTTTTTTCTATCATGTTGACCCTCAATTCTTGTTTGTTAGCCGAGTTCATAGCAGAGATCAGAAATGAATCGTTTTTTCGCTACTCATATTTATTCGTTACTCTGATTTATTCGTACTCATTTATTCGTACTCATTACAACATTGATTTATAAATACAGGTTGCAATGAGTATAAGTACAACGATGACATCAAATTCATAACATTCGATATTATGTTTGATTCATACGCCTACTCATTCAGATTCATAAATTTAGAAAAATACTTACAATACTCATAAATGATTCGAGTTATTCGATTCATTCATCAAAATTTACAGTCTTAGTTGTTGTTTTTCTTGGCAAATTTATTTAAATTCAGAGATTTTGCTAAGAATCTGCCGAGATGTAGTTGCCCAAGAAAGATTTGTTTTGTATAAGATATCTGGGCTGTGGTTTGAACAACAGCAACACAACGGCAACTTTAAACATTTAAACGACCATCTTTGAATTGGTTACAACCCTCGATTCTTTTGAAGTAAATTTTGTTTACATTTTGCTATATTTCATTCGCTGTCTTTACGATAATTGAACGAATTTTTGCTTTCTGCCACAAAAAAATCTAACGGCGTCAAATCCAAGAATCTTGGCGGTCAATTTACGAAAACGTGAAATTATGCTTCTAGGAAACTTCCTATGGAATATGACCTAAACCGGTCATGTTTCGAAGCTTGTGCCATCGGCTTGTTGAAATCATATGCCAACCAGTTTATAATCTCCAACTGCAGTCCAAAAAATGTGCGCCCAGAGTTATTTTCAAAATAATATGACCCAAAGACACCTGTAGACCATAATGTTTAACTTTGCATATACAATAACAATTACTAGACAATTGTTTGACAGATCTTCGTAACGGAGATCTTCAAACCACTATTATTCTCTTCCAACACACCGCATCTTCACACAAGACTTACTGAAGTTTTGCTATCTCCGTTGCCTGTTAATATAGCAACGTAAAGATGAATGTTCTTGAAGGTGAATGTTCGCCAATTTGTATTTTGTTTACATTGATTCTTGTAGAGTATGTTGGTATATTTTTGTTTACATGTTTATCATTTTTTATGCTGGTGTTTGTTGTTATATTATGCAGTGTTAGAATTTGAAAACATGTTCATTGTTATCGTTTTTATAGCTTTTGTTTATAGTTTTGTTTTAAGTCTTGTTATGCCACTGTTAATCGGTTCATATTCTAAAAAACCCTGTACTTAATAATTGACACTACAGATGATAGATATTTAACAGCCAAAGTTTTGAAACAGTGTAGATATTTTACTCTTTTATAATATAATATGCTATGTAAACGTACACAACTGTAACAAATAAATGTTTTATATGGGCACAATGCCCACACTTAAACACCCGCACATACACGCCAGACAATTCCTAGAAACATTGAACGACAACGACACCAACACCAACACCTTTGAGTATAATTTGGACATCATGACATCCACCTAACAAAAAATCTTAATGTTTTGGTTTTGGAAAAAATTAAAAAATTAAACAAAAAATAAATAAATAAATTCAATCGCACATTGTGTGTGTGTTTTTTAATTTTTTTTTGTTTTTTTTTTAATTTTCCTAATGGTGACATACAAAAATATGTGTGTGTGTCTTTTGTTTAAGCGATAAAAAAAAAATGGAAAGAAAATGAAAATAAATAAATAAATAATGTATGTTTGCATGTATGTAGGTTGATGTATTTTGTTTAAATATTTAAAAACCCTGTAGGAAATCAAACTAATTTTAAAGTAACTTTAAACTGGTTTTTTAATAACACACATCTAGTTGATTAAGTGACTTTTTTCCTTGTCGCCGACTCATTATTTTAACATAGGCATGTCATAGGCGGTAGTCAATTGGCTATCTCTGCATGACTTTTAAGTTAACTACAAATTACTTATTTTTCAACCAATTTGTAGTTAAATAAAATATAGTTAATTTAAATATTGGTTTATACTAAATTATTTAAAAACCACTTTTTTTAAATTCAATTTTAAACAGCTTTATTTATATTATATTATATATATACATATATTTATATTTAGATATAATTGTTTTCAGCTCCTCGAGGGTGTTTATTGTAAAAACAGTCTTAATTGCCACATTGTTTTTTTCCTGTCGGAGAGGGCTTTCGGTCGCTACTTTATCGTCATTTTCTTTACTGTGATCTGTTAATATGCAATATAAGTAATAAGGCATATTTTTACGATTGTACAAGATACTTACCAGCAGTATTCAGATAAATGCGCTTCATAATTGTTAGTACAAGTGTAGATTTGATAGTAATTTGTTTTACTTTAATTTTTATGTTTGATTTTTTAATTTTCATAATTTAATTATTAATTTTGATTGACATTTGATTTTAATACATTTTTTATTTTGCTTTTATTTCATTCTTACGTTTGTTTCTGTTCAATATGTTTGTTTGATATCTGCATGAGATTTAAACCAATTTGTAGTCACTTGTAAAATAGTTAATTTATAATTTGCGTTTTTATCAACCGACTATTTTATTTACTACAGGGAAGTTTGTGTTTAAAACAAATCAAATATAATTCCGAAGGCAATTGAAAGAATTCTTTAAATTTTTTTTTTGAATACTTTTATTTGATCAAACACATTGAAATGAATCTCCCTTGACATTGAAGTAAATCCGTTTGGCTTATTGAATATTTGAAATATTTTTTGTTATGTTGTTGTATACTTGGATATACTACATACAGTGGTGGCCACGAATTTAAGACACGACATATGATGGACTTATTTGTGATAATTTTGTGATAATTGCGAAATTTCAAGAAACCCATGATATTTTGGAAAAATATACTTTGGAGTTTTGCCGCTTCGGCTCTGATGGAAAGCAGTACGTCTGGCGCCCTCCAAACCTAGAGCATCATCCAAAGTACACCCTAAAAACAACATGGTGGTGGAAATGTGACGGTGTGAGCAGCATTTTCCTGGCATGGTGTAGGTCCCATTTACAAGATAAATTCTAAAATGATCCAGCATGTTTACAAAAATATTATAACAGACACAATGATACCATTCGCTGAAGACAACATGCCTCCAATATAGAAATTTATGCATGATAATGACCCTAAGCACATTTCACGTCTAGTGAAGAGTTGCTTAGAAGAAAACGATATCATTGTTCTTAAGTGGCCAGCTCAATCCCCGGACCTCAATCCAATTGAGAACTTGTGGAATGATGTTGAGGAATATGTACGAACAGTTAAACCAAAAAATTCAAGCGATTTGTGGGAAGAAATCCAAAGGGTTTGGTATGCAATTCCAAAGCAACGTTATGTGACATTAGTCGAAAGTTTACCCAGGAGATGTGCTGCTGTGATCAAAAATAAAGGATTTCCCACTAAATACTACGATTTTTTTATGAAGCTGAGCTTAATTTAGAGAATAGTGTTATATTATGCCTATGTCTTAAATTCGTGACCAGGTAAAATTTGTGTTTATGTATATAATATGTAAATGAAAATTCTTAACCGAATATAGGTAAGAAAATATTATTAATTTTTCTTCATAACATTACTAAAATCCTAAAAAAATATCATGGACCCATAATTTTTTCGATAAAATGTAAAAATTATCTCAAATAACTCAGTCATATGTCGTGTCTTAAAACCGTGGCCACCACTGTAAGTGGCGTTACCTACAGTTTAAAGTCGACTTCTAACGACAGATTATTTGAGAAACTTTTCATGGCAATTTTATTTTTCTCTCAGAGTTTTTATCAGGAATTTGCTGAGAGGAAGTCACCGAAGAAATATTTTTTTTTATATTTTCGTTTTGATGTCTGATCTGAGGTTTGAACCGCGACCTTACGTCTAATAAGCCAACACACTATCTACTAGACTACGTCGACTGTGGGTTAACTTTTCTTGAAAATATGATTTAATATACACGTGGTTGTTGCTTTAAATTTTGAGACTTTTCTAGAGAATGGAAAATTTCAAATTTTTAGTCACTTGGCAGTGACCAGAGCGATTCTTCTGTTAGAGCAGTCCAAACAATAGACTACTTACATACGTACTCACTTAATTGGCCATTAACAAACCTAATAACGGACTTCGGCCTGCCTTAACACAGGCCGAATAGTCCAGTAGGTAGTGTGTTGGCTTATTAGACACTAGGACAGGGTTCAAATCCCCAGTTCAGACATCAAAACGAAATGTGAAAAAGAAAGATATTTCTTCGGCGACTGCCTCTTAGCAGATTTCTGGCAAAAAATCTGAGAGTAAATAAAATTGCAATGAATAGTTTGTCAAATAATCTGTCGTCAACGGAGTCAACGTTAAACTGTAAATCCCGCCACTCACGTATAAAATTAACGCACACAACATGAGTGGTGTGAGAAGCTAGTTCGTAATCCTGACTGAAGAGTTGTAATGGCCAATTATGTATGTATTATGTATGTTAACATATCCTTCCAGTCTACCTCTAGTGCGCATTTACCAGATATCGATTTGGTACCTTCAACGTACACAAGGTACTCCTATTCGCCGATTTCCGCAATTCCCCGCATCAAATACCCTTATCGCCGGAGCATCCTGCTCCATTCGAAAGACATGGCCGCGCGTACTTACTTACTTAATTGGCCATTAACAACCCGATTAACGGATTTCAGCCTGCTGCAACACATCCTTCCAACGCATACAAGGTCGTCCTCTTCGCCGACTACCGCAGATCCCCGCGTCAAATACCCGTCTCGCCCTCAAATGTTAATATGCTGCATAACGTCCACGTCGTTGAGGAGCTCATACAGTTCATTGTTGGATCGGATGCGGGGATCATAGCCAACTCGCCCTAGATCGAAGATCTTAGTTAGGACTTTCTCTCGAATACTCTCAATGCTGCTGCATCAGTGCTTAATAACGGGGGGGGGATGAGCGCCTTGTAGGGTATTAGTTTTTGTCTATTAAGCCTATTGAGACCATAGTAGCACCTGTTGGCAAGATTAATCCGGCGCTTAATCTCCAGACTGATATCATTATTGGTAAAGGTGGATTCAGGATAGAACTACTTACCGTCGTATAAAAAAAACGTAAAAATAATTTCCCCAAGATAGAAGTAAATTCTAAAACATGCTTGAATTGTGCCAATTTGGGCAACAACAACAACATTAGCACCGAATGGATAGGTGGATAGCCTGTGAAAAGTGTGTGCTCCAATAAGACTGGCTATGTGAAAATCTTTCGTTGGCATTTGAGATTTTAAAAAACGTTTTTTTTTCTCAATATCCTTAAAATCTCCTTTCAGTTTCTGTCGAACAAAAAAAAAAAATTAATTTACACAATTTTGTCTCACACTGTAAGAACTTGATCACCAGAAATCGTAGAAAATACATGCAATTGACACAAGCACATCATATTCACACACATACACTTACAATTTACCATATATTACATACACATTCATTTTCACACTTTTAAATTAAAATTAGCCATGAGAACAAGAAGAAAACGAATGAATTTTTTGAAAAACTCTCTCGCCTAAAACAGATTCTAGAAGGAGTAAGAAGTAGATGGGTTTAGCAGAATGTTATGTATGTGTGTGTATATGTGTATGTTTGAAACCATTATGATTATGAGGTGCGAATGATGTTGTGAATGTAATACAATTCATTTATTTTTTTTCCTCCCATTATTATTTCTGTTCGTATTGTGGTTGCTCTTTTTGTTGTTGTTATTGTTTGCTGACTCGTATAACTAATGCAATTATTGTTTTCTGTTGTTGTTGTTGTTTTTAAAATTTTGCTGGGGATTTGTTTTCACTCGTACATTGAAAATGCATTCATGTGTGTAAATGTTAAATCGTGTCGTATCGTATGTAAGCATACATGTGTGTATGCTGGGGGTGTAAGTGTGTGTAAGAGAGTACATATATAATTTGTTATTGATAAATGGATTTTAAACAAGTTGTTGTTATTTAAAGTGGAAATTTTTTATGGTTTTTCATTTAATTGTTGATTAATTTAATTGCAATTGCATTTAATTCTGCTACATAAATAAGCATTCGTTTATAATCGGAATATTTTATTGTAGAAAATTAGACGCATATTTATTTGTAATATAATGCCGCAGATAATACAGTTTAATTATGGATAACAAACAATTGGTTGTAAAAGATTTTTATTTATTTATTTCAATAAAAGGCAACAACAAAAATTAATTATATTCGGCAAAAACTTGACGTAGTTGGGGTTAAAAATGTTCTACCGATAGGGGATTATCCACCCACGAAGTATTCAGTAGGAGTTTGAGTCAAATAGCATAGTGTTGGTGGTAAATTAAAGTCGCCAATACATAGAATTATTTTTTCTGAAAAATTTTCATGCAGTACACCTAAAATCGCAAATATTGTATGGCTTGTTGCAACTCTTAATGAAACCAGCTGCAGTTCACTTCATAAAAATTTAATTTCAAGACAAAAAAGTCATTAAGTATGCGGCCATAGTGCTCCAAATCGATGTTAATGGTTCTGCTAGGTTCATTTTCAACAAAATATGATCCAATAACACTTCTTAATTGTTTTTTCGCTACTCATAAGTACTTATGAAATTTTGAGTATGAGTGAGACAACAGTATTTAAATTCAACCACTCTGATTCAATCGTACTCACTACAACATTGATTTATAAGTACAGGTTGCAATGAGTATGATTACAACGTTGACAACAAACTCATACCATTCGAAATACGTTTGATACATACACCTAACCATACAGATTCATAAGCTTAGAAAAACACTTACAATACTCATAAATACTCATTCATCAAAATTTAAAGTCTTAGTTGTTGTTTCCAAAGACGAGGTTAGCAAGCAAAGCAGACACATAACCTTCTAGTGAGTATTGTAGTGTTCGTACGCGAATCATACTTATTTTGTGCTTTGTGTATATGTTGAGTTATATGGACTCGAAATCAACAACATCATTCATATTGTTAAGTATGATAACGATGAATATGAGCAGTATGAGTATGATATTAGCTTAAATATGAATGCGTATAAGTATCAGAAATTATGAGTATGATTCGAATCTACTCATCTTTTTGAATACTCATTGCTGATCTCTGCTCCTGATTATAGTTTGCACCAAAAAGTTATTTTCTCCGAATGAAATGGGTCCCCTAAAGTTCATATGAAACAATTTTGCTTGTGGACATAACCATCAAGAAAATACTGTTGACTCGTACGAAGAAAACTTTGTTCAACAATTCAACATTGAAAGTCTGGTACTCCAGCAACAAATCAGCCTATCTAAGGGGTTGTGAATGGTCAGCCGTTCCTAATTGTTGCATGAATCGTACTTTATTTGAATATCGAATCCAAAGGTACGTCATAATGACTGAAAATACAGTAGATTTCTGAAAAAAACTTTGAGTGAGAAACAAGGTCGTAATCCCGACCAGAGGGTTGTAATAACCAAATTTGTGATTTCCCGTTATACCTTTTCTAAAAGAAACGATATTTTCGGAAGTGCTCTCACAGGTCAGACACCTCACAAAAAACAAAAAAATTTGAAGAAATATTACTTCGGTGAATTCCTCTCAACAGGCTTCTGGCAAAAACTTTGCGATTCAATAAAACTGCCATGAAAACTTTCCCAAAAAAAATCTTTTGTTCGGAATCGAATTGAAACTGCAGGTCCCGCCACACACAATATAAGTGGTGTGAGAAGCTTGGTTGTAGTCCTGACTAAAGGGTTTTTATTACCAATTATGTATGCATGTGTGTTTCATGTTTCAAATGTGAAGCCCTGATTTTGATTGACAAGATTTGTTAATTAGAACTCGTCAGTTACTCTCTGGTTCATCGTTTTATGTGGCATTACAACGAGCTGCTATGGGTAGTAAAGTTGCCACCTCCTTTTTTTATACTATGCTATCCTCGGCTTGTTTGTAAAGAAATTTAATATTCATTGGTGCTTAAAAATATTTCCACTAGAAGTATTAGTTCAAGAAAGTCGCTGTAGTCTAGTAGGTAGTGTGTTGCCTTATTAGACGTAAAGCCCGGGTTCGTATCCCAGGTCAAGATATCAAAATGAAATATGAAAAAAAATATTCCTTCGGCGACTTCCTCTCAGCAGATTTCTGGCAAAAACTCTGAGAGTAAATAAACCTGCCATGAAAAGCTTCTCAAAAAATCTGTCGTTCGGAGTCGACTTTAAACTGCAGGTCCCGTCACTCATGTATAAAATTAAGGCACACAACATGAGTGATGTGAGAAGCTAGGCCGTAATCCTGACTGAAGGGTTGCAATGGCCAACTATGTATGTATGTATGTATTAGTTGTAGAAAATAATAAGCAAATTCAATACACGTTCACTCCAATTCAATTTGCAAATTATTAATAATTTTGAACTCACTCTTCACTTGGAATGCAGCCAAAATATTTAATCACAATCCATAAAATGATAGCAACAAACCCAAATACTTTTTCGGCCCATAAATTAAAGGGTCCCCCACACAAGTGGCAATGAAAGTCAGATAAAAAGTTTACAAGAAAATCTTCTAATGGGGCTGTTAAAAATTGAGGAAAAGCATTGGCAATAAAAAAATATGTACTGCATAAAATGGTATTAAAAAATCATTGAAGGAATTAAAAAGAAAAATTCAAATGAAATTAAAAGAGAAATTAAAACAAATATTATTTACAGTTTAGCAAAGAAATTAAAGAATGAATGAATGATAGAATGGTTGAGTTTTGCAATCAATTGTCACCTTTCTTAATTTCACAAGAATTTCTTAAGAAATTCACAAGAAATTATTATTAAAAGAATTGTTTTTTCTTTTCTTTCTTGTAAGATTTTTCTTTAAAAGATTTCATTCATTCAGTGTATGATAGATACACTCTTTCCCTGGTACTTGTGATACTCGTATTAATTTTTCCCGTTTTTAATACTTTTGTTTGATGACCATAGTAATGTTGATGGCATAGGCGATGACAATAGATAGATGATGGCGTTGAATACGATGATGAGAGTGATGATGATGAGAACAATAATAAAATAATAATGATGCCACTGTTTACTTTTGGCTGTTGGCGATTTCTTGGCTAAAATACAAAGAAAAAAAACAAAAAAAAAATCGGGCCAAAACAGAAAAAATCAACAACAACAACAAAAAATTGAAGAAAATCAACACAAAATACGACACTAAATTGTGTGTGTTTTGACTAATTTTAACAATGATGTAACTTGTCGCAAACAACACTCATCTATACACACACATACACACACTCAAACGCATACAATAGCAAAAAAAAAAAAGATGAAATATTGTGGTAAGAAATTCATGCAACAACAAGAAAAACATCATCATTATCACAAACAAAAACGGAAAAGCGTCACAATAAATTGGGCGCGTGGCCAAAACAGTCTCATCTCTTTTGGTTTATACTATACATACGTTGTTGTTGTCGTTGTTGTTGTCGTATAGTTATTGTTGCACTTACGATATACTGTTTAAATGTTTTTCTGAATTAAGTTGCCTGTCATGACACGTTGCCATACAAATAATGAATACTTAAGGCAGACGTACGCCAAATTTACTAGTTTGCCAAAAAACCAGAAAAAAGAAAAGAGTGAAAAAAAAATAAATAAATGAAAAATAATTGTATTTTGTAGAGGAAACCAAAAAATAAACTTAACACTTAAATACACACATACAAACACACAAATACCCATGCACATACACACCCATACATATATATGTGGCAGTCAGTCATACAATATAAACGTATTATATGATCATTTTCATTTCATTCTCTACGTTTTAATTTACGCAGAAAATTGAATACAACAACCACAACAACAACAACAACAACAACTACAAATAACTACAACAAATAGGAACATTAACAAAAAAAAAATAAAAAAAAATTGGAAAATAAAAAGCCAGAATCAGCAGCTGAAAAGTATTGAAATTTTCCAACACCTGACTCATACATCCGAAATAAACATCCTCTATGATGTGACTTTTTTTGTAACGCTTTGCAACACCACCTAACAGCTACAACTCTATAGGAGTTGTGGCACAGTGTTTTGTAAATAAAAATCCTTCAGCTTTAGTTATCACTATTTCGGCTTGTAATAGCGATTGGCTCCTGCTGGATACAATTTCTTGACTCAAAATTTTATTATTAGCCAACTACCAGCCAAAGAAAAAATAAACGTTATAGGTTGACTTCAGAGATCAGCAATGAGTATTCAAAGAGATGAGTAGATTCGTATCATACTCATAATTTTTGATACTTATTTTTATTATTATTTTTATTTTACTATCATACTCATACTACTCATATTCAAAGTTTTAAGTACTCATACTTAACAATATGCATGATGTTGTTGATTTCGACACTCCATGACTCAACATTTACAAGAATCACAAAATAAGTATGATTCGCGTACGAACACTGCAATACTCACTAGAAGGTTGTGTGTTTGCTTTGCTTGCTGTCTTTGTATTTTTCTTTCTTCTTTTTTGTAAACAACAACAACAACTAAGACTGTAATTTTTGATGAATGATTCGAATCACTCGAATCATTTATGAGTATTATTAGTATGTATTTTTCTAAATTCATGAGTCTGAATGAGTAGGCGTATAAATCAAACATATTTCGAATGTTATGAGTTTGATGTCAACGTTGTACTCATACTCATTGCAACCTGCACTTATATATCAACGTTGTAGTGAGTACGAATGAATCATAGTAGTTGAATTTCAATACTCAAACTGTTGACTCACTCATACTCGCAATTTCATGAGTACTTATGAGTAGCGAAAAAACGATTCATTGCTGATCTCTGGTTGTCTTCCATACAGATGACGACGCTAGTCAGTAGAAAAAAAGACAAAGACACCAAGCAAAGCAAACACACAACCTTCTAGTGAGTATTATAGTGTTCGTACGCGCATCATACTTATTTTGTGGTTCTTGTAAATGTTGAGTAAAGGAGAGCAGCAACATCATGAGTATTGTTAAGTATGAGTACGATGAGGTACTTCAAACTTTGAATATGAGTAGTATGAGTATGATATTAAAATAAGTATGAATGCGTATAAGTATCAGAAATTATGAGTATGATTTGAATCTATCATCTCTTTGAATACTCATTGCTGATTTCTGGTTGAGTGTGTTAAATCCATGAGTGGTGGAACCTACACTTTAAAATCGACTTCGAGCGACATGGCAAATTATCAAAAAAAGTGACTTAAACTGGAAGTGCTTTTAAAATGCAAATGCTGTGGTATCATTGTCCCATCACCTTTTATAAATTTCAGTCACCTTAAGAAATTTTAAATCCTCAAATCAATATTTTGAAATCAATTTGAAGAACTTAATTTACGGCAAACCACTGTCTTTAGCATAAAACGTGTTGCATGTGTAAGCAGTTTTTTTTTGTTTGTTTTTGTTGTATTCATTTAACGGAAAACGCATTTTAACCCCTTCAATGATTCAACATTGAAAATTTTCTGAAAAATCAACCACAAAAACGACAGAAGCAATAGCAGCAACAACAGCAACACCAACAGCAACGGTGGTAATAAGAATTTTTCTTAACAGCAAAAAACAAGGAAAAAATAGAAACAAAACCAACATAAAAATTGAAAATCCTTTTTGGAGGAAAACTGTTGAACAAACCACACAAGAAAAAACATAAAAAACCTATGAAAAGTTAAAAAAGAAAAATACTGCTGGAGTGGCATGATGAAGTTCAATGCAAATTGTTGTTTTTTTGTTTTTTTGTTTTTTGATGCTGATGTTTTACAACAACAAAAAGTGTTGTTGCAAATTAAAAACATATTGTCATGTGTGATATTTTTCATATCATTTCTAGGCAATGTTGCATTAATGCAATTACAACAACAACAACACTAGGATCAGAACATGCCATCGAGATAAATGGCAACTAAAAAAACTACTGTTTCAACAATAACAACAACAATTCAAAACTAAAAATATCCTCCTCTTTAGGCATAAGGCAACCAAGCACTCCTTCTTTGCTGTTTTCTGTTCTTAAATTATTTTGTTGCAAGATGGTGGTGATGCTTGGTTGATAGTGCTGGTGGTGCTGTTGTTGCTGTTGGTGGTGGTAGTAATGCTCTGGTGTCAGTGTTCTCTGGTATTGTTATTTGCCATTTATTGTAGTATGATGTTGCACGTTTGCTATTTATTATTATTTTTTTATTTTTATTATTATTAATGTTGTTGTTGTTGTTTATTTTTTTTTATTACATTTTCTCTATTTTTGTTGTTGTTGTTTTTAATATTTTTCACCACATGTGTACTTTGGCGTTCATTAACTTTTTGCATTTTGCATTATTAATAAATTGTTGTTCACTCTCTCTCCATCTCTCTCTCTCTCTGAGTATAATTATAAAAAAAATCGGAAAAAAGATGAAGCCGTGTTGTGGCAAGTTGTGCTGCGTTTTTTATATTCTCTACACAATATATTTAGATAGGTTGCAATATTTATTCCTTGCTTTCCAGCATTAAACTATTCTTGTAATTCCTTTTCTTTTCTTTTTTCAAATAGATTTCATGCCAAGGAAATGTAAAAGAGTGAAATCATCAGGTGCATTGGGAAGTGCTCGTTCAATTCAACACCCTTCTTGGATACGATTTCCAACTAAC
Source organism: Sarcophaga rosellei (assembly GCA_930367235.1). Taxonomy (NCBI): domain Eukaryota; kingdom Metazoa; phylum Arthropoda; class Insecta; order Diptera; family Sarcophagidae; genus Sarcophaga; species Sarcophaga rosellei. The sequence goes on from OV884017.1 coordinate 14,686,353, forward strand.
AAGTGGAATTTTATGACAGTTGATCCTCTCAGAGAAGATAACATCAATAACAAAAATCATAGAACGACCCGGCAGCACCGCTAATAAGAAAACTTCCTCACTACTATACCCAATACAAGAGATCAATAAATTTCCGAGGATGTTGTGTCCAAGTAGCTACGCAGGAAAAGCTTGATTAATGAAACCCCAAAGAAAGCTAGTGAATAAGATAATGAAGAAAAAAAATGAAAAATATTGTTTTTAACTCAGATCGATACTTAAAATAATGGCTTCTACTTATACAGTGGGTTCTAGTGGGCATCGGAAAGTAGTTGTACGAGTGGAGAAAAATGGAAATCTGTATGGTAGAGTTAAATAACCAGTCGCATCGAAGAGCATAGCATGCTTCAAAGCTATAAGGCTCTGTTGTAACACTGATGACATTGCCTATCTCCTCAAACAATTATAACTCTAAGGCCTCTTCTCTTGGACATGTAGGCTTTGTCCCGTCCAAATGAAATTTTCTCACATTTCCATAAGACGAACGTATACTGAGAACATATTCTTCTTTCTAGTTGTTATAGCCTCTGCAGAAGTCGTTGTGGAGTATTCTCAATCTCTGCCAAAGTGCCGCATTATAACTGCTATGAGACTCCTAATATGGGCTCTAGTCAGGTTTACTTCAAATTTCTTCCTGCCCATGACCATTTCAGACCAAATCAGACTGGTTTTTTGAAAAATGGGTTCACTATCCATCTATTCTTTGCAAATAAGCGAAGTATATAAGAGACCACATGTGTGTCCCGCTGCAGAGGAGTACAATGCATAGAATTCTTATCCTCAAGGTCTAATAGTCAAGCATCTCCAGAGATATTCGGCACTTTTGGACAATTTTAGATGTGGTATATACAGTCTGTAAAGACAAATGGCCGCTTTACTGTCAATTAACAATTAGCTCCAATCGATATACTCTGATATGTATAGGATTTGCAGAGTTGAGCATGGTATCCAACGCACCTACACTAATAGATTAGCACACTATCCACTGGGCTGGATCAAACTATATATACATTCTGTCCTTATATTTTAATTTGGACGAAACAAATTATTTTTGGATACTCAGTTTTGAAGTGAAGCAGGTACTGTGTACGAGAGGCTGTGGTTCAAACCCTAGCTCAGACATTTCGATATCTCTGCTCTTAGCAGTCTTCTTGGAAAAAATTCTGAGAGAAATTAAGTTGTCATGTTGTTCGGAGTCGATGTTATACTGTAGGTCCCGCTACTCATGTACACATAAAATTAACACACACAACAAGGGTGGTGTAAGAAACTAGGTTGCAGGTCTGACTGAAGGGTTGTAATGATCACTTAAGTTAGTAAAGTAATGTTGCTAACTTGAAAGGTCCCTCACAATTTTAAGCAACATCCAGTATTTACAGAGTGTATGTGTCTCAATATTTGCATGGATAACTCCATGAATCTTTTCATATTAATCGTTACAGTATGAATACATCCTTTAATTAATCTGTTGCAATTTGTTGTGTGTGTGTTTTTTGTTGGTTTTTATTTCATGCCCATACATAATGGCCCTGATCTGCAGCAATAATAAAACAAGTGAATGAGTGCTAAAGTTCGACAGCATTAACGATATGGCAGCAGCAAGAACAACAGTACTAAAGAAATCGTCAACTATTTTCCTTAAAAAAAAAACACAACAACAAAAGAAAAGAAAATTAAAGAAAGAAAAAAAAAAAGAAAAACGAAAAGAACCACATGCACCATGTGTGCCAAGATCGCTGCCGACTGTCATTTGTTTAGATAAACTGAACACAACTAAACATGTGTGTATATGTGTTCTCTTGTTTGCACTGACTCACTCACTCACTCGTTCACTTAAGCACGTTGTTTATATTATTGTTAGTAGTGGTATTGTTGTTGTTGTTGTTCGTTTTGAAAGGGTCAATTGGAAAAATGTTCATTTTTCACTTAACGAGAGACAAGTGTTTTCATATGTACTTATGTGAGTGACCATTCTATTGTTAGTTTTCAGTGGAGTTAAGTGGTTGGTTAATTTGTTTAGTTTTCTAAGAAATTACATTTTAAAATAATAAAGAATTTAAATAAAAAATATTATTTCCGGTTAGGGACAGCTGTTACAAAATCTTTCGATAACTACATCCTTCTCTTGGAGGATATCACAACCACGTTTTGTTTGTTCTTGAGTTTAATATTTCGGAAATTGCCTGTGGTTTCAAATTATAATCAGAAGTGTATGTAAAGTGTTTAAAGTAGATCGACTTATTGTTCTGGTTGTAACACAAAGTGTGACTATTTTTGCACTCTCGCTTTCAAACAATTCGAAACTTTTATGAATTTAAGTTCTTGAAGATATTCAGAAGGTTTTGAAGTATTTAGATGGAGTCCTCATGATATCCATTCTGATCAGTAAAAGCGTTATTGAGTTCTGCTAGGCAGGGTTTAGGCCTAGTCTGATACCACAATTAATTTCCAATTTGGGTATCAAACACTCCTGAAAAGAAATTAACCTGGCCCCGGAATTAATTTTTCTATTGCAGTGGAGAGTTTAGTAGAGGCTGACAAAAAATAAGAGTCTAAGGACCTCCAACTTTTCAATGTAAAAACAGGACACTAACACATGAGGTGATACATTGTCTCTTCATCCTCCTCAGACCCACTAGAAGTCTGCAGCCATTCGATGGAATATCAAGTCTCTTAGTATGCCTTGCAAGAATACAGTGTGGCTCTTGAGATTCGGCATGGTCGCGCAATTTAAGGGCAGACATGAATCAGTTCCCTCCTTATCCATATAAGCCCAGCAGAGTCTATCAATATAACATGTACCTTACTGCTGCCAACGAAGTTAAGCTTTACTGTAACCGGAATACTTATGTTCTATAAAATGTCACAGATAATGAGCTCCGTTCTGGCTCTGAAGTCGCCGTAGTTTAGTAGGTAGTGTGTTGGCTTATTAGACATAAAGCCCGGGTTCGTATCCCATGTCAGACATCAAAACGAAATATGAAAAAAAAATATTTCTTCGGCGACTTCCTCTCAGCAGATTTCTGGCAAAAACTATGAGAGTAGTAAACCTGCCATGAAAAAGTTTCTCAAAATCTGTCGTTCGGAGTCGACGTTAAACTGTAGGTCCCGCCACTCATGTATAAAATTAACGCACACAACATGAGTGGTGTGAGAATCTAGTCCGTAATCCTGACTGAAGGGTTGTAATGGCCAATTATGTATGCATGTATGTCTGGCTCTGGCCGTTTCATCCATCTCGATGTGCCTTTGTCTTTCCAAAATTACAGCATGTTCTTGGTCCAGATTCGGTCAAAATCGCTGCTTCAGTAGAAGGCTACAGATGAGAGTGATTGTGTGCAAAAAGCTACAACGAATGTTAAATAATGTGAACAGAGTATTTGAGCTATGACCGAGCGGGCTAGACGTTATCATGATCATCGGTGTTAGCAGTTTTTTGCGCAATTATACCTGCTGGAGTCAATTAAAGGAAAAGTTTTCACAAAGCATGCCCGTAATCCTGTTACCATTTCATAGATTTTTTATCACTTTCATCAACCAAGTTTTAATTGGTCTGCTGTAAAAGGTTTTGGAATGATAGGGTTACCATCTATTGTTGTTTAGGAACCCTGCTCTCCGTTTAATGCTCTGTATGTAAGCTGGAATAAAGCTCTCGAATTCAACGAGGTCTCAAAAATGTTACATACATAAGTGCATAGGTAGTTCGTCATTACAACCATATCAGTTAGAATTACGACCTAACTTCTCACGCCACGTGTCGGGACCTACAGTTTAATGACGACTAGGAACGACAAATTTTTTGAGAAGAAACATTTTTTTGCCAGAAATCTGCTGAAAGTAAGTCGTTTTGTTAAATATGTCTGATTTAGGGTTTGAACTGTGGCCTCACGTCTAATAAGCCAACGCACTACCTAGTAGATTACGATGTAAATATATTAAGCTCGTTAAATTTCATAATTTGTTCTTAATTATTAAGGCGGATGGGCAAAATATGCTTCATTTCAGAAGGAGAAACAAATACAATTCGATGCACAAAAATTTCCTACCGGGTATAATGTTGTCGAATTAACGCACTATTTCTAACACCCCAAAAGCATAGTGCGATTAATAAAAACAAACAGAGAACGCATCAACAATAAAATTCTTAAAAAGCATTGAAATTTTTGGAAGAGTTGTGAGAGTCAAAGGCAACAATAACAACAAATAATAAGAAATAAATTTTAAAGAAAATACAAACATACATATGTATGTGCGTAGTAAACGGCCACTAATAAAAATCAAATTTGAAAAATAAAAAAATCAACAGAAAAAATCGAAATTGTAATTAAAAAACGAGAACCAATAAGAAGGAGTCACAAAAAAACGATGAAAAAAAAATATTGAAAATTAAAAGTAAAAGTGCAGCATGCAACATACAAACAATAACAAAAGGGAAAAACTATCATAAACTATTTACAAATGAAGAGCAGCAGCATTAACAGAGGCGGCAGCAGTAGAAGCAGCTACAGCAGCATTACAAGCATTTTGCTACCGAACTAAAGGCGACAATTTTATTATAAACACCGCACAGCGGCTGAGCAGCAGACATTATAACGCTTGTGGGCAACAAGGGGAAGTAGAATGGTACCAAGATGACTGACTGAATGACTGACTGACTGACTATACTACAAACACTACTGATCCTTAGACGTGTGTTTAAATAATGAACATCTTTTAGTTTAATGGTTTATTCTAAAACGAAACGTGGTGCGATCAAGAACAACTCATTATCCGGTGATACGAGTGATATTTTTTTCAAATAAAAAAAAAAAATTTTTTTTAAAACAAAAACAAAAAATAAATAAAAAAGACGTGAATTTGAAAATTTGACGCAACACTTTATAAAAAAAGATACATTAAGAGACACTAAAAAATAAAATATAAATACGTGGGGTTTTCCCAAGAAAATTGAAAGAAACAAAAAAAAAAAACAATTTTTTGGCAAATGAGCCAAAAAAAACAACAACAACAACAAAAAAAGAAATAAAATTTAAATTTTAATGAAAATTTTAAACGAAATCAATTTAAAAAGTGCACATATTATAAAGGAAAAGTGTGGCCAAATGACATTAAACACGCGTTAAAGAAAATTTTATAATAAAAAAGGAAAATTTTTTGAAAATCAATTTTTTTTAAAGAATTATGAGTTAAACCAGCAAGAAAAAATATTTAAAAAGCAAAAACGAAATGTCTTCCTCTGTAAAAATCAATATTCAAAATCTAAGCATTCCCATACACAAAACAACATATTGCAACGATATGCCACAGCCCTGTACGCCACCCTATTTAATATCAGCTAACCAGCATTGTAGTGGCCAGCACATGGAAAATTTTACAAACTCTTCAACACCAATAATACAGACTTCAGTTACAGCAACAGCATCAGAAACATCGGCGGCAACATTAAATTGTAATTTAATGTCGCCACCATTGAGTGCCACACCGATAAGCGAACATTTTCGCGCTTCTCTTTGCAATTTGAAATCATTCAACAGTGGCAGTAATTATAATGATTTTACCACAGCCGATGCTCATTTTCCAGATTTTTCACAATTAACATTTGCAGCTGTTGAAACACCGAATTCAATTTATGGCGGCATTGGTGGCGGCAACAGCATCAGCTGCACTGGCTTTCTTACAGCTACGGACAGTTTTAATAGTAGTAGTGGTGGTGGTGGTGGTGTTGGCGTTGGTGGTAATGAGGATTTTCTGCATAAACGTCATCATTCCATGTGCTATTCGCCAGGAGAGGAGGAGAGTGAAGAGTTTGGACCTTACTCCGATGATGAGGTGAAATGTGAGTCGATGCAAATGCAAGAACAATCGCCACAAGATTCGATATTTCGTTTTGAGCCAGAAGATATTGCTCGCTTAACCGAAAGCTGTCAATATGAGGAGGATATTAATAATGGCAGTGTAACTGCCATGCCTCAAACACCATTTACCCCCCAAACGCCTTATACGCCCTATGACAACAACAACACTTATATGGCATTCACTTCATCATCATCACTTGCAAATCAATCACAACATCAACAGCAACAGCAACATCAACAGCAGCAGCTAACTTCACCACAAGACTACCAATTAAATGATTTTGGCTTGACCTACTCTGAACAGCCTCAGCCAAACGGCCACCACCATATGACTCAGTGTCCTAATTTAAGTAGCAACAACCAGGATGGCTTAAATCTTGACATAGAATATTACAATTACGATGAAATCAATTGCCAGTCTAAGGAACAATCCCCCTGTTCTTCGCCTCCATTAGATCCTTGGATGTCCTTAACCTTGAGTGACAACCTACAGCATACAACAGCGCAGGACTCGCCTAAAATCATAAACTCCTCATATGCAGGCTTTACACCACCCCAGCAACTTAACTATGAGCCGAGCATAAAACAGGAACAGTCCCTTAAAACCAAATTGCCTTCGATGATGTCAACCTTTGGCACACCGAAATATGAGCCTTTAAATGCCTACAACTACACAGATTTTAATGAAGGCCAAACCAGCAGACCCCAACACATTTATAGTCCTCCCAATCAACAGTCTTCTAACGATACTGCAGCACAATTTAATGCCCACAGTTCTACAAACTCCTTCAATGCCTTGGGCGATGACTATGAAAACTGCAACTTAATGAATGTGGATAAGCCGCATCGAGAGCATAAGATTATCTGGACCATAGATGAACTGGATGAGATTAATGAAGAGTTAATGAATGAATTTTGCAAAAATCCTTTGCAAAATCAAACTGGCTATACGGAGGACTTTTATTACTACAACAACGATAATTCCCAGAATACCGATGAGGATGAGGAAAACAATTTGGAAGACATCAGCTGTATAAAGGGAGACTTGGAGTCCGAGGAACAGGATGAGGATAACGATGAAGTATTTGTTGAAAGTAAAATAAAACCAACTAAGCAGCGTCGTAAACGCTGTACCTCACAAACATCAAATGCCTCCAGTGTTCAATCGTTAAATGCAGTGTTTAGTGAAGTGGAGTGTGCCTTAGAGCCTATGATTTGTCGTTGGACTGATTGCAATGAAACGTTTCCCAATCAAGTGGAATTTGTGGCCCATATAGAGAAGCGTCATGTTGATGTTAAACGTGGCGAGGATTTTTCATGTTTCTGGCATGAGTGTCCGCGGCGTTATAAGCCATTTAATGCTCGCTATAAATTGTTAATACATATGCGAGTGCACAGTGGCGAGAAGCCGAATAAATGTCCGGTGAGTTTTTAATCGCTTTTTTTTGGAATTTTTTTCTTTTAAAAATTAGGTTATTTGATTGTAAACTTCCACAGATAGTTTTAAAAGCATTGAAATCCTTCAAAAATTGTTTTTAAAGTGGAGATTTATCATTTGCAATGTATTTTGATACATGCCACATTTTGTGGCAAGTTCAAAATGTAGTTAAATCCTTAATATTAAAGTGTTAACATGTTTGTGGACACGAAATTTGTTGTTTTCAGGACATTTTTGTTCATGCAACATTTTGTGGCAAGTTTGAAAACTTATTAAAATGGTTTTAAAAAATTATTTTAATATATTAAACAACCAGTTTAAAGCATTTTTAAGGTTTTAATTGTTTCTTTATGCAAGAAAACACAAAATTTTTTTTTAATAAAATTTTGTTTTTAAAAGAAAAATATTTAATGCATTGATCGAATACTAAAGAAATATTAATTTTTTAGTTTGCTTTAAATTGTTAATAAAATGTATTCAGTTTTTCGGATATTACGTGTTAATTTTTTTAAATGGTTTTTGAAAGCTTTTAATAAAAATTTATTTAAAATTCTAATTTAAATAAAAAAATTATTTTTTTCTTCGTTATTTTTTTTTTAAATCTCCTTTGTGTAGCATAAACAGGTATCTCCTTCTATCTACACAATCTGTGCAATAAAAACCATTTCGTTGTTTGGTTGTATTTTTTTTTTATTTAATTTTAATTTTTAAAAAAAGGAAATTGTAATTTGATATGAAATCTACATAAAAATCTGTTAAAATTATTTTTATTATTGTTGTTGTTGTTTTGTTTTCTTGTTTTGTGCCTTTTTGTTTAAATTAAAAAGGAAAACAAATTCATCTTCTCAGTTCGGATTTTTTTATTCTTCTTTTGTTTCTAAACAAACTCATTTTCATTATAAAAAAATGCACGTACAAAATATATTCAAACATGTGTGTGGCAAGTACTCATACATACAGATGCACGTGAACAGCTGTCATAGATAACATTTCATTACATTAGTCCCCCCTTTTCTATCGTTTGTTTTAAAATAAATAACGACCATGATGATGGTGATGATGATGAAAATCATTTAAAATGGTTTTCATTTCATTTGTTATTGTTTTATTTTTGTTGTTGTAGTTGTTCTAGGAAAACATTTGTGCATCTGTACAGAAGAAAAAACAAAACAAAACAAACATTTTTGAAAAAAAAAAAAAAAATTTTTTTCCCATTTTTTTGAAAATTCAAAAAGGAGTTGAGTGCCCAAAAGCCAGCAAGCTATCGAATAAATGATGCTCCAGAAAATTTAAAAATTATTTAAAAATTTGAATTTTATAAATTGAATTACAAGTTTTCTTCTTTTTTTTTGTGAAATTAAAGCACGTGATGCCATTTAAAGTGGTTTAATACAGACATTTAATATTTTCTTTCTCTTTTTTTTGATTCCTCTTCTTTTTTTTTGTGAAAAGTTTCCTTTCACTCCATATGTTTTAATAAACTTTTTTTTTTATCATATTCCATCAGTTGAACTTGTGCTACGGCCATATGTTGCATAATAAGCAATACAACAAAGTCAACACAAAGTTTTCGTTCCCGTAGAAGTAAGTCATTAAAAATAAAAATACAGAAAAATATGTGGGGAAAAAGTAATTTCGTTTCAATTTCAAATGACTTTTAAATTAAATGGTACAGTAAATTAGCCATATTTTCTAACTTGCCACAAAATGTTGCATTATGCTAAAGACCATAAAAATGTGTTAATTAGCTGTTATAAGTTTAAAAATACATTTTAAACTATAAAATTTAATATTTTTAATGTGCCACAAAATGTGGCAAGTTTTATATTTTACATTTTCGAGTAAATTGTATCACTTTAAAACTGAAAAGTGTTTTCCCGGCGATTTGTAACAGAATTTTATGAGTTTTTCCAGCAAATTCAGTTCTCATTAAATTTCTATACATATAAAGTTGCTTTTTAAAATGTTTTTTTTTATCAAATATTTCAAAGTAGGCCTATATCCACCATATAAAACATTAATTTCTTTAGGCTTTAATTTATGTTTTTCTGTTGAAAATCATGAGGATTCGTTGTAAAATTAACTTGCCACAAAATGTTGCAGGTTCAAATTATATTTTTTATTGCCGAACTGTATTAAAATTCGTTTTTTAATTGAATTTAAACCAATTTCTCTTTTAATTCATTTAAAAAAATCATGTTCAGCATACATACATACATGTGTTCATATGCATGTTGCAAATTTACTTCTTAAAGCGTTTGACATTCAATTGTCGTAAAATTTTGTTATAATTTTGAAAATACAGTAATTTTTAAAGTCAAAACCTTAAGTAGTTAAACATGCCACAACTTGTTGCAAGTTTATTCATTGGTCAACACTAGGTTAATCTTAAAAAAAAAGGCGAAACTTTAAAATAAATCATGTTTGAAGTTGAAAACTTTCATAGTATCAGTTTGCCTCGAATTGTTGCAAGTATTTAAGTTTATTAGACAAAATTTAAGAAATATTAAATAAGAAAAGTGATGATAAGAAAAGATAACGAATATTTATTATATTAAAACTTGCCACCAAATGTTGCAAGATTATAATTTTGCCTTTAGTATAATTCTATAAATTCTTTGATCTAAATAAACATTTCACACGATTTTATTTAGAATTTCAAAAAAATTTTACTTGCCACATTTTGTGGCAAGTTAAATTTTTTGTATTTTTCCTAAATTCTGAATGGATTATGTACTTTTATAGAATTTTTCCCTTAACTTTTATTCAAACACAATGTTTTCAAATAAATCTCAATTTGCATATCAAAAGCATAAACTTTTACTCTTAGACTTTAATATAAACCTCACTCTACTTAACTGATTTTCTTGTTTTTTTTCATTTTCTTTTTCTTACTTTTACAACAGTTTCCTGGTTGCAATAAAGCGTTTTCACGTTTGGAAAACTTAAAAATCCATCAACGTTCACATACCGGTGAACGTCCCTATGGCTGCCAATATAAAGGCTGCCTAAAAGCATTCAGCAATAGCTCAGATCGTGCTAAACATCAAAGGACCCACTATGATACGGTAAGTGACAAAAAATATGCTAATGTGCTAATATAATTATGTACGTATGTATTTGCAATAGTCGCCAATAGTTGAACGTATTGGCGTGGCTAGTTTTTATGGATTTAACTGTTGGTTGGATGTGTGGTTGTATTTTGAAATTCTGGAAATTTCCTATGAAAATCCTGGCCAAAAATACAACAAATAAAGAAAAAAATATTCACAATAAAAATGAAAAGAAACCAGTAGTCATCATAGAATATTTACTGTTGGCTGTTGGTTGTGTTGAACGTATTTAAGCACACATTACATGTGAGTGATTTATTGTTTGTATATGAAGTTTCATAACATGCTACATGCTAAAAGTACACATACATGCATACATATATACATACACAGTGTGCAAACATGCAACATATTGTTGTGAGCAGCGAGCCTTTTTAAAACTGAATGCAAAAATATTTCTTTTTTGCTGCTGTTGTTGTTGTTGTTGCTGGCAAATCCATAATATCAAAAAATTTTTTGATTTCAATGCAGGCTGGCCTGTTGTTAGAGCTGTTCTGGCTTTACAAAATGGCTTGAGTGCGTTACGCACAAGTTGGAAAAATGTTTTTCGAAAACAACAACAACAAAAAAAAAATTGGGAAAACAAAAACAAGGAAAATCTGTTTTTCATGGTTACATGAAGTATATTTAGTACATGCTCTCTGACATTTGACAGGCATTTTTAAAGCCTAAACATGTCACAGGTGCGTCTGTCTGTTTGCTATTTTGCCTTACCACCACGTATTATAAAATCGCTGTTATATTACGTACATACATATGTATGTATATATGTAGGTTCTTGCCTGCTTTGTTAGGGCTTTTAAAAACTTAATGAATTGTTTGCATATGTTGTGCGTTTTGACCAACAAAACATGTTTGCCGTTGTTGTTGTTGCTACAAAAACAATGACACATTTCTTATGGGGATTTAAGCCAAAAATATTGTGAATAAAAATTGGCGAAAAATGAGAAAAATTTTCCTAATAAAAGAAATTAATATAGCTAACATAAGCCTATGTTGTGGTTGTGTATGTTTGCAAGTGTAAATTCAACAAATAATTATGTGTTATATATAAGGAGAAAAAAAAATTTACTTGCCACAAAATGTGGCATGTTTAGAAATTGTTGAAAATCGTTTTATAGTTAAATAGGGATTATTTTTTTTAATTAATGAAGCAAACATTTTAAATTTTGTATGAAAAATATGTATTGATAAACTTGCAACATTAAAATTTTCTATTGAAATAAAGGAAATTTTAGATTTTTAAGTTATTTAAGCCATAAAACATACTTGCAACATAATGTGGCAAGTATGAAAAATAGGATATTTGGTTCATATTGTTTAAATATTAATTCTGTAAAGAGTTTGTAAATTATTTGTTTATAAAAATATTTGTTTTTTTTTTTAACTTTATTTTTAGAAACCCTATGCCTGTCAATTGCCTGGTTGCACCAAACGTTATACTGATCCCTCTAGCTTACGTAAGCATGTTAAAAATCATGCTTTACGTAATGCTAATGGCCATTTGGGCCGCAGAAAATCCTCTGGTAATGCCGCGGCTAATGCGAATAAAAAAGCCAACAATTCTAAAACACGCAGACATTCAGAATCTTCTGTGTTGCAAGCCACTAAAAATAAAAACAACAATTTAAATAGTAAAAATGCAATGCAAACACCAGGTATAAGTATGACGCAGCAGGCTCATAATAATAACCACCACACAATGGGCAATAGCAACAGCAACAACAGCATCGGTGGCAATAACAGCAACAGCAACAGCAAACAACGCAGTAATAGTTTTAGTGAAATGTCATGCCGAAATAATTATGAAACTAAACAAAAATTAACAAATGTTGTATATAATACAACAACAAATATGAAACAAGAGCAACTGCCTATGGTGTCAGCATTAAGAGCAGCAATTGAAATACCAGCATCAACAGCAACAACAATGTCCACAGCTAATCACAATTCAATGAACTTTAATGAGTTGTCAAATTGTATTGTAACAATTGAACAGTATAGCACAGGCAGTGCCACAAAAAGCAATCAAAATGAATCCCTTCCGTGCAACAATGGCTTACAACATAGTGATCAAAATAAAATAACAACGGCTATGACCACTGTTTTAGCCACATATAATTTGGGTAACAGCAACAGCAACAACGGCAACCACAATAACAGCAACAATCAAAATATTAATCAATTAAATGAATTTCAACAATTGTTACAAGCAAAATCATCAACAACATCATCATCATCTACATTGTCATCATCGGCTGTGGCAATAGCGGCAAAACACCAGCTACAAACAAATGTGACCAATTGCAGTGCATCAATTGGGGCATTAACATGTGATGGCCATGGCAGTAGTAGTAATACAACAGCAACAATGACAACAAATAATAATAGCCTTACCACAAATTCGATTAGCACACAATGCCACAATAACATCAACAATACAATCCATACTAGTAGTCCCAAACCTATTAAGTCTATAGCAGCCAACTATGAACATAATGAAGACGATGCTGCACATGATGCTGATGCCAGTGATGACAGTGCTGCAAATGAATTTGTTTCATTCGAATATGTTAAGAAGCTGTTGTCCGAAACATTCGATTACATGGATGAGAATAATAGTTGTTGTGATAATAATAATGTTGCAAATAACCATAACACTGGCAGCACTAACGCCACTAACTCAACGACGCCAGCAACAGCAACACCATGTATTGATGTGCTGGCTGTTGCTGTGGCCACCAGTGGTATTGGTATCATTAGTGCGGATAAACATAAGCCGCCCTTAACAGCATCAACATTGTCCTCGTCGTTGTCGTCATCATCATCATCAGCAATAGAGTTGGCCACAAAAACAACAACAACACCAACACCAAATAATGCATGCCATAAAAATTTACATAATGAAAGTGTTGAACAAGAATTTGCAAATAATTTTGACATCAATTACTTGGAAAGTTTTATGTGAACAACAACAAAACAAAAACAAAAAATAATTTTTTTAATTTAAGCGAGGCAACAAACCAAACAACTACCAAAGACATTAACCATACAATTACATGCTCATTTTACACCAATTTACCACCACCAAAGACATTGAAAACTGAAATTCTAATCTCTGATCTCTCTTTAGACAACTAAAATGAGTAAAAAAATTTTTCTTTAGTTTTTAACTTAAAAAAAAAAATTCTATTGTTCCTAATAATTATACAAAAACAAAATTAAATTTTTTTAAATAAAAAAAACATTTTTTTGTATAAAAAATTAGCTTGTAACCCACCTTTTTAGTGATGTAATGAGTCTTCCCAAAATCCAAAAATTTTTTTTTCCTATTTTTTTAATAAGAATTTTTGTTAAGAGATTTATTTTAAGTTTTAATTTACAATATTTTTATTTTTTAATATTTTTTGATAAGAATATTTAATTTATAAAAAATGTTTTAAAATATTTAAAATTTTTTCTTTTTATTTTTAATAATATTTTAAGTAGTTTTTTAGTGAAATTGTTAATAATTCTTACTCTTCCAAATATTTAATATAATTAGTTATTATAATAAAAATATTTTTATTGTAATTTTTTTTTATATGTTTAAGCATAATAAGAATAAAATTTTTTATGGAAAAACTAAATTTTTTTCTTCCTTAAAGATCCACTGAATGGATCGGCCATACTAACAGAAAGAATGCTGATAGTATAACAAGAATGGCTAAAGCATGTATGGCTAGCCAAAGAACACCTGGAGGCGTTCGAGACTCCAGTGCAGTGCAATTTTACATGGGAAGATGCAAAAATAACAGCAGTCAACTCGATAAGATGGCAACGCTTTGTAGAAGCCATACGCTCCCGCTTTGACACAATTTTTTTAGACTGCTGAAATAGTCTGAATCGAATATTTTAGTTCGTTGCTTTGTAAGAAACTTATCAAAGAGTGACTATACTCTTCCAGTGATATTTCTTTTTAAGGGTTTCTATCGTCAATGGTTTTCATTCTTACATTAGCAAAACTTCGTGCGCCAGGGTCAAATGTCAGAAGGTAAAAAGTGTTCTTTTATAATATCGATTGACAAAAGCTTAAAACCTCTAGGTGATGCATCAGTACCATCAAGTATGATATGCATTGAGGACTACAGACTAATCATAGTCAGCTTTAAAAATGCGTGAGAGATGTAAGGGATAGTTGCTATGGGAAGATTCTGAACGGTTTCAATATCTTAAAATTCTAGCATCTATCAGCTCAGTTGTGGACAATCGCTTCCTTGCGATATCAACTTACTAAATTGACTATCCCCATAGCCTAGAAGATATTGTGTTGTCTTATTAGACGTGAGGCCAAACCCCAGATGAATCATCTGGATCAAATCGAAATATGAAAAATATTTCTTCGGCGACATCCTCTTACCAGATTTCTGGAAAGAACTCTGCGAGTAAATAAGATTGTCATGAAAAGTTTCTCAAAATATCTGTCGCGCCTAGGCGTCCTTAAACTGTAAGTCCCGCCACTAATGTACATATAAAATGAGCATACACAACCCTTTAGTCAGGATTACAACCTAGTCCCTCTGACCACCCAGGTTGCGTGTGTTAATTTTTATCCACTAATAGCGATACCGACAGTTTAAAGTCGACTCAAAATGACAGATTTTTTGAGAAACTTTTCATGGCAATTTTTTATTTGCCCTAAGAGTGAGTTTTCCAGAAATCTGTTGAGGGGAAGTTGCCGAAAGAAATATTTTCTAACATATTTCATTTTTTTCGAAATGTCTGAGGCTGGTGTTTGAACCACGGTCTCACGTCTAATAAGCCAATATACTATCAGCTAGACTACGATGAGGCGACTTCAATGCTATAGAAAGCTGAAATAAAAACAATAAAATGTAACGTTAACGTCCAAAGCAATTAAGCAACTGAAAATTCAAGTACTCTACAAGAGAGGAGACCTTATCGAACTAGTAGATTTGCTTGATAGGTACCAGAGATCAGCAATGAATCATGTTTTTTCGCTACTCATAAGTACTCATAAAATTTTGAGTATGAGTGAGTCAACAGTGTTAAAATTCAACTACTCCGATTCATTCGTACTCACTGCAACATTGATTTATAAATACAGATTGCAATGAGTATGAGTACAACGTTGACAACAACAAAGTCATAACATTCGAAATATGTTTGATTCATACATCTACTCATTCAGATTCATAAATATAACAAATACTTACAATACTCATAATCGAAAACCCGAATCATTCGAATCATTCATCAAAATTTACAGTCTTAGTTGTTGTTGCATTTAAAAAAAAAGAAGAAAGAAAAATACACCGACAGCAAGTAAATCAAACACACAATCTTCTAGTAAGTATTGTAATGTTCGTATGCGAATCATACTTATTTTGTGATTCTTGTAAATGTTGAGTCATGGAGAGTCGAAATCAACAACATCATGCGTATTGTTAAGTATGAGTACGATGAGTACTTCAAACTTCGAATATGCGTAGTATGAGTATGATATTAACAAAGTATGAATGCGTATAAGTATTAGAAATTATTTTTTGAATACTCATTGCTGATCTCTGATAGGTACATATGTGATGTGACTATTATGCATGAAATAAGATAGAATGGATAGAAGCACGATCTGAGTTCCTAATTTGTGAGGTCTAAGTGAACGTAAATTAGTGAACGAATGACTAAATCAAATCTGCATCAAGACTAAGTATTTCTAACTGAGCCTAATGCTTTTAAGGGACCCTGACTGCCTCCACAATGAATTCCTTCCTTAATGGCACCCAATAATACCTACCAGAGATGGAGGACACATAACGTGATACTCACCAGGCGTGGCATGCTTTCTTTGTCACCATCCTCATAACAATATATTACAGGACTACCCTTCTGCACAGAATATACAGAAGGATATAACCAGCTTCCTTTGAGACGTTCAAGATTTGCCAATCCCATCTTGAATTCAGCACAACCATGTTTTTTTTTGGTCCTGCTGTCGGTAATTACATGTTTTATAATGCTGTTAAACAGTTTAGAAAATTAACTGATTTTTTTATTATCGGTTCGATTACATATGCCATCCGATTAACGATAACTTTTAATATCCTTTAGTAAATGCAAGTAATTCTTGCATTTCGGAGAAATTCGGTTTCAACTTTAAGCACTGTCAGCGTCTCGCTTTTAATTCTGACTTTTTAAAATGATTGTATTGATTGCTGTTGCCGTTGTTGTTGTTGTTGTAATTGTAAGAATGTCCTTTTTGGTTTAATTTAATTAAACGTATTCAATAATAATATTTAAATGTACGTTTTGTATTTCTGTGTGTGTGTGATTTTTCTGTTCTTCATTTATAAGTGTAATTATGGCATACATTAGGGGTGCTCACAGGCGACAAATTTTGAAATGTAAAAAATATCTTTTCGATTTTAGGGTCATAAGTCTTTCACTAAGTTTCTAAGAAAGTATAGGTTTGACCGTAGTGGGTTGATAGGCATTGGCTTTACTTAAAAAAAAAATTAACTTTTCAGCGAAAAGCAGTGACTGATTAGTGATGTACAGTGAGCGTCAAAAGAAACTGTACACTATGGATAAAATTCTAACAATTATTAAACTTAACTTTTAATACTTAAGAAGAGTTTTCGTTAAAAAGTGGCGTCGAGTTGCTGGTAGGTAATGTCCGAAACGGTGCCGTGGTTAAAAACTGACGAAGGGTTAAAAACTGACAATGAAACAATTTAAAATAAAAACAAACGGTAAGTTATTAATGTATATATCTTTTTAATGTACAATTTCTTTTGATGCTCACTGTATGTATTGATTTATGTATATATCGAGTAATATTTTTGTGCCACCGATGATAGACTTATTGCCTGTCCTGTTTAATTAGGCGAAGTTATTGGTAAAACTCAAACTTACCGCAGGTTTAAATCAATACACATTGCCTGAGCAGAACGGGGACAGAAGTGAAGAAGTATTTTGTAATGATCCGCTTTTAAATTTTTCGATTTTTGAACTGAAAATAACATTGGCGTATACTTGTACATTATTTGTAAAATGGCGGGTTTAGTAGGGGATTTTGAACGCATTGTTTACATTTATGTCGTTCCGAGATGACTATATTGTAGGTTCCGCCACTCAGCGTTAAAATTAATGCACTCCACATAGGTACTGTGAAAAGCGAGGACATAATTTTAATGAGAAGTGTTGTAAAATGGCAGAAGTCGCCATAATCTGATAGGTAGTGTGTTAGCTTACTAGATGTGAGGGTACGGTTCAAACGCCGGGTCAGATATTTCCAACAAAATAAAATACGAAAAATATTTCATAGACTGCTAATCTCTGCAGATTTGTGGGAAGACCTCTCTGAGCAAATAAAAATTGCCATGAAAAGTTTCTTAAAAATCTATCGTTCAGAGTCGACTTTAAACTAAAGGTCCCACCACTCATGTAGAAAATGAACAAATACAACATAAGTGGTGTGAGAAGTTAGTTCGTGGTTCCTAGACTGAAGGTTGGACCAATAGTGAATTATGTGTATGTGTATGTATGTATGTCAACAATGACAGTTTGCTGCCAAATACATGAAATGCTGTAGGTATTTCCTTCTGTGATGAATAAATGCCCCAAAGTATTCAAGAATGGCTTGAGAGAATCCTCATTTTTAATACGTGCATTTTGATACTACAGTACCATGTCAAAAGACTGGTTACCAACCTCAGGTTATTTCTGAGTAGTTAGATACACGACTCTGATCTTGTCTTACTGTAGTTTCCAAACAAAATCAATTATGTGTGTTATGTTATGTACGTTGTAATTGCAAATAATGATATACAGTGGTGGCCTTATAATTAGAAACGACTTGGCAAAAAACGCCAATTTCAGGTTGGTCTCATAATTAGAAACAAAACATATTCTTACAAACAGCTTAAAAATATCTTAATATATTCACATTTAATGGGCATATTCTTTAATATTTTGTCGGATAGACCTTGTTTTGAACAACATCTGCAAGTCTTTTCGGCAAACTTTGTTTCAAACGTTGGCATGTTTGTACTGATATGTTTTGCCAACTTTGTTGCACCAGCTGAAAGCATTTATCGTTATTACGAAGGTTTTTGTGCTTAAGATCTCTATTAACAATTGCCCATACATTTTCAATTGTGTTCAGATTAGGACTTTGGGGTGGCCAGCCCAGAACGTCAATATTTTGACCCGAAAGCCAACACTTCACTAACCTTGAAGTGTGGTTTAGGTCATTGTCATGCTGAAAAATTTAATTGACGGGCATACTCTCAAAGGAATAACGTCAGAAATATCCACACGGACAATAAGAAGGCGTTTGCAGGAGTCGGGACTTCGTGGGTGCATTGCGCAGAAAAAACCGCATGTTTAAAAAAATATTAAAAACCGGTTACAGTTTGCAACGGAAATGCTTAAAAAAGATCCGCGTTTCTGGAACAGAGTTCTCTGGAGTGACCTATCTAAGTTTAATTTGTTCCAATCTGATGGAAACACTTATGCAAGGCGTCTTCCAAACAAAGCCCTTGATACCATGTACACAGTGAAAACGGTGGTGGCTCTATTATGGTCTGGGGTGCTTTTTCTTGGCGTGGTGTGGGTCCAATTGTGAGAGTTCAAGGAATAATGGATCAATATCAATATAAAAGCATAGTGGAAAATGTAATGGAACCGTATTCAATTACATTTTTCAGCATGACAATGACTCAAAACACACTTCAAGGTTAGTGAAGTGTTGGCTTTCGGGTCAAAATATTGACGTTCTGGACTGGACCCTAAAATCCTGATCCCAATCCAATTGAAAATGTATGGGCAATTATTAATAGAGGTCTTAAGGACAAAAACCTTCGAAATAACGATAAATGCTTTCAGCTGGTGCAACAAAGTTGGCAAAACATATCAGTACAAACATGCCAACGTTTGAAACAAAGTTTGCCGAAAAGACTAGCAGATGTTGTTCAAAACAAGGTCTATCCGATAAAATATTAAAGAATATAGCCATTAAATGTGAATATATTAAGATATTTTTAAGCTGTCTGTAAAAATATTTTTCGTTTCTAATTATATGACCAACCTGAAATTGGCATTTTTTGTTTTTAGCTAATTTTTTGAAAAATGATAATGATGCTGTGAATTTTTTAGTTTTAACATAAAGCTAATTTGTTTAATTGCATTTTTAGCTATTAATTTTAAAGTGAGTAACAAAAGTTTTGAAAATAAATTAAAAAACATACATGTTGCCAAGTCGTTTCTAATTATAAGGCCACCACTGTATGTATTGTTTACGGAATCTATTGCCTATAGTTTCTCAGTAGAACATTGCTGATTAGAGAGGAACCGCCTTAATAGCCAATCAAAATAGGAGCCATCGTTTTAATTAAACGTTTCGTAGATGAGATTGCTTGTAATTTTATGTAAAATAAATACACAAGCAAATGTACATGCATACACATAGCACAGAGACGCACTAGTATAAGTATGTATATACACATATACATGTACATGCAATATTTATACTACATTCTGTTATAAAACGAATGAATGAATCAATGAATGAATAAATGAATGAATGAATGTTTAACATAATTTTTGTTGTTGTTGTTCTTGCTTCTTTTCTGGGTATTACATACACACACACACATGCATATACACCTATATGTACTTATAAATACTGGCATGAATAGCGGGTGTGCATGTGTCATGTAGAAAGCATATGTATGTACA
This sequence comes from Sarcophaga rosellei, assembly GCA_930367235.1. Lineage (NCBI taxonomy): Eukaryota > Metazoa > Arthropoda > Insecta > Diptera > Sarcophagidae > Sarcophaga > Sarcophaga rosellei. The sequence goes on from OV884017.1 coordinate 14,706,539, forward strand.
TGTGTACATATTTAATGGAAATTTATAAGACTATTACTTGTAAAATACAGCTGTCAATGTTATTGTTGTTGTTGTTGCTTTTGTTGCACATGATTAAATTACAAGTTAAAGAATATGAATAAAAACAAAAACAAAAATTAAATTTACTTACTACGCTTCGATTCAAATCATTGCCATTCAATTCCATGCCACAATGATACGATCACTGTTGCGCCATTCAACTGAATTCAACTTAAGTCGTCTCTCTCTCAACTCAACTCAAGTCATTTGAAATCAATTCAATTCATATTGCAATTCAATTCAATTCGATACGATTTATTTTCTTTTTTTGTTTGTTTGTTGCTGTTGCCCAGCAACCTGCAAATTTTCTTTAAGCATTGTTGTTGTTGTTATTTTTTTACAAACGCATAATTTACTCTTATTATGTGTGTGTGTGTGCGTGGCATTATGGTTTTCCGTGTTGTTTTACATTTACAATGACAACGATAACAAGAAAAAGCTTAAAAGTCAAAATCATATGTATTTTACAGATGCTTTTTGTTGTTGTTGTTGTTGTTGTTGTTGTCAATAATTATTTTTCGATTTTTTTGTTTTGTTTTCATTGATTACAGTAGACGATACAGTTAATGGTACAGTTGTTGTTGTTTTATTTTTATAACGGTTTTGTTGCGACAGGTAATTTATGATATTTTACTTGTTAACTTAATTAAAGAATACATTATTGGTTTGACTGCGAGATGCATACAACTTATACACATACAAACATACACACTCACAGAATCAATTTACCTTTAGACACATACAGTATTACATTATGCATCTATATCTGTATTTGTAATTGTAATTGTAGATGTTGCTGTTGCTATTGTATTTGCCTTTGTAAATATAAATTTAATTTATTACCTACATATGTATGCATGTATGTATGTATGTATGTATGTATGAATGTATGTATGTATATATGTATGTATGTAGGTATATATAACCGCATGTTATGTTTGTGTATGTATGTTTGTTGCAACATTGATTATTATTATTTCAAAAGGAAAAAAACATTCTGATTTAATTGAGTTTCATCGTTAAGTGTACTCATAATTAAGAATTTAACCCTTATCCTGTACTTCAAAAATATAACGCATGTGACGTTAGTGGGTCAAATTTGCCCAATGCAAAAAATTATAATATTTATTCAGTTTTTTCATTTTTTTACATTCATTACGTACAATATTGGTGTCAGAATGCTATTTGCAAATAAATTTTAGACATTCGGAATATTTATTTGCATATTTGATGCTGTTAGAACGATTTGGACAAAAGTAACAACCTTTTTAAATTATTTGCTTGCAGAACTTCAGCAGAATACTTTTAAAGGCTTTTTACGACTGCTTTAGCAGGACTACTTTGTTGCAAGTTCGGTCTACGAGATATTTCTCCGCTCTCTCAGCTCTTTCTGTCTTTTCCAGTATACACCTATAAGGACCATGAATAATTTGTTTCTACATAACACAACGCCCATATGTATATCATATTTTACAGCTTTTTACGGTATGTATTGCTTGAATGGGCATCGTCCACTATACGTTACGAGCTCATCCCCTGTCACATATTCGCTAAGGTTAAATATATTTCGTAAATGTGTTTCCCAAGGGTTCCAAAAAGTTTGTCACGGAATCTTCTTTCGCTCCTGTCTGACTTTTTATCAAAATGTATCATTCGAGATATATTTTGAAATCGGCGCAAACTCAGGGTGGATTTGAATAGCGGTCGTCCCATAGAGATTATAAAACTTGACCATGAGATCTAAATACACCCGCCAATAAAAGCAGCCCGAAATATGCTTCAATTGTTATGTCGTCTACATCAATCCAATTATTTCCAAATACAGATTAACCTTGTAAATTAGTAATATCTACAACTAATTTCGTATTATCACTGGGCACAAATAACAGAAAAATAGTATAAAATTATTACCTCTAGAAATAGAATAGCGCGTTGGGCCAGGAGTCAAATTTATTATATCCTGTTTTGAAAATCTTTCAATTATGTTTCTGACCATAAATATTTCCCACATTTTTATATAGATGCATTAAATCTTCATCCGAAGTTTGATCTAGAATTTCGGAATTGTCTATGCTAGCGCCTGACGAGGAGTTGGGGTCATTGTCAGATGCAAGTTCAGAAACGAGATCGTTTTCATCTTCTCTTGATGTGTCCTGGGGGATTTCGTCGCCTGAATCAGATTGCATAAGAAAAGTTCTTATCTCTTCTGGTTACATTGTTCCAAAATAAGTAAAGATTTTGTCCCTTGCATTCAATACAAAAACGCATAAACGAATGAAATATTTATACTACTCATTCTCTTTTTTTGGTTTTGTTGCAGTTTGTTGTACCGCTATAAAAAACAAAAACAACAAAACACATTTGTGGGTTTTAACTTATCTTTTGTTTTGTTGCTAGTTATGATGTTGTCAAAGCAAACAAAATTGTTACAAAGCTCTTATCACATGCGTAAATTCATTTTTTTGCATTGGGCAAATTTGACCCAAAAGTACCATTTGCGTAAGTTTTTTTACACACGCTTTGTGAAACGATTTACCATGGTTATATTTAAAATTTTAATAGTATTCACTAAAAAAATAATTGTACAAAAGTTTCAAAAAAATCCGCTGAGTATTTAAAGAGTAAATGAGCAATAAAAACTGTTTGGGCAATTTTGACCCATGAATACAGGATAAGGGTTAAAGACGGACGGGAGCGGACATATAATTTTTTTCTTTTTTTTTTGCTTCATTTTATATTACAATACATATACAGTTATTGGCTACACAATTGCGCAGAGTATTAATGTAATTGTGGTTAATCGTAATAATTATTGTGATAACTCCCATGAGAATATGTCTCTTTATCATATGCATTCATCTATCTGGGCTTATCCTTAAGGTAAATGAAAGAAAGAGTATACTTTCAGTCCTTGTAGATGTTAAATTAAATTTGAAGAGAAAAAAATGAAAATAGGAAGACAAAATTAAATTATATTCATTCACTTTGTCAATTGAAATATGTGAAGGAGAGACCCCTTTGAGCTACATATGTACGTGTACTGCTCTAATGGAATATGGTTTGTAGTCTCATTTTATTATAATGTATGCCTCTTTGCCATTCTGCTAGAAATTGAATGTTGATACTTTTGAGATATTTTTCAATAATTCTTCGCATAGTTTAAAAGGTATTTTTTTATATTTTATTTGACGAATGATAGCTTTTAAATGCTCTGACATTAGAGGATTAGTCGGCACGACTCTGTCTTTGATGTAAATCCCACAAAAAACAAGTTGATTTCTTTAAAATCGGGCGAGTTGTGCGGTTCGTGGCACGGTCTTAGATATCGTGCAGTATGCAGAACAAAAAAAAGTCATCCAGTTGGTGCCGAATATTTGCAATTTTTCATGTTGATGAGTGATAAATATAGGTTCACCGCTGGCGGGTGATCGCCGTAGTCTAGTAGGTAGTTCGTATTCCAGGTCAGACATCAAAACAAAATATAAAAAAAAAGAAAAAAAATTTTTCTTCGGCGACTTCCGCTCAAATAATTTCTGGCTATGGAAAAATTTCTCAAAAATTTGTCGTTCGGAGTTGACGTTAAACTGAAGGTCCCGCTACTCACATACATACATACATAATTAGCCATTACAACCCTTCTGTTAGGATTACAGCCTAGCTTCTCACACCACTCATGTTGTGTGTGTTAATTTTATACATGAGTTTACAGTCGACTTCGAACGACAGATTTTTTGAGAAGCTTTTCATGGCAATTTTTACTCTCGAGAGTTTTTGCCAGAAATCTGCTGAGAGGAAGTCGCCGAAGAAATATTTTTTCATATTTCTTTTTGATGTCTGACCTGGGGTTTGAACTCGGGCCTTTCGTCTTATAAGCCAACACACTATCTACTAGACCACGGCGACTTCAGGTCCCGCTACTCACGTATAAAATTAAGGCACACGACATGAGTGGTGTGAGAAGCTAGGCTGTAATCCTTATTGAAGGGTTGTAATGGCCAATTATGTATGTATGTATGTTGGCGGGTGAAAAATGAAGTTCATCACTGAAGAAATTTTTTTTTTCGCAAAATAGGCATTGGAAGCTGGCACCCAATCATCTTATCTATAGTACCTTCAATACCAATTCGGCTGGCTTTAATTATGGCATGAATTGGATTTAATATGTGTGATGTTAAAAATTGAAATATAATGAGCAACAATTAAACTTAAGATAGGTACGCCATGGAATTCCGAAATTTGCATCAATCTAATTGGTAGTGTGTTGGCTTAAAGGACATCTCGAACAAAACAAAATATAAAAAAATATTTCTTTCGGCGAATAATCCTCAGTTCGAAGTCGACTTTGAACTGTAGTTCTCGCCTCACGTAGATAAAATTAACACACACAACGTAGATGGTGTCAGAAGGTCGTAATCAGGGTTAAAGGGTTGTAATGCCAAATGAAGTTGGTGAAGTAAGTAAGTATTATACGTTACACTTTCTCTAATAGAAAGCACATCTTCGCCAGTGTCCACATTTGCGTTATTACTCAGGCCTGACAACATCTAAAATATAATCTTGCTTCTAACAACTTCTAGAATCTGATTATTTATTAGTTTTTTTCAATGTAGTTTTGTTATTGTAATTTGATCTTTTCTCATTCCTAATCTTGTAATTGAAGAATAGGAAGTCGCCGCAGTCTAGTAGGCAGTGTGCTGTCTTATTAGACCTGAGGTCACAGTTCAAACCCCAAAATGAAAAATAAGTAAATATTTAATCGGCGATTAGCTCTCAGCAGATTTCTGGTAAAAACACCCTGAGAGCAAATAAAATTGCCACGTAAAAGTTGCCCAAAAACCTGTCATTCGGAGTCGACTGCTGCCAATCAGGACTCTCCGTAGACGGTAAAAGTTGAGTTTGGTGATCGTTAAAATTTTATCCATAGTGTACAGTTTCTTTTGACGCTCACTGTATATGATGTACGGAATCTTACAATCTATTTGTCGTTTTTTCATTCGTGAGTTTTATATAATACTTCGTTCGTTTTAGAGTCAACGTTATCAATAAGCAGTTAAGATCGTTTTCATATTACATATTCTGAAGCTTTTGGTTTCAAAATCAACAACCGATGAGAACAATATTGGTCTTAGTATTTCGTGTCTACAAAATACAGCTCACACAAGTGAATTGAAGCCAAACTACCATCGTGTGCATTGCAGTTTTTTAAATTAAAGCCGACAAACCAATATTGGGAGCCAGTATACTACGAAGGCTTGTTATTCAGTGGAAAAAGTAGTCAAAAACTGAACTCATCGTTTGAAGTGCTTTTAGAAGGAAGTCAATGATATGTATGCTGTATGTTTTATTCTTCATTATTTAATTTTTTTTAAACAACTGAAATAAAAGATATTAAATTTTAATTTTTATTCCCCTAAATTTAAAAAACATTAGAAATAATTGGAAAAATAGACGAAATTTTTAAATTAAATTTCCATGAGTATACACACACAAACACCACACACTTCAATTATTTTTAAGCACTATATAAGCTCGAATAGAATTGCTGTAATAAAACCAAAAATTATTTATTTATTTATTTAACCCAACAACAACAACAACAACAACAACAAGAAAAAAATATCAATAAATCAAGCGTTTAAAACCCTTTTAATTTTTTTTCTTTCTCGAATACCATTTGGGCAACCATAAAAACAAAAACAATTTATTACACTGACCATGATACTGAAAATTAAACCATAAAATATACTTCAAATACCAGAGTAAATACATACATACATGTTGTTGTTGTTGCATATGGTTGTATATTAAATAAAAACTAAATTTATAAAACACACTTACAAATAACAGGAGTTCAACACATACACATACACTCTAAACACAACCACAACATACATATGTACATACAATCGCACGTAGACAATATTTGTGCTCTCATAAATGCAGACAACAAGTTCAAAGGACCAATTGGGCCAAAGGACCAGCAATAGCTACAACAACAACAAAAATACTCTCAAATAATTTGTTAAAATTTAATTAACCAGCAAAAGGAAAAACAAATACAAAAACAAAAACAATAAGAGAGGAAAAAAACGATAAAGCGAATAAATATTTTAAATACAGACTGTGTGTGTGTGTGTGCATTGGAAGCTTATGCAAGTGCATATAGTCAGCCGTCTAACAAGGTTATAGGTTGTTGTTGTTGTTATTTGGGATTATAACTGCAAAGTGATATAAAAAACACAGGCTTAGTGGTTCTAAAATTATTTTTTATATTTTTGGGTTATTATTTATGCTTTTGTGTTTCGGTATTAGGGTGCTCATAAATAAAATGTGTGAAGTAAAAAATGTCCACTGTCCGTGTGTGAGTCTTCCAGTAGGAAAATTTCATTTTGCTTTCGTTGTAATAAATATTGTCCATCAAAAATGAGTCGCCGTAGTCTCGTAGGTAGTGTGTTGACTTATTAGACGTAAAGCCCAGGTTCGTATCCCATGCCAAACATCAAAACGAAATATGAAAAATATTTCTTCGCCAACTTCCTCTCAGCAGATTTCTGGCAAAAACTCTGAGAGTAAATAAAATCTGTCGTTCGGAGTCGACTTTAAACTGTACGTCGTGACACTCTTGTATAAAATTAACGCACACAACATGAGTGGTGTGAGAAGCTAGGCCGTAATCATGACTGAAGGGTTGTAATGATCAATTATGTATGTAACAAAAATTATGACACCTTAAGGAAAAGCCCCAAAAGTTTCATGGCCAGTTAGCCAAAACTAAAGCCGTATTAATCTCTAAACATTACTGACGAAACTCCAGTAAAAAAAGTGAGTTTTTCGAAGAAGACAGACGAGGTACTCTTATACAATAAAGTCTCAGTGAAAGTGTTTTGCGATTGTTAAATAATGAAGAATCTAGATACTGGTATTTTGCTTCTACATCACTTAACATTAAAATGATAAACATGTAAACAAAAATACAACAACAAACACCAGTGTAAAAAAACAGTAAACAAAAATATACCAACAACACTACTATAATAAACGTAAACAACGATGTTTACAATTATATAAATTTCGAGAAGGCGAAGTCATGTACGTTCGCCTACAAGAACATTCATCAGACTGTTTATCATATAAAATGCAAGGCAAAGCAGGCGAGTGGCTCACTGAAGTTCAGTCAGTCTTGTGTGAAGACGCGGTATGTTTAAAGACAGTAATCATGGTTTGGATATCTCAGTTGCAAAGATCTGTCGAACATTTGTCTAGTAATTGCTATTGTTTACGCAAAGGGTGTACACGTAGGTCGAACAAACAAAGTAATTGTTGTTGTTTACATAAAGTTGTGAGCAGTGGCACAAGGCTATGAGCTCATATTTGAAACGTTTCTAAAAGGTAAAAACGTAGTATTATTGTTATCGTCGTGGTGCCTTAATACTGCGGCAATGATCTATCCTACTCCCCACATATTTTACAAAGTATCTCCGCAATGTCTCTTCTAAGGATATTGCTTTGATCAATTTCAAAATGTTGCTTAACAATGATAATTCCCTGTTTAGCACTTCATACGAACTCAGGTATTTCCTCCCAGGATGCATTGATGCAGCACTGATTTCAAGCATGTGTTCTAATGATTCATTCTCATCATTACAAAATCTATATGTTGGGTTCGAGACAACTCCCATTCTGAATAAATATACTTTAGACTCAGAAATGTCATGTCAAAGTATAGGTTACTTACCTCAGGTACAGATCTCCTGTTATTGTAGTTTCCCAAGAAAAGTTTGGATTGCCTCAAGAACACTTGGTTTGAGAAGAGACTTTGCCTTACTTTATATTCTTTAGCTTCCCTTTCATTGAGCCAACCCTGTAAAACATCTGTAGTCCCTTCTTATAATAATTCTGGTCCCTCCTCGCACACTCATCTACTCACTCATTCCAGAGAATTCCCACATGTGCTGGAACCCTTACCTTACCGATTCTACTTTGCATGACAGTTGCATAATATCTTCAATTTAACCTCATACTGACTGTCAGATAGTTGTGCTATGTCGTGGCTTTTGTATCTCCTATCCAAGTTGAATTCAGCATATCTTTCGAGTGTGGCATTAGCTATCGTTTGGAAGATACTCACGAGTTTCCCCATTGGCTTGTAATATTTCATACTCGTACCACAAACCCCTTGACTTCTTCCAAAATCCGATCCTATCCGATCTAGATGTTGTAGTAGTCTCTGCTGGAAGCTAAAACCATGGCTGATCGAATTAAGACCATTTTTTTCATCCAAATTTTTATCTCGAAGTGATCTCTACATTCTTAATCCCTTTCCAGCTTTCTATTCACGACTTCATTTCATTTCTTATTTTTTTTCAGCGCATTGTTCCACTCTAATCTTTATTTGTTTCAGGTCTACGGTTACTCCTGCACCTAAACAAATAAATTGATTTGTAAGTCCAGCATATTGTTGTATGTACACTATGTGTGTGTCTGTTATATAAGAAAAAAAGGCTCCCATACATATACATACACATACATTCAGTTAGGAGGGTTTCATAAAGAAGTATACATTTTAATGTCCTCGTGCAAGTATTGGTGGTGGGTGGTTGTAGTCCTTGTGTCCTCTCTGTAGTGGGTGCTCCAACACCAATTTACGTGTTGTTGCCATTGATATTGTTCGACTTTAAGCAATAGTCGAAGTGCGACAACAGCAACAACAATAAAGTCTCTCTCAAACTGAAAACTGAAAATGAAACTTTAATAAAAACCCACATAATTCATGTGCAAATTAAATTTCAAAGTTTTGTTGTTGATTTTTATGGTATTTTGGTTTTACTTTGCTTTTGTTTTTTGTTTTGTTTTCGTTTTCGTTTCTGTTTTTTATTGTATTTATTGTTGGGCATTCTGAACTTGCTTTTCGGCTGCAATACTAAGGTTTAGTGAGCACTATGGATAGACAACTTCTGTGCAATTTTAATTGGTTTTCGTAGGTCATTTGGGATTGCTTCTAATACAATTAGAAGAGTTTGTGCCAGTCAAAACAGTTATGCTGTACCACCAATTGTACCTGTGGCATCACAAAGGGCCGCTATGGCTGCTCAAGTAAGCTTTGGTAATCAAAGCTACCACTTTGACCTAACCTAACTCAATCTATTGCTACGGTTTTTTTTACCTTTTAAAAACGTTTAAAATATGATCTCGTAGATTGTAAAATAAAAAAAATTAAATTGTGTTTAATTTTAATTAAAATTCTTTATTATTCGCCCACTTCTATGTAACACTGTTCCCAACTTTATGTAAACAACAACAATTGCCTTTTTTTCTATTATTATTCCTCTGTTTATACCCTTTGCATAAACAATAACAATTACTAGACAATTATTCGACAGATCTTTGTAACGGAGATCTTCAAACCACGATTACTCTCTTCAAACACACCGCGTCTTCACACAAGACTAACTGAACTTTTACTAAATACCTCGCCTGCTTTGATTTGCCTTTTATATGGCAGGGCAAACAGTGTGATGAATGTTCTTGAAGGCGGATGTTCATGACTTCGCCTTCTCGAAATCTCTATAAATGTAAACAACGATGTTCATTCTTGTAGCGTTGTTTGTGTATTTTTTTTTACTTGTTTACCATTTTTTGTGCTAGTTTTTGTTTTTATATTAAGCAGTACGATAATTTGTAAACAGGTTTGTTCGCTGCATTGTTTTGTTTTTGTAGCTTTTGTTTATAATTTTAATGTTAAGCGATATAAAACCAAAGCACCAGTATCTATGTTTTTCATTTTCGTATCTACTTAGAAATCTCATGAATTTTTCAAATTTATTCACTGAGAAGTTCGGTATCGAATATGAAATTCAATAGGAGATCTCGAAAACTTGGAAAGGAATCGATTCGCTTCAGAACTAATAGTCTTTATTATTTTGGAATTGCTTTGCAACGAAACTTAGTAATAAAAATGAATGAGTCGATCTGGAAGACGAACTATTTTGTGGGATACAGATGGGTCAAGAACGGATGTTGGAACAGAAGTAGGAATTCTTAGTTCCGGAATGAAGTATTCTGAGCGCATATTCTGTTCTACAGGCAGACAGGATTTACAGCCGTACTCATGCCGCCATTCAGGCACTCGGCTCTTATGAAATTAGATAGTATAGGAGAAACTGAAGCGATAGGTAGGGAAGTTAGTTACAGTCTTAGGTTATATCAGAATTCTCTGCAGACGAACTTGCAAGGAGGTAAGCGTCTACGCTCATAATGGGATCAGAACCCTTCTGCAGAGTTTGAGCGTATTTGTCTACGTATGCCTAACGAATTTGGAGATAAAAATGGGCATTGGATGCCCCTTTTATCTCTCTAAAGGTAGTAGTAAATTGAGCTTTGACGAATGTAGCCAAGACTAGACGGCACAGGGAATATATTTGTCGTATAGCGGTAGTAGATATGTTGGTCTGGCAAGATGGCGTAGGCAATCTTTCTTTGGAATAGCCTTGCATACTTGTTAGCTCTAAGTCCAATATAGATTTACAGTTTGGAGGTGGATTATCAAACGTGATTTCCTTATGGTGGTTAAGGCATTACTGTTGACTGCGACGTACATACATACATATGTATATTGTTCGTCATGCGATGTTATTTTTACGATGGCTGCATTGACGTCTAGAAGTACGTGACTGTCATAAACTCCCTCTGTCATTGCACAGGATAAGTATTCGTCTTGAAAGTTGGAACGCAAACATTTTTTTTAGGTGGTAGGCTGTAGTAGTAGATTTGATACCAAAGCTCACTTAAGCACGTATAGCGGCCCGTTGTCACGCCAAGGGTAAGCGCAGTCCCCGTACTGATCAAATTCTACAGAACTTATAGGTGAAATTGGTCAGCACAGGAGCTGGAATCGGTTCATACTGGATATGTTTTGGCTGAAGTCATAATCGGAAATACGTTACAGCTCTCACTGCATAATTATCCTGGGAAGCGAACTCAAGGAATAACTTAAGTTTTTATTGAGTGTTGGTGGTTTTCACACTTTTTTGCTTTTCTGACAGTTGGTTTCATATTACATTATAGGTGCAACACAGAAGTATCATATCATTGAACTCAATTATGATTTCGAATTTATTTATATTCACTTCTTGCTTTTTGTCCTAACCAAGCGATTATTTTGGTTTCTTTTCATTTTGCTTTATTATAGAAAATAAGCATTCTCTGACCCATAGTGCATTTCATAATATTTAATATTGAAAAAGTCTTCTTGTTTTTTTTATTAATTTTCTCTCTAATTTATGGCAATAATTTTATTGTTTTATTGTGCGGCAAAGAGAGAAAACAAAATTCCACTAATTTTCAAAGTCTGCTTTAGTCTAATGTGGGCTGCTGTTGCTGCTTCTGCATGTGCGCCTATTTGCCACAATATTGTTTGTATAATTGCTGCCACCAATTTGTTCATTTTAATTTATTTTTTTCAGAAGATTTTTCTTCAATTTTTTTTTCGTAGCGCCATGATTTTCGGTCGCTTTTAGAAAGTCTGACATGCAGTTTTGCCTTAAAAATTAATTTCGAAAATTTATAACTTTTGTATTGCATAGTTTTAGGTAAGGAAAGAGAGAGAGAGAGAGTGAGAGCGAGTTGTGCTTTATGCCACAACAAAAATATCAACATCCTTAAGAGTTTTGGTTTTCATGTTGATGTTGTTGTTGGGTTTTTTATTCAAATTTTTCTTGTTTCCTTTCTTTGTGTTGGTTTAAGTTTCTCTTTGTGTTGCTATTGCTATACGACACAGCTGTTGTTGCATGTTTGTATGACTCCTATGTATGTATGTATGTATGGATTCATGCAACATACTCGTACTAGTAGATGCTGTGCTGCTTATTGACCTTAGAAAATTGTTATTTTTATTGTGTAGTTGTTGCTGTTGTTGTTGTACTTAAGTTTACATACATTGTTCGTATTCGTTGTGACTGCAAGATAGAGTCAGCGGCAGCCCTCAACATGTGCGGTTGCACATAAATTTGTAACATTTTATACTTAAAGTTGCAACTCCTGCTGTTGCTCCTGCTGTTGCTACTGCTATACTTGCTTCTGCTGCTGTTGTGCTTGTAATTCTCTTCAAGTTTGTTGAACACACAGTGAGAGTACGATGAGTTAAAGTGTGTGGATTTGTTTTTGTTTGTCGTATATGGTTGGTCGCTTGGTTGCATGTTTTCATTTCATAGATTCTGCATGCACATACAAACAAACATATTTAAGCATTTGTTGTTGCTTTATTTTTACTGTAAACTTTGTATATGTGACCCATATGTTACAAAATAATGCGTCCGGAATTAGTTGGGATTTTCTAAAAAAAAAAAAACCAAAAAAAAATGGCGAACTTTGTAATCATTTTTGTTTTATTTTGTATGAAATCATTATCATCCAGAGAAATTTAAATGTTGCACAATGAAATTTTGTTGTAAATTTTAATAAAAAATTTTAATTCTCATACGCTTGGAAAAGCAAAGCTTATTTGGTAGCTATGAAAAACAGCTGTAATGCCGATGTGACCTATGACGTCATTCGTCACTAACTACTGGTTGACCTTTCTTAACCATTTAGATAGATTTCTGAGGGTATTTAAGTCTTTTACTATCAATAAAGCTGAGTGCTCAAGAATACTTCCCCGCCATTACAGTTTCTGCAAACGTTGATGTGAGTTATTCCCAGCCTCCGAACATAAGGGTGCCCGTAGGGTTCAAAACGTATTCAATTAAAGGGTGTTTTTTATAGAGGTATAGAACTTTAAGTTGGCATTACTTTTCAAGATGGCGACCGATTTAACAGCTGTCAAGTGATTTATTCTCAGTTCGGTTTGGCAATTCATCATGAATAGACTCATGCCTGTACAACGCTTGCAAATAGTGCAATTTTATTTCGATTTATTGAAAGACACGTTTGGTGACCGCCTAATTTCACGTTTTGGACCTGTGAATTGGCCTCCAAGATCTTCTGATTTAACACCGCTAGACTACTTTCTGTGGGGCTATGTACAGTCATTGGTCTATGCGGTAGAGCCACAAACGCTTGACCATTTGGAAGACAACATTCACCGTGTTATTGCCGATATATGGCCACAAAAGTTGGAAAAAATCATCGACAATTGGACGTCCAGATTGGACTACATCCACGCCAGCCGTGGCGGTCATATGCCAGAAATCATATTTAAAATGTAATGCCACAAGATTATCTTTCGGATAAATAAAATTCATGTCAATCGAATAATCCATCGTTGTTTTATTGCAACTTAAAGTTCTATACCTCTATAAAAAACACCCTATATTAATGAACCTTTAATTATTTAATCTTTTTTTTGTTATCATTCTTCCCGTTTTACATACAAATAAATCGATCTGTCAACACAGTGTTGCCTGCCCGCAGGGCTCTTAGCTTGTCAAATATTGCAATTAATTTTTTACATTTTTTTGTTGTTTCTTTTTACAATACAAGTGAATTTATTTCATACAGTTGCAAAGGTTAAGTAGTCAGACAACAAATTTAAAATTTTATTTACATACGTGTATTGTTATACTGATACAATAACAACAACAACAGACAACAGTCAACAAAAAAGTGCTGTCACTATATTATAGAGAGAGAGAGACTAGAGTAGACAGTTTTAAATGCCACTTTTAATAAAATTGCAATTGCAACAACAACTACAACAATAATAACAACAACATAAACAAGTCAATATTAACAAATAAATAATCGATAGATACAACAACGATGGGCAATCGAATGGAAACATTAACAAGCATTTCCGAAAAAAAAAATCGAGAGAAACATGTTAAATGCCATCGTAAACATATTGTTTGGAATCAAAAAAATTAAAAAGAAATTCAAATTATAAACAATTAATATTCAGTACAATAAAACATTCAAATTTTTAACAATAATTAAAAAGAGTGAAAGAAATTGGATTTAATTTTGCTTAAATCCACAATTTTTTCCCTCGCAAGGTTAGATCTCCAAACACAGCTCTCTGGGGCCCTGGCAGGTCGCATTGCAACACCAATATTACTTATTTTGCCATGTAATTATAGCTCCTGGTTGATATCTCCCCATCATCACGAGAGTCTTACGAACTGGTAGGTTTTTTCATATCGCATTTGGCTAGAGGAGTACCAATCTCATGTAGGAATTCAATTGAATTTTCCCATACTGATTGCTTTAGCAAATGCGTCATCCTTATTGCTGCCTTCGTTGGGTAGCATATCCAGGAACCCAATTGAGGGTAACCGTCGTATATCTCGCTATATCCTCCAGAGACACACGGCATTCTTGGGTAAACGTACATGCTGTGTACACAGTGTCTAGGAATCTAATGGACACTTTACTGCATACGATATATCGCACACGATATATTCTGATATCGAACTTGTATAGCTGCCAGTGGTATAGCCGCATTTTCAGAGGCGTTCGTTCGTCTCTGTATCTGTGCTTTGAGAATCATAAACACACACAACATCACAACACAATTTGAAACTTATTGGCGTGTGAGTAATTGTTCCAGTAACTTATTTCACTTGTTAAATCAATCCATTGGAAAACCCTTTTGCACTAAAAAGCAAGGAATGCCTGTTAGCAGTATAATAAACGTAGAGACCGGAGTTCGAAAAGTTTGTATACAATCTTTGCTTCTTGGAAGTGGTAAATTGAAAAGGATATATACACAATTGCTAGGTACTAGAAAGAGGTGGTGATAATGTCTTCGGTTTGGAAAATGTTTACATGATTTCTTAAGGCCTTAACACATCTTGGAAACACATTGAATTGATCATTTGATGCGGCCATTTAGATTTCCAATGTCCACCTTTACACATATACACACATAATTGGTCATTACAACGCTTCAGCCAAGATTAAGGCCTAGGTTCTCAACACCTCTTATATTGTGTGCTTTAATTTTATACTTGAGAGGCGGGACCTACAGTTTAAAGTCGAAACTTTTTCATGGCAATGGTATTTACTCTCAGAGTTTTTGCCAGAAATCTGCTGAGAGAAAGTCGCCGAAGAAATATTTTTTTATATTTTCTCTTTGATGTCTGACCTGGGATACGAACCGGGGCTTTACGTCTAATAAGCCAACACACTACCTACTAGACTACGGCGACTTGCCTGAACTAAATTTCCATAAGACAAATGTGTCTCACATGACTACACAGAATGCAAAGTCCAGTAGTAACTTTAACAACTACGTTACTCCTGTTCTTTTGACATTTAAGCCCACTTTTGGTGTGTCCTTCATCTGGTCTTGGCCCGATTTGATACACTATCTTTCACGAACCGAAAGCTGTACACACTGCATTTACTGCTGTTACCGATCTGCATGATCATTCTTAGTTAACAGATTTTCAATGTGGTTTCCAATGTAGAAAACTTGCCTGAAAGTTTCATGGTTGCACCATATCCACTTTGAAGTTTTTCGTAATGCCACTATGGATCATTAACCATGTCATATGATAGTTCTACCGCTTTGCCGTTTCGTTGAAAGCCTCACGAAATCCATTAATAATTTACAAATGACTACGTCCATTAGAACCCAGTGATCAGAGAATCTCGTGGCTATTTTTTCAAGAGATATTGTCACGTCGTGCATGTTGGCTTATTAGACGTGAGGCCACAGTTTAATCCCCAGCTCAGTCAGGATCACACCACTCATGTTGTGTGCCTTAATTTTATACTTGAGTGGCGGTATCTACAGTTTAACGTCGACTCCGAACGACAGATTTTTTTGGGAAACTTTTTCATAGCAAGTTTATTTACTTTCAGAGTTTTTGCCAGAAATCTGCTGAAAGCAAGTCGCTGAAGAAATATTTTTTCATATTTCGTTTTGATGTCTGACCTGGGATACGAACCGGGGCTTTACGTCTAATAAGCGAACACACTACCTACTAGACTATGGCCACTTCTCAGACGTCTCCACAAAAACGAAAAACGGAGTCGACTTTAAACTGTAGGTCACACACACACAGAACATAAGTGATGTGAAAGGCTTGGCCGTAATCCTGACTGAAGAGTTATAATGAACAATTATGTGTGAATGTATGTATTATCGTTCGTAATAATCATTCCCGTCCAACGCCCTATGGACAACGCTATAATGAACCGGCATTGAATAAACTATATCGGAATACTTCTATGCCTCCTTCCACAGCTCCGTGCAGTTTCGAATCATTCATGAATGTTTGAATAAAGTTGTTCCCTTAGTCGTCAACATATATTTTCCTAGTTCCCTCTATACGAAGTGTACATTCTAAACTATCTAGAAAAGGGTTGCCAGATGTAATCTACATATAGTCCTTAAGGCTACTTTCAAATTTCTTAAGGATACTTGAGTGAACGATATTTAATCAAACATAGACGCTGATTGGTATTAGTTGCCGAGGAAGTGGTGTATAATTTTCCACAGCTGTGATGTATGTGAGAGAAGTAATGTACCGGCAATAATAATGCAGACGGACCTTTATAATCGCCTTACCAAATTCAGTCGCCGGGGTCTAGTAGGTAGTGTGTCGGCTTATTAGACGAAAGGCCCGAGTTCGAATACCAGGTCAGACATCAAAACGAAAATATGAAAATATTTCTTTGGCGACTTCCTCTCAGCAGATTTATGCCAAAAACTCTGAGCGTAAAAATTGCCATGAAAAGCTACTCAAAAATCTGTCGTTCGGAGTCGACTTTAAACTGTAGGTCCCGCTACTCATGTGTAAAATTAACGCACACAACACGAGTGGTGTGAGAAGCTAGGACGTTTGTACAATGGGTCAATTCGACCTCCGGGAACTGTACTTGTCACAGTTGGCAAGTACACGTCCTCTAACCTAACCTAACCTAACCTTCTCACACCACCCATGTTGTGTGTATTAATTTTATCCATGAGTGGCGGACGCTACGTTTTAAAGTCGTCTCCGAAATGGAGGTTATTTAAGGTATTATTCTAAGACTTATTTCTAAGTTTGAAAATATTTGTAAAAAAAACTTTACAATTTCCCCAAATTAAATCGTAATTTAAAAGATAAAATTTCAACACCTTTTCATTTTCTATTTAAGATCCTTCTTACCTCTACAACAAGTAAATAAAAATTAAGATAAAATAGAAAAGCCTTTGAAAATTAGCAATAAGGAGAGAAAAAGATAATCAAACATAAAAAAATTTGCATTTATATCGGCTGTTAAATGTACTAAGCGCCCTACCACTCGAATAACGAAAATAAGTTTTCGATAAAAAAAGAGCGAAAAAAAGTACAAATAAAGCCACAAAATAATTTAAATTGCAACAATTGATATTTAAATTACCAATTTATTAACCGCGAACAGCACAATAAAATATAAATTTTTATACCGCAAACACACATATACATACATACATACATACGCGCAGATACACTCATTTATACAAACAGGACTACCACCACAATGTATAACCGCCTAAGTTTGGAATAGTATCACGGAACTTTATAATTACGCATTTACAAAATACATACACATGCACACATAATACACACAGGCACTCACACTCTTGCTTTATTTCTCCTACTCTATCAGAAGACCGTAAAGAAATACAAAAAACCACACAAAACAAACAAATGCTCGTAATTTCAATACAAATTACAAACCAATAAAATTACACACACATACACACAGAAAACAACAACAATAGCAACATTTGTTTAACAACATTGTGTAACACAAACCCACACTTACAGCATAAAAGCAATGAATACTGACAAAAAAATCTCCAAAAATATCACCAAAAAACAAATTTTCAATAAAAAACGTGTTTGTATTTGTAAAAATTACAAACAGGGAGAACTTATACAGTTACGTTCCTACCTACCGAAAAATATCTTCATTCATACACATACTCTCACTCACACCATGTGTCTCTCTCCCGCTATAAGAAACACAGTCTCACAGCCTTATAGCAAAAGGTGTTGTGTTGTGTTGCGTTGTGTTGTGTTGTGCTTAGTCGTCGGCCATAACATTTGCCGCGAATGCTCTCTCGTACGGAAGTCATGTTTATAAAATAAAAATTAAAATTCCATTGATTAGAAAATTGTTAATGCATTGAATTTGTACTTGTACGGGTATTGGTATTTTGGTAATGGTACTGGTACTGGTATTGATACTGGTATTGGCACACTGATACAGATACTATTACTGCTACGGTTACTGTTGTTGTTATTGTTGTACGAGATGTACATAAATTTATTTACACCGCATAGAACACACTAATACACTCATAAACATACATATATATACATACGTACACACCTGCCTTGGTGGTACACCAGTTGTATGGATATTAACCAATACATGGAAAAATGTTTTTTTGGGTTTTTTTGGGCAAAGGAAACAACATTTTTGGAAATTGGATTGAAATGTAACAAAAAAACAACAACCGTTTTTAAAAGTTTCAAATTCTAACGGTGTTTGGTAGAAAGGAAGTAAGGAAGGGTATTAAAAAATATACACGCACACATACAGCCACAAATAAAAACCAGGGGAAAAAAACAACAGAAAAACAGAATCAGAAGCCACCATCTTTAATTTGCATAAATTTATAACTGTTGTAAGAGAGAGAAAGAGAGAGCAAGAGAATTTTAAAATATAGAGTTATTGGTGTGCGTTTTTTTTTCGTTAATCCAGAACGAGAACGTATTGATAATGGTTTGCAATGCACTGGAAGAAATTTTTTGGAAGAGTAGTAAACAATTCGGGATCGACTTTAAACTGTACGTCCCACCACATGTAGAAAATTAACACACACAACATAAGGTTGTGATGATCAATTTTGTATGTATATATGTACGTGTGATAGTGCTGCGTTGATATTTCAGATACATTTCAAGTAAATGCAGTTTCTTGACCTAATTCTTGCAGTAAATGTTGCCATAATTTGATGAATGAGTCAAGTGCCTGAAATAAAAATGTACGTACGTTGAGAACGCTGTTAGTGTACGCTGGACTTAGAACAAATTTGCTCAACTGACAGTTGGTGGCGATCAGCCACTAAATAAGCTACTGTACGCAAGCTGTCAGATAATAGTGGAGGAATTAAACTGTAACAGCATGATAGTTTGAAATCATTTAAAAAAATGCTGTCTACTCAAGAAGCTTGATTTAAATGCCAGTCCAGATAATTCCTAAAAATGATAGATGGATTACAAAGAACTTTTCTAGGTCGATATTTTCTAGTAACTTGAAATATTTGATTTGTATCCTCCCTGTGATGCAGTCAACGTGAATACCTAGTTTTTAAAGGGTTGATAGTATCTTTGAAAACTTTTTATTTTTATTTTGTCCCTCTGGAAGACCTAAAGAGAATAATCAACTGATTTATTGGAATAGTAAGTTGTAATCCAGTAGAACTGTTTGCGAACAGCAATGAATTTGACTGAAATCCATTTAAATTGAAAGTTTAATCATTAGAGAACGAAATTTTTCTGCGAAGGCATAAAGGTGCTTGCGGAATATTCTATTTGTGTCCAAATGCAAAAGAATTGAAGAATTCCGACGTACGATGAACCATATTCAATGAGGAAAACGGTAAGAGGGGAATTGGAATACATGGTCTTATGTACGACGGAAAGAGGTCTCATACCTAAACTTCGCCTAAATTTATTTAACTACCCTTAAGGAGGAAGGACAAAAATACCTGATTTTCTGTCAATTTAGATCGAGATTAAGCTGACTGCTTGACACCTTGGTATTATCTTGAAGAACAAGCTAACGATTGTTGGTTGCCCTCTATTCGATTATGAAGGATGAACTAAGTTTTGTCCGCGAACACTGTTCTCTGGATATATGCTGTTCGGATAGTTCAGGCTATTCTGAAGTATGGTATCGTAGTATGCGGCACGACCTTGGAAAAAATGGCCGTGCAGTACTTTTCTAGAGAAAAGTACAGAGAATGGTATCAGTGTAAGTTATTAGTGTTTTGTGCTGCCCCCAAAGAAGGTGTTTATGTTGCTTTGAATTATTCGTCCTACAATTTAAGAAACAAGAAAATAACTGCGAACCCTTCAATTGAACTGAAGAATACTAAGCAATGGAAAGGTAATATGTACATGTAACTCTGTTTTTTTTGTGATTAAAAAACTGTGCCTTACAAGAAGATCTGCTTTGTGCACAGTATTACAATAGTCCAGGGAACCCATTATTAATGATCAGTTGAATTTGCGGGACTATTAGTTTGGATCATGAGATCACATTTTCTTGTGTTAAGTCGCACTTAACTCGTTCTGCCTGTACTTGTCTTAGGTAAAGTTGAAATTTTTCAATGGCACGATGGAACAGGCTCTTAGTTTTTTGGTTTCTTTTTTTACTCCTGTATGCATTTGGCGAAAAATGGTCTTATGTTTGTACCTATTAGTCTTACAAATGTTTATATTAACAAAACATTCCGATTATTACGAGTACAAATAATGAAATCATTTCGTTTCTCTTTCTTAGAAACTTAATTTACAATCGCTTTGTTTTTTCCATTTTTGAGAGTGTATTTGAAATAATTTTTACTGCGTTATTGGCAAAAAATTATGAATATCCGGTTTATGTTGTTGTTGTTGTTGTTGTTGTTTTTGCTGTTTTGTGGTGCAAATAAAGTTTTTTTTTTCTATTTTGAAGAATTTCTAACCAAAGAGAGTTTAATTTATTATAATAAACCGAATAAAAACCAAAAATTGCAAACACAAACACAAACCATATACGAAATTAAAAATTAATGCGTTGTATTCGTGTGGTGGCATACATATTTATTTGCAATACATGTTCAATTGGTTAATAATTTGTAAATTAAAGAAGAAGAGGAACAAAAAATTGTATTTATTTTTGACAAATAAATTACATGAAAATCTTATACGTACATCAACAACAATTTTTACCTAATGTGAGGTATTATTTGGGATATGGCGTGAGCATGGCTAGGACTGGCCGGACTTCAAATGCAAGTTTTTTGGTTTCAGATTGCTCTAGTAATTCATTGTAAATATTGTAGATTTTTTTCGCTTCTCAGTTTGTTTCTCAGTGGCTCTCAGTTTCCTTGTTTTATATGAATCATGCTGCTCAGAAAAGTTTTCAAATTGCTGCCTGATTGGCTTTCCATGCCTTTTGCAAGTTTTAGGTGAGATTGACAACAGTCTACAAGGAACAAGTTATTTGCATGACCCGAATAGTCTTTGTTTTTTATATCAAAATCAATACTTATAAGCGAACAATCCGTCTACCGTAAGTACCAATCGCTTAAACATATCGTTGATGGTATCACTCGTACAATTTCAGTTGATTTTTTTCCCAATTGAAGATGTAAAGCAAAACTGTTATCAAATAATGAACACAAAATTCAACATTTCCAAGGTTAGCTAATAAGTATGCCCTTTAGTGGTTTTAAAACCGTTGGTTTGAAAATGGGGAAGCTTCCCACTTAAAAATTTGGATCGTTTACCGACCAAATAATGGTTAAAAATAATTAAAACTGAGTACAGAAGCGGGGATTCAAAAATGGTGACCACTTTTTATGTATTACAGGCTGATTATGGCCATCATAGTCGGTGTAGTATTCGAGGAATTGATAAAATTATGCAGAAATGCAGAATGAAGATTATACACTACGTCAGCTGTAGTAATGCAATGTACGCACTGCCGAAAATATTTTTCCTGTTATAGAAAAAGTTGTAGGCAATCTTGTCGCATTCTATGACGTTCTCAGCAATTGATCTAATTTTAAGGCTCATTATGTCATAATTTGTGTTTGGATTTGCTCTCCCATTCATATAAAGTCCAACTCACTGGCTTACTTAATTGGTCAGTACAACCCTTCAGTCAGGATTACAACCTAGCTTCCCACATCACTCATGTAGAGTGTGTATATTTTATCAAGAAGTGCCGGACCCTATAGTTTAAAGTCGACTCCGAAAGACAGATTTTTGAGAAACATTTCATGACAATTTCATATATTCGCAGAGTTTTTGCCAAAATTCTGCTGAGGAGAAGTCCCCAAAGAAACATTCTTCCAATTTCGTTTCGTTTCGTTTGAGATGTTGGAGGTGGATTTTGAACCACGGTCTCACATCTAATAAAGCAACACACTACCTACTATAGACCATGGCCCTCTTCATGGCTAACTCACGCAACACTTTAATCGAATGACCATGTACTACGCCCTAGTAATATTTACTACTGATTGGGTGGTAAAGCAACAGGCTTTCAAATTTCATTTTTCAAAACAAAACTTTCTTACTCGTTGATCATGTCAACATACCAAATTGTCGCATGCGTGGTTCGGAGATCCTAGAAGTGATTGTGGACTAATCCTTGCATACAAAAAAAGTATGTAACTTTTTGGAGCGTGTTTTGGGGGTTATGGTCTTTAGTCTGCATTTTTTTTTTGGAAATTTATCCTGAAAGTTTGGTAACCACTACTTCAGGACACTGTGGCCGTGTGATAACCAAATTTTTTGGCCTTTATTTGAGGATTGTGATCCTGATATGGTATGTCGTTTCAACAAGAAGCTATCACCGAACTACACGAAGTTTCCAGAAAGAACAATTTGTACATTTTGACAACGTCAATTGGTTAGTCAATTGGAAGTCGACGTGGTTTAGTAGTTAGTGTGTTGGCTTATTAGACGAAAGGCCCGGGTTCATATCCCAGGTCAGACATCAAAACGAAATGTGAAAAAAATATTTCTTCGGCGACTTCCTCTCAGCAGATTACTGGCAAAAACTCTGAGAGTTAAAATTGCCATGAAAAGCTTCTCAAAAAAAAATCTGTCGTTCGGAGTCGACGTTAAACTGTAGGTCCCGCCACTCAAGTATAAAATTAAGGCACACAACATGAGTGATGTGATCCTGACTGAGCTGGGGATTAAACTGTGGCCTCACGTCTAATAAGCCAACATGCACGACGTGACAATATCTCTTGAAAAGATAGCCAAGAGTTTGTCTAATCACTGGGTTCTAATACTACGTCTATTTGTAAATTATAAATGAATTTCGTGAGGCTTTAAACGAAACGGCAAAGCTGTAGAACTATCATATGACATGGTTAATGATCCATAGTGGCATTACGAAAAACTTCAAAGTGGATATGGTGCAACCATGAAACTTTCAGGCAAGTTCTCTACATTGGAAACCACATTGAAAATCTGTTAACTAAGAATGATCATGCAGATCGGTAACAGCAGTAAATGCAGTGTGTAAAGCTTCCGGTTCAAATCGGGCGAAGTGGGCTTAAATGTCAAAAGTGCGTTACTCCAGTTGTTAAAGTCACCACTGGACTTTGCATTCTGTGTAGTCATTTAGGTTGGGTTAGGTTAGAGGACGTGTACTTCATTCGTCGACTTGGTCCATTTTGGTGGATCCCGCCACTCATGTATAAAATTAACACACACACACAATATAAGTGGTGAGAGAAGCTCGGCCGTAATCCTGACTGAAAGGTTGTAATGGCCAATTATGTATGTATGTACGCAATTGGTTACCAAGATTATGCGATCCGACCGACCACTTACGATTTTATTTTGCGGGACGGCGTCACATACCATTTCTACACGAATAATCACCGCAAAGTAGAATCACATAAAAATCAAGATAATGTCCGTAATATGCGAAAAAGTGATCGAAATCTACTTCGAAATCTACTTCTACTTTACGCTTTCAGAGACTTTTAATCGAAAAAACTGTTCAAATTTTTTCTTTTAGTTCAGTTGCTATCATTACTACATAGTAAATCTCCTGGCAGTTCATTTTAAGCATTGAAAATGAAAATTTAAAAACGTTTTATTCTACTTAGAAAAACAATTGATTTCAATCTCAAGGCCGATTAAATAATGAAGTTTTTAACTTAACAAAGTTGCTTAATAAACTGGAAGAAAAAAAAAAATATTAAAACTATGTATTTGCCACTTGAGTTGACCTTGAGTTGCAAATGATTCGCATTCAATTATTAATTGCTCTTGTATTAAGAACTTTGTATTCTAACTGCCTGCCAAGTTAATCAACAACAGCAACAACAATACCATATAAATTCAATTATTTATTGTTATTACTTAATTAACGGTTTAACAGCCATTCTTTCTATTCGTTTATTACAGTTATTGCAATACATTCGCACTCGTACACTTAGTACTCAACCTTCATTGTTTAAATTAACACTCTGCTGCTGCTGCTGCTGCTTTATTTCATTCGATTGCTGTTGTTCTGTATCGGTGTTAAGGAGCGTATGAGTGTTTTGCTTTTTATTGCTTCAACACTATTTTTACATTGAAAGAACAACAACAACAAACAAAGTTTAAAAAAGCTAAGAAAACAACAAAAAATCATTTATTTAAGTGTGAAGAGAGAATAAAAACTTATCAAACCATTAAAATTGAAAAATCCAGTAGAAAAGTACCATAAAGAGTGCAAAAAAGTAGTTTTTTTGCAAACAATGAAGGACTATGTTCGCCCATTAAAGGGCATTGAAAGTTCATTGCAAAAGTTTTTTTCTTTTTTTTTGTTTCGGAGGAAGCTGGGAGAAGAAAGAAATCTTTAAAGTCCTTCATCTGCTAAAAGCATTACACTCGATTGCTTATAGATGATGCTGGTATGAGCAATTATCAGAGACACATTACGAGATCTCCGTGATTTAATGTTAAGCCATCAGTATAGTGATGTCACATACAATGGATCATGCTCTCTTCTATAACCACGTTATCAGTTATGTTATAAATCATAAAACAATCTGTTGGTAAAGCTGAAAATCAAAATTACAACCGCAGATGATGTGACAATTTTATACACTTTCTAACAAACAATGGCTCATGAGAAGAAGTTCAATCCTTATTTTGTTTTAGACCTACTATAAACAGTACGTTTGATTCTAGTGCAGACACTTGACACACAATTGTTTATTTAGTCCACTAAAAATTACCATAATTATGTATGTGGTTTTGTAGCTTGGAACTGTTGAGATAGAAGTACTTTGTTTCCATAACTTCGTTAACGATAAGTGTAAAAACATTACCATGCGGAGGTCGGAGTAGAGGCACTCAGTTTATAAGTTACAAAGATTTGAATTCGTTGCTTAATGGAGGCAATAACGTATTGTCATATGCGGTGGATGACCATGCGATTTAAGGACAGAAGTGTGCCAGTCTTCACCTTGTCCATACTTATCCAGCAGAGTCTAGCAACATTAAACGCATAATCTTGCTGTCTACGAGATTGAGCTTTTCTGTAAAAAGAGTGGATAATATCCCTATTAACAGAGGAAAACGGAATACCTATGCCCTGTAACATGTCCGTATCGGTTGGCTCGTCAGTAATGTATTCAGCGATATCCTTATGTCCCGAAATTCATATAAAAGTTGGCTGTGAATGATCCGAAATTTCTCTGAGAAATCGTTTGCATTCACAGAAAAGGGTAGACGTTGAAACTACCTTCGTGTCTGGCTGTGACAGTAAATCAAGAGATTTTCAACGCAAATCCTGCCACTTAGAACCATTACGCCGTAACAAAAGCTACAAAAAGAAAACAATGCAGTGAACAAAACTGTTTACAAATTACATATAGTACTGCTTAATATAACAACAAACACCAGCATAATAATATTTTAAGCAAGTTAACAAAAACACAACAACAAACACCAGCACAAAAAAATTATAAACAAATAAACAAAAATATATGTACCAACAACACTACGATAATAAACGTAAACAAAGATGTTTACAATTATAGAAATTTCCTGAAGGCAAAGTCATTCGCCTTCAAGAACATTCATCAGACTGTTTACTTTGCCATATAAAAGCCTAATCAAAGCAGGTGAGGTATTTAGTAAAAGTTCAGTTAGTCTTGTGTGAAGACGCGATGTGTTTGAAGAGATTAATCGTGGCTTGAAGATATCCGTTACAAAGATTTGTAGTATAATTGCTTAGTGATTATTATTGTTTATGCAAATGGTATAAACAGAGGAAAAATAATAGAAAGGCAATTGTTGTTGTTTACATCAAGTTGTGAACCAGTGGCAAACAGAATTGTGCGAATAGTAAAGAATTTTAATTAAAACTAAACACAAATTTATTCTTATTTTATTTTCGATCTATGAGCTCATATTTTAAACGTTTTTAAACGGTAAAAACGTAACAATATATATGTGCGACAATAATTATTTCTTTTGCGTTGTAGAATAAAATAATTTTCCCCACGGCACATAATTTATTATAAACCAACAATTATAGAAGAAATCTCCTAAAGTGTGTTCAATTTTTAATTTTAATCGCTGTTATCAAAAATCACATACAAATTGTCTTTGTGTTTGTGTAAGTGAGTGTTTAATTGGTTTGTATTCGTTTTCTTTTTTGTTTAAATAGTTATTATGATGACCTACAAACAAAAAAAGATACCAACACCAATACCAATACCAACATTGTAAAAAAGCTTGAAAAATGTATTTTCATGGCGTTTTTGAAAATAATTTTAACACGTTTTATGTGTAACTATATGTGTATGTGTGTGATTGTAATTTAACTAAAGGATTATCACTGTAAACAGCAAGAGAGAAAGAGAGAGACAGTGAGAGAGTGCAAAAGTGAGAGTGTAGGTGAGTGTATACAGAGGTAATGTTGGCTTTAGGATGGATCTCTTAACAGTTTGTGTGTTGTAGTTGTTCTTGTTTAAAAATGTTTATTTATTGAAATGCAATTTCTGTTGTAGTTGTTTGGTGTTAATTGCTTTGCTGTACCATGAATTTATTATTATTATTATTGTTGTTGTTATTGCTTTGTTTTTATACAAAAACGTGAGCGAGTGTAAGGCATTTTATTATACAAGTAAGTGTATGTATGTGTGTGTGTGTGAGTGTGCTTTTGTACTCATATTAAATCGTTTGCTAGTGCGTGTAATGAAGTTGCTTTATTTATTATATTTGTTGTTGTTTGTATCCATATACACACACATACAAACATACGAACACGCACGTATAATAAATGAATACGATTGGCACACAAAATGCGAATACACACACACAAACACAGGCTTATGCATAAATACTTGTAGGCAAACAAACAAACGAAGTGACCAGCATAAACATTGCAATACATTTACCAATTTTTATATTTAACAGTGGTAGTGGTGTAAACTCTTCACACACTTTATTGCGCCTTTGCATATGCAATAGAGTTGACACTTGTTTTTATTGGATTTTTTTTTATTTTGTTTTGCAGTGTTTTATAAAGAGAAACTTTTTTGCTTTTGCTTTGTAAAGAGATAGAAAGAGAGATATTGTATGTATGTGTGTGTGTGTGGATTTGTTTTGCATGTATGAAATTTAATTGCACATGCATAAAACGTGTGTGTATTTTCATTGAAAAACAAAAATTTCAGTTCAGTTCAATTCAACAAAAAATAAAAAAAAAAAGAATGATGAAAAAAACCTGAAACCGAAAACGTATAAAGCCAGAAATGATGTGAAATTGCTTGTTTGTTGGGTTGTTTGTTTGCTGTGTACGTTCATTTGTACGTTTTGTTATGGCCAAAAGCACTTTTAAGACAATAAATATTAAAATACTATTTGGTTCCAACACACAATATCATTTCCGTTTATATTTTGTCATGTTCATATCGTCCATACTCACACCTACACATACACTCACATATATACATATATTTTATTAAATGAAAAACTATTAAAATAAATACATTCTGTAAGTGTTTGTCATACATATTAAATTGATAAAAATTTATACTCTCCTCAATACTCAATACGCCGCTCTCTCTCTCTATACTCTCTACTAACTCCATAGTACGTACATATGTATATAAAATACACAATATCTGGTATTTTTATTGCAAAATATAAAAGAAAATTAAACGAAATAAACGAAACAAAATAAATTATTTGTATTTCTATTTGAAATTTAAATTGCAATTGAAATTCAGAGCCTACGCTCAGCTGCACTGTACACCACCGTAAAATTGTGCAAGTTGCAACATAAACTCTCTCTGTTTGTACATCATAAGGTTGCATTAAGCATAGGGCAAACAGATTTGCTGTGTTATCAATATAAAATTTAATTAATATTGTTATTAAAAATAAAAATATACAATAAAATAAATTACGGACCAAAAATTAAATAAAAAAAAAAATATAAATAAAAATATGAAGTGCCAACCAATATTTTAAATTTTTTAAATAAAATAAAAGGAAATTTACTTGCCGTAGTATAAAGCTTCTTGTGTTGGCTTGTTATAGTTAGAATTGCATCCTAGCTCACGGCTGTCACAGCTTCTATTAGGAACTAATACTATGTTCAGACATGCACTTTTATTACGTAAATCGCAATAAACGCCATTATTGAGCTCAATATTTCATATAAAATTTCAATTAATTATTGCGCAATAAATACGCAAAATTGTTATAATTTGGAGTAAAACTTAAAATTCAGCACTGTCATAAGTACGTTCAGTGCGCATATTACAATTATCCGAATTTGAGTTGTCAAATATCAACAACGACCAGAAAAAAAAAATAAAAAAATGTTTTGGAAACAACCAGCTATTTTGTTTACCAGCTGTCAAATGTATATTGAATAAGCAGCTGAACTGCGTATATTATTATGTCTGAACACTTAAAATATTGTACTCAATAAACCGAATATTGAGTCAATAATGAACATAGTTTCTACTATTTCGAAAAAATAAACCATTCCTCGACCATCCTCAGTAGTCTTCTGGTACATGCTATGACTGCCGTGAGCTATGACGCAATTATAACTAAAATGGATAAATATGTATTGTTGTATGTATTCATCAATATCGAAGTAGCCGTAGTTTAGTAGGTAGTGTGACGGCTTATTAGATGTGAGGCCGTGGTTTAAAACTCAGTCCAGACGTCTCAAATATAATGGAATGTGAAAAAAAAATTCTTTTGAGGATTTTCTGCCACCACTCTTCATGCAAAAACTCTGAGAGTAAATAAAAATTGCCTTAAAAAGATTCTTTGAAATCTATAGATAGGAGTCGATTTTAAACTTAAAATTAACGCGCACTATAGTTGTCTAGGAGGTAGAGAGACAGCTTAAGATTTATCATTCGCTCTACTTTACTTTCAAATCTGGAACTATTAGTACAGAGTTCTACCAAATACCCTTATTAAAGGTTTAGTGCACCCTGTTAGGTGTTCTAATGGGAAGTCCCCTACTATGACTACGCTTAGATGAGGCGCAGTCACTTTTATTTGGAATATAAGAATGCATAGATAGTATGGAATGAAGCCTATTACCTGATGTTACGTAATCTAAATATTTATTTACGGTCACGTCATCTGTCGATTTAGCCTAGGGCTTAGAATAAGGTTGTATTTTATTTCGCGATCTTTTATGACACGAAAATACAGAACGTACTGTGGGTAAAACCCTTTGGCGACGGGTGCCGTATACATATATCAGAGATCAGCAATAAATCGTTTTTTCGCTACTCATAAGTACTCAAGAAATTTTGTGTATGAGTGAGTCAACAGTATTGATGTCCCGTCTGTCATGGATAAACTTAACACACGTAACATTGGTTATTTGATAAGCTAGGTTGTAGTCCTGACTAAACAGCTCACAGCTCGATTTGGCCTACTATTCTGTGTGTAATGTATTCGTGTGGTCTTTATATGTATGTATATTTGAGAAGCTAGGTTGTAATGCTAACTAAACAGCTCATAGCTCGATTTGGCCTACAATCCAGCATATAAATAAAAAAAAAAGTATATATGTATGTATTCCTGTGGCCTTTGTTCATATTTGAATTGAATTATAAAAACTCATTCATTTTAATTTGTTCAGTCATCTTTCAACGCCTTCGCATTGCCGCAACGCATTAAAATGCATTTTGCCGAGATGATAATGATAAATAATTTGCATTCTTTCCTTTCCTTTTTTATTGCCATTTCTCTAATTAAATATTAATTGATTTATAGTCTTTGGCTTCAATTAACTTTAACATCCTCTTCCCCCTACCCCCAAACCACCACGTTTAATTTACATCCAATAACAGCAGCAGCACGAAGCCAACCATTCAGCTAACCAACGTGTATCATCACCCTATCAAGCAATGCCGCCAGTAATTATCAGACAGCATCCTTGCGGCAATCCAATTGCGGCTGCCAGTGCAACAAATACGAGTACTTTTACAAAACAATGTCAATGGATCAATTAAAATTAAATTAAAAGAAACAACAACTACAAAGAAAGAAAAGAAAAACGATAAACTTTACATTTAAAATTCAAATTCAAATTCAGCCACACAAACAAAATGAAGATGAATTAGAAGATGAATGGCATGACATGGCATCGAATGGAAGGGTAAGGAGAGAAAAGGCATTATTTTGCGTGATAAAAAACGAAATGTACGAATGAACGACTGACTCAGTGACTATAAATCAAACAAACTAACTGACACAGGCGATTAGAGTTGTGTAAAGAAAATAAATTTTTTCCTTCTTTCCTTCTGTCACAATAAAAAGCAATTTTATTAAACAATATTTGAAAACGGGGGAAAGAAGGGTGAGAAGGGCTACCACAATTGTCACAATAAAAGCGAAAATCTACGATATTTTCCCAATAATAATGGAGAATTAATGAATGCAATAAATGACTGACTGCCTGACTGACTGTCTAAAGAGAAATGATTGCATGATTGATTGAACGATTGATTGAATGAATGATTGAATGATTGATTACAATGAATTGTTTAGAAACTATTTCTGATTTTAAATTTACCACAAGTGAGTGAAAAGTCAGTTTGCTTACAATGACAAAACAATCTGACTGTGATTTTGTATAGAAAAGCTGGTTTTCATAACCAAATACATACATACATATGTACCAGAGGTCAGCAATGAATCGTTTTTTCGCTACTTATAAGTACTCATGAAATTTTGAGTATGAGTGAATGAACAGTATTGAAATTCAACTACTTTGATTCATTCGTACTCACTACAACAATGATTTATAAGTACAAGGTTGCAATGAGTATGACTACAACATACATACATACATAATTGGCCATTACAACCATTCAGTCAGTATTACGGCCTAGCTTCACACACCACTCATGTTGTGTGCCTTAATTTTATACTTGAGTGGCGGGACCTTCAGTTTAACATCGGCTCCGAACGACAGATTTCTGAG
This sequence comes from Sarcophaga rosellei, assembly GCA_930367235.1. Classification (NCBI taxonomy): domain Eukaryota; kingdom Metazoa; phylum Arthropoda; class Insecta; order Diptera; family Sarcophagidae; genus Sarcophaga; species Sarcophaga rosellei. The sequence continues at coordinate 14,737,787 of OV884017.1, forward strand.
AAACTTTTCATGGCAGGTTTATTTACTCTCAGAGTTTTTGCCAGAAATCTGCTGAGAGGAAGTCGCCGAAGAAATATTTTTTTTTCATGTTTTGATGTCTGGCCTGGGGCTTGAACACGGGCTATACGTCTAATAAGCGAACCTACTAGACTAGACGTCGACATCAAACTCATAACATTCGAAATATGTTTGATTCATACGCCTACTTATTCAGGTTCATAAATTTTGGTTAGCAAACACAAAACCTTGTAGTGAGTATTGTAGTGTTCGTAAGCGAATCATACTTATTTTGTGATTCTTGTAAATGTTGAGCAAAGGAGAGTCAAAATCAACAACATCATGCGTATTTTTAAGTATGACTACGATGAGTACTTCAAACTTTGAATATATGTATTATGAGTATGATATTAAAATAAGTATGAATGCGTATAAGTATCAGAAATAATGAGTATGGTTCGAATCTACTTATCTTTTTGAATACTCATTGCTGATCTCTGATATGTACACTGTAGTGTTACAGCGATGGCCAAAAGGAATATGATGATTGATCATGAAATTAAGCCTGAAGTTTGCTTAGCATCTGTACAATGTGCACTTTCAAGCATGTTAAATAAGTTCAAGTTCCAAAAAATTTACATCTTTTTGTCCAAAGTACTAAAAAAGTAGTCGTAGGTTGTAGTAGGTAGTCTGTTCGCTTATTAGACGTAAAGCCCGGATTCGAGCTCCAGGCCAGACATCAAAACGAAATATGAAAAACAAAAAATATTTCGTCGGCGACTTCCTCTCAGCAGACTTGTGGCAAAAATTCTGACAGTAAATAAACCTGCCTCAAAATCTGTCATTCGGAGTCGACATTAAAGAGTAGGTCCCACCACTCAAGTATAAAATTAACGCACACAACATGAGTGGTATGAGAAGCTAGGCCGTAATCCTGACTGAAGGGTTGTAATGGCCAGTTATGTATGTATATACATATGTACTAAAAAAGTACTGTGTTTTCAATCCCTAACATCTGATGTAAACAGAGAATTTGTTCGACAACATTATGTAAGGCACTGTAAATAGTCCTGTAAATTACAGTCCTCGTTGTAACTGTTCAGAAATGAATAAAGAAAAGTGATTGAAAACGAATTCAATTAACGCGAATCCTAGAAAAAACAAAATGTGGTGCGATAAAGAAAAGTGTTTAGAAATGAGTTGAAATTAAAATTGACATTTCATTGATTCATTCATTTATTCATTCATTCATTTATTCATTCATTTATTCATTCATTTTTCTTCTCCTGTTTCCCTCTTTCAATGGCCAACTCATTTACTTTTTTTTTTATTGTTTTTCTATTTGTATTGTTGTTGCAAACGATTGAAGATTGTCTGTCAATAAATATTGCAATAATAAACCAACAAGAAACGAAAAAAAACCAAAGGCAAGAAAGCTAAAAATTAAAATCAAAAGTAAATTCTTAATGTATGACAAGAATTTATTCCATTTTGTTTAAATTAAGGTCAAATGTTTTGTTAAAAATCATAGTTAATGCAACATTTTAGAAAAAACATTTTAATTGACAACTTAAATGAATGAATATGAATACATTTAGATGATCTACAATATAGTGTGTGTGGGTGTGTGTGTGTGGACAAGGTCAGTTTAGAATTATTTGCAATTACAAGCAGAAATTCTGGTAAATAAAGAAATGCTCTTAGTATAGTTGAAGGACTACAATTACTGTGTTACTTCCGATGAAAAAGAATAAACAGATAAGCGATGACAAACGATTGTAACGAGGAATAGCAAAGTTAAGTGTCCATAATTCATGCTCAAAAACCTCGCTTCGTAGGATATCATGAAGAATTAAATTTTTCGATCATCTATGAAAGGGTGTCAGAGGAAGAGGAGATCATTCTGAGAGGAACAATACACAGAGGAGAAGTATGGCTCTACTTTGCTCCCTAATTAGGGTCCTACACACTTTCTGTGGAACTTAGAAATGCAAGTCCGGAGTAAGGATATTTCTAGTCTCAAATCCAACGTCAAAGTGTCCCAAATTCCACGCAATTGTATTACAAAGCGAGGAACAGACAATCGAAATAATTTTCCCGTTTTATATCTAAGAACCCTCGTCTATTTAATTCAATCTAAAGTACCACTTGACTCGCTCTTAATAATAATTATTCACTTACTTAATTGGGCAATAACAACTCGATCAACGGATTTCGGCCTAACTTAATACATCCTGCCAGGCGCTTCTGCTTCTTGCGCGCCTTCGCTAGATGGTCATTCGGCAATCGATGACAGGGTTTCTTCGATTTGGTATTTGCAACGCCGACATGATTGCACTTTACGCCGACTTATGTCCGATAACCCACGCATCAAATGACCGTCTTGTTGGAGTATCCTCTTATCCTCTTCTATCCGAACTACATAGTCGAGCCAGGGCAGCCTCTGGACTTTAATGCGTTAGATAACGTCCATATTGTTGAGGAGCTCATACGGCTCATCGTTGCATCGGATGCAGAAATCAGCACCAACTGGCACAGAACCAAAGATTCAGTATTCAGTATTTCATGCGAATACTTTAAGGCTGCCACATATGTGCTTAATAGCGTCCATGCTCCTGCGCCATAAAGAGGATGATAACAAATCTTCCTCTTTTCGTTTAATAAGTCCTGGATTGATTTGAAACTTGTATTTTCCAAGTATATGGTAGATTCCTTATCAACGCTATAAATGAGTCTAGAACAGCAATGTTATAAATATGCTATCCACACTTCTGTCTGAGGTGTTGGTTGAGCGTAAGGCAGTTTACTGAAAATGCTATTAATCGCAGTGTATTGGACACAGTTAAAGTATCATTAGCGCTACTGCGGACGATTCTGATCAAGACACTAATATTGAATAATAATCCTCAACCTACTGAAATGATGAATGGCTACCCTCCGACGCTAGCAGACAGAAGCATACATTCCAGTATCAAGTATTAAGTGCCTTGTCACCCTCCCCTTTTTTGGAAATGATTTCTTCTTCTCAACTTTGCAAATGTCTATCCCTCTGTTTAGACAAACCATTTCCTTTACTCTTTCGTTCTAGTATCTTACAATTAACTTCAACTGATGATAATGATACGTACACCAATTATGTGGTCGTTATATGTAATCGGAATCTAAGGTCTGTCTTTACTATCTTTACTATCAGCGCTCGTATTAGTCTTGACATTTTAACTCAGAGATAACAAAATATTTTCATATCACTACGAATGTTGTGTAGATCCGTACAAATCCGAAATTCATGAATCTTGATCTTGATTCATAACCTCAAAATAATTGTCTTTCATCCGAGCCATTCATTCATAACAACTAAGCGAAACATAATAATTTAAATGAAAAAATGTACATTGGTAATCTAGAAAGATCTGACAGATGGATATGCAGAATTTCACATAAATCTTAATGGGATATTTATTCATTCACTGTCATAGATCGGCCATTCGATCTAGACCTGTATTGGTCATGACAACCCTTCGACTCCGAACGACAGATTTTTTTTTGGGAAACTTTTCATGGCAATGAAATCGCCGTGGTCTAGTAGGTAGTGTGTTGGCTTATTAGACGAAAGGTCCGAGTTCAAATCCCAGGTCAGACATCAAAACGAAAATATAAAAAAATATGTCTTTGGCGACTTCCTATCCGCAGATTTCTGGCAAAAACTCTGAGAGTAAAAATTGCCATGAAAAGTTTCTTCAAAAACCTGTTGTTCGAAGTCGACTTTAAACTGTAGGTCCCGCTACTCATGTATAAAAATTAACGCACACAACACGAGTGGTGTGAGAAGCTAGGACGTTGTACAATGGGTCAGTTCGACCTCCGGGTACTGTACTTGTCACAGTTGACAAGTACACGTACTCTAACCTAACCTAACCTTTCATGGCAATTTTTATTTACTCTCAGAGTTTTTCCCAGAAATCTGCTGAAAGGGAGTCACAGAGACCTGCATATATAGTTTCTTAAATCTCATTGCACTTTCGAGCTCCTGCATGCTGGTCTCAGTACGGGGAACTTCCTATCTAATACTTTATAATCGTATGCCACCTTCTGGAATGTGTGAATGTCATTCATATTCCAGGTCTGTGATCAAATGTTTCAATTTCTTCTTCAACAATTCATATTCTATTCTTTGAATTTGAGTGGCTGGCCAGAAGGTAGGTTACTGGTCTTACTGCAGATAGTTGCCTAGCAAACGTATAGAAAAGTTCTTCGTATTGAGAAGAAGACTCTTTTTTTGTCTACCCTTTGTTTCCTTGGTGAAACGTTCTCCCACGTCTAATATATCTGATTATTCATTTGTCTGAATTCTTATACGACTAGGAAGCCAGCAGAGAGTGGACGTATGTGGGTCATGCCCTAATGATTGAAAGGATATGTATTGGCAAAGCTTGTGGGGTTGTAATTTTCAAGGTATGCAGAACGTCGTACTGAAATCGAATGCATGATCAGACCATGCCTTCAGGAAGTTCCACAAATTTGATGTTAAACTGTTAAGAATGAGCGATGCCATCAATAGGCTTATTCTAGCATTTCATGAACCACAGCCATTAGCAACAAAAGTCATTAAAATCATTAATATTATCATAGACCAGGCGAAACGAAACGTGCGAGGGGAAGGTTTTGCAAGACCGAAATTGGAAGCAAATATTATATTGTCAAGGAGGTAAAGAAATTGGTGGAGATAATTGGTCTTTAAGAATCATAGTATCAGAAGACCAATACATAATGCAGTTCACGAGCTACGATTATAAAACAAGACTTGTTGCTCTTATACTAAGTTTTAATAACTGTTGTTCTCCAAATTTGATTTCATATTCTTTTAAAGCCATTTTTTTCATTTCAAACAGTTGCAAACGAGCCTATTTAACACACTTAAGCTTTATTGAGGTTATTGCACTCCTTGATTATCTTTACACAGTTGTAAGGGTATGCAAATGAATAGAGGAGGAGGGCGTTACAGGCGTCTTTCTTTATGAATTCAACAATCATAATGGAACGTCTTTAATAAAGTCTTCCTCCCCTAATGCAGCAGCAGCCGCATCTGTAGTATGCGTGTTATAGTAGTTATTGTCATCAAATTTATTTTCAAGCATTGCATCATAAAGACTTTGTTAGACGCTCTCCTTCTTTTTTTAATACGAATTTCACATTCTTTTTCATCATCAGGCTGGGCTGTGCTGTGCTGCTTTTTGTAAGTTTGGTAGGTTGGTTGGTTGTTTGTTGACAATATTTGATAACTTGTGGTGTTTGTTTGCATAGCTGTCATCGTCTTTAAGACTGCACGGCACACAATTGACCTGAATGACAGGCATCGAGAAGGATTTTTCTGCCTCGAGTTTGATAAAAAAAAAAACGTTGAAATTAGTTGAGAGTGGGTTTCTAATGCCTGGTTTTTCTTTTTCAGTATTTTTCTACGGTTTTTTTTTGTAATTTTTCGTTTCGTTTTTAGTCAGCGTAGTTATAATGTGACATTTGCATTTCCGTTTCCGTGACAGCATCCATTACAGCAGCCATTACTACCACTTAATCGAGTTTCCAACATGTAATCAACACTTTCAATATTTGATGCCACTTGCAATACAAACACACACACACACTCTCTCTCTCTCTCTCTCTCTGTCTCTCTATGTCCTCTATGGCGGCTACTACAATAACAACAAAAATCATCATCAGTATCACTGGCATAATGGCAGCAAATAAAAGAATATAACGGAACAGAACAGAACACCAAGTAAAGAAATATTAGAACTAGTGGCCAGAGAGGGGCGAAAAGAGAGAGGGAGAGAGATGGGAAAGAGAATAATAAGTAGAGGAATTCCTATGAATTATGAAAAGATGCACAAGATGAAACGGAAGTGTTTGGAAATTCATTAAAATATTATGGCAGTCAAATGAGTGAATAAATGAGCAAAAAAAAAGAAAGGCGAATAAAAGTAAGGAGGGTCATGGTATGCAGCAAAAAAAAAAAAGAACAGAAAATACGATAAAAATGAAAGACATTTTCTTTAAAAAAAAAGCACAGAAAATTTATGCAAGTTAAGCGTCATTAAGTAGTTTTGCTTGCAAATAAGAAACTCAAGAAACAGGCAATGGAATGCCTGAAAACTATGATTATGAAAGAAAATTTTTTTGAAAGAAAAGAACAGGGCATCCTTTTTATAATTCAATTCAATTCAAACAGAAGGCGTTATTATGCGCCTACATTTTTTAAAACATAACGGGCATCATCTTTTTTGCCACTAGACTGCCGGCAAAATGTTCAATTCTGATGCGTTTTCGATACTCCTTCAGCCAGTAAAGTGCCAGCTTCATTAGAATTTCTTTCTTTTTTGCATGTTAAGAGAAGACAAAAGATGGACCAAAAAAAAAAGAAAGATTGTAATCATATTCAACAGAATTTATTTTAAATTATAATTGCTGTGATCTTTTCTCGGCCAGCATTATGAGCTGGCCATCTGTACATAGGGTGTGCACATCTTCACGGACTCTTTACTGGAAACTTGGTAAGGTTCATTGAAGTTAATGAGATAGACTTACAAGCATCAAAAGCAAAGGTGATAACGAAGGAATATTAAAAAAAAAAATACTCAACAAAAGACTTCAATTGTTGTCCTGCAATCTTGTCAGACATTTTTTAAATATTCAAGGAATTCTTCAAAACAAATAAAAGTTCTAAGACTGGGCGTGAAAACTCTCCTCCTGAAGCTAGAAATTTCAACAAAATCAAGAATCATGTTTTATTGAAAACGGGCATGTAATTTTGCTGTGACATGCAGAGACAGCAGTCACTGAGAAATTGAGTGGATAACAGTGTAGATGAGAGCTTCATAAAGTTTTTGAACAGCACCTTCATAACCAGGATGTATTCATTAAAAGCTATGTTATGTCGTATCATGATAACCCATATAATGTCGTGTCATGACAAGTCATGTCAAGTCATGTCAAGTTATGTCAAGTCATGTCAAGTCATGTCAAGTCATGTCAAGTCATGTTAAGTCATGTCAAGTCATGTCAAGTCATGTCAAGTCATGTCAAGTCATGTCAAGTCCATGTCCAGTCCATGTCATATCAAGTCATGTAAAGTCAAGTCATGTCAAGTCATGTCAAGTCATGTCACGTCATGTCAAGTCATGTCAAGTCATGTTAAGTCATGCTAAGTCATGTGAAGTGGTGTGAAGTCATTCCATGTCACGTCAAGTCCTGTCAAGTCAAGTCATGTCAAGTCATGTCAAGTCATATCAAGTCATGTCAAGTCATGTCAAGTCATGTCAAGTCATGTGAAGTGATGTGAAGTCATGTCAAGTCATGTGAAGTGATGTGAAGTCATGTGAAGTGATGTGAAGTCATGTAATGTCATATCAAGTCATGTCAAGTCATGTCAAGTCATGTCAAGTCATGTCAAGTCATGTCAAGTCTTGGCATATCACGTCCTCTAATATCATTTCCAGTCATATAATATCATGTTGTCATGTCATAACCTGTCATGTCATTTGAGTTCATATCAGGTCATGTCATAAAATTGTTAGTTTTATGACTACAATGGCGCATTGGGTGAGTTATCCTCATATAAATATGATGTCCTGGAAAATTGATCCTTCTATGATGATCAGCAATGAGTGGAGAACCTGGACAGCCTTTTATTTTCGTTTCTTTTAGGGAACATACGGTCGGGGTAGACTTGGTTACGAATGCTAACTCAAAGCTGGTTGCAGTGTGCAGGTTAGACCCTAACTGTACTTTTGAAGAGGAACGCAGTGGTACTGTGTTGTGAATTAATCGGTTAGACTTTGCTTGGGATGTTTTAGCACGTAGGGGGTGTAGAAATCGTCTGACTGCAGAGACTTAGACTCGGGCTCCCTGGTTGATACAGGATGCTTTAAATAGTGCTGTAGTTCTCTTACTATTTACGCTTAAATGATCGTATTTTACGACTGATCGTATTTAGCGGTTGTTTGTTGTTTAGTAGACGTAAAAGCCCGAGTTCGAGACCCAGGCCATAAATTTCCACGCTTTTATTTCACATTTTATTAATTCGCATTAAATTCTTTAAATTTAAAAATTAGAAAATTTAAAGACAACAAAATTTCTTTAAAATTTATTCACTTCGCACTATAATGCATGTCTCTGTGTGTGCGTTTCAAAGAGAATTCCCTATTAACGAGAATAATTTGTAGTTTTTTTGTTGTTGTTGTATGAAATATTTTGTAAATTGTTTAATAATATTATTGCTGTCCTCCGCCATTAATTAAATTAATTTCGCCAGCCATTAAAGTTATACACGTCTACAGGCAAAGTGAAAATGAGTCAGTCAATGAATGCCTGAACTGAATGCCAAAATCAATGATTGAATGAATGATTGAATGAATGAATGAATAGAATAAAGAAGAAGAAGAATGTCCTTTTTTGAGAATTTTAATTCAATTTAAAATGTTTGCTACTGCAGTCATTTTCAGTTTCTATTGAATTTCAAACGCCTTTTACGTTTGAGAAGATGTCATTTGCGCTAATTAAAGTGGAAACAAAAAAAAAATTAAAATTAAAATTAAAATGAAAATGATTTTCTAAATAATTTTAATGCAAAAGATTTTTACAGTCGAAAGAAGAAATCGTTTTAGAAGAGTTTAAGATTTCCGAAAATTATTTTCTTAAAGTGATTAATTCACTTAATAGCTGATGTTTGGACTGTGCTTGAATGCAATTATTGCCACGCACGTTGCTTGAATTTCATGCAATTGAAGGAATTTAAATTTTATTCGCACTACGTTTAATTGCAATACGACACGATCATTATACAGGTAATGGCTGCTAATCATTGAGTAAAGTGTCATGGCACTGGGGGAAATATATATTTTCGGGAAGAGTATCCATGGCCATTGGCTTTGATTCCTAGACGAGTAGAGATATGATAGAACGCACTATTCACATACGAATACTATTTCTAAAGCAGTAAATGTGGTCATAAATACTGAGCCTTTGTTGGGACTAAGCACTCTTGTTTCATTTTCTACAGGGTCCGCCTAATAACTTTTTTTTTTTTAAATGCTTTGAAAAGCAAAACTACTGAATATTTTCTCAAATTTCTTTTTTTACTTGAAAGTACAATCCTTCCGGTTAATAATGGAAAAGAATTTCATTCAAATGGCTGCCTCGGCTGGCCATGCAGTAGCCTACATGATCGGTCCAATTTTTAAGCACATTATCGATTGTGTGCAGCTGTATTTCACCAATGGCATCACGAATATATGGTCTTTAAAGCGTCAATTGTCTCTGGCTTGTCGGCGTAACACTTATCTTTGACGGCACCCCACAAATAATAGTAAAACGGTGTCAAATCGCAGCTCCGAGGTGGCCAAATGACATCAGCTCTGCGGCTGATAATGCGATTTTCAAAAACAGGGCGCAACACATCGAGTGTAGCTTCGGCTGTGTGGCACGTAGCGCCGTCCTGTTGAAATCAAATGTTGCCAATATCCTCCTCTTCAATTTTTGTGAACAAAAATTCGTTCAACATGGCCCGATAACGATTGACTGTAACGGCCACTCCTTGCTCATTTTCGAAGAAAAATGGCCCAATTATGCCTTTGGATCAAAATCCGCAGCAAACAGTAACTCGTTTTGGGTGCGTCGGCTTTTCAATGTATGCGTGCGGGTTTTCTGTGCCCCAAATGCGACAATTTTGCTTGTTTACATACCCGCCAAGATCAAAATGAGCTTCATCTGAAAATATGATTTTTTTTGCCAAAATCGGCATCTTATGTAAGTCAATCGTAAGTCGATTTCCCAGCGTTGTTCAAGCGTATACACAACTATATTCGTTCAGCGGAAGGATAAAACTAATTATCTGTCAAATCAGACATGAGCTAAGTGTTACCATTCATGAAATAAGCACTAGTTGAAAAAAAAAACGTTAGATGGCGGACCCAAGATTTTATTACCAATGAAATAAGAGAAATTGAATTCATTGCATTCCTAGTCTAATGAGTCTAGGAAGCTGAATGAGTCCTTTCCTTTAGAAATAGATTTTTAGGCACTTGTTGTATACGATTGCCGTTTGTATGTTGTAGCTTGTATGTGTATTGGCTTGTTATACGGGAGCCTGTGGTTCAAATCCCAGCTAAGATAACTTTAGGAAAACAAAATATAAAACTGGCAAAACCATTATATATATAATAAAATTCTCCTGAAAAGTTTCTCAAAAAATATGTCATTCATATTCGACTATAAGCTGTAGGTCCAGTCTCACACGCAACATAAATCGTGTGAGAAGCTAGGCCGTAATTCTGACTGAAGAGGTTTAATCACCAACTAAGTATGTGAGTTATATACGGTCACCTAAAATTGGTGTTAATGATGAGGCTATTGCACTTGATTGTTTCCTGAGAAATAGGAAAAATTGGCCGGTTCTAACTAAGATGGTATCTGGTTCTCAAACTAAAAACAGCAAGAGTATCTACGCTTCTCATATTTATACTTTCTTTGTCTAATAAAATCACCGAAGTGTATTATTAGTCGCGATCTGAAACAGCTCACATACATATATTTCGAACAAAACGAAATATGAAGAAAATATTTCATCGGCGGCTTCCTCTCAGCAGATTACTGGCAATAAATCTGAGAATTAATAAAACTGCCATGAAAAGTTTCTCAAAAATCTGTCGTTCGGAGTAGACTCAAATCTGTAGATCCCGTCTCAGTCATGTATAAATTTAACACAAACAACATAAGTGGTGTGCGAAACTAGGTCGTAATCCAGACTGAAGGATTGAAATGACCAATTCTGTATGTATGGAAGCAAGTAATGGAGGGATGGGATGCATGCAAACAAGGTAAAGTTTCTGACTGCGGCTAACGTGGCGACCACCAGGACGATCCTTGTCTTGCTGTATTCAAGTTGACATGCAGCCAGCCTTCTCGTGGCCCCTCCTGGATGGGATTCTAGCACCCGCTAGATGTTAACTAATGCGTGCAGTGAAGTCCAATCCCCTGGACGTTAAATTTGGGTTGTGCATAGGGCTTGGAACCCACCACGTTAAAATTTTATCCAATGAAAACCAGTAAAATCCATTCAAAAGTTGACGACCTCGTCAAACGTTTTAAGGACAACGATTTAAGAATAGGCACATGGAACGCCCGCACCCGCACACTGGGTAGGCGCTTCCGCCCAGTTGGCGGATGTTCTTATGAAATGTAGGACGGACAGCACTAACATACAGGAAATGCGATGGATAGGACAAGGATGCAAAAGGCTGGCATCTTGTGATGTGTATTACAGCTGCCATGAGAATAAGCACGAATTCGGACGCGGATTTGTGGTTAATAAGAGATTTCGCCACCTTATCACTAGGTTCACGCCTGTGAACGACAGAATAGCCACAATCTACATCAGGCCACAATTCTATAACATCAGCCTCATTTGTGCTCACGCTCACGTCGCGACGGAAGAAAAGGACGATGTGGTTAAAGAAGCCTTCTACTCTAAGCTACATACATACATACTTAATTGGCCTTTACAAACCTTCAGTCAGGATTACGGCCTAGCTTCTCAACACCACTCATGTTGTGTGCGTTAATTTTATACATGAGTGGCGGGACCTACAGTTTAAAGTCGACTCCGAACGACAGATTTTTTGAGAAGCTTTTTCATGGCAATTTTTACTCTCAGAGTTTTTGCCAGAAATCTGCTGAGAGGAAGTCGCCGAAGAAATACTTTTTGTATTTTGTATTTGATGTCTGACTCTAAACTAGACGACATATATGCAGAGGCTTCTGAGAGGATGTGTTGCAACATAAATGGTGTGAGAAGCTAAGTTGTAATTGTGACTGAAGGGTTGTAATGAGGAATTATGTATGCATATATGGTTCCACGGATTCTACATCACATATTTGTATAATTTTTGATTTTACATTAGCTTTTGCATGAGTTATGAATTACGAAACTGACTTCAGCAGATTTGTTGCCTTTCAAACACTTCTAGGTTTGAAGTAATCTACGGATTTATATGTGCAGCACTATTTAGCAGCGAAGTACACTGTGTGGATACTTTTAATGCAACCGAATGACATGAACGGTACCTTAAAGGAAAAACAATTAAAGAACTTTGCATGTAAGAAGCGCAATAGACACAAAACTTTATTGATTTTGCTTCTTACATTAGAAATAAAATGTGACAGCTTGAATGAAATTTTATGATGACACTATAGTTGTGCACCCATCATCTATCTCCAATCCTTAGTATTTTCCTGGATTGTTCACATGAATTTTATGATGATTTTTATCTGACACTTCCAAAGTCCAAAATTTGCAAATATTCTGCTGCTGTTGCTTAGAACGAACATAGGAGATGAGAAATGAAATTAATGTGTTGGCATTAAGAGATGCTGTAGAGCATCTCTGCTTTTAATGCCAACAATGAAAAGAAACAGCAAAAGTAGCAGCATCAGCATCTGCATCAGCAAAAGGAGTAGCAACAGGTGTTGTTAAGAAAATTAGTAAGATTTTCTTCAAATTCAAATGACTTAGAGAGAGAGAGAGAGAGGGAGGGAGATTGGTTACCAAGGATGGTCTACACAATACTAATGATGTTCATTGAGACCAAGATGATGATGATTAAGTGTTTAAAAATGAAGTAAAAGTGTTTGCAGTTCATTATGAGGTTACAAACGCATGAGAGGATGACAATGTTGCTCTTGCTGATGCTGACGTTGATGCTGATGCTGATGATGACAATGAAGACTGACAGCTGTGGGGTGTAATAGACAAAGACTTTGTTGAGTCTATTAGTAGACTGTGGCAACGACAACAGCTAGGAGGAGTAGGTGTTGGTAAAGACATGCTTAAACTTAAGTTTAAAGATGTCATCGATGATGCAGTTGTCCCTCCTAGACATTGGCACAAATCATGTTTTTGTGCACCATAATTCTCTTGGGGTCTGATGGCTCGGGGTATGGTAGCATAAGGGGTTTCATATACTCTCATGGCTGGACAGGGTCTTCTGCTTGCAACGCCCCTTACGGTTGTTTCCAGAACGCAAGATGCCGTTGCTTTTGTTAAATTATTTAGAGATGAGGAAACTTGTTTCATATTATTGTTGTTGATAATTTGTTGTTGGCAGCAGGGTTTTGAATTTATTGACCAATTTATGTCTTCTACGCTGGTTGCTGCATCATTTGCTTGTAATTTGTAGTTGTTGTAGGGTGATGACAACAAATAAATATTTTTGTTCGGCACTCTGTTACAATCGCTCAACAATTGATTTGTAATACTTGCAGCATTTTTACATTGCTGCTGCTTATGTTCCTGGTATGACGATGTAGTAGTTGTTGTTGTTGTTGCCAAACTATTATTATGGCCATTTGTTAGATTTTCCATTGAATATGCTTTCGATGTTAAAAGTTTTGTTAGAAATTTATGGCATTTACTGTGTCTGTCTGTTGCTTTTCTAATGCACGAGTTTTGTTCTATCGCGGTGTGTGCCTTTAAGGATTGATGCTGCTGCTCTCGTTGTTCAAGCAAGTGCTGTTGCTGCATTTGCTTTAATGTTGTCCTCACCATTTGTTGTTGTCTTCGGTGACGTCCAAAGATTTTCTGACGCACTTTATCTTCATTGCGACATAAATTGAAGGCACTCGTAATGGCCGCCTGTAGTTGTTCAGCAATTAAAGCCGGTCTTGGATAGTAACGATCTCGGCATACGGGACATTTTTCGGCACGTATACGACAATTGACACACAGCAAATGACCATTCTGGCATTGCATTGCGGGTGGTGTGATTGTATCCCGACACACTGGACACTCGATTAGGCTTAAAACACTCTGTACCACCAGTGACAGTCTTTGCAATGTACGTGGCATCGGTGCTGCACATAAACTCTGCAATGAAATGGAGGAAAAAATGCACTTCATCGTTATTTTTGATGGCTTTTTGTCATGAACAAACATTGATTTTTTAAAACAAACAATAGAAACAGATGAGGAGGAGAAGGAGAAGGCGAAGGAGAAAATAAGTTTTCGTATTAAATTTCCTGTAAAATGAAATGTACCCTACGCTATAAGTGAGAGAAGCTATTGGCATATAGCATTAATATGTTAAATATTAAACACATACATCATGGGTGGCGTGAGAAGCTAGGTTGTAATCCTGACTAAAGGGTTGTAATGGCCAATTAAGTGAGTAAGTAAGGGAATTGTTTAGCCGCTTGCGAAGCTTAACAATCGATTATAATCACTTCAAAAATGATGTATTGGACTGGGTTCATAGACCAGAAGCTTATGAGAATAATGAATTGGTGGACTTTCAAATGAATCAGGAGCTTAACTTGCGTTTATTCTGAAAACTAATGTTTAAGCCACAGGAACAAAATCTATCGCTAGATACAGTAGAATTGATCTCTCCTACTTTAAGTACATTTCTTTGGTCGATTAAGGCCTCTTCACGGATTGTGCCTAAATTTCTTAAAGCGCATATATTGCATGTAAATGGTGGGCCATTCAAAGTTTTAAATTTTAAAATGCCATGAAACAAAAACGATTTGAAATTTTGCCAAATCTATAGTTTTATTGTGAAGTACAATTGTGTTAATGGAAATTTTATTTCATTTATAAGGCTGCCGTTGCTGGCCTCATTGTAAATGATTCCATCGTAGGAATTTTCGTTCACCTTTCTGAGTGTATGGGGTCGTATCTCGGCAATGGCTTCACGAATGTTGGCCTTCTAATGCTCAAGTGTCTCTGGTTTGTGGGCATAACACTTTTCTTAAAACATCGCCCTAAAGAAAATAAGCCAACGGTGTCAAATCTTAGCTTCTTGCCGGCCAATTGCCAATACAATTTTGACCAATTAGGTAAACGGCCATCAAACGTTTGACGCAATATATCGATTGTGGCATGAGATGTGTGGCAAGTCGCACCATCCTGTTAAATCCAATAAATCCCAACGTTGCACAAGCGTAAATCAATTCATTATACTATGTTCAGACATGCATTTTTATTGCGTAAATCGCAATAAACGCCATTATTGAGCTTAATATTTCATATAAAGTTTCAGTTAATTATTGCGCAATAAATACGCAAATTTTTATAATATTGAGTAAAACTTAATATGCAGCACTGTCATGAGTATGTTCAGTGCGCATATTACAATTATCCAAACACTTTGTGTTGATATTTGACAACTCAACTGTCAACAATGACAAATAAAACCAGCTGTTTTGTTTACCAGCTGTCAAATGAATATTGAATAAGCAGTTGAACTGCGTATATTATTATGTCTGAACACTTAAAATATTGTTCTCAAATAACTGAATATTGACTCAATAAAAGTGTATGTCTGAACATAGTATTACGTTCAGTGGAACGTGAACTGTGGAAGTGAATTTTGTGACAGAATAGAAAAAACATAAGTATTGCCAGATTCGAAATAACTGATGTTTCAAATTTAAATCGATAGATACCCCAACCGATAGAATATTATAGGCTTTTGCACAATACATATTCGCTTGCAATGTTTTCTAACCTCACATAATAAAAATTATAATTTCATGTCGCTGATGTCTTCCAAACATTCTTTGTCAACGAAGTTCTTCCAAAGAATTTTAAAATTTCAACTTTTTTTTTAAGATTTCTAAGTGCATAATTCCTTTTGACAACCACTGGCAAGAGGTGACCTAATTTATATTAT
Organism: Sarcophaga rosellei; assembly: GCA_930367235.1. NCBI lineage: Eukaryota > Metazoa > Arthropoda > Insecta > Diptera > Sarcophagidae > Sarcophaga > Sarcophaga rosellei. The sequence continues at coordinate 14,753,503 of OV884017.1, forward strand.
GAAACTTCTTTAACGGTATTAATTACTAGCTTATGGTCTCTATACTGTAAAGTAGAGCACTTATGAAATGTCCACTACACTTACAATCTCAATAAAAAAATCCCAGAATTTTTTTATGGCAATCAAGTTGGGTTTTTTTTGTTTTTTGTTTGTGTGTAAACTCCTTTCGTTTCATTACTTACCTCTTCATTGCATTTGGTATTACAGTTGGTACTCCAGAGTAATAACGTGACTTGATGTTGTGAGGATTTTACCAATTTTGCAATTTCCGTGATACGCAAACCCAATACATCACAGCCATTAACCTGTCAAGGAAAGGAGATGCACAACAAATGCAACAACAACAACAAAAACAATATTACTTAAAAATAAAAAAATAACAACAACAAATGAAAGCAAATAAAAAATGAAATGAAAATCTTAAAAATACACACACACACACACAAAAAGAGAAACAAATCCTTTTATAAGAACACAGGTACAGGAAAGCAAGTAAAAGTATCAAAAACATGTCCTGCCCGAAAAAAATGATTTCAAAAACAACAAAAAATGAAAGAAAAACACAGAAAAAACAACCCGATGAAATGGCAGGAAAATGCATTTCTTGACAGGACGAAAAGAAAGAAAGAAAAAAAAACGACGCTTCCAAATGAAGCCAAGTGACGTGCATTTGCAGGCAATTTTTTTATGGAAAGCAAGAGAGAAGAAGAGAGAGTGAAAAGTTGTCAATAAATTATAAACCACTAAAAATTTTAAACACCATCAATCCAAAGTGCTCCTCTTCCTTCTGCTTGCTCTTTTGCATTGCCTTCCTTACCATACCATGCACAATATTTCAAATATTAATGTTAACAACAACAGTCCCATATACCAAAGCACATACAATAAATCATTGCGAGTGTAGTAAATTAACAGAGAACAACAAATGTTAAGAGCACAAGGAAACACTATTATCTGTACAAAATAGAACAGTACTATCGACTCTCTGATACTTTATAACAACGTAAGCATGTTAAGCTTAACAACATCTTGTTAAGCAACATTGTTTGTATGCATACATATGTATACCTGATATTATTTGGTTTACATTTCTTCTGTTAACAGAGCAAAGCAACATGTTTATAAGAAATTACTTGCCATTGTGCTTGGAAACATGTTTACTGAATGGTAGTTTCAACATTTTAATAAACATTATGACTGTTATAGTTCGCATAACTTTCTTGTGTTTATTTTTTAACATTTCTTTAACGTTTCTTATGAAACAAATTGCTGCCTATACATAAATATTTATACATACATGAGTTTAATTGTTTTTGTTAAACTAACTTAAATTTTTAATATTGTTTTTGTTAAATTGCGATACCCCTTTTACTATAAACTAATTGACTTTCCTTTAGTGTTAAAATATATTTGAACTTGACCTTGTTTGTATGCCTTCAAAAAAAAAAATGCCATTTAAAATGCTTTTATAAAGAAATGTTAAAGGAAGTCATTAGTAAAGAATTTCAATAAGAAAATAAAAAATAAAAGAAACAGAATAGTAATAAAATTAAACATTATTTTAAAAGGGCATTTCATTCTTTGATATTTCCTTGCGAAATATGAAAAGAATGTTGAAGCTATTTTGTTTTTCTTTCAATGGTTTATATTGTTTAAATAATATTGGGTATGGGTAAAAATAATTTCAATTTAAAGAGCTGCTATTGCAAAGCACTTTAATATATTAAATAATAAATACATTCAAAGGAAAAGTCTCCATATACCGTTGTATGTAGAATTTTTTCTCGTTAATTTAATTTGTTTCCCCTGTAACTTCTATGTCATAATTTTTCATATTCGTTTTGCTTTAAACATTCATGATTGTAAATGACTTAAACAACGTCATAACATCTTTTTTAATTTGATATAAGTACACTGGTGGATGTAGACTTTTTTCTTTGACTGTACATTAGGCAATGCATTTGGACATGAATATTTTACGCCACAATACTAAGTGATTGTAAATTTTTGTCAACGCTGGGGGAAATGATGAACTGCTTTTGGAACTCTTAGGATATGAACTGAGGTCTGGGTATAAATTCCAATAAGACAGACCTCGTTTTGTTCGAGAGTAAGTACAAAATTGGAACCTTCAGGTTGTCGAGGTTAGGTGGTAAAGAACTTTCGTTGTCTTCTGAGGTCTAGTACTTGGGTGTTGTCCTGGACAGCAAGCTGAACTGGAAAAGAAACACTGAGGAAAGAAAGAAGAAGGGAGTGAATGCTCTATACCAGGGTAGGAACTCCATAGGTAAGAGCTAGGTCTCCCGCCTAGGGTCATTCGCTGGATATATCAGGCGATTGTTAGACTGGTTATTACTTATGGTTGTGTTGTTTGGTGGAGTGCCTTGGATAAGAGTTTTCAACGGAAAATATTGGATTAGGTTCAGCGGAGCTCGAGTGTGGAAGAGTTGTCCTCAGGCTGTTCTTGACACTATGCTCAGCCTGACTCCGCTTGATTTGAGGAAATCGGGCTGATTGATCTGAGGAAATCGGGCTGCTGGAAACAGCGCTCGATAGATCACTCCAGAGTTCTGAACGTCGTCTTTCCTGAGGGGAGGTACGGACTTTCGGAAAAAGCCACCGACTATATTGTGCCTGAGGCTATGTCCGTGCCTGATTTAAGGATACTTATACCGGAAAGGGCACAATGTCAGCAAGTCACTGAGATCGTGCCAAATGATCCTGTTACTCTTATCCTGATGGTTTCTTAAGTTACAGATGTATACAAATAAATTGGTTTGGATTGGATTGGATTACGACCTAGCTTTTCACATCACCATCATGTTGTGTGAGTTAATTTTATTCATGATTGGCGGAACATACAGTTTAGTGACAGAATTTTGGGAACTTTTTCTGGGCCACTTTATTTGATCCCAGAGTTTTTGCCAGAAGACTGCTGAGAGGAAGTCAGCGAAGGAATATATTTTCATATTTCGTTTTGTTCGAGATGGTTGGACTGAGGTTTGAACCATGGCCTCACGTCTAATATGCCAACTCACTACGTACTAGACTATGGCAACTTAGCCCTTGCCATCGCTTAAATTCGGCCTGATTTATACGCCAGTCATTGAAAGTAGGAAATTTCGTATGAAGAAGCCATGGCGGCCATTTGAACGATGTTATATTCCGTGCCTAATGCCATCATTGGGTTTTTCAAATGAATAAAAGCAATTCGATGTTATCTTACACACTCTGTGAGAAATTTAAAGAAAGGAAGTGCTATGTATAGTGAAATTATTAAATGTAATCGTATCGATATTGTAAACAAAAATCACACATTCATTTCTCCTGAATGTGCGCTTACGAATCAATTAAACAAATTCGTATACAAATGGCCTATTCTGACCTATTTTTCTATTTCTCTGAAGATTAAATGTCTCGTCTAATCATTAGAAAAATGTTTTCATTTTTAAGTTTTTTCCCTATGCAACAGCATAAAAACTGTGTATGTTTTGCAGTATTTAATGACTTTAACAAAGACCTGCGGATACAAATGATTTCCATACGCAGCCCCCTAGGGCCGTATGCTCGCTCACACCTTGCTGAAAAGAATTTCTATGAAAAATTAAAAAAAAATCGATTTGAAATAAAATATTAATGTTGCAACAGCAGCAGGGAGATCCAAATGAATAGATTGATAAACAAACAAAAATAATTTTTTTTTATTTTTTAAATGGAAATGACAAAATAACGATTTATTTATTTATTATTTATTTATTTACTATGTATGTATTTAGATAACAAAATGCACTAAAGTGGAAAATTATGAATATTTTAACGAATAAATATTCATTATGAGCTATTTCATGCAACAACAGCGGCAGTGGCAGTGGCTGCATATTTTTTTAAATTTTTTGTAAATGAATGTTGCATGTTATCATGCAAAGTGTTGAAAGTGTGTTAACGCCGCGACAATTGCAATTGCAATTATCATGTGTATGTGCAATGTGTGTGTGTGTTTGTAAAATATAAAACTTTTTGAAATTTTTGCAAAATTACTCAATGAACCGTAATGGTGTTAAAATTAATAATCATATACACTATGTATGCATGTCTGTCTGCTTGCAATTCATATATAAGAGCACATTTACAGTTATAAATCCTTATAAATTGTTGTTATTTTAATTTGTACGTTTTGTATTAGCTTAACTGTCACCGTGTTTATGTTAGAAATACACACACATCAATGCATATTCACATCAATTTATACAAATTTATTTACGCACACATTTACAATTAAAAGGTGCCCAATATTATATATATCAATCAATATGCATACTTTGTATAATTAATTATGATTTTGTATGTTCGTATGTATGTGTAGTTACATATATATGTCTAAATGCCCAGTTGGAAATATGGTACCGGAAACTAAGATTTGTTTCAAAATATATTTGCCAAGAGTTTAATAGCATTAGCCGTACTATGGAACTTATAACATAAAGCTTTAACCTTTAAGTGACCTCAAAAGTGCGGTTAATACTCGCATGGCTATCCCATACCTCACTACTAACACTCAATACAAGTTTATTTGTGTCCTTCAAACTGTAATTAAGTGTCTTAAGAAAATTTTCTTTGGAAGACTCTTGGCTAATAGGGAAAGAAAAAACTAAGGTAGAAGAAAAGATGAAGACGTTCGGGACCAGAAAGGCTATCGAGGTCACAGGTCCCCCTAGTGAAAGTGAAATGCATCATGGTCTCTTCAACAGTAGCGATGTAACGATTGAGAAAAGGGAATGTTACGGCAGGATTTCCTTGAAATTGTTTTCTATAATAACAACAACAACTATTGAAGCTATAGGATCTTACTTTCCTCTTTAGAAGAGGCAATCTCCGAGTGAAAGATGGATTATAAGATTGAGTCTTTGAAAAATTTCGGTGTGATACTATAGATAAAGGCTAATCGGATATAAGTAATTGTCAGACAAACATAATAGACGCTTGATTTTTTTAATGAGAATGAATAGATGCGACATAACTTTACTTATGAGAATAAATACAGGGCAGTATTATTGTCTGTCTGCATAATGTGTTCACTAGTCCAGTTAACGTCGTTGTCAGTAAGGATTAGTCACTCACTGCCTAGCACTTGATAGGTGTACATGTGTTCTAATGATTCATTAATCCTCATTACAGAATCATTACAATAGGGCGTAAAGCGAGAATGTGTTTGTGTGAGAATGTGTTTTATCATCATGACTCAAATTACCCAACAAATGTTTAGAACGCATCAAGCCCATTTGGTTAGAGAAGATTCTCTGCCTCACTCCATCCTATCTATCGCGTAAATATACTCTTTCAAACATTTATTCCCATTTCACAGAAAGGTTCTGGCCCTAATCAAGCCGTTTAAACTTCTCTCTCTGCCCTTTGCCGAAAATTTCAAAAAAACTAGCATTTCCCTGCCTAGTAGCCATCCGAGAATTCGGCTCGTCAGATCTAATTTGAGCACATCTTGAGATGGCATCGATTTCTACTTGGAACATACATACGAGTTTTCCCCTTGGAAAACTTTGGATTTATTCTTGCGCTTGTTCCACTATCTATCCTAGACCTACACGTACAGCACAGAATGGACCCAGGTGCATAAAAGATGTTCAATTCACTCTATTATTCAGACTCGTTGTGAAAAAATTCTTACCGGCTATTGTCTTATAGGAAGACATGTTTAACACTTTGGAACGAAAAAATGCGACTACTAACGCAACTGTGTGTCTCACTAGAACTCACCTAGTGATAATGGTACAAACATAGCTCTTTCGGGGATTAATCGGATGTCTTAGGCATGAAAGCGAACAGCATTTTAGCTTTTGCATAGGGCATAGGGCATGATTAAAAAATAAAAATATTCAAAATGATTTTGTTTATTATCCCCCATATTTGTTTTTCCAACTGGGTATTCAAAAACATGCATAAATAATGTCGTACCTATTCACTCTCATTCAAATGATGACAGTATCGCTGTATTCGTATATGTGAGTGAGGGAGTATGTAACTATACCTGTGTGCGTGATTATATTTATATGTATATTGTACACATGTATGTATGTATGTATGTATGTACATGCGAATAAAGTTATAAATAAAATTAATCGTACGATATTTATTAATTAAATTGATATTTATTTGTATGTAAATGTGATAATTATTTTTAATTAATAATTATATTCTAGTGTATGTGTATGTGTGCGTGTGTGCATATATGTATGTACGTTTAGTTGGTTGTCATATTTTAGTCAAAATGCAAAAAGGAAAATTATTACAAAATAATGAATATTAAATGAGGTCACGTTATTGGCATCAACAATAACAGCAACAAGAGCATCAGCAACTACATACACAACTAATTATTACTCATATTTTTTTCTCATTTTCACCGAAATAAATTTGTATTAATTTAGTACCTCTTAAATGTTATAAATGATTTAATTTTTTATGATTATAATCGCTGTTATTATTATTATTATTATTATTATTATTATTATTATTGTTGTTGCAATATGAGTAGTATGGGCAGGCATATGGTGTTAATTTGTTACTTAAATTTATCAGAAAAACAAAAACAAAACAAAAAGAAATTAAATTTATCTCGTATGCATTTAAATTGGCAAATAAAATGGAAAACAAAATTCTGAATTTAAATGTAGCGAGACTCATATATAATTTGTCATTCGGAGTCGACTTTAGACTGTAGGTCCCACACAACATAAGTGGTGTGAGAAACTAGGTCGTAATCCTGACCGAATCGCTATTATGACCAATTATGTATGTACATATAGACGCCTCCATTCTATAACGTTCTAAGTGTACTTAGAACGTTTTTAATGGTCTTGCATTTTTAAATTCTACGTTCTCTAACTTAAATACTGTCAAAATTTGGTTAAGATGTGCTGATCCGTTCCGAAGTTATAGAGAAAAACCTACTTAGAATACACATATAGTCGTATGTCGCGTGAAAACTTTGAGAGCTCATAACTCAAAACACACTTTTTCGACTTAGAATGTTATAGAACGGAGGCGTCGATATGAGACTCATATATGCTGTTATTAAGTTAAGCAATTAAAATTAAAAATTACGCTCTTTAGTCAGGATTACGACCTAGTGTATAACAGCACCCATGTTAATTTTATCCATGAGTGGTGGGACTTAGAAATTACAGTCGATTGCCAGAAGACTACTGAGTGCAAGTCGCTGAAGAAATATTTATTTTTTTTTCAAATTTCCTTTTGCTCTGATGTCCAGACTAATTTTTGAACCAGAGATCAGCAATGAATCGTTTTTTCGCTTCTCATAAGTACTCATAAAATTTTGAATATATGTAAGTGAGTCAACAGTACATAACATTCGAAATATGCCTACTCATTCAGATTCATAAATTTAGAAAAATACTTATAATACTCATAAATGATTTGAGTGATACGAGTCATTCATCCAAATTTACAGTCTTAGTTGTTGTTGGCTTTACACAAAAAAAAAAGAGAAGAAAGAAAAATACAAAGACAGCAAGCAAAGCAAACACACAACCTTCTAATGAGTATTGTAGTGTTCATATGCGAATCATATTTATTTTGTGATTCTTGTAAATGTTGAGTAAAGGAGAGTCCAAATCAACAAAATCATGCGTATTGTTAAATATGAGTACGATGAGTACTTCAAACTTTGAATATGAGTATGATATTAAAATAAGTATGAATGCATATAAGTATCAGAAATTATGAGTATGATTCGAATCTTCTCATCATTTTGAATTCTCATTGCTGATCTCTGGTTTGAACCAAAGCCTCTCGTCTAATAAGCCATCACCCTACCTACTGAACTACGGTTACTGATTATTTTTCGGGTTTTGAAAAATTTTGAGAATTGAAGAGTCTCCAGATCGGTACTCATGCCAAGTAATTTTTCTGCAACTGCCAGAAACTGTAATTATTTTTGCATTTTTGTACTACTAAACGTGGCTGTTCTCTTAAAGTCTACTCTTCAGTAATGCCACTGTGACTTGTAAGAAAATGAATTCATTAGTAACTCATAAAATATTCACGAACAAAATTGAATTTTATACGCATTGTACGCTTAAAAGTAAATTTTTTGGCAGAACGTCAAATGGAACCTAAAAAAAATGTTTCGTGTCCATGAATATTGAGTTTAAATTTGAAATTGCTAATACAGTCAAATACATAAAGAATTAACAACAACAAGCATATAACAAAGATCGTTTTTCTTGGGAATTCAAATTTTGGAGCTGATAACTCCATCCTCTGCCTTTCCGGTATTTATATAAGGTTCACATTTTGTCGAATTGCTTAACTACTTAATTATTTACTATAACCCTTTAGCTAGGATTACAACCTAGCTTCTTTTTGTTCGAGATCTCTGAACCAGATGTTAGGCGTACACACACTCATTATAAGACTATGCTGAATTCGTTGTTGGATTGGAGTTACCTAAAAACTTCTTCCTGATGCGTAAATATTTTAATGTGTGCTGTGACTCAGAAAAGATAGTCTTCCTGGCCAACGAAATAATCTAGAGTTTGAATAAATTGCGACAAAACTTGATTGCGTAAGACTAAATAGAGCGCAGAAATCAGCTTCGAAGATAGAAATAAGTTTTCGAGATTTAATTTTCGCGAAAGGCTGCAAAAAGGAGGTATCCACAAAAAATCCTTCAAAATCAAAAATTCCATACTTAGGGTTTGAAAGTGCTCAGACCAAATGCAAGAATTTAAGGCAATACTTAGGAGTTATACTTCGCCGTTGTCTAGAGGTTAGTGTATTGGCTTATTAGACATGGGGTTCAAAAGAGAGATCAGCAATGAGTATTCAAAAAGATGAGTAAATTCGAATCATACTCATAATTTTTGATTCTTATACGTATTCATACTTATTTTAATATCATACCCATACTACTCATGTTCAAAGTTTAAAGTACCCATCATACTCATATTTAACAATACGCATGATGTTATTAATTTCGGCTCTCCTTTACTCAACACATACAAGAATCACAAAATGAGTATGATTCGCGTACGAACACTACGATACTCACTAGAAGGTTGTGTGTTTGATTTGCTTGCTGTTTTTGCTTTTTCTTCTTCCTTTTTTTGTAAATGCAACAACAACTAAGACTATAAATTTTGATGAATGATTCGAATCACTTGAATTATTCGAATCATTTATGTGTAATTATAAGTACTTTCCAAAATTTATGAATCTGAATGAGTGGCCGTATGAATCAAACATATTTCGAATGTTATGAGTTTGATGTCAACGTTGTACTCATACTCATTGCAACCTGTACTTAAAAATCAATGTTGTAGTGAGTACAAATGAATCGGAGTAGTTGAATTTCAATACTGTTGACTCACTCATACTCAAAATTTTATGAGTACTTATGAGTAGCGAAAAACGATTCATTGCTGACCTCTGGTTCAAACCGCATTTTAGCCATCTCCAACAAAACGAAATATAAAAAAATATTTTTACGGCGACTTCCTCTCAACAGATTTCTGGCATAAACTCTGGAAATAAATAAAAAATTGCCACGAAAAGCTTCTCAAAAATCTGTCGTTTAAAGAACTCATGGATATAATTAACGCTTACAACATGGGTGATCTGATAAACTAGGTTGTAATCCTGACTAAAGAGCGTAATTTTTAATTTTAATTGCTTAACTTAATAACAGCGTATATGAGTTTCATATGTTGAAACATAATTGATCAATACAACCCTTTAGTCAGGATCACAACCTAGTTTCTCACACCACTATTATTGTGCGTGTTAATTTTGTACATGAGTAGCGAGTCCTACAATTTAAAGTCGCCTGTGAATGACAGATTTTTAAGAAACTTTTCGTGACAATTTTTTATTTACTCGCAGAATTTTTGTCAGAAATCTGCTAAGAGGAAGCCATTTTTCTCAATCACTTTTAAAAACTTTGGCCTGGAAGTACGCCCAAAATTTTTTCGTGGACACTCCTTAGTAATTATTGAAACATACACTTATGAAATGAATAAAATAAAAACAATTATTTTTTAAATTAATTATTGAAAAACCATTAATACTGACCTCTAAAATACAATCGCCGGCTTTAAGGTCACTTTTGGCAGCGGGTGTAAATTCATCAACAGCGCTTACCTAAAGAGAATTTGAAAGTGGAATTTCATTTTTTAAAAACTCAAGCGTAACGTAAAGGCCTTTAAATTATACCCAAGGATATGGATCCCATTTGGTGCGTGTCAAATGAAAGCCACAAGCGCCATTAGGCGATTTATCAATTTTTATAAAACGCACTGTGGAATCATAATGATCATCATCATCATCATCTTCATTATCATCGTCAGCACTAACATAATTATTTTCCTTTTGAGATATAAAACAATGACTTTCGTTTTCCTTGCAACGATTTTCATACACTGTTTTTGTTTGTTTAGCTGGTTTCTGGTTCTCTGGTAGATTTTCGTTGTCTAACTCCTCCAATGATTTTGTTTTAATTGACAATAATTCAACAACATTGTCTTCAATAGTCATTTTAATTGTATTTAATTTAATTTAATTGTTTTAATTCAAAAATATTAATGTTCACTTTAGTTTTTTCTTTTCGTTTTTTATTCTGTTATTAACGCCTTTGATTGAAACACGTCAATAACGTGTGTGTTGTATAGACGGATTTAAGATTTCAACTGAATTCGCATTGCTTTGTATCTCATTTTAGCCTTTTTTTTCATTCTTCTATTCATTGTCTATTTATTTATTATAGGTTTTCTTTATATTGTGGCTCTCTTAAATACTTTTGTTTGTTATTGTTGTTGTCATCGTTTTATTAACTCTTAAAATATTTTTATTTTCGATTCCATTTTCTTATATCGTACATACATTCATATGTATGTTTTATTATTAACAGTTTCATTTTATTTTAGCTTAAATCGAGCATCACATTTGTAAATATTCATGCTTGTGGTTAAGCTCTATGTACCCTATATGGTTAAGCTAAGGTGCGTTAGGTTCAGGAATCCATATAACATAACAGAGATAAATTGTTGAATGCCAACTGAAAAGACTCTTTCAAAAATCAGCAAAAGATCTTGGATTTTGGAAACTACAGCACCACAATATGTACTAGGGCAGGACAAGATATAGAAGCTTATTTCAGAATAAGGATTCCGCCTAGCCCTCACTGTTTTAGTACTAAAAACTTTTTTAATGTAATTAAAAAGTTTGGCATGACCTCATACACTCCCAGAGAGATGAAAAAGATTAGATAAACATTTCTTACAACTACATCCAAACAACATACATACATACATACATATATAATTGGTCATTAGAAACCCTGTCAGGATTACAACCTAGCTTTTCACAGCATTATGTTGTGTGTCAGAGATCAGCAATGAATAATTTTTTCGCTACTCATAAGTACTCATAAAATTTTGAGTATAAATGAGTCAACAGTATTGAAATTCAACTACTCTGATTCATTCATACTCACTAAAACATTGATTTATAAGTATAAGTTGCAACGAGTATGAGTACAACGTTGACATCAAACTCATAATATTCGAAATATGTTTGATTCATACGCCTACTCCTTCAGATTCATAAATTTAGAAAAATACTTATAATACTCATAAATGATTCGAATCTTTATCAAAATTTACAGCCTTAGTTGTTGTTGCATTTACAAAAAAAGAAGAAAGAAAAAGACAAAGACAGCAAGCAAAGCAAACACGCAACCTTCTAGTAAGTATTGTAGTGTTCGTATGCGAATCATACCTATTTTGTGATTCTTCTAAATGTTGAGTAAAGGAGAGTCCAAATCAACAACATCATGCGTATTGTTAAGCATGAGTACTTCAAACTTTGAATATGAGTAGTATGAGTATGATATTAGTATAAGTATGAATGCGTATAAGTATCAGAAATTATGAGTATGATTCGAATCTACTCATCTTTTTGAATACTCATTGCTGATCTCTGATACATGCATACATTGATCATTACAACCCTTCAGTAAGGATTCCAACCTAGCTTCTCACAGCACCCATGTTGTGTGTATTAATTTTATTCATGAGTGGCGGTACCTATAGTTTGAAATCGAGTTTAAAAGTTAAATTTTTGAGAAACTTTTTCATGGAAAATTTAGTTTACTGTCAGAGTTTTTGCCAGAAATCTACTAAGAGGAAGTCGTCGAAAAAATATTTGTTCATATTTCGTTTTGTTTGAGATGTCTGACCTGGGGTTTGAACCGTGGCCTCACATCTAAGAAGCCAACACACTACCTACTATATTACGGCGTCATCATCCAATACAACACCCCGAATTATTTACACAGAGAGCTCTTAAGGTATATCAATCATTTGATTGTCTGGAAAGACTTTTCTAGCGTAAATGTGGAAAAATCAGACGTCTTTGATTTTCTACTCATGAAAATCCGATGAAGGAACCTGCGTAAGAAATTTTCAAATGTCTTATACTTTTGACAGATTCTACACCACACCAAGTATATCTAACTATTTTGACAAGCTATTGCCAACACATTAGAAGATTTGATTTAAACCATATCGAGTTAACTCTGTAAATTACGTCGTGTTGTGTTCATGCTCATGACTGAACAATCAGGTCTGGGCTACGAAGGAATCGCCTGAAATTAAAAAATAGCCGTTGATTTGGAAACAATCCTCAAGGCAATATATACCTCTAGTATAATGGAAAGGTTCATATATGAAACAAAAATTCAGAGAAAATCTGTCAGAGACTACCAAAGGACAAGCATAAATTCTGAGTATCTGCGTTTCAATATCTTGTATGAAATTTTAAATTAATTGTGCACTAAAGATGGTTTCAAGTATCTTCATAGACTACAAGGGGTAAACCTACCTCATTGTGGTGATTACTGGTCATTGGCTAAACGAGCTAAACGAGCAGACGGAAATACTAACACTTCCGTAAAATAACTTTGTCAGAAATGTAAACGATGTAAAAGAAACTAAATCCTTTCTTTGTATTGCATTATGAAACCATAATGAAATTTCTTGAGGATATAGCCGATTGGCATTCATTGATTGATATCTGAGAGCTTCAAGGACTCATAGCAATTTCAAAGTAGTTTGATTATGATTTTAATTATTTCTAAAATGACTTTCCTCAAGCGAGTGTTTCGTGAAAAGTAATTAAAATGGTTAATTTGCTGGAAAGCCATCCTATACTAAGGAGCCATCCCCTACTAATGAGGGTATGGTATTGGAACTCGAAAATCCGTTTTGAGAGATAGAATAAAGGCAGTAATGTTTATGTTAATCTCTTTGTTTGAATCTCTTTGTGTTGTAAGTGGTGGTCTGCAAAAGGAGCGTTTAACATATCTATAAGAAGGTAAAGGACAAAAGAAGAAAAAAATAAAGGCATCGCCTGAGACATAAAAGCTTCATTAGAAATTATTTATGTTTTCGATTTAATAGAAGTCGTACAACGGAATTAGTTCAGAGGCACTGTCTAAAACACTTTCATAAGCATGCTTAATAACTCGTATTGAAGGCGCCGTAGTCTAGTAGGTAATGTGTTGACCTATTAGACGGGACACCATGGTTCAAAACCCAACTCAGATATCTTGATCTTCGAAGATAGATATTTCTTCGGCGATTCCTTCCGAACAGCCTTCTCTGAGAGTAAATTATCATGAATAGTTTTTCAAAAATCTGTCTTTCGGAATCGACTATAGGTCCCGTCACTTACTGATAGAATTAATACACACACAACATGAGTGTTGTAAGAAGCTAGGTCGCAGTCCTGATTAAAGGGTTGTAAATGCTCATTAAGTTATATTGTATGTATGTATTTTAAAGATATCATAGGGGGAATACTATTTACACTAAATTACGGCAGCAAGGACTACTAGCTTCCGTCAGAGCCATCCAACTAGTCATCAGTCTTCTTAAACCTACGCTAGAACGCCTCATTATTAACGGTTTTTAAGAATTTTGTGATTTGATTTCAAATTCCTATAAATAGGGCAACAAAGTATCATCTAATGGCCCTAAAAATTTCTTTACATTTTTAAATAATGTTTGTTGTTGTTGTTTTTTTTTAAATTTAATTTGTTAATGCTTTACTAGAGATTCACTCTTGGCAAAAACGTTAAAACAAAAAATTGTTAAGACAAACAAAAAAAACAATAACAAATAAAAGATATTTCCCTCTCTTATATTTCTTTTGTTTTTGTTTTTCATAAGCGATTTCATAATCAACAGATGTGTTGACTTTTTCTCTATTTGGACGTTGTTGTTGGGGTTTTTCATTGTTTCTTAGCGGACTTTATTTCTCACCGAAAATAAACCAAGAGACTCGGTACAATAAATGAATCATTTTGCTGCCGTGTATTTCAAAAATACAGCGACAACGTTTAATACCCAGCGACAGTTAGGCAGACGTAGAACAAGAGTATCGGTAGCGGTATTGCTGGGATAAAAACAAAATATTGTCACGCGGATTTATTTTTTTTTTTGATTGTTTTTTGGTTTTCATTTAATTTTAATTTATTTTATATTTTTAATGTGTTAATATTATAAATTAAAAATATAATTTTTAATTTTGAATATTAAAAAGTGAACGAATTGTTACAAATTATTGATTGATGGTATACTTCGCCTTTCGTGTAAACAAGTGTAAACATGTTCTAGAACTAATAGAATACAATGTAGCACTCGGACGTATATTTTCTGTAATTTGAACAGCAAGATCTGTTTGATAAAAATTGCAATCGCTCTTAATGGATTTGTAATTTAGTTTGTAGAAGACATATATCATTTTAAATGGGAAGTTAAAAGCGGGCATTCTTTAATTAAAATTGTAATTTTGTTAAGGGTAATTAAGATTACATTGTTAATTACAAGTTATATTGTATATCAATTAATGAAACTAAGACAATGTAAAGAAATAATAAAAAAAAGATGGGAGAGTTGTTTTGTAGCAGCCCTACGTTCAGAATACGGATGAAATTTAATATACATACGTGGTGGCGCAAAAGTTGCCACTCGATTTTAATTGACTGTGTAGTATTTTTTATTTCATTTAGTTGGAGTTTAAATTTCTCTTTTGTCTATTAACTGAAAAGACTTATGGTGGCTAAGTCATCGCCATTACCGGGGGGCCCAATCTAAGGCATTTTCCCATCAAGCTAGAACTTTTAGCGATAGATTTCCGAATGTTTAACAAATATTCCCTTGAAGCATTTCAACAGTCGGAGACTAGCTGTCTCAGGCTCGTGACATCTAGAATCCTCACTAATAAGTATATGCACACATACATTCATACATCTTCAGTCACGACTACAACCTAGCTTCTTAACACACTTATGTTGTGTGCGATAATTTTATACGTGAGTAGACGGATCTACAGTTTAAAGTCGACTGCGAGCAATAGATTTTCGAGAAACTTTTCATGACAGTTCCATTTACTCTCACAGTTTTTGCCAGAAACCTACTGAGAGGAAGTCGCCGAAGAAATATTTTTTTATATTTTCGTTTTGATGTCTGACCTAAGGTTTGAACCCGGGCCTTGACGTCTAATAAGCCAACACACTACCTACTAGACTACGACGATTTCTATTTTTCATGGCAGAGTTCTGCTTCACTCTCAGAGTTCTACTGCAGAAATCTGCCGAGAGGAAGTCGCTTATTGGAAATGTCTGAACCGTGGCCAAAGCACTACCTACTTTACTACGGCGATTTCTAATACCCACAAATAGAAATCTAAATCGGACAATCTTGCTAACCAATGCAAGTCACCAAAACGAGTTATTTGGTAACCCTCAGATTTTTGCTTGCATGGAATGCATCGTTGATACATCCTGTTGAAATCATACGTTTCTCCAGTATCAATTCTTCCAATTAAAGTAGGACAGTAGGCCATTTAGAATGGCTGTATAGCGTTTAATGTTCATACTAGCTCTTTGACGTGTCGATGGCGACTCTGACATAAGCATTCAACAACTTTAAAAGACTTTAATGGCACTGGTGTATGATATATAGATTATCTAAGCCCTAAAAGCTTATTAAAGGAGGCACGGTGTAAACACCGTCTTGAGCATGGGTTACGTGCGCTTGGCCGTCAATGGCTATCATCTGATGCATTAATTGCTTTTTGGAAGGAATCACATTCAAATATTTCACTAAAGTTCTTTGTAAACAGAGTCGATTGGTGTTCAATTGCATGCTCTTCATCATCCGGAGCTACTCAAATTTGATAGTATCTTCTAATATCCTATACTTTTTCGATAAGAAGCTAAACACGCTACGCCAACACCAGTGGCAAATTTATACGACTCGAAAAAAAATTATTCCGTATTCTTTTAGAATAGATATAGGAATTCCTGACCTATTTTCGTATCAAAGCGGAACCTACATTTCGCCACTTTGTCTATAACAGACGGTACGTGTATGATAGTGGATTCATGTTCATGTGCCAAGTGGGAAAATTAGGATCAATACTCTCATTCTAATTTTCTTTATATACAGTTATTATCGTGAAATGAGAAGAAGAATTTTTGTCTCACATTGGTATCAAAATTCTAGTACTAGAGACGTTTTATTTTTTTCGCATTTTATAAGATTTTTGGATCATAGAGACATCTAGATAAATTTCAGAAGATTTAAATTGAAAAATTAAAAGAAATAAAATAGAATTTAAATTATATTCGGCCAGTATGAAATTTAAATGAACATCTACTCACTCTTCCAAACATTTTAACCATCACCTATGGTACTATACTATACTTCAATTAATAAATCAGTCCAATATTCATTAATCCGTATACACATGTTGAAATAAAGAAGTCAATCACATTATACCGCCACCCAAACATGCATGGAAGATCTGCTTGAATATGTCAAATAAATATTGTATGAGTGTGCGTTTGAACATATTTTTGAGTGTCAATTATTTGTTAAGAATCAGTTGATTGACCGAATTTGTATTCTTTTTTCTTAAATTTTTTTGGCAATGAACGACACACATTTCATATACGAAACAAAAACTTAAAAAAAAAACAAAAATGTGGGAAAAAGTTCACTGCTATTTGAAAAAAAATGTTTAAAAAGTTATTGACTTTCGTTTTCAAAACGTCACCAAAATAAAAAGTAAAAAATTTAAGTCAATATACTCGAATACTTTTCACAAACACATATGTATGTACATGCTGCGACACAAGCGAGCGAGAGAGCGAGAGAGAAAAAAGAAGCCTAAAAATATTAACGTTTCAATGACAGAAATGCGAACATTTTTTAATCAAATATTTATGCACTGAGAGAAATTCTTGATGAAACTTTAAAACATAAAATTTTATTAGAATTTTTAGCATCGCCTGCAACAATAATGCCTCAAGATCAATTTTATTAATTGAAATAGAATTTGAGATTTTCACGTATATTGTTACGTTTTTATCTTTTAAAAAACGTTTAAAATATGATTTCGTAGATTGGAAATAAAATAAAAAATAAATTTCTGTTTAGTTTTAATTAAAATTCTTTATTATTTGCACAATTATGGGTGCCATTGGTTCACAACTTGATGTGAACAACAACAATTGCTTTTTTTGTCATTCCTCTGTTTATATATACATACATACATAATAGGCCACTACAACCCTTCAGTCAGGATTACTGCCTAGCTTCTCACACCACTCATGTTGTGTGCCTTAATTTTATACTTGAGTGGCGGTTTACAGTTTAACGTCGACTCCGAATGACAGATTTTGAGAAACTTTTTCATGGCAGGTTTATTTACAGAGTTTTTGCCAGAAAAATGCTGAGAGGAAGTCGCCGAAGAAATATTTTTTTTCATACTTCGTTTTGACGTCTGGCCTGTGGCTCGAACCCGGGCTTTATGTCTAATAAGCTAACACACTATCTAATAGACTACGACGACTACACTTTGCATAAACAGTAACAATTACTAGGCCATTATTCGATAGATCTTTGTAACGGAAATCTTCAAACCACGACTACTCTCTTCCAACGCACAGCGTCTTCACACAAGACTGACTGAACTTCACTAACAAACTCGCCTGCTTTGCCTTGCTTTTTATATGGCAGCGGGAACAGTCTGATGAATGTTCTTGAAGGAGAATGTTCGTGACTTCTACTTCTCGAAATCTCTATAAATGTAAACGTCGTTGTTTACATTCATTACTGTTGTTTGCATATCTTGTTTACATTTATTCTTATAGTGCTGTTTGTGGATTTTTGTTTACTTGTTTAACATTTTTTTCATGCTGGCGTTTGTTGTTATATTAAACAGTACGACAATTTGTAAACAGGTTTGTGCACTGCATTGTTTAGTTTATAATTTTAATGTTAAGCTATGTAAAAGCAAAACACCAAAATCTTGATTTATACTTTTCGTAACAATATTCTGAAGCTCTCTATGTTTAATAATTTCTTTAAGTGTAAAACGTTTCTTAAAAAACAAAAAACCGTAAAGAATGTGCAAACAATGCGACGTTATAACTGTGCGAATAGAAATGCAAGTCAATGCAGTGAAATGGAATGAAATGAAACGAAATGAATGCAAAGAAATGTTGATTGTTTGTATCAAACAAAACGATGTTTAAACGTTTGAGTTGATTCGATTAATTTAATCAAACAAAATGCGATTTTGTTTCAAAAGCAAAAAAACTAATTAAATAATTTTGTAATTACAACAATAATAACGAATTTTAGATTTACTAACACACAACACAGCACAGCAGAGCACTGTATCGCTACATATGTATACTCAAACTGATACACAGTAAATAATGGAGAAATGTACAAACATTGGCTTATGAATATAGAGAGGTAAATGAAATGCATTCATCTAAGGGCCTTTCCCCATTGTGTGTATCAATAAATTTTACTTTTTAATAACTCGTTCATTAATTCAGTTAAACGGAATACGTCCACCGACATTTAGGATCTCGCTAAAGGGGATACAACTAAGTATAACGTTTTTTCTCGCTACTCATAAGTACTCATGAAATTTTGGGTATGAATGAGTCAAGAGTATTGAAATTCAACTACTCTGATTCATTCGTACTCCCTAAAACATTGATTTATAAGTACAGATTGCAATGAGTATGAGTACAACGTTGACAAAATACTCATAAAATTCGAAATATGTTTGATTCATACGCCTACTAATTTAGATTCATAAATTTAGAAAAATACTTATAAATACTCATAAATGATTCGAGTGATTCCAATCATTCATCAAAATCTACAGTCTTAGCTGTTGCATTTACAAAAAAAGAAGAAAGAAAAAGACAAATACAGCAAGAAAAGCAAACACAACCTTCTAGTGAGTATTGTAGTGTTCGTACGCGAATCATACTTATTTTCTGATTCTTGTAAATGTCGAGTAAAGGAGAGTCGCTTGTATGCATATTGCTAAGTGTGAGTACGATGAGTACTTCAAATTATGAGTATGATTAGAATCTAATCATCTTTTTGAATACTCATTGCTGATCTCTCATACATACATAAGGGATCATTACAATCCTGCTATCAGGATTACAACCCTTCGCTTCTCACATTACTTATGTTGTGTGTGTTGATTTTGTCCATGAGTGGCGGGACCTACAGTTTAAAGTCGACTTCGAACGGCAGATTATTGGGAAAAGTTTCATAGCAGTTTCATTTACTCTCAGAGTTTTTGTCAGAAAGCTGCTCAGAGGCAGTCGCCGAAGAAATATTTTTTCATTTTCCATTTTGTTCGAGATGTCTGATCTGGGGCGTTTGAACCGTGGCCTAACGTAATAATAAGTCAACACACTTCATATTAGACTGCGGCAACACGGATGTAATAACTCCCACTCGATATTGTTTGAATTGCAAACAATAAGATATAATCAAATTGAAATATAATATGTTTTCTTCTCTTTTGACCATTAAGGGCACCTTGGCGGTATGTTCTGCTGAGTTTACCACTGTTTACAGGTCATTCTTTACAGTGCATATGAGACTGAGCGCCACAAAAGCATGAAAGTATAGAAGCTATAGTCGTATGGTATCAGTAATATACACATACATACTAATAGTAAACCGGCCTTTAGATCTCTAAAGATCCATATCTAAAACTGAGACACTGGACGGCTTTTTCATACTGATTTTTGGACTCGGAACAACAGAAAATTTGAATGAATTCAGACATGAAATTGTCATTCCTCACCGGAGAGGCAACCAGATTTTACTCATTTGCCAATGAGAAGATGGGATAATGAGTCCTCGGTATAATGTAGAGCATTAATGTAGAGCATCAAGTCTGACCCCATATCCCATAAATCCAGTAGTTAAAACGCGATATAGGCCTCAGGCTGCAAATAAGACAGTACACAGACTCTGCAATGACAAGGAAGAAGAATAAACGCTCTTCCTACGCTACCTTAACTGAAAAACTTGGCATAAAGTTATACGTCTTAAAGAAAAAGTAGGACTTAATGAACTCAATTTCTAGACAAATATCAGTTCACATGGGACTGTATTTCTAAGTCACAACAGTCTATTAAATTTAGGGACACTGATTGTTGTTCTAGAGGTTCTGAGTACAACGAAGGAACAAACAAAATACTTGATTTATTAAAGCCGAATAGGAAAACCTGCGTCGAAATTAATACTGCTCTCTAATCATCATTGAGAAGCAAACCCATCAGGAATTATCACTAAGGCCTAATTGATAATAAAACCCCTTGAGAGAAAGAGTAGCAAGAACACTTCCTACTCTTTAATATTATGGAATATAGTAGTTACTGGTAGTGTGAAGTCGGCCATGATGAAGTTTTTATTCGATTAATACACTGCTGTTCAATAAAATAGATTCACCATGATCAACATCTTGCAATTAATTAAGGAAGAGTCACGCTTCAAATTTTTGAAATGTATCGGAATTATATTCATAAGAGGCCAGTAAACAAAGTGCAGTTACTTTTTTACATATACTTCTTTGCATAAGAGATGTCTAGTAAACCTTTCGGAGAGCAGATGAATCTATTTTTTTGAACAGCAGTGTATATACGTCCTTCCTAATAACTACAAGGATCTATGCAAAGGTTTTTAATTTGTAAACAAAAAGAATTAGACAAAGTTGTGATAATGCAAAGCATGAGGATATAAATTCTTGAATTAATTTTTATTAAAGGCCTCTTTATAGGCTTTTCGGCTCGTAGCATAAACTAACTTCACATTTATTTACCTCGAGTGTGTGAAGAGTGTCAAAATCCGTATCAATAATATTCATACGATTGACAATAACAATAACAATTGACCAGAAAGTTATAGTTATGGCCAAAAGAAGTGTAGGAGATTTGAACAATAATGGTAATAATTGTCCTCATCAATTATAAGAATACAAATCAATTAAAAAAAACACCCACAAAATAATTTTGAAATACATTTGAAGCTGCTGTTGGCATTAAATTATTTACAATAACAACAATAACGCAACAATTAACAAATTATTTAAATTAAACTGTTGAGCAGAGAAGAGAGATAACGTAAAAGCCAAGTTTAATGACCAGTTCAAGTATCAATAAATTATTGTAAAAGCGACAAATGGAAACGTTTTAATAATTCACTTCTTTTCTGTTTTTTTCCTTCTTTTCTAAACAGTTCCTCAAGCCGAGCTTAAGAAATGTATGCAAGAAAAAGCTTGTAGTGGTTAAAGAAACAACAGCTTTTGCTTGTTGTTTTCAAAGAAGTGAAGTGAAAAAGCTTTCGGGTTTTTTTCTTCTTCTATTTGCTTGGATTGAACATAAATTGGCTAGAGACTTAAAACATAGTTTAGCCGTTTAGATTTGTTTAGCTCTTTGCGAGGTGCGCATCGTTCAAAAATACTCAGGCGCACGCGCTCTGTACGCGTTTTCAAACGAAAAATAATAGAAATAAAGTTGACGTAAAGTAACCAAAAAAAGATTAAAAATTGTTGTGAAAACCAAAAAAAAAAAAAATTAAATTATTGCGAAAAATTAAGTTGTTAAACACAGAGAGAGAGAGAGAGAAAAAAGAGGAAAAAAAATTTAAACAAAATTTTTAATTCGCATAATATTTCACAAGATTTGTTTGGTGTTTTTAAAAATTAATTTTTTTAATCGAAAAATAAAAAAAGAGAAATATTCACACAGTGCTTAAACAGTCATTATAAAAAATTAATTAAAATAAAATTAAAAAAATTAACGTGTTATTTTGAAAAAATATTTACCAGCACAAGTGTTTATTTGTCAATAACTTGAATAATCTTTTAAAAAGTGCAATAAAATGT
Organism: Sarcophaga rosellei; assembly: GCA_930367235.1. Taxonomy (NCBI): domain Eukaryota; kingdom Metazoa; phylum Arthropoda; class Insecta; order Diptera; family Sarcophagidae; genus Sarcophaga; species Sarcophaga rosellei. The sequence continues at coordinate 14,775,820 of OV884017.1, forward strand.
AAGTTTTTAAGTTAGCAATTGAAATATTTATATTTTTTAAGATTCTGTTTCCTAATCCCGTTACTTAACAACAACTTACATACATTACTAACTGACTAACTTCATAACCAACTCTTTTTGGTATTTTATTTCTTTCAATTTGGTATGGGTAGTAGTAGGTGGATAGGTTGAAGAAAGGACGGCATTATCTAAATATACTGCCTCATCCACTTGTTTTCTGTTCATAATATGGAAACTACTTACTTATTTACTTAATTAGACATTGCAAGTCAGTCAATGTCAGCATTACAACCTAGCTTCTTACACCCACCCATGTTATGTGTGTCAACTTTATACATGATTGGTGGGACCTACAGTTTAAAGTCGACTCCGAATGACATATTTTTATAAAATGTTTCATAACAATTTTACACACTTTAAGAGGAAGTCGCCGAGGAAATGTTTTTTAATTTTTCCTTTTTGTTCGAAATGTTTGTGCTGCGGTATGAACCAGAGATCAGCAATGAGTATTCCAAAAGATGAGCAGTTTCGAATCATACTCATTATTTCTGATACTTATACGCATTCGTACGTATTTTAATATCATACTCATACTACTCATATCTAAAGTTTGAAGTATACTTATCGTACTCATACTTAACAATATGTATGATGTTGTTTACTCAACATTTACAAGAATCACGAAATAAGAATTTATTTTATGAGTAATTAAAAGTATTTTTCTAAATTGATGAATCTGAATGAGTATGAGGCGTATGAATCAAACATATTTCGAATGTTATGAGTTTGATGTCAACGTTGTACTCATACTCATTGCAATCTGTACTTATAAATCAATCTTGTTATGAGTACGAATGCATCAGAGTGGTTGAATTTCAATACTGTTGACACAATCATACTCAAAATTTTATGAGTACTTATGAGTAGCGAAAAAATTATTCATTGCTGATCTCTAATATGCATGCATGTACCTGCCCATAGTAGCTTCCTGTTGTAACTCGGTTTAGATTTTTCAAGTTTAGCTTCTGTAATTTTCTAGCATTCATGAGTATTCAAAAAGATAAGCAGATTCGAATCATACTCATAATTTCTGATACTTATATGCATTCATATTTTTTTTAATATCATACTCATACTACTCATATTCAAAGTTTGAAGTAATCACCGTACTCATACTTAACAATACGCATGTTGATGTTGATTTCGACTCTCCCTTACTCAACATTTACGAAAATGACAAAATAAGTATGACTCGCGTACGACCTCTACAATATTCACTAGAAGGTTGTGTTTGCTTTGAATGATGAATGATTCTAATCGTTTATGAGTATTGAAAACTCACGGTATCATACCCTATGAATGTACGCATTTCCTATTGGAAAACCGAATAGAAGGTAACCATTTAGGTATTCGATTTAAAGGTTATCAGGGTGGCAGGAGTAATTTACCTCTTCACATCTGTCTTTGCAACTTATGTTACCCAGTTGCAGTGTCTTCTTTGTGTCACTTAAAACACAGGGGAAAGTCAATCATTACAATCATACATACATACATAATTGGCCATTACAACCCTTCAGTCAGGATTATGGCCTAGCTTCTCAACACCACTCATGTTGTGTGCGTTAATTTTATACATGAGTGGTGGGACCTACAGTTTAAAGTCGACTCCGAACGACAGATTTTTTGAGAAGCTTTTCATGGCAATTTTTACTCTCAGAGTGTTTGCCAGAAATCTGCTGAGAGGAAGTCGCCGAAGAAATACTTTTTGTATTTTGTTTTTGATGTCTGGCCTGGGATTCGAACTCGGTCCTTTCGTCTAATAAGCCAACACACTACCTACTAAACCACGGCGCATTCATTACATTACAATCAGAGAATTTTAATAAGTTTTCGTCTCTACAAATTCATCGAATTTTTAGCATTTTTGTACTCTATTTAAAGCTTATAACGATAGTCTCTGTCTTTTGTTCTGCCATATTAAGGTTCATTAACTCTTGAAAGAAGAGTCTTAGGGATTGCCCATTATAACCCTTTAGTCAGACTTACAACCTAGTTTCTCACAGCACCCATGTTGTGTGTGTTAATTTCACACATGAGTGGCGAGACATATAGAAACTCTGAATGACAAATTTAAGAAGTTAGATACGAGGGGTGTCATATTGATACACTGGTTTATCGTAGACAAATTCAAAAAGAGATTGACTCAATTAGCATAGTTTTAGTCTTTATTTTAGGGTGTGTTATATAAATAATTTTAAATAAATAAATAAACAATAAATAATCTGCTTAATTAGTCAAGAATACAATTGTATTGAAAAATCTTTATTTGAAAACGTGCCTTAAAACCATTCTAATCAAATAGGTTTTATGCTTTTAAGAAAAAAAGAAAGGTTGACAACCGAAAAAACACAGAAATTTTTGAAAAATTTCCAAAATAAATTTTTAAATCTTTTAACCTGATTTCCTTTCATTTCATCGCTTTTGATTGTTTTGTTCTAAATTGTGTTTGTTTGTTTGTTTTTATTTTGGTTTCACTTCACTATGTGCTCTTTTGTGCTATTTCACCACAAATCGTTAGCCAATTAAGAGAAAAAGGTTTTAAAGCCTCACTTTTTTCTTGTTGAGTTAATGGATCTGAAAAGATCATTTTTATTCGATAATTATTGCAGATTAGTTTTGTTTCAATTTGCAATTTTTCTTCTTCTTCTTTTTGTTTAAGAGAACAATTAAGAATTTCAAACAATAAATAACACGTTTTAAAATACTTTGCTATCATCAGCAGAATGTGTTTAAAATTAGCACGAAATCTTTTGTAAGAAATTTTTTAAATATAACGCTCCACACGAATGATAAGATATACAGTTGTGTTTATACAAATAGCACTATAATAGTACCTTTAGAATGAGGAAAAGGTACCAAACGATTTACCCAAATCTTACCATACATACATGCCACATACACGCATTCATTAGTTTGATAAACTCGAAGACCATGTAACTTTTGGGTAGAAATCAATCCACATACAAATAGGTTAGCGTTGCTATGCTGTAATACTGCCTCCCGCAAAACTTTGCCGTATTTATGTTCGAACAATTCCAAATACTCTTGCAAAGTAGTTATAGGATAACATTTATGGTCGATTAAAAGCTAATTCGGCATCCATTTTGTCTTCTCACTTCGAACACTGAGCCATCGGAATATTATTTTACAGGACTAACACCCAGGGAATGATTCCCTCTTACGGAATGTGTGTGAGTGAAAAAGAGAGACGTTTTTATGGTCATAAGAATTGAATCAATTTTCATTGTAAGTGATAGGCTAAGTGCCCATCGATAGATGGGCAAACAATCAAAAATAAATGTACTCTACAAGAAACACAGGAAAGTTGGAGTAGAATAGTGAAACACAAGCTGCACTGCGATTTAAACATTCAATATCTGATGAGCCACCATCATGGCAAAAAAAATTGTCATGCAGTGCCCCCTCTTACCTTTCTCCTATAAATTATCCTTCCTTGCTTCCGCAGCATTGCTCACAAAAATAAAAAATTCGGACCTCAATTGCGCACTTTTTTATGATTCAAATTGATAGTGAAAGTGTCATGGCATTTAACAAGCTTAGCCTTGGTTTAAATGAAAATAATCACACAATAATTCACTTCCTTCATGGAACCTCTAAAGAGATGCTGAATCCTGCCGTTCAGACGCACTTCAGGCGGACCTAACGCTCAACAAACATCCCCATTTTCAAGTACATGTTCTAGTAATTGATTGTTTTCCTTACAGAATCTATATATGAGTCTTAAAGTGATTCCTATGCTGTACAAATATTCCTTGAGTATACAATGCCTGGTCAAATGGCCGTTTAGTATTCTAAAGCTGTCCTGTACAGTCTGTCTATAGTTACCTAGAATAGTCTAGTCTCTGATCTCTATCTTCGTTTTCACCAAGAGTACCTTTCCGAAATCGTCTTCGCATTCCATAGAAAACTTCTAACCCTATTAGAAGTGTGAACATTTTTCGCATGGCAAGCTCAGCTAATTGTCTCAAAGTCTCATATACCTATACAACTTGGTTTACTGGCTATCATACTATGATGAATCAGTCTCATAGAAATTAAGTACTCGGTTGGTGGTTTGACTGTCCGATACTTCTATGTTCCATTCTATGAACTTTCTGTCGAAGTTTATTTGAGCAGATATTGCAATAATATAAATTTTCCCTAGGAAAATTTCGGATATTTCGCACTAGGATCGAACTATTATTACTATCGTTGCAATGATCTTCGAAAAATAATCATTGAGTCTATGTCTTCTGTCCAGAAGTTGGAAGCTGGCAGCCAGAACTCATAAATTTCGTATCATATTTCGTATAAAACTCGTATGCTAAGAATAGCAATATAGTCGTTGTAGTATAGTAGGTAGTTAGCTTGTTAGACGTCTGACCATGTTTTAAACCCCAGGTCAGACATCGCCAACAAAATGAAATACTGATAAATTATTCTCCTTCGACTGCCTCTCAGCAGATTTCTGGCAAAACTTCTGAGAGTAAATAAAAAATTGCCATGAAAAGTTTCTCTAAAAATTTGTCGTTCGGAGTCGACTTTAAACTGTAGGTCCCGCTATTCATGTAGAAAATTAATACATATACCACATGGGTGGTGTGAGTATCTAGGTCTTGACTGAAGGGTTGCAATGACCAATTATGTATGTAACAATAACATCCACCGTTCTGATCTTCACTATCTGAAATATAGTCTTTAGAGCTTTCGCAGAAGAAGTCCTCATTGATGGCTTATGCTCGTTTACATTAACCTCTGTATCTAATACAACTCTGCCTTGTATTGTTTTCAAATTCGTAAGCCTAGTTACCCTACCTAGCTAGCTAGCTTGCTACCCATAGCTGTTAAATATAAGCCAAATGACATGCATACCTTTTTCAGCTGTCAGTTAACTTTGGCTATATTAATTAAGTATCGAAAAATTCAAAAAGTCAAAAAGATATTTGAGCACACTTACATAAATTCCTTCGTATATTAGTTTGAAAAATTTAATTCTTTTTGTTTCGTTAGAAAAATTTTCTGTCACTCAGTATTTCCATTTCATTCAGATTCTTATCCGCGTTTGTCGTTTGTTCCATTCTTAGCCATCAGTATCCAGTAGTACCGGGTAAATAACAACAACAGATGTATGAATTTTTTAAATTTATTCATTTTATTTCTTATAATTTAATTGCTGTTGTTGTTGTTGTTGTATTTAACATACAATAAATATTTATTAATTCTGTTATTTTTCTATTTTTTATTTGTTTTTATTTGTTTGTTTTTTTTTCTTACTTTTGCTGTTGAGTTTATTGCAAAATTACTACATATATGTACTGTTGGCGTAATTGAAATGAATTGAAATTGAATTGACATTAAAGCCGCAAACTTGTTTTCATTTTCGTTGGGCCTGGTATTTCTATTTCTATTTTTGTGTGTTTTTCTTAAAGATTTTTTTTCTTTTCCGCAAACCCGCAAAGAAAAATATCACACAGAGGTGTTGGCTGAGAGCAGAGAAAAATAAATATTTAGATCCACGAATAAAGGTGAAAAAATCGCATCAAACAAAATAAACCACAAAATAAAGCCAGCCAGAAACAAAAAATACTTAACAATGAATCCGTGAGGTATCTGTCTGTCTGCCATACAATACTGAGTTAAGCAATCAACAAAAGTATCAAAGAAGCTTATTTGTATACAACATTTTGCTACTAATACCACCTAACGTGAGCCTATCATACTTACATAATCCAAGCTTCAGATTACCATACAAAAGCCATCCTAGGGAGATGTAATGGCACTTTCTATCCCACACTTTATATGTAGATAATGGAAGAGTTAGGCTAGGATAGGTTAGGTGAGGTTAGAGGACGTGCACTTGTCAACTGTGACAAGTACAGTGCCCGGAGGTCGAATTGACCCATTGTACAATGTCCTAGCTTCTTACACCACTCGTGTTGTGTGAATTAATTTCATACATGAGTGGCGGGACCTACAGTTTAAAGTCGACTCCGAACGACAGACTTTTTGAGAAGATTTTCATGGCAATTTTTACTCTCAGAGCCTTTGCCAGAAATCTGCTGAGAGGAAGTCGCCGAAGAAATATTTTCATATTTTCGTTTTGATGTCTGACCTGAGATTTGAACTCGGTCCTTTCGTCTAATAAGCGAACACACTACCTACTAGACCACGCCGACTTTTTAGGATAGGTTAGTTAGGTTGGATTAGTTAGCTTAGTTAGGTTAGGTTAGTTAGGTTAGGTTAGTTAAGTGAGGTTAGTTAGGTTAGGTTAGGTTATGTTAGTTCATATGCGAGAATGACAGAAATTGACAGCTGCAGTACTGCACCAGCATATTCTCAGCATCTGGAGTCCACCGAACACGAATTTTTCTTTTTCTACAATATAAAAAATTGATATATTTAAGTATATATAAAAAATAAAAATATAAATTTACCTCTGTGTCTTCTCCATAGCAAATGTTTTTTTTCTATTGCTGTCAAATTTTAGTAAATATATTCACAATAGATATAAAGCGTTGCATTTTTGAGTATTTTATTGAATACTTTTCAATGCAACAATGCGTATTTTACTAGGTTATGAGGCAACCTACAGCTGAACTTGGTTATCTTATCATACAAGTTGTATGGCTAACCTCATACATTTGTGGCTTGGTTACGAGATAACCTCGATAACCACGATAACCTAGCTAACCTGCTTATATGTGAACATGGTATTAGTTAGCTTAGGTTAGATTATTTGGGTTAGATAAGTTAGGTTAAGTTAGGTTAGTTAGGTTAGGTTAAATTAGTTAGCTTAGGTTCGTTAGGTTACGTTAGTTAGATTAGCGGGTAGCTTGCCGTTCACAAGCAAGTTCCTTCGGTGGATAATATAGCCCTTTGTAATAATCCGTTAGCGGTGGGTTTGAATCACGCCGAGTGCCAGGTGAAACCGGCTAGTTTCCTCAGTGTCACGTTTGCCACCATGTCGCGATCTTCAAACATTTCGCCACCAAAAAACCGATGATATCCGTTCTGAAATGCAAAGCACTCGCATAAAAGGTGTTCTACCGATTCCGTTTACTTCATATCATCGCAGGTTCAGCAGTAATCCTGGTGGTCCAGACTGAACCTTTCAGTATAAGAGCTGAATTGATTTGATTTTTTTTTTACATTCGCTCTCCATGCTGCCATTCTCTATTATTTGTATGAATTAAAAAAAAAAAACCCGAAGTGAATCTTTAATTTTTCCCATCCCTGTATGTTTGTTTCATCGCAATGTAAACACTCGACTACTTCCATGGATAAAAAAAAAAAAAAAGAATTCCCAACATTCTTCCATCATAAATCAGATCCTAACATTCCATGTGAAACATTCTTCACTAAAATAATTTAAATTTATTGGTATTAATTATAGAATAATTAAACGCCCCCGCTATCATTTAAATAATTTCATGAAATATTAATGAAATCTCATTATGGCACTACCTGTTCCACAGCATATCTATCAACACTGTGTTCTTTTCGAAAGATTTCAAAAAAAAACTTCTTAAGAAAACTGGTTTCAATTCAAATACAAATCGAAAAAAAATCACCAAAAAAAAAATTTAAAGTTCAACGCATTCCGCTACAGATTTTAATGCGGCGACAAGGTCTTTAATTTCAAATTCTACGTCATGCCTATTAGTGTGTTCTTTTAAAATGTTTAGAAGTTTATAACTTAATTAAATGGAGCCATTCAGAGACTTTATTTACCAGGAAACTATTGAAACCTTTTGTAAATAAAGGGTGTTTATTTTAAAGGTTTATGGTTTTTTAATTTGAAAATGGAAAGGAATTCTTTTAATAATGTGAACATTTAAACTCTGATATGATTGTGTTGTAGGTAGGTAGGAAGTTATGCGAAGGAAGTAGTCTACCATTCAAACAGATTATCTTATGTGCGTTGAGTGCGTGTGCACTGTAAGGACAATTATTATCCTGTGTAGATGTCTTATATTAAAACCTAACAGACTCAAAAGGCACTAATGGTTTTGCCCATTATGTCGACTGAATTTTCCAAGTATACCTCCTATCAAGCATAGACTGTCGAAAAAGTCTATTTATCTCCTTGGATGAGTGTATATATATATATATTTTTCGGTTTATTTTCTAAGAAATTGCGATATGAAATATTTTTCTTTCAGTGTAGATCACCTTCCATATTTTTGACCATCCTGGTAATCTTTTTTCGGCGCATGAAGCAAGCAATTGCATTATTATTTAGTTCCTCAGAAGGTTATTCAAATGAATGATTGATCTTTTAAAAGCAAAGAAAAGTTGGAACAACACATAAACTGAAATCGAGAGGCCATAAAATGTAATTGGCATGTCCAAACAGCTGTTCAAGCAGCCATAAGAAAATTCAGTTTCCTCCGCTGAGGAGGAGTAAATGTACTGAACCCACCATAGGTAAAGTCGTCACTATCCCCTGTGTGTGGGTCCCTCACCCACTAAATCTCGCCCTCCTCTTTTGGACTCTTCGTGCCCACTCTGGAACTACCGTGGTATTACTTCGAAGTGGAGCCCGTCTGGCCATTTGGCCCCTTCATATCCATATCCGCGCCCGGATTGCGCAACAAAATCTGAGGAGGTGTTCAAACATCCATTCTAATTCTGTCATCCAAGTCAAATTTCTGAGATTTTAGCAAGGCCTGAAACGAATCTTTTATAACAACTGGTAGTGCACGAAATCGTATCTGAAAGCCCGGTTAACCCCTAAAGTTGAATATTCACTCTGGAGATGAACTCGTACTCATGCAGCTCATTGTGTTGGAGTAACAGAAAGATAGATATAGGAGAAAGGAAGGATGGGTAGGGTGCGAAAAATTTTATTTTAAAAAAAATTGTTTTTTTTTGATGACCTTTTCCTGTTTTTGCTTGAGAATTGCTCCGTAATAATTCCCACTTTCTTTTTCCATTTCGATAAATCAAATAGTGTCAACACTCAGAGAATTACAAAATACCCCAGGTTCTCTCGTAGGAATCGAACCCAAGGCTTCGACGTTTGAAGATTAGCACACTGCCAACTAGACCATCGGGGCATCGAAATCGAATCACACCATTCTAGGGGACCAGTGCCGAACATAATTGGCTAAACTCATAGCTTGATCTCACTACAGAAAGCCTTCTAAAATGGCTCCCACTAAGAGTAGGGCATTATATGGTCGAACTTGAAAGATTGTTACAGTTTTGCTTTTTTCAATTTCAGTCTTTATTTTAAGACTCATTAAACCAGCTTTAGTTTAAGAAAAACGAAAAAAATGTACGAGTATTTACAAATTGGCTTAAATGATTTAAATTAGAAAATTAACACACACTGACAGCCAAATTATGAATGCTTGATTAAATTATTTAAGAAAACAAAGAACTTAAGATGGAAACAAAAATAAAAACAAAAATTTCCTGTTTTAAATATTAAAGAAACAAAGAATTATTTAAATTATTAGACAACAACAACAATACTAAATAGTAATGCTAAATAAAAACAAAAAGAAACAAAAATCAAAATAAAAGTAGGGGTGCTCAACTATAGAGCAGCATGAAAACATTAATCAAATGAGTCGCATGAGTCAATATTTAGAAAGAACAATAAACACAATAAAAATAACAACAACAGCAACAACTTTGTTTTAAAAACATAATGAATGCGGACATTGATTTAATGTTAAACAAACAAAAAAAAAATTATTTGTTTTTGGTTTTATTTTTCTGAATGAAAAAAAAGCAAAAACAACGAAAATTTTCATGAGTAATGAAACCAGTAAGAGAGATACTGCACCCAGTTGTAACAAATTAATGAAAACAAATCACAAAAAAAATAACAACAACTAAATTTGCTAAAATCAGAGGCGCTGTCCAAGAGGAAGAGGGGGGAGTTCAAAGAGCAATACTCCAACATATTCCAGGGAAAGGATTTAGAAGCCTGGAAATACTTTTAAAATCTTAAATGAGTCCATTGCAAAAGGATGAGTAGATTCGAATCATACTCATAATTTCTGATACTTATACGCATTCATACTTATTTTAATATCATACTCGCACTACTCATATTCAAAGTTGGAAGTACTCATCGTACTCATACTTAACAATACGCATGATGTTGTTGATTTCGTCTCTCCATGACTCAACATTTACAAGAATCACAAAATAAGTATGATTCGCGTACGAACACTACAATACTCACTAGAAGGTTGTGTGTTTGCTTTGCTTGCTGTCTTTGTCTTTTTCTTTCTTCTCTTTTTTTGTAAATGCAACAACAACGAAGACTGTAAATTTTGATGAATAATTCAAATCACTCGAATCGTTTATGAGTATTATATGTATTTTTCTAAATTTATGAATCTGAATGAGTTGACGTATGAATCAAACATATTTCGAATGTTATGAGTTTGTTGTCAACGTTGTACTCATACTCATTGCAATCTGTACTTATAAATCAATGTGTAGTGAGTACAATTGAATCAGAGCAGTTGAATTTCAATATTGTTGACTCACTCATACTCAAAATTTCATGAGTACTTATGAGTAGCGAAAAAACGATTCATTGCTGATCTCTGGTCCATTGCATACTGAGTTACAGCGCCCCCCTTCACAAAATTAATTTTATGGACGCCTCTGTCTAAAATCAAACAAAAAAGTGTTCATGTAATAGCCACAGCATCAGTAACACATTCGTTTACTTGTGGTGAAAACCAGGTAACAGCAAGATTTTAAATGGATTACAGCATTAAGCCTCGTTTTTTTCTTCGTTTCGTTTATTATTTTGGGGCTGTTAGTAGACACAGTCATAATATGTCTGGCCTTTTAATGGCCTAAACACATACAAAACAGTGAAATAAGTTTGTTTTTAAAAATTAAGAGAGAGAGAGAGAGAGAGAGAAAGAGAGGGAGAGGAAATGATGTTAAAAAAGCTTTCTCTCTCTCTGTTGCTGTCTGTTTTCGTGTAAATTAGGCGGTCAGGCATGCGCTTTGTTTGCAGTCACGTTATAACCAAGTTTGTTTACAAAACAGTAAACGGGTCTTTAACTCATTCCACACATGGAATACAGTGGGCTGATTAAGGAAAATGTTACATAAAATTATGTGATGAAAATAATGTTGTTGCACTACATAGGAAAATTGCTCCTATTTTTACTAAATAAAAAGCTCGTTGTGGTCTAGTAGATAGTCTATGGTTCAAACCCCAGCTTAGACAACTCAAACAAAACGGAATATGAAAAAATAATTCTTCGGCGACTGCCTTCCGGCAAATTTCTGGCAAGAACTCTGCGATTAAATAAAATTACCATGTAAAGCTTGTCAAAAATGTGTCATTCAGAGTCTACATTAAATTGTAGGCCCATAATCCTTTCATGTATAAAAACTAACACACGCAACATGGGGTTTGTGAGAAGCTAGGTTGGAAACCTTACTAAAGGGTTGTAAGGACCAATTAAGTAGGTAAGTTTTCCGATCGAAGACCTTGTCACATATATATGTACATATATGTATGAATCCCCTCAAATAATCAATCCAATAAGTCCCTTGGAACAGATAACATCATCACTACAGCCAATACTACAACCCAATACATTTTCACAGTGAGCGTTGATAACTCTATCAGTTTAGATTCTGCTTCAAAAGAGTAATCGTTTGGTTATTTGGTAAACTTGTATAATGAAAGTGTAGAGTAGGATAGAGAGAGATTGGCAGTATTGATGAAATCAACGCTCACTTTAGTATACATAGCCGCTCGTTGTAATATCTTTCTTCAGTCAGGACTACGACCTAGCTTTTTACACCACTTATGTTGTGTGTGTTAATTTTGTAACTGAGTGGCGGGACATGCAGTTTAGAAGTTGGCTTCGAACGACAGATTTTTGAGAAATGTTTCATATAAAATTTTGCCAGAAATCTGCTGAGATGAAGTCGCCGAAGAAACATTCAAATTTTGTTTTGTTGGCCTCATAAGCTCGTAGTCTTATAAGCCTCGTAGTCTCATAAACCTCGTAGTCTCATAAGCCTCGTAGTCACGTAAGCCTGGTAATCTCATAAGCCTCATAGTTTCATAAGGTTCGCAGTCTCATAAGCCTCGTAGTCATAAACCACAAAAGTACCTACTAAAGCACTGTGTCTTCATTGTAACACAACAAGAAACAATGCCCGAGATCAGCTGATAAATCCTGATTAACTAGTCTCGATGAAGTCGCCGTGGTCTAGTAGGTAGTGTGTTGGCTTATTAGACGAAAGGCCCGAGTTCGAATCCCAGGTCAGACATCAAAACGAAAATATGAAAATATTTCTTCGGCGACTTCCTCTCAGCAGATTTCTGGCAAAAACTCTGAGAGTAAAAATTGCCATGAAAAGTCTCTCAAAAAAATCTGTCGTTCGGAGTCGACTTTAAACTGTAGGTCCCGCCACTCATGTATAAAATTAACGCACACAACATGAGTGGTGTTGAGAAGCTAGGCCGTAATTCTGACTGAAGGATTGTAATGGCCAATTATGTATGTATGTATGTATGTCACTAGTCTCGACAATAAGCATCACAGCTTGGTATTAAAGTATGACTCCATTATCATTGTGTTGAATGCCAAAATGAAAGTTGTTCTATTCAGTGATCGATCTAATATCAGCTAACGATAGCTCCGTTACACTGTCGAGACAGGATAGGCAATATGAGAAGAGTCTACATCTTACGATAGGCGGACAATGGTGAATAAAGTCAGTAATACAATGTTCCTCCTGATCTGAACTGATCTGCAATGTCTGTAGAAAGTCACTAGCAGATAAGCAAAGTTCCTCTGCAGGCAATAGAACTGATACAGCGACAATGAGGTTCTCTAGTACCACTTTAAATATTTGATAGGTACGCTTGTCATCCATTTTAGAACACTCTAGAACTATTGGACTGCAACAGAGGTATAACGAGGTTAACCAGATTCTAGCAAGTTTATTAACTACGTATGTACCTCAAAATGTCTTTCTGACCCGTAATTCATATGTTATTGACACAGAACTACCGCGAGTAACGACCAAGGGAATTGTGGCAGAATACGAACTAGTTTAGATTGATTTAGTGTGATCAAAAAAAATGTGATTGTTGCTTGGCTGTTAAAGAAGGTTGCTAGTGGTAGAACATAGCTTACTCTAAATCAACTACGTCGCCTATCCTATGCCTATTACCTCAGCCTGAAACACGCTACTTTAGTTTGGTAGGCAAAGCAAGGACAGAGAGTATCAAGATAGTGAAGATGCTTTATGACGGAAATGAATAAAAAATTTAAATTTTTTTTAATTAATTTAAATTTTTCTTGATTTAGTCCCACTGTGGGGAAGTTCAGTTTAGTAATACAACGTTAGAGATTAACGAGAATGCGTTGCGTTTTTGAAGTTTATGATGCAATAAAAAAATTTAACATTTTGTTTTGTTTTTGGAAACGAAAGCTTTTGTTGTTAAAAAAAAAAAAAAATTGTTGTTGTTGTTATTGTTTTCAATTACTGTAAATGTTTATTACAAAATCTACAGCTACATAAATACCGCTAATAGCTGATGTGCAATAATTTTGTTTTTTTTTGCGTTGAGGCTGGTGATTTAAAATTTTGAAAAAAAAATCCGAAATTCAAGCTGCAACAAGTCAGTCAGTTAGTCAGTTGCATTTGAACGATTTACAAAAACGGTTAGAGGAACAAAATTTTAACAAGAAAAAAATCACGTTTTTTTTTCAAGATTTTTAGAAACTTTTAAGAAATTTTATAATAAGAAGTAAAGAGAAGCAGAAGAGGAGAAGAGTATAAATGGATAACAAGAAGTCAATAATAAGTGTTAATTTTTAATAAGAATACGTTGAAAAAAAAAAATAAAGAAAAAATAAAGAAGTGAATCGTGGTTAAAGAATAATTAGAGCATAAATTATTAAAAGCAAGCAGAGAGAATGCATTTAATAAGTATCAGTACGAATAATTACAATTAAAATAACGAAAATAATAATACAATATAAAGTAGAATTAAAAAAAAAACAAGAATCGTAGTAATAAAATACAATACAATAGCAATACAATAGCATTGCAATAACAACAACAAAAAATTAAAAATAATATTCAATTAATGCAACGATAATAACAATCATCATCATTATCAACAGCAGCAGTTACAATACAAAGATTGGTAATCAGGAAAGAATTTTTATTACAACGTAATTAAATACGTCTTATTTTCTATTTTCTTTTCTTAAAAACTCTGAATATTCACTTTCCATATTGTCATTGCCACAAGGCTTTCGTTTAATTCATTAATGAAATCCATTCGTTCGAATTGTTGCCAGTTTTCCTAAGAAAAACCTTCAAAAATTATTGTGATTTTTAAGCAATCATCTTAGGCAATCAATAGGGTGGGTAATTTGAAAGTTTAAATTTGAAAAATTAAAAAAAAAACTAAAATGGTTTGAACTTTGGTAAAATTTTTTTTTGTTGTGAATATGTTTCATTCATATGTCTGCCGCAGCAGGCCCTGCAGTACCTCATTCGATTGGATAAATTTTCGTATTTCTGAATGAGTATTTCTGAATGAGTAGGCATATGAATCCAACATATTTCGAATGTTATGCGTTTGATGTCAACGTTGTACTCACACTCATTGCAACCTGTACTTATAAATCAATGTTGTAGTGAATACGAATGTATCAGAGAAGTTGAATTTCAATACTGTTGACTCACTCATACTCAAAATTTTGTGAGTACTTATGAGTAGCCAAAAAATGATTCATTGCTGATCTCTCATACACACATACTTAATTGGTTATTACAACCCTTCAGTCAGTATTACTACCTGTGTAGCTTCTCACTCCTCTTAGGTTGTGTGTGGACTTACAGCTTAAAGTCGACTTCGAACGACAGATTTTTGAGAAAGTTTTCATGGCAATTTTATTTACTGTCAGAGTTCCTGCCGGAAATCTGCTGAGAGGAAGTTACCGAAGAAATAATTTTTCATATTTTCGTTTTGTTTTCTAAACTGGGATTTAAATTGTGACCTTACGTCTAATAAGCCAACACACTACCCAATAGATTACGGCATAGCACTTTCCATTAACGGTGCCCCACAGAAAATAGTCCAACGGCTTTAAATCTTAGGTTCTTAGTGGCTAATTGACATCACCATTTTGGCCAATTAAACGGCCATCAAACGTTTGATGTAATAAATCGATTGTGGCATGAGATGTATGGCAAGTTGCAGCATTCTATTGAAACTAAAGCTTCTAGGCGGCCAATTGACATCACCATTTCGGCCAATTAAACGGCCATCAAAAGTTTGATGCAATAAATCGATTGCGGCATGAGATGTATGGCAAGTTGCAGCATTCTGTTGAAACCAAACATCGTTCACATCAATAACATAAAGAGCGGGTCCAAAAAAATTGGTTATCATAGTGTGAAAGGTGTCTCCATTGACCGTAATGGTTGCGAAGTTCTCATTGTCAAAGAAATATGGGCCAACGATGCCTATGCTCCATAAAACGCATCAAACAGTCACTCGTAATGGGTGCATTGGCTTCTGTAAGACCACATGTGGGTTTGATGAGTCACAAATACGGCAATTTTGCTTATTAACGTATCCACCAAGATAAAAACGAGCTTCATCCAAAAAGATATTTTTTTTTTCTGTGGCAAAATCGATATCGTCGTGCCGTTTCTCGTTGGCTCATCTAGCGAAGCGAAAACGAAGTGTATGGTCAAGCGGGTTCAACTCTTGAACCAGTTGAACTTTATAAGGCATCATATCGACGTCTTTTTGCAAACTTCGACATAAACTTGTGCGTGAAATGTTCAATTCTTGAGAACTAGGACAAATTGATGTTGATGGATCCTCTCTTACGCACACTCTCAGACACAGCTTCAATATGTTCGGGTGTAAGCATTGTACAAGCACGCTCAAGCGTTGGCGCATCAACAATGAAACCATTTTCACGAACTTTAGGCAATAAACTTGCATATAACGGGCACTGTTGGTCTTTCTCTGGGAGCAAATTTTATACGACATTTTCGTGTAAAATTCTCGACCAATTTTCTTTGTTTTGGAAATAAATTTCCAATAAATCCCAACGTTACTCAAGCGTGAATCGATTCATTACTTTCAGTGGCGGTAATATGCTGAATTTTGTGACCGAATAGAATGACATAAGTATTGGCAGAGATTCGAAATAATCGATGTTTCAAATTTAAACCGATAGATGGCCCACCCGATAATTCATTAACTGCGGCAATTACAGACAATTTATTAAAAATATAAAAAAATATTTCAAGTTTATGGTTCAATGATTAGTTTTGACTCAAATCAAACAATACATAGCAAAAATTTAATGGAAAACCTCAAAAAAAATTTTTTTTTTGTTGCTAAAGATTGCCAAAGAATTATTGCTAACCATCCGGTAAATATTTAATTCAATTTAAAAAATATAGACTTGAGTCTATTTTGCTTTATATGCATATGCATGTATGTATACATATGTGAGTGTATATGCCCATGGAAAGTCATTGTGTCTAGGCTAGTAGTGGCAGTGGTGGTGGCGATGGTGGTGCTGGTGGCAGCATTGGTTGTGTGGCAAGTGAATCAGTGCGGTTAACCATACAAAATAGTCAAAAGTGTAAAAGACCACATACTCACACAACCAAATTATCAGTAACGCAGCAATAAAGGTTTATTAATTTTGTATTTGTTTACATAACCATATGTACATTCGTATGTATGAACGTTGCACAATAACTTCAAGGCAATAATAATATTGTGTAATACCTCCTGTCAAATTTGTTTAAATAATTCTCGTTTTTTTTTCTTCCAATAATTTTTTGAATTTTCTAAATATTACCTACTTAAGATTATTAATAAATAAATAAGTATGTATGTATGTATGTATCAGAGAACATTAATTGGCCGCCATATTGTGTTTGTTTAATCATCATCAACTACTGCCGTTTATTGCATTATTTGGTTGGATTAGCAAACATTTTCGTGGTTTTCTTAGCATTTCAAATAGTATCGTACAAGGCCACTTATGTAATTACTCTCAAGTATACTTACCTAAGAATGTATTTGCCAGAAAACAAAAATTGATTTTGAAATATTAGCTTAAAATTTGAAATTGAAAGGGTTTTAATGTTCATAAAAACCGAAAAGAAAATAAAAATTGTAAGGGAAGGTACCTCAGTTTCATAGGTAGACATTTTACTAAAATTTTGCGAATAATTTTAAACACAGAAAATCATTTCTAATATCAATAAATCTAGCCTTACATACATACATACATGAATAATTAATCATTACAATCCTTTAGTCAGGTTTACAACCTAGCTTCTCACGCCATTTATGTTGTATGTGTTAATTTTATACTTGAATAACGGGACCTACAGTTTAAAGTCAGCTCCGAACAACAGATTTTTGAGAAACTTTTCCGTACAATTTTATATTTACAATCACAGTTCTTGTCGGTGGCTTCGCATTATTGAGATCACCATAAATGTAAATATCGTTGTTTTAATATCGTTGTTTGTGTATTTCTATTTACATTTATTCTTGTAGTGTGTGTTGTTGTAGTTTTGTTTATTTTTTTCCATTTTTTTATGCTGGTGTTTGTTGGTATATTTTTGTTAGACTACGGCGGCAAAGCCTATAACATTACTTTCTAATAACCAGGCGACTGATTTTAAGGGCCTCTGGGAAGATTTTCATCTGGTACGAGTCTCTCATTGACAAAACCGTTCAACATTGATATTGTAAGAGTACCAGGACACTGTGAAATTCCATAAAGCTTTCGACTGAATTGACTGGACAGATACATATGTACTACCACTGAAGTTTTGAGTGAATTTTCCGTATAGAGAACCTATTGAGGACAGCCAGGCTTAGGTTAACATGCTGTATACTCGCCGTAGTCTAGTAGATAGTTTGTTGGCTGAGAATAAATGAAATTGCGATGAAAATTTTGTCAAAAAATTCGTCATTCGAAATCGCCATCAAACTGCTGGTCCCAGCACTCATGTATAAAATTAACACACACAACATAAGTGACGTGAGAAGCTAGGCCGTGAGAAGGGCTGTTAAGATCAATTATGTATGTAGAGTCATAGACAAAAGTATACTTACAGTGGCGTATGTAGACTTTTCCCTTTTTTCTCTTTCAATTTGAAAAAAAACCAGCGATTATATGTAGACTTTTTTCTTTGACTGTATGTGTGTATTAGAGATCAACAATGAGTATTCAATAAGATGAGTAGATTCGGATCATACTCATAATTTCTGATACTTATACACATTCATACTTATTTTAATAACATACTCATACTACTCATATTCAAAGTTTTAAGTACTCATCCTATTCATATTTAACAATACGCATGATGTTGTTGATTTCGACTATCCTTTACTCAACATTTACAAGAATCACAAAATAACGTTACAATGCTCACTAGAAGGTTGTTTGTTTGCTTTGCTTGCTATCTGTATCTTTTTCTTTCTCTTTTTTTTTTGTAAATGCAACAACAACTAAGACTGTAAATTTTGATGAATCGAATCACTCGAATCATTTATGAGTATTTATAAGTATTTTTCTAGATTTATAAATCTGAATGAATAGGCGTATGAATTAAACATATTTCGAATGTTATGAGTTTTTTGTCAACGTTGTACTCATACTCATTGCAACCTGAACATATAAATCAATGTTGTAATGAGTACAAATGAATCAGAGTAGTTGAATTTCAATATTGTTGACTCATTCATACTCAAAATTTCATGAGTACTTATGAGTAGTGAAAAAACCGATTCATTGATGATCTCTGGTATTTATGTATTTATCTATACCGATGAGGGACGCATTGATCTTACTCATGAGGCCAATGATTTCTTCACGAGTTGTAGAGATGAGAAAGAGGAGCAAGCTGTTGTTCGCCTGGTGAGCGTTATGTTATAGGGGAAGTAAGGAGGATAGATGTAGGGAGACTAAGTGATTTTATCAGAACCACCGAATGGTATCTATGGAATCACAATAGGCCATACATGATTTAAGTGTGTCTCTACAGTTTTTCTTCTGAACTAAAAAAATTTTTTTTAATAACAAATAACATTGTTTAGTTGATTAATTATGCAAAAAAATATTCATAATTTTTTTTTTTTTTGCATTATTATTTGAAAATTGGTAACCATAATTAAAAATAGAATTTTTTGTTGGAAAAATTTCCATGTAAAAGCAGCATTAATTTGAAAAAAAAATACACACAAACAATTAAGTTAATAATTAAGTAATTAATTAAGAAGATAACAACACAATATGTTATTAAAATAAATACTTAACAAAAAAATTTGATAATAAAACCCTCACAAAAAAATAAAAAAAATATAAACAAATTATTTATAATTTTAAACAAAGAACGAAGAAACATTTTTACAAAAAAAAAAAAAAAGCTACCAAAAACATATTGTTTTTATTGTTCTTTTTTTTTGTCATTATCAAGTAAGCACTTTAAACACACAATCACTTACTGACTTAACCCCTGTGTAAGTTTAAATTGTTAGAAAATTCACATCAAAAAAGAAAAAAAAAAAACATTATTTTCATGGTCAATGTCAATAGTAAAAACAACAACAACAACAATAACAAAACTAAACGACAAAAAAAAAATTAAACTTCAATTCATTTGTATGGAATTTATGTTGTTTTTGAAGAGCAATTAACTCGAGACAACTCAACTGAAATCAATTCAATTCAACGTCATACATTTACACACACACACAAACACATAAAAAAATATAAACAATAACGCACTGTCTGTCTGTCTGTCTGCCTGTTCACAAGTATCCATAAGTACGTACTTGTATTGAATTCATGCATGTATTTATGTACATACATACATATGTCTGTTGGTAATAAACCAATATCGATAATTTGTATCTTTGCATCTACGCTTGAAACGTGTACGCTTTAAAGACTTGAACGTACGCACGTACCTCATAATACGTTACCTATAGAATACAACAACAAAGTCTCTAAAAAAAATAATTTTTTTTAACAAATTTTGTCGTTCAGAATAATTGTTTTTAAACCAGTTTTGTTTCACTTTTTTGCTGTTTGCTGTTTGCTGTTGTTGTTATTTTTAGAAAGTATCAAAGTTTATCGAATTACTTAGACAGATACGCGGATACTCTCTAGAAACAGGAACTAAATTTTGTTGCCACCTCATAAACTAATGAGATTCGTTATACAATAGGTATGTATGTGTTTCATTATATTTGAATAGTTCTATTAGTTAAGGGAAGGTATGCCATTGGTAGAATTTAAGAAACATATTTTTTTTTTTTGGTTGTGAAAGTTAAAGTAATAATCGATTGTTTATCCCATGGATATTTCACATTGTATATGTTAGCTCACTTTTTGTTTGTTATTATGTTGAGAAGCTAGGCCGTAATCCTGACTGAAGGGTTGTAATGGCCAATTATGTATTATGTATGTCTTGCTAAGTGTAGAGAAACGAGGATCATCGGTATTCCTAAAGACGGTCACCATCGCCTAAGTCTTATAAGTTCGATTCTATTTGATTCACATTCCTTAGGGGTGGGCCCACTGAGATTGTACTGCGCTAGTTGATGGGGAATATGGGCGTATTCATTGCTCATACATATTATTGCTCACTAGGAGCTTTAATAGTACTACTCATTCGGTACTTGCAATGTTTGTAGCTGTATTGTAAAATTTGTTGCGAAACTTTAGACAAGAAGGGTCATTACTGCCTCAAATTAAGAGGCTTATGCGAATTTCAGGGCAACGGAAGTGATTAGAGACATACCATAGGACAAGATTTTCTCGTTCTTGCTATTAAACATTGCTGCAGATGAACTCTTTGAGCACCTGTACCGATGAGGCTTTAAATCCTTTGGGAATGCTGATGATCTGATCATTCTTGTATCAAGTTTATCCAGCACACCCTTCTTTTGAAAAGCAATAAATAAATAAAAAAAAAATAAAAAAAATCAGGGCTTAAAAGTTATAACAAAATAGTGCCCGTCATGTAGTTGGAAGTCAATTCTCGCACCAAAGTATACTTTTAATTTGCCAATCCACTATCGCGTTAAACTATCATTATCCAAGAGGGATATTTTGAATTCAAAAATTCCCGGCAAGGATTACACAATGAAGAGGATAAAAAGAGCAACCACTATACTATCAAGGAAGTCTCGAAGTCTAGTAGGTAGTGGTGTTTGTATATCAGACGTGTGACCGTGAGTCAAACATCCCCAGGCCAGACATGAAAAAAAATATTTCTGAGGCGACTTCCTCTCAGCAATCTTTTAGCAACAACTCTGAAAGTAAATAAAATTGACATAAAAAGGTTCGCAAATCTGTTGTTCGGAAACGACTTCAAACTGGAAGTTATGCCACTCATGGATATAAAATCACACACACAACATGGCTGGTATGAACAACTCGTTGAAAAGTTGTAATCAGCAATTAAATAAGTATGAAAGCAAAAATGACAACCGTATGCCTTTACTTTTCTAAAAGGGCCGGGGAAGGATTTAGCGGCTTATAACTGCCATAGTGGACGTTTACGGTGCTCTTAGTGACTAAATGACAATGCCACTGCAGACAGAGCGACAGAGGGCGCAGACAGTCAGTTGTGTTGATCGGCAATGCACTCTGCTCTACTCCACTATACATAAATGGCTCCCCTCTAATATTCTTATAACTTTCTCTATTGACTTTTAGAATTTCAATGCCCGTTGATGATGGGATTTTCTCTATCAGTATTTTAATTTTAATTAATTGGATACCTGGCTGCGTTCAAGTCCTTAACGCACGTCGTCTCTATAACCGTCTTTGTTCATGAATACCGGGGATTTCTCGGTAATCATTTAAAGGTGTCACCAATAAGAGTTCTCGGGAATTGTATTGCTAAACTGGTCAATGCTAGTACAGACATCATAATCTTCGAAGTGTTACAGGGCTAAGGTATTCTTCAGTCGTTTTAGAGGGAGACTCAACTCATATAACAGCAAGAAAGTACATCCAATATCGCTAAATGCTGCTGAACTGATATGGATAAGAAGGGAACTGACTGTCATGTTTCGTTAAATCCTATGGCCATTTATCGCACTATTGCTGCCCTCACCTTATTCGAATGGATGCCTTTAGTCGGTATGAATACGATATACGTACCTAATAAAACCGAAGACCTGTGCAACATTTCGGACTCTTGCTAAAATCTTTTCTGTTGGCATGATTACCTTCGAAAGTTGCCTGTAGGTCAGATGCCCTAATCATTAAAGCACTTGGATACTAAAGGCTCCGCCATCTAACGTTTTGTTTTTCAACTACTGCTTATTTCGTGAATGGTAACACTTAGCTTATGTCTGATTTGACAGATAATTCCGCTGAACGAATATAGTTGTGTATATGCTTGAACAATGCTGGGAAATGGGCCTGCGATCGACTTACAGAAGATGTCGATTTTGGCAAAAAAAATCATCTTTTCAGATGAAGCTCATATTGATCTTGGCGGGTATGTAAACAAGCAAAATTGTCGCATTTGGGGCACAGAAAACCCGCACGCATACATTGAAAAGCCGACGCACCCAAAACGAGTGACTGTTTGGTGCGGATTTTGGTCCAGAGGCATAATTGGGCCATTTTTCTGCGAAAATGAGCAGGGAGTGGCCGTTACAGTCAATGGTGATCGTTATCGGACCATGTTGAACGAATTTTTGTTCACAAAAATTGAAGAGGAGGATATTGTCAACATTTGGTTTCAACAGGACTGCGCTACGTGCCACACAGCCGGAACTACACTCGATGTTTTGCGCCCTGTTTTTGAAGATCGCATTATCAGCCGCAGAGCTGATGTCGTTTGGCCACCTCGGAGCTGCGATTTGACACCGTTGGACTATTATTTGTGGGGTGCCGTCAAAGATAAGTGCTACATCGACAGCCCAGAGACAATTGACGCTTTAAAGACCATATATTCGTGAAGCCATTGGTGAAATACAGCTGCACACAATCGATAATGTGCTTAAAAATTGGACCGATCGTTTAGGCTACTGCATGGTCAGCCGAGGCAGCCATTTGAATGAAATTATTTTCCATTATTAACCGGAAGGATTGTACTTTCAAATAAAAAAAGAAATTTGAGAAAATATTCAGTAGTTTTGCTTTTTAAAGCATTTTCAAAAAAAAAAGTTATTTGGCGGACCCTTTAGCTGAATGAATATAAATAACGTCCTGTAAGGTCCTTACATATTTATGAAACTAGAATGAAATAAATTGGATTATTTAGAAGTTCAACCAAAATAGGTGCACCTCAATTTCTGAAGAGTCAAATAAATATACATATAGGGTTCGGAATGCTCCACTTAATGTCTCCACTTTGTTTGAAACCTTAGTTTTTAAAAAATAAGTTTGTAGACAAATTCACGAATTATTACAAATTTTCATTTCAATGGACGTCTATATAATTAAAAACAACATACATATGTTTCATAATTAAAACCAAATCTTAAAATTTTTTTTAAAGCGTAACCATTCACTTTGGCGAACCTTCCCTTTTTATATGTTTGATTACAAAATATTGAAATTGTTTTTGATTTTTTTTTCTATTATTTTTTAAATAAATTATTCACAACTTCTTATGAAATATTTACAAAAAAAAAAAAACAAACCAACACCCATACACATACGCCTTTAATTCATAAATACAATCACAAATGCTGACGTTTTACAATTTTTTTTTCCTTTCGCGCAAATATGAAATATGAGTGGCAGTCAAATAATTTAAGACCCATTCAAGTCAAGTTTCGAGTAATTGTTGTATGAGAGGCGTGCTTAAGTTGTGTTTTGAATGTGTTTTTTGGTTCCGGGAAGCAGTTAGTTGGGCTTACAATAAGCAAAACTGACATTTTGTATAAAAAAAACCATCGGAAAACTTTACACAAAATAAAATGACTGTTAAACGGCCAAAATGACTATGTATTCATTTCTGCTATTTGAAGGTAATTCGTTTTTAAAGGTATTACTTTCGATCTAGTAATACTGTTTCATTGTTTTTGAAATAGTGGTCGTTGATAGTAATGTCTATGGTCAATAAATTTGGTTTGAACATTGTGAACATAGGAAAGAATTGAATTCTACACTTGAATTGCGAAGCAAGGAATAAATTCTCTTTACAATTCTCTGTTAGATCTAGTGACTTATGGTAGTTATGATCTGCTATTTCCTTCCGCAGCACACTACTCATGTAAACAATTACAACTCAACAAAAGGGTTCTAGAAGTTGACAGACAGAAAATAAAAACAGAACAAATAGAGCCAATTAGTTGAAATCAATTTAAAGGCCAGAAGCTTGAGATTTTTTGGGAACCATCATAATTTCCAGTAGTCGAAATAAGTATTCACGTACCTTGCTTCTTTCACATTTGAGCAGGCATGTGGCATTCTATAGTAAACTTGGTCGTAGAGAGAGAGAGGGAGAGCAAAAATCCAATTCAAGCGATTTTTTAAAGCACCAATATAATGTCACTAGTATTTCGCTGCACTAACGAATGAACTCTAATAAAATAAGGGGACTTGTTCGCGATGGCGTGCCTGTACCACACTGAATCTTTTCACAACTGCGGGTCTGACAATACATTGCCGTCATCGTTCGCGAAAATAACAAATAAATTACTACCGTTCTTAACTGCAGTGCTTGTCTATCGCGCTTGACTGCCGTTTATGACTACCGTGTATGATTACAGTGTATGACTACTTTGCATGACTACCGTACATGACTACCGTGTATGACTGCCGTGAATGACAACCATGTATGACTACTGTGTATGACTACCGTGTATGACTACCGTGTATGACTACAGTGTATGACAACCATGTATGACTACTGTGTATGACTACCGTGTATGACTACCGTGAATGACTACCGTGTATGAGTCCTCTGTTTTCAGATTCTAAAGCCTTTCAACCTATTTTTCTAGTTGCAACAAAAAATTATACAAAGCGATGTGGAAAAAATTCCATTTTTAAAGTACATTCAAGCCCAAAATGTTGGATTAATGTCATGCACCTTAAAAACTCCCATTTGTTACGAAATCAATTTCGCTGACTTTAAGATTGAAAAGTAATAAAACCAACAATAAAAATAGCAACAATTTGTTGCGGCAATGAATTTAAATTTTTCAACTTTTTTTTTTCTTGGCTTCGTACGAAAACTTTGGCAATTTGTGCGCCTTGAAAAACGAAAATTTTTAGAAAATTCGTTTCTTTTTCTTTTCTGTAAGTTTGTAAACTAATTAGAAAAGTTTACAGCTGAACACCTTTGGCATGAGGCACCTTTGGTATACACACGTAGATATGTTGGGGATAAAATTCTAGAAAAAAAAAACAAAAAAAAAAATACTTGGCGGCAAAACAATGTACAAAAATACAAGAGGATTCATTATCAATACAAGTCCCTGTACAGAAATAAGTAAAAAAAACGGGGAAAAGGAAATCTTCATGCATACTCCGGCTTGTAAAATAAAACTTTAATAGAAATAGAAAGAAATAAAGTAGAACGTCTGTCTAGTCTTAAGAAATTTTATTTTTTTAGGCTTTAAGGTTGTTCTTTTAAGTAGATTTCCACTTAAAAAAATGCAAAAGAATTTGGGGTTCCTTTAAACTAAAGTGAGAAGTGTACATGATTGTAAGTGTTGTGGTAGTGGTAGTGCTAGTAGTATGGGTGTTGTTGGCTTTAAAGCTTTAAAAATGCGTGCACAATACCGCCAAAGACGTGACATGGTTTTGTTAAATCCTACGCAACAGCAACGAACGTTAAACGAAAACAGTTAAAAGATGTTTATAGTACATGACTTTGACACACACACACACACCTACACTCTTTCTCTCACGCATACACGCATTAGACTAGAAAATCCCTCTGCGAAGTAATATTTGCTGACTCAAGGTGAAACGGCGCCATAAACGTTGATTCGATGACAAACTGCCTGCGAAAAAAACCAACAACGAAACGGGTTTA
Organism: Sarcophaga rosellei; assembly: GCA_930367235.1. Lineage (NCBI taxonomy): Eukaryota > Metazoa > Arthropoda > Insecta > Diptera > Sarcophagidae > Sarcophaga > Sarcophaga rosellei. The sequence continues at coordinate 14,801,923 of OV884017.1, forward strand.
AAGAACCCAAAAATAATACTCCCAGACAGTCATTATCAACAACAACAGCGGCAATTGAAGAATTCAAAGAAAAGAACATAAAAAAGGAATCCTATAAAGAAATAAAACCACGAATACGTTTGTAAAGACTAGGGACTATATAGGAAGCGTGTATGAGAAGTGGTGGTATGGCATAGACACACAAGGAGAGAGACAAAAAAAAAGGGAAAATCATTACGGCACGCAACCGTTAAAGTAACACTTGAAGTGTTTTTATATGATTTTCAAATGTGAATGTATTTTTACTTTTACTTTTCGCATGATTGTTTTGGGAAAAGTGCTTAAAGGGTTGCCATGCTAATTGAAGGTAATTACACAAAATCAAACACAAAAGTTCTTAAATGTTTGAATTGCTTCAGGTTTGCTCTTTCGAAAATCTATCGTAGTCAAAAAAATAATTAAGCACCCTTCATTTAGACTGTAGAGTTGCCAGGGATAGAGATTAGAAGTGATTGCCAGCATAGCTTGATATTGCATTAATTTCTTTAGCCCGACTTCATATCATTTCTTTGCTTTGCTTCAGTGTCACATTAACTTGATTGGGCATTACAATCCTAGCTTCTAGGTTTACAACCTAGCTTCTTACACCACCCATGTTGTGTGCGTGAATTTTATCTATGAGTGGCGGTAACTACTGTTTAAAGTCGACCGCAAATGACAGATTTGAATAGCTTTTCAAGGCAAGGTCAGCTCCACATTTCCCTTAATTGCCGACGGCACTAAATTGCACTCATTCTGGCTTCTCTTTCATTAATCGCACTTTCTCTCCTGAGATGTATTATCATTATCATGGACGTAGGAATTTCTTCTATTGTACATTGTTATTCGGGACTAATGGCATTACTTCAGTGTCGACTATTAGGAATGGTTTTCGGCCTCCTGTAATACATTCTTCCAGGTACTCTGCTTATTGCGCGCCTTCGCCAGTTTGTCACAACAATCAATGACGGAGCTTCTTTAATTTGATTCTTTCCATGCAGTCAAGGTCGTCCTCTACGCCGACTTCTGCTAAAATCAGCGGATCAAATCCCCCTCTCTACCAGCACAGCAACATTCCGGGGAACTGCAGGGCCGATGAGCCCGCCATAGCTGGTGCACTCCTTCTGGAATCCTCTTCAGTAGACTTGGGTATGCCACGCACCTCGGTCCAGCTGGCCATTGCGCGAAAATTCTCTCTAGACGTCAACCTATCCTGGGCTAATGAGGAGTCCTGCTCTACCCGCTAGACTCACCTGGCTCCAGTTGGATAGAAGGCGTACCAACCAGTTACTTGGACTTGGACGTGGCATGATCTCAATCACAGTGGCCAATGCTTACAGGTCACTGTGTTATGGGTAGACACGCTGAAAAGATGTGGCTCCTATTTAACGACTTCTGCCGCTGACGAAGACGAGACTGTTATCCACTTTCTTTGTCAGTACCCATCTCTTGCGAGATGCAGATGTAGGTTGTTTGGCTCTCCATTTCTTGTCAGCTTGACGGAGCTATCATCTATTGATGTCAAGGATATAGCTTTGTTTATCAAACTTTCTGGCTGGTTTACTAGAGTAGGGGTAGTAGTGCTTTGATGTCCAGCCCTTGCGCTGACAAACTTCTCTCTCTTCCCTGATTTTGTTGGAACTTGGTCAGTACAGAGACTGAGTTCAGCCGTGGCGTCACAATGGGTCGCTATATGTGCTCAAGTGAGCTTTGTGATATCAGAGCTACCACTTCGGCCTAACCTAACCTAACCCGTCTCTACGCAAAGTCCTCTTCCATCTGAACGGACGAGGGAAGAGAGACTAATAAAGGGATTTCGATTTCCTGTAATACATCCTTCCAGATACTCTGCTTATTGCGCGCCTTCGCTAGTTCGTCACACCAATCGATGAAAAGGTTGGTCCTTCCAACGCATACAAAGGCATCCACTAGGCCGACTTCTGCTAATATTCACATCATACACCTTCCCTGACGGAATATCCTCTTCCATTTGAACAAACGAAGAAAAACGAAAGTGGCAAAAAAAGAATTGAATTTTAAATCTTTGTTCTCTTTATCTTGAGAATACGAAACTTATAGAGGCAACATCCCCTGAATAAAGCTTGCATTTACTAAAATTTGATTCTCAGATAATTACTTTAGTGAGTGCCTTGGTTACTCTGCCACAATTTTATCTGTTTTAAGTCAATTCGTTCGGATTTATTTGTAGTGCCTACCGTATTTAAAAATGTATTTCACTTTTGCGTATATGCGAGTGTGTGCATGAACTCATTCTTTCACATACACATTCCTAGTGTTTGAATTCGTGCCAAATTATGTTTGCGTATATCTTTTTGTAGATATGTTTCTGACATCAGGGATGGAAATCTGTTAAGATGTGAAAACAATGTTAAATTTAAGCATTTTAATTGAGTTTCAATTCTTTAATTAGTTATCGCACTTAATTGGTCATTACACCCCTTTAGTCAGGATTACAACCTAGCTTCCAACACCAAACATGTTGTTTGTGTCTTAATTTTACCCATAACTGCCGGGCCTTATGGTTCAAAATGGGCTCTGAACGATATTTTTCGCCAGAACTCTGCAGAGAGGAATTCGCAGAAGTGAGATTTTTGTTAAAAATTTCATTCTTTTTAAGATTTCTGAGCTGGGGTTTGAACCTCTAACTCTTGTCTAATAAACCAACAATATAACTACTGAAGTACGGCGACTCCGTTTGGATATATTTGGTGTAAATAGATTAATGGTGACTATACTATGCCTAATGTGTTAATTTTATCAATTTCCTTTCATAGAAATATTTTATTTTACTCTCAGAGTTATTGCCAAAAGTTTATTGAGAGGAAGACGCCCTGAGAAGTACTTTATTTTTTATATTTCTTTCTCTAAGCCAGGTCTTGTACCATGGCTCTCGCCTAATAAGGCAAAACAGTACACTAAGGTGCACTATGGTGACTTCTTGTTGGGTGTTACTTACGTAATTGGTCATTAAACCCTTCAGTCAGGGTTACGACCTAGCTTCTTATGCTACTTATATATATAGTGTGCGTTCATTTTTTATATATGAGTGCGGGGCCTACAGTTTAAAGTCGACTACGAAAGACAGAGTTTTGAGACACTTTTTCATGGCAATTTTTTTATTTAGTCCCTCAGAGAGTTTTTGCCAGAAATCTGTTGAAGGGAAGTCGCCGATGAAATATTTTTTCGTTTTTTTGAGAAGTCTGACCTGAGGCTTGAACTGTCGCCTAACGTCTAATAAGCCAATACACTACCTACTAGACTACGACGACCTCAGTCTCAACGAAATTAATTTATCCTGACACTTAGGCTCAAACCTGCTGAGAGAATGTCGCCGAAACAAGCATTTTTTTCATACACCAATACCCCGGTTTGCGTCGCTAATTGGGACTGAAAAAATGAGACGCAAACCGAAACGACGCAAACTGAAGCAGAATTTTCAATTTCAACTTTCAGACTGAACTTCACTCCACGACATGTAATTCGAAACTAATAACTACGCTTAACATGTAAACAACCCACATCTGCAAATTTGCATTCTACTAAACGGGAAATCCCCTTTTTCTGCTTTAGCTTTGTAAAAACATTTTCATATCAACGACGCAAATCGAAGCGTTTACGACGCAACTTCCAAGCCATGCGTCGCAAACTGAAACAAAAACGACGCAACATTGAAATTCCAGAAACTTAAAAAAAGACGCAACTTCGAAGCGACGCAAACTGAAGCGACGCAAATCGGGGTATTGGTGTATTTCGTTTTCTATGAAGTGGCTAAGCCAAGTGCTAAACCAGGGGCTCTTGTCTAATAGGACAACATAGTACTTAGTGCATTAAGGCAATTTCCCCCTGAGAGTTCTTGAATTATTTTGATTACGATATAATCTGTTGTCTGCAGAATGCTTTTGATTACATACATACATAATTAGTCATTATAATTTTTCAGTTAGGATTACGACCTAGCTTCTCACAGTACTTATGTCGGTGTATTAATTTTCTACATGAGTGACGGGACCTACAGTGGAAAGTCGACATCCGAACGACAGAAAACGATTTTGAGTTTTTGCCAGAAGCTTACTGAGAGGAAGTCGCCGTAGTCTAGTAGATAGTGTGTTCGCTTATTAGACGTAAAGGCCGGGTTCGAGACCCAGGCCAGAAATATGAAAAGAAAAAAATTTCTTCTGCGACTTCCTCTCAGCAGATTTCTGGGTAAAACTCTGAGAGTAGATAAACCTGCCATGAAAAAGTTTCTCAAAATATCTGCCGTTCGGAGTCGATGTTAAACTGTAGGTCCCGCCACTCAAGTATAAAATTAAGGCACACAACATGAGTGGTGTGAGAAGCTAGGCCGTAATTCTGACTGAAGGGTTGTAAGTGCCAATTATGTATGTATGTACATATGTATGTTACTGTGAGGAAGACGCCGAAAGAATTGTTTTTTTTTACACTACGGCGACTTCCCCCTGAGTGTCGGTTACTCAAATACAATTCCTTTAATCATTTGATTACGATTTATTTCGTTTTCCTCAGCATGCTTTTAATTATAAAGAAATAATTGTGCACCTAAACCACAAAATAAACTAGGACGGCGCTGCAACGCTACTTTAAGAAAATGGCGGAAGGCTTTAGAAAACAAAATATCTTCAAAAGAGAAAATTTGTGTTTAAAAAATTACCAAAAAAAAACAAACAAAAAAAATTCTTACTTAAGTAAAGCATATCATCCAGCTCTGGCATGCTCTAACTCAACAAAATTGAACAGAAATGTTTAACTGTGTAAACATAAACGTTTTCGAGGTGAAGGATTTAACAGCGGCACAAACACTCACGCTGACGTGTGTAATTAAATGCACGTCATCTGCGATTAAAACAAATCTACGATTGTAGTGGCTCCCTCTAACAGAGATAAGAGCGAGAACGAGAGAGTAGTTGTGCTGGTGTAGGTAAACGTGGTTAAACGCTAAGTAAAGTTAAAAAAGTTTTTGCTGATGGTGGTGATGCAAAAATGAGGGCTTTTATGAGCTAAAAGTTTGGCAAAAGAAAAATCTTTTAATTTTTTTCTCGCAGTCAAAAGTCAATATAATGTTGTCAGGAATTTTTTGTTTGTTTTTGTTGTTGGCTTAGAAATAGAAAACTGAACTTGAACTTTATGAAAATATTTTTTGATTAAATTTTCTTTAAAATTTTCTCTCTTTTTCAATTTCATTTCAATTTCAGTTAAGTTGATCACACACACACACAAACAATATCATGTTGAAATCGTATAAAATCTATACGACATGCACAAATGGTGCTTTGGGTCTACATTTGAGTCGGGCTCCCTGGGATCCCTATCCCTGGGTAAGCAGCATACAAAAGGATTCCAGTTCCTATCAGGCGGGTCTACGCATTGGCGATTGTCTGCTCGAACTTAATGGCCAAGATGTTTTAGGCATGAAAATCTCTGAGATTGCAGGTCTTTTGAAAAATCATTGGCTTAATGAGAGCAGCAATCATGTCAACGTTGTGATATGGCGTAACAAATGCAACAACAACAACAATAATAGAAATACGAAAAATGCAAACGACACTTGCAACAACAATAAAATCAAAAATGATGGTGATCAGCTTCATGATGATGACGGCGATGAAGATAATGATGATGATGATGTGGATGATGATGATGATGAAGATGAGGAAAATAATGCGGTAAGTTTTTGTTTTTCTTTTATACATAACTTTTCGTAACTCCCCCTAACCAGTAGTATTAATAGATTAGACTTGTGAAAATGTTGCATGTCTGTTGCTTGTTAATAATGAAGTTTGTTAATGAATAATTAAATTGAAATTACCAGCAGCACTACTACTAATAGAGCAGTTGTAATGGGTGATTTTGTAAGAGCTATAGGAAAATTTAAAAAAAAACACATAAAATTCAGAAAAATGCATGAAATCTTTATTTGAATCGATAGTACGGTCCATATAATTTAATGTTTGAAGATTATTTCATGCAAATGTTGACCGCGACTGCGCCTCAAATGGTCCATCCGCTTAGTACAATTTTGGCCTACTCTTTCCAACATTTCCGCGGGTATCTCACGAATAAATGCTTCAATGTTGTCTTTCAATGCGTCAATTGAAGCGGTCTTGTCTGTATAGATATGAGCTTTAACATAGCCCCACAAAAAATAGTCTAAAGGCGTTAAATCGCACGATCTAGGCGGCTAATTGACCGGTCCCGAACGTGAAATAAAATGTTCACCGAACTCGCCTCTTAATAAGTCCATTGTTACGCGTGCTGTATGGCATGTGGCACCGTCTTGTTGAAACCACATGTCATGCAAGACAAGCCCTTGCATTTTGGGCAAAAAAAGTTGGATATCATCTCACGGTAGCGTTCACAGCATCTTTGAAGAAGTACGTTCCAATGATGCCACCAGCCCATAAACCGCACCAAACTGTGACTTTTTCCGGATGCATTGGTAGCTTTTGCAATGCTTCTGGCTGATCTTCACTCCAAAATCGACAATTCTGCTTATTTACGTATCCATTGAGCCAAAAATGAGCTTCGTCGCTGAACACAATTTTTTGATAAAGAAGTGGATCTTCGGCCAACTTTCCAAGATCCATTTTGAAAATAAAATTCAATGATTTGCAAGCGTTGTTCGTTTGTAAGACGATTCATGGTTAAATTATAGACCAAACTGAAGATGTTTGACAGTGAAACAAAACACGAAACGTGAGTGAGCTGTTTAAACCAGTGTTGCCAAAAATATAATAGCTAAAAAATCACCCGATAGTAGTAGTAGTTGCAGTAGTAGCTGCTGCATGCAATGTAATTACTTTACGGTATAGAAGATAGTGGCACTGTTGATGACAAATACGTTGTCTTGTTATGTTTCTTTCTTTTGCTTTTTATTTCTCATATCATATGCAACGAATATACATACATACATACATATATGTATGTATGATAAGCTATTGTTGTTTTTGTTTTTTAAATTTATTTGTTTGTTTACATTTATTTTTATTTCTTTTATTATTTTTTAATTTGTCTTTCTGTTTTTATAAAAAAAAATTCAAATAAAAAAAAAATTGTTATTACGTGGCTAAATGTGGGTCATTGTAACATGTTGTGTGTCTTGTTTTTTAAGCGTCTCATTATTTTGCTTGTAAAAAAAAGTGGGCTTGGAAATAATAATAATAAAAAAAAAAACGTTGACAATTTCTCGCATACCAAGTAAGTCAAGGTTTAAACAGGCTTGTTAATTGCATGGTTTAGTCTTTAGGTTTTTGTCTTCCATACACTAACGTTTATATCAATAAAATCGTGCACAAAATATTGTGAAACATTTCCTAATTGTTGTAAATTTCATGGTCAAAACAATTATTGCACAAAAAAAAATGGTAAAGGAATAACAGTGAAATTATGACAAAACCACAGTGGGGCCTATGTATACCGAATATATAAGAAAAGGAAAGTTTTTCTGGGAAGACAAGATATAAGTTATGGTAGTCGTATGTCTGTTGAAGTCGCCGTAGTCTAGTAGGTAGCGTGTGTTGGCGTATTAGACGTGAGGCCACGGTTCAAACCTTAAGGTCAGACATCACAACGAAAATATGAAAAAATTATTTCTTCGGCGACTTCATTCCTCTCAGTAGATTTTTTTTTTGGCAAAAACTCTCTGAGAAAAAATGAAATGAAATTGTCAGGACTACGACGTAGCTTCCCTAGTTACTTATGTTGTGTGTGTTAATTTTATACATGAGCGGCGGGATCTACAGTTTAAAGTCGACTTACAAGCGACAGATTTGTTTAAGAAACTTTTCATTACAATTTTTTATATTTACTCTCAGAGTTTTTTCCAGAAGCTGCCGAAGAACATTTTTTTCGTTTCCTTGAAAAACTCTGACCTGGAGCTTGAACTCAAAGGTCAAATGGACCACAGAGGCATGTCCCTTGAGATGTATTAATGCCAAGCTCGGGTTGTACTTTGGAAAGTCAAATACCAGAAGAAGGCCAACTGATTACGTTTTTTTACTACTATTAGTAACTACATTAGCAGGAATGCATTCAGATTGGTGGCTGTTATGACTCGATATTGGCCGATTGATAGCCGTGCTTATAATACCCGCATAATGATAATCGTAGTTTTGATGATGCGGAGGAGGATGAGATAGATGAGCAGTAGTTCCGCCGCAGTGCTTAGCTTTAATTATATGTGGTGCTAGAATTATGCAGGTCACATTGAAAATAGTATGCATCGATGCGTAAGACATACTCAGATAGCCCAGTGCGACATATGCGATATAAATCAGAAATCAGCAATGAATCGTTTGTTCGCTACTCATAAGTACTCATAAAATTGGGAATATATGTAAGTGAGTCAACAGTACATAACATTCGAAATATCCCTACTCATTCAGATTCATAAATTTAGAGAAATACTCATAATACTCATAAATGATTTGAGGGATACGAATCATTCATCAAAATTTACAGTCTTAGTTGTTGTTGCATTTACAAAAAAAAGAGAAGAAAGAAAAAGACAAAGACGGTAAGCAAAGCAAACACACAACCTTCTAGTGAGTATTGTAGTGTTCGTATGCGAATCATACTTATTTTGTGATTCTTGTAAATGTTGAGTAAAGGAGAGTCGAAATCAACAACATCATACGTATTGTTAAGTATGAGTACGATGAGTACTTCAAACTTTGAATATGAGTAGTATGAGTATGATATTAAAACAAGTAGGAATGCGTATTAGTATCAGAAATTATGAGTATGATTCAAATCTATTCATCTTTTTGAATACTCATTGCTGATATTATATATCATACGCTCTAATACATCTATAAGTAAACTCGATGAGTTTCTATTTAAAATGTGTCTCTTAAAGAGTTTAATGTGCATTTGAAAAGCTAACAAGCAGTTGCAAGATATTATATCATGCGCCGCATGAGGTGATGAAATTTTCCGACAACGTAATCATCGTCCTTACTTTGGGTAACACAATAAAATCATCACTTTGCAACAATAATTTTCTAAATATTTGGAATTTAAACTTAAAGATCCTTTGTAATTAACGATTGCAGCTTAAATTGAATTGTTTAGAATGCCACAGTTGCGCCATATTGAGTGATTGACAAACTGTTTGATTTCATGTGCATACGCTTGATTTAAATCATAATTTAATTTAAAATTGAAACTAACACACACATTCACGCACACACATGTCAGCGTAACATGTTTTCAAAATTTATAAGGACACATGACGTCATCCATAAATAATTATACTCTGTAGCTGTATTGAAAGTATGTAATACCCTCTCCCTATGGATTATAAACTGAATGATATTCCATACAATACATCAATAATGTATTTATGTATGTGGTGATACATCTCTCGATGTGTATGTGTGTCCTAATTTTTATTAAAAATCCAATGGGATAAAGAAAGAAAAAGGATATCCTGACAAAAAAAAAAGAAAGTAAATGAAATCGAGAATTTCATAAATAAAACAGAGAACAGAGGAGCATTACTTATGAACGAAATTTTTGCATTTTTGATGTGCCATAAGACATGGACGTATGCATGTATGTCCGTATGTATCGTAAGAGTAGAGTGCAGGTAATTTGTAAACCCTTATGGATGGACGTATATGTTATTGTAGATTTATGTCAATGTCAATTTGTTATACGACAATATATTGTAATACATATCAACTGGCAAAGTCATCTCTCTGTGTGCTATGACATGACAAAAACCAAAAATAAATACAAAAAATTATAAAAAAACGAAAACAAAATTCAGAAAAAATATGTCAAAACATTTAAAACTATTTTGTTGAACGTGACAGAGTTGCTGTAAATTTATCACACACACACATAAAAACTTAACACCTGATGCATTTTCATTTTGCAAGAGTATACAACAACAACAAGAGCAACCACAAGAAAAATACAAAATTTATGAATTTTAATAGTGCAGTAGGAAAAATACATATACAAACACTGCAGCACATACATACATACATAAAGGCATTGATTTGAAGTGGAGTATACATAGGGACAAAAACGCATATTTTTTGAGAGTGATGCTATGAAGAGAACACTGTATAATCCTCTAAGATGTGATTTAGAGTTAATCAAACCTACACTCCTAAATACAACGGCAGAATTGGCATCCACACATGGTATTAGTATATTAGGAGGTCGGTAAACTTGAACCCATATTTTGTAATTTTTGTGCAATTTTTATACCGCCAAACTTCGAGTGCCATGTTTTAATGATTAAAATCTTTGACTACAAACGTAAGCATCATCTCAATTTCGAAAGAAACAGAAAATTTTGAATTTTAAAAAGTTAAAAGGCTGCATTGCCCTTCAAAATAAGCCCATTCTGAAGGCACTAATCTTCTAGAGAGGATAATATCGACGATATACATAAGTATAGGAATATCGACGTAGTCTAGTAGGTAGTGTGTTGACTTATTAAACGCAAAGCCACGGTTCAAATCACCGGTCAGACATCAAAACGAAATGTGAAAAAATTCTCTTCGGAGACTTCCTCTCAGCAGATATCTGGCAAAAATTCTGAGAGTAAATACCATTGCCATGGAAAGTTTCTCAAAAATCTGTCGTTTGGAGTCGACTTTAAAGTGTAGGTCCCGCCACTCATGTATAAAATTAACACACACAACATGAGTAGTGTTGAGAAGCTAGGCCGTAATCCTGACTGAAGGGTTGTAATGGCCACATTATGTATGTACATATGTATAGGAAGATCAGCCAATTCTCAACCTCTTGCAGGCAAAGACTCTTCTCAAACCAAGTGGGTGGGTTTGAGATAATTAATGGTTGTGTTCGAAAACTACAATTAGTAGAGATCTGCATCAGATTATACTGAAAGAATTTGAGGTTAACAATCGATCTTTTATGACATATATATGTACATACATAATAGGTCATTATATCCCTTGAGTCAGGTTTACAACTTGGCTTCTCACACCACCAGTACCTACCGTTTAAAGTCGACCCCAAACAATAGATCGTTGAGGAACTTTCAATGACAATTTCATTAAAATCTTAGAGTTTTTGCCAAAAACCTATATTTCTTCAAATTTTGTTTGGGCTGAAGCTTGAACGACGAACTCACGTTTAATAAGCCAACACGCTACCTGCAAGCTGGAGGTCAAGATATTTGTGCTATTTGTGGAGCTATTAATTGGCTGCGATATTACAAACGATATCCGAAAATGAGTGAATAGGCAGGTACCTTTGAAGACTTTCAATTATTTTATTTCGAGCCAGATTATGAAGCCTATGTAGTTAATCCAGTCGCTGATAGGGTAGTGGCATTATGGCAAATTTATAAGTTGACCTAAAGTCGACTGACGTAGGCAGTCTTTACTGGTTCAGTGGAACTTTAAAATGGTTTGAGCACGAAGAGGATAGCTTTTGTTAAATGGTTGGAACTTCAATTTAACTGTGACCGGATCTGTTTATTACCAAAAATTTTCCTACAAAACTAACTCACTGGATGCTATAGTTCGAGGATATTCTTATGGCGTTATATGTTATCTTGAATTAAACAGAGCTGTTTTACGATGTGACTTATCTCGACCGTTGGATTCTTTATAACATCGTTTCTGTGAGATGGAAGATATTTTCGTACATCTCTCCTGCCCATCGTATGTAGCCTCTTCTACATTTTAGGGGCACTAAAAGCGAATATCAATAATATGAACAGTTTTGAAATGTATCCATTATGAGTACTAGCCGTGAGAGCACTGCTGCAGGTGATGATGACGTCGATAATAAAACTGCCTCACTCTTCTTCTGACCTTGCTCTACATTGTAGAGAAATAGGAACAGAACCTTTGCATAAATTGCTAGGTTAAGATTGCTTAAATCTAAGTTCAAACCACAGTGTCATTATTTAGCCTAATTGATGAGATAAAATCCATTTCGAACCACATGATTTTCATATGTGATTCCATAAATAGATAACATTACACATAGAATATAGTTTAAGTTCGGTTTATTGAGTACAATATTTTAAGTGTTCAGACATAATAATAAACGCAGTTCAGCAGCTTATTCAATATTCATTTGACAGCTGGTAAACAAAACAGCTCGTTGTTTCAACAACATTGTCTTTATTTTGTTCCGTTTCTTTTTGGTTTGTCGTTGTTGACATTTGAGTTGTCAAATATCAACAGAAAGTGTTCAGATAATTGTAATATGCTCACTGAACATACTTATAACAGTGCTGCATTTTAAGTTTTACTCAATATTATAACAATTTCAGTATTTATTGCGCAATAATTAATTGAAACTTTATATGAAATATTGAGTTAGTCGCCGTAGTCTAGTAGGTACTGTGTTCGCTTATTGGACGGAAAGCCTGGGTTCGAGCCCCAGGTCAGACATTAAAAAGGAAATATGAAAAAAAAAATATTTCTTCTGCGACTTCCTCTCAGCAGATTTCTGGCAAGAACTCTGATAGTAAACATAAACCTGCCATGAAAATGTTTCTCAAAAGTCTGTCGTTCGGAGTCGATGTTAAACTGCAGGTCCCGCCACTCAAGTATAAAATTAAGGCACACAACATGAGTGGTGTGAGAAGCTAGGCCGTAATCCTGGCTGAAGGGTTGTAATGGCCAATTATGTATGTACATATGAATATTGAGCTCAATAATGGCGTTTATTGCGATTTACGCAATAAAGGTGCATATCTGAACACCATATTAGAGAAACTTTTAAGAAATTTCCTGTCTAAAGTATTTGCTGTTATTATTATTTTTTTTATGCCGTTATTATTATATTATTAAGCCTCTCAGTAACAATGGCAGCTAATAACCTATCAATCATTGACCATTAGCAGCGTACAAGGATTCATTTAATGTTTGAAAGTCTTGCAACGTAATACGTTATAATAACGAAAAATTCGAAATTCGATAAACTATCTCACTCTCTCACTTCACTCAATGATAAATGTTTCGTTTCAGCACGAAATGACCCATATTCGTATACGTTATTACCTAAGTATATGTACATGCCTGAATGCTTAGATATTTTGTTTTTGTGTGCATTTTCCAAAAATCTATTGAAAACCATTTTCATATTAAATTGGGCCTACAAGTGCTGCTGGTCTGGTGGTTGACAAGGCCAAACAAGGGGAAGGAAGGAAGCAATATACATGATGATTTTTTTTTTGAAGTCAACTTAGCTTATATAAAATATATACTCAAGTAAAATCTATTTACATTTTATGTATGAAGTTTATCTATGTATGCATACATATATCGGTGTATGTAATACTTGTATTTGTGTATGTATTTGTTCATGTTGGCATTTGATGCATTATCGTTACAATTTAATTGACCTAAATTGATAGTAAAACCAATTCAAATCAAACCAAAGCAAACTTAACATAACTTAAATCATTTTTTTTGAAGGTAAAATAAAAAATTCAAATACATTTGAATTTGCCAATACATATATGTACACATACTAATAAAAAGAAAATTTGAAAATAGAAAAGAAATATAAAACAAGGTAAACTTTTAATAGAAAATTGAAAACTCTTCAAGTCTTTTAAGCATCAAATTTGAATTATTTTGATTGAATGTTTTATTTGTAAAAAAGGGGGGGAAAGTGGAAGGGGAATTCAAATTAAAATCAATATTTTTCCTTCAACATATTTTTAAAATCTTAATACACTTAAATTTCTCTAAAAATATTCTTTTTTCAAACGATTATTTATTGGAAATATTTTTAAAATTTAAATGGAAATTAAATTAAAAATAATTACGTTTTCATATGCAAAAACGAAAATGTATTCGTGCATTAAAAAGTACAATTTTATGTTTATTTTAGTCATATGTTCTAATAACTGTTCTATCGGGTGATTTTTTAGTTATTATCTTTTTGGCAACACTGGTTTAAACAGCTCACGCACGTTTCGTGTTTTGTTTCGCTGTCAAACATCTTCAGTTTGGTCTATAATTTAACCCTGAATCGTCTTACAAACGAACAACGCTTGCAAATCATTGAATTTTATTATCAAAATGTGTGCTCCGAAGATCCACTTCTTTATCGAAAAATTTTGTACAGCGACGAAGCTCTTTTTTGGCTCAATGGATACGTAAATAAGCAAAATTGTCGATTTTGGAGTGAAGATCAGCCAGAAGCATTGCAAAAGCTACCAATGCATTCAGAAAAAGTCACAGTTTGGTGCGGTTTATGGACTGGTGGCATCATTGGACCGTACTTCTTCAAAGATGCTGCGAATCGTAACGTAACTGTGAATGGTGAGCGCTACCGTAAGATGATATCCAACTTTTTTTGCCCAAAATGCAAGAGCTTGACTTGCATGACATGTGGTTTCAACAAGACGGTGGCCACATGCCACACAGCACGCGTAACAATTGACTTATTGAGAGGCGAGTTCGGTGAACATTTTATTTCACGTTCGGGACCGGTTAATTGGTCGCCTAGATCGTGCGATTTAACGCCTTTAGACTATTTTTTGTAGGGCTATGTTAAAGCTCATGTCTATACAGACAAGCCCGCTTCAATTGACGCATTGGAAGACAACTTGAAGCATTTATTCGTGAGATACCGGTCGAAATGTTGGAAAGAGTATGCCAAAATTGTACTAAGCGGATGGACCATTAGAGGCGCAGTCGCAGTCAACATTTGCTTGCAATAATCCTCAAACATTAAATTATATGGAGCGTACTATCGATTCAAATAAATATTTCATGCAATTTTCTGAATTTTACATGTTTTTTTGTTTTTAATTTTCCTATAGCTCTTAAAAAATCACCCATTAATAACTAAATTGACATTGAATTCATAGAAGATTTGAAATTGATTTGAAAAAAAAAAATGGAAAAAAATCCTTAAATAAAACTCCAAGTCTTCTCCATGAGAATATCATGAGTAATTATTTCTGATTATTTATTATTTGAAATCGCCATAGTCTAGTAGGTAGTCTGGGGTTCAAACCCTAGTCCAGATATCTCGAACAAAACGAAATACGAAAATAAATATTTCTTTGGCCACTTTCACTCAGTAGTCTTCTGGCAAAAACTCTGAGAGTAAACACAATTGTCATGAAAAGTTTCTCTTTAAACTGTTATAATGTGACAAACTACGTCACAATCCTAACTAAAGGGTTGTAATAACGAATTAAGTGAGTGTTAGATTATTTCTTGCCAACAAGTCTGAAATAATTTTACGGCAACGATGACAGGATTTCGGAAATAATATTTTTTTTAAAGACAACGACAGATTTTATTCGTTGGCAGGTGCATACAGAGCTTAAAGCCATACACTGAATTTCTTAGCAAAAAAAAAACCTGTCTGTCACTTAAAAAGTCAAGAACTTTTTAGAAGAGTCTATACAATTTTTTTTAATTCTAACAGATCTTAGGTCCAAAGTGTTGTACTGGAATTAGAGAAATAGATATTGTTAGGGCAAAATAGATTTAAATCCGTTTACATTGTATGGGACTTAAGAGACAACTATTGGAAGCATGCTCCACACATAAATAGTGCAACTAGAGAAAGATTTCTGTCCGGTATACCGTGTGGAATTGATTACTCAGTCTTGAACAAGTCCCCTTATTTCATTAGACCATGTTATCCAAAAAAAAATTCAATAAATCACTGATGTAAGCTTACTTAATTTCTCATTACAACCATCTAGCCGGATTACAACCTAACTTCTCACATCAACAATGTCATGTGTGTTAAGTCTGTCCATGAGTGGCGGTACCGAAGGTTTAAAGTTGACTTCCATCGCCAGATGTTCTTGAGAAATTTTTTATAGCAATTTTATTTAAGTCTCAGAGTTTTTTTGCAGAAAATTGATGAGAGGAAGTCACCGAAGAAATTTTTTTTATATATTTCCTTTGGTTGATGTCTGAACTAAGGTTTGACCCACGGATTTGCGTCCACTCTATCGACTGTACCTGGGATTTAGAAGCACAAAAATTAACATTACACCATCGAAACAATAATAAGAGCTGAAAACCTAACGGTTTATTAACAAATTTTGTTCACCATTTACTTGATCATGTGGAAAATTTGCGGACATAAGTTTGATGCTTAAAAACATGTCCCGCCTTGTCGCTAATAGATGTCTATGAGTTGAAGCTCTCCTATTGAAACACAATTCCTCTATTATTTACTAAAGCATTGCTGCCCTTAAACTCTTGACAATTTTCTAGCAAGAAGCTTTAAAATACTGCTTCAGGCTTAAATATCTCTTCGCTATCTACCATCTTAGTGTCAGAACTAACACTTGCTGCCTACAACTGTCCTTAACTAACCATGTGTGTGTGTGGTATATTGTATGTGTGATGTTACTCAACTTTACCTTTTCTGGCCTCATAAAAACAAACCAAACCAATAATATGTTTTAGACTTTAATTGAATTGTTTTTGCTTGAGAAAAACGTCTACAGAAAATATTTAAAATATTCTACACCTGACCTGTCCTATGTTAAGCTTTAATTGTCTCAACATCCATATGAAGAGTATGAATATCATAATTTAATTGTTATTCAATTTAAGAGTAAAAAGGAGCTTATGGAGGGAATTTAGTCGCATTTTATTTTGGCAAAACAAGACAAAAGGATTCATAGCAATTACCAAAAAAAACTTTATTTAGGCGTAAAATATAAAATTTCTAACACTCATAAGAATTTTATTGTGTTAGAGCAAAATATTGTTTCCGATAAAAAGTTTTGAAGTTAAGCCAGCATTTAGTCCCTTTGTGATACCACAATCAATTCTACTCGGTGGTCGAACATTCCCTAGAGGATAGCATCCCTAGTCCAAAATAAATTTTGTTTTTAAAGGAATCCTTATATTAAAAAGCTCGGTCAGAAACCTCCGTCTCTTGATCATAAGACCAGAACACTAACACATGAGGTAAATGACAGTATTTTCCTCCTCCTCAGGCCCACTGTTTTTGCAGGAGTCATTAGCCGGAATACCGAGTGTTTTAATATGCCTAAGGATTGCCTTTAAATGGATCCAAAACAGTCTTCCTCTTCCTCAGACCTACAGTTCCTGCAGAAATTATTAGCGGTATTGTCGAGTCTTCCGGCATGCTTAGGAGTTACCTTTGAATGATATCGAAATTTCACTGTGAAATCGTCGGCAGTCATGGATTTGAAGGAATGTTTAAACTACGATATTTAGGAGCTTAATCGCCGTCTAGCTTTTCGGGTAAATCAAGAGTTTTGCAGGAAAATCGTGTCACTCAACAAGCATTGCAAGCTTTCATAATTGGCATGACCTCTGCTTGAAAAGCATTGCAGTGGTCAGGCAGCCCATAATAAAGTTTGATATCAGAATCTTGAATAAATATTATACTAATACACCCATATATAATTGGTCATTACAACCCATCAATCAGGGTTACGACCTAGTTTCTCACACCACTTATGTTGTGTGCGTTAATTTTATAAATGAGTAGTGGGACTTGGAGTTTAAAGTCGACTCTGAACTACAGATTTTTGAGAAACTTTTCATGACAGTTTTATTTGACCCACAAAGTTTTTGCCAGAAATCTACTGAATGGAAGTTGACGAAGAAATATTCTTTCATATTTTCGTTTTGGTGGAGATGTCTGACCTCTGGTTTGAAATGAGGGCGCTTGTCTAATAAGCCAATAAACTATCTACTAGAAAACGGCGACTTCGACTCACCAATGGTTAGTTTTCTTTCTTATACTATGTTCAGACATGCACTTTTATTGCGCATTAAATGCCATTATTGAGCTCAATCTGTCATATAAAGTTTCAATTAATTATTGTGCAATAAATACGCAAATTGTTATTATATTGAGTAAAACTTAAAATGCAGCACTGTCACAAGTGAGCATATTACAATTATCCGATCACTTTCTGTTGATAGTTGACAACTAAAATATCAACAACGACAAGCAAAAAACAAAACAAAATCAAAACACTATTGTTGAAACAACCAGCTGTTTTGTT
The DNA here is from genome assembly GCA_930367235.1 of Sarcophaga rosellei. NCBI lineage: Eukaryota > Metazoa > Arthropoda > Insecta > Diptera > Sarcophagidae > Sarcophaga > Sarcophaga rosellei. The sequence goes on from OV884017.1 coordinate 14,819,957, forward strand.
TACCAGCTGTCAAATGAATATTCAATAAACATCTGAACTGCATATATTATTATGTCTGAACACTTAAAATATTGTACTCAATAAACCGAGTGTTGACTCAAGAAAAGTGCATGTCTGAACATAGTATTATGAGCATCACAGAGATTAATTTCAAGATTAAAATATTCTGTTCCTTCTATCGGCAACCTCTCTAGAACTTTTTGCCCTACCCAATTAAACTATTTAAGATAACTATGTGTGTTCAACCCATATTATTTTTAAAGGAAACTAAAATTAAAGCTAGTCTGTTATATTTCGTGCAAAAGGCTTCTGTTTTTTAGAAATAGGGCTCAGTAGGAACATAGAAAGAGGATAGTTGTTTATTTAGAGGCCCTTATAGTCTGCTAAGCGTTTATTCTAACCTAGCTTTTCTCGTGGTTGGCTGCTTTCAATGGAATTTACTACAGTGTTCTACATAAGAATATATATGTATTAAAAAAGCATCCAACATATGGACAAATTATAGCAAAGAGAGTAATAGAGAGAGAGAGAGAGAGAGATCCTGCCAACAGATAAACTGAGAAGAAAAAATTTACGGAAAAAAAATTTCAAATCCGAAAAAAAAATTATTTTTCAACCACAATAGCAGAAATAACTTTTTCCACTTAATTTTCCTCAATGGTTAACATTACTACTTTGTTTTTATTGTTATTCTTTTATTTAATTTTTCTTCTTATTTGTATACATACATACTTATATAGAAAACTAATACGTATACATACAAGCATAAGAATCAATACCAATAGCTTTGTAGCTCTTTTAGTATCGGAAAACGAAAAACTAACCGAAGCTAATTAAAGTTGTTCTATATTTCTATTTTCTTTTTCTCTGTATTGTTGTTGTCTACTTTATTGTATTTTATTTTTCAATTTATACTCATAGTTTTTGTTTTTTCTGTTTTTTTCTAAACTTGCAGCACAACATTAATCAGCAATCGTTGCAAAAGTTTGCAACTTGCCTGCAACATATTGCCCAATTATTGGAATGTCCTGTTTGCCTAGAGGTAAGTTTTCTTTTTTATTTTCCAAATTGTTGTTGGCCATAATGAGGCTGATGAGACAACTACATAGACACATAAACACATACATATATACACATATGCCTAGAGTAGTTTCAGTCTTTTTTTTGAAAAACTTTTTTGTGGACAATTCCTTTGAAGGTAAAAAAACGTAAGCAAAAGTACAACGTCGTACGTCGTACATTTTTTATTCTTTCTTTCCTCAGCAATTTTTAGTAGTTAAAACGAGTCTTAAAACTTGTCAGGAATATCGATGAGTTTCTCAAACTAAAAGTATTATAAGAATAGTTGGTATAAAGACGACAAAGAAAGAGAAAAAAATGAAAAGTCACAAGGTTATTAAAGAAATCAGAAAGAAATGAACAGAGAATGGTAGAGTGTAGTAGAAATGGTACACTTTTTATGTTCAAAAAACAAGGCAGTGTGACAGTTTTAGGGACTTATTTGATAACAAGACAATACATAACAAAAGTTTTTTTTTTTTTTTTGGGCGACAACTCGAGTATCCTTATGTTTGATTGAGGACAACAGAGTCAAAATAAAATCATTCTTAGCTAGGTGCTGTAGGGCCAATCAGAGATTTGATTCTCTGAAATGCAAGCTGCAGCCTTACTTTTACTGTATTTGCATATATGCATACTTACATACGTAATTGGTCATTGCAACCTTTCAGTCAGGATTACGATCTAACTTCTCTCATCAACCTATGTATGTTGCATGTGTTAATGGTATACGTTAGGGGTGAGGCCTACAGCTTAAAGTCGACTCTGAACGAGATATTTTTGAGACATTTTTTCAGGGCAGTTTAATTTATTCTCAGAGTTTTTGCCAGTAATCTGCTGAGAGGCAGCCGCCGAAAAAATATCGTTTTGAATGGCAAGAATGCCATTCGAATACCTGAAATCCTTGCAGTTTGTACAAAATTGAAAATTCGAAAGTAAGAAGTGCTTCAACAGGGACAGCATCAATTTAAAAATGATTGGGATTCCCCAACCTACAATTGTTTGTTTCTCCATTACTTACTTAATTCGTCAACCCTTCAGTCAGGACTACAACCTATCTGCTCACATCACTAATGTTGTGTGCGTTAATTTTATCCATGAGTGGCAGGACTTGCAGTTTAAAGTCGACAGATTTTTTGAGAAACTTTTTTATGGCAATTTTATTTACTCTCAGAGTTTTTACCAGAACACTGCTGAGTGGAAGACGCCGAAAGAAATATTTTTTTCAGATTTCGATTTGTTGGAAATGGTTTGAACGTAGGGTTCGAACCACACTACCTACTAGAATACGGCGACTACCTCAATTTAATAAGAGATTGCTCTACAAGGCTATAATAGAGAGAGGGCAATGAATGAGTCCCGATTGACAGTTGAAGCAATAGGCAAGAGTGGCATGTTTATAGAGTCCTCCAAGTCGCAGTATATTCTGTTTAAAGATATTCAGGCAGCTGGTAGAACGGCTCATAAAAACTTTCCAAGGCTGGATGAGGGGCGCACAATGAGTCTACTTAAACTCCAAAGAGGCGCGCTCAGTGTAGTTGTCGGTGTTATTACGGGGCATTGCATTATGGGTACGCATGCGAGGCGCATTGGTCTTGGACAGCTTGCTAACGACTTCTACAGTAGCTGCAAGGAGGAGGAGGAAGAGGGGACTGTCCCTCACCTCCTGGGTACATGCCCGGCTCTTTGCCAAAGGAGAAGGAAGTACTTGGGTACTTACTACATGGATGATCTGGAGGAACAGTCAAGGATTGGCATTGGCAGCCTGAATCGCTTCATCAGGAGCTCCGAGTGGTTTCGAGATTAGGGTATAACAGATAACTGTGGTAGCACAATGGGTCCAATGCGGCTTAAGTGAGTCTACCTACCTACCTACCTAATCAGGCAACTAAGTGGGCATTGAGAGGCGGTACAGACAGCCCCCATTCTGATAGAGATATTCACAGAATCTCTAAATGAGCTGCGCAATTATCGCACTATGAGCTTACACAGAACAAGATCTGTGGAAGAGTTGTAATGATGTTGATTGCAAGTGGAGGCCAGAATTCAGTTTCGGACTGCACGAAGTTTGTTTTTTGTGGTAAATTTTAAAATGAACCTGTTGAAAGCGTTGCATTTCTTCTTAAATGACATTTTTGACAGTTAGTATCTGCCCTTTTACAGGGTTTTCTTTTATCTGAGATAATCTAAATCACGAATCTCTCCTTCTAAGTTCAAAACGATATTGAGGACGTCTTGCTTTGTTCTTACGTCCTTAACGAAACGTATTACCAACTTATCGTCTCAGGACCTTTGGATAGCAGCTGTAGAGAGAGTGCTGTCATCATCGGAATGAGTTCTAAAAATGTTAAAAGATTTGTTCGAAACCTAATTCCTTATCGTTCTAGTGAATGTGGCTGATCCATTACCAGCATAAGGTACAGTTGGCTAGTGATTCCAGTAAAAAAGTACTTTTCAGGTACCTTTATTGAACAGTTTATCAAAGGTTTGTTAATTCAACTACTGCCTCAAAAGTGGCTGCAACAACTGACAACACTATTTAAGTTTCTCTTGCAAAAAATATAAAAAGTTTTCTAACTCATAGCCTTGCTTGTCGTACAATAAGGAACTGTTTGAAAAGAAAAATAAGCCAGTAGAAGTACTACAAAATACGTGTTGTCAACAAACTGCTCGCATAGTCTACTAAAGTATCCAAACTAAATATGCTCCAAAAAATGGCAACCAATAACAACAACAACAACAACAACAACTGAATAATGGAAACTTCTTTAAAAGAAAATTTTAAACAATATTTTGAAAATCTTTATGCGTTTATGTTAGTCACAGGCAAATAAACAAAGGAGCAGCAAAAAGAGCGACAGAGAGAGAGAGAGAGAGAGCGAGAGAGAAATTTACTATTTGCAAGCGTGCCTTAAATTTTCCTATTTTTCTGCAGCCTTTTCTTTGTTAGCAACTCAGACAAACACTGGCGTATACATGCGTGAAAATGTGTGTGGGTGTGTGTGCGGGTGTCTATTACTGGCATATTGAAATGCTTTTTCTTACTCACATAAAACTGAGAACCCCATGTATGAAATAAAAGAGAGAAAAATATTGTGTGCATGTGTTAGTATTTTAAATACCACAGCATTAACTAAGTTTTGTTATTTAAAATATTAAGAGAGACTTGCACACATGTGTAGCCTCTTCAATGTTTAGGCAAAACCCGGTGTGCTTCTTCGTACCTTTGCTGGTCAGACAGTTTAAAAATCCTTGCTTCGATGTTCACTTCCAGATGTCTTGGCCTTTCAAAGTCGTACTAGAAATATTAACCTCGTTGGACTCTCATAAACTGCAAAAAGAATACAAATTTTTGTATTTGGGCAGTTTGCTAGAGAGATCGTAAGTATTTATTTATTGTGGATACAAGAGTTTTCAGCTCAATTGGAACTCCTACAGAAATTATGCGAGAGTATATCGAGTCTGATATCAATAGAGCATTGAATGGCCTCACCACAACAAAGGTAATCCTTCCACTAGCCATGTCAGTCCAGCAGAGCCGAGCACTGTTACAGGTCTGAACAAAGTTGAGCTTCATTATTCTCTTCATTTGTCAGCGGAAAGTACCCAGTCTACGTGAAGCAATTGAAACACGTATGGCATGCTATGTAACAGAAAGTTGAGGCCTCTGCACCTGGTCTCTGTGCTCTGGCCGGTTCATCAACACCTGGAGCTCATATTACAATTCGAATGATTCGAACTTTAATCTAGAAATGCTCATGATTTATAAACAAAGACATACGTTGTGCAAACATGTAGTCCAGATATTTATGGAATATCCTACTATACTGCAAACTTCATGCATGCATACATACATACATAATCGGTCATTACCACGCTTTAGTCAGGATTACGACCTAGATTCTCACACCACATATGCTGTGTGTATTAGTTTCATACATGAGTATCGGGATCTACAGTTTGTCGATTCGGAACGACAGATTTTTTTTTGAGAAATTTTTCGTGGAAATTTTTTATTTACTCACTGAGATTTTGACAGAAATCTGCTGAGAGGAAGTCCTCGAAGAAATATTTTTTTTCATATTTCGTTTTGTTCTTTGACCTGTGATTTGACTTGGGGGTTTGACGTGGGGTTTGAACCGGGGTCTCACGCTTTAAAAACCAACACACTACCTACTAGGTTAGGGCGACCTTAGACATGATATCTCCTTGAAATTAAGTCGCCGTTGTCTAGTAGGTAGTGTGTTGGCTTATTAGACACGAATCCACGATTCAAATTCCTGGTTAGACATCAATACGAAATTATAAAAAAAATCTTTCTTCGGCGACTTCCTCTCAGCAGATTTTTGGCAAAAACTCTGAGAGTAGAAAGTTTCTCAAAAATCTGTCATATAAAATGAACACACGCAACATGAGTGGTTCATCGCCCCGATTAGCTATAAGTAGGTTATTACTAATAATAAAATCAAAGAGGCACTCACCACGTTCGTTGGTACCGGAACTGCCCCACATCGTGTGATGGGAGTTGGCATCTGCTCCGATTATGACCGGACCTCCGCGTTGTCTCGCATCCGCTACCAGGCGACCAATGGGCGCCTGAGGGGGAGAGAGCCCATAGTCATGCGCCAGATACGATGACGTGATCCAGAGGGTCATCAAGTTCATTTCGACGACCATGGTGACGGTATCCTTGTCGCTGAACCTGTGGAGGAGAAGAGCGTTAATACTATTCTTAACCATGACACAAGCCCGAGGCTTACCTGAGTTCTGGATATACGCTAAGCGATATCCTTTGGTGTTGAGTCCGCAAACCCTGCCGTCTACAACCCAGGGTTCTTGGACCAGAATGAGCTCTGCATCCTCGGCTGCTAGTCGGAGGATCACCGCCTCGCGGTAATCACCCCACTGGTCAGCAACTTTAGCCACCCTCCAGTTATGAGTGGGCAGGTCGGTGTTGCTGGCCTTGAGGATCCCTGAGAAGCTAGGCAGTAATCTTAACTGAAGGGTTGTAATGACCAAGTATGTATGTATATATGTATGTATGTGTATCTCCTTGAAATACTTAGCAATGGTCAAGCGACCGATATAAAAGTCTTATGTATGACAGAACTCCTTACATTATACTCTGGCTAGGGAATTATAGTAAGATACTCTGAAATTTAGCGCATGATGGATACATTGTTAGAAGCAGAAATAGCTTTCAAACATACAAACAAAGATCAATAAAAAATCACTGTGTTTAATGGAAGAATCGTTTCTATATCATGAAAATAGAAACTTTAATGTTGTTGTATGAGTGCATTGTGAGTGTGTATTGTTTTCAAAACAATGCAGCACATAGACCTGAGTGAGGTAGAAGTGTTTTGTTTTGAAGTTTTAAATTTCATTTTATACTACCATCCCACATGCATACGCATAAACTCACTTATTTTCATAGAAAATATTGAATATTTTTGCAGTTGGAAAAAATTTTTTGTTTTTGTTTATAAAGTTTTTGAATAAAATTGTGTATGAAGCGTACGTTTTCGTACGTTTAACGCATTTATTTTCTGTTAGAAAAATTTTCAGTTCCATCCATATTCTGCACTCTATTCTAAAATTTTTATTGTCATTATAGCTGTGAGATGTTTTTGTGTGTAGTATTCGTAAAATAAATTTCAAACCAAAAAACTAGACAAATGAATCCGTTTAAATCAATATAAAGTCAGTTAAAAATGGTATTTTTGGGAAACATGGAAAAATCAGAGAAACGTGTGGCATTAATTAAAAAAATTAAAATCTTATTGATCGTAGAAGAGGAAATTTAAGTAAAAATTTTTAGTTTAATTTCATTATTTTTCATTGAAGTTGGAAAAAAATATTTATGGAAACAAAATCTGAATGACGACAACATGTGGTCATTAGGTTAGGTTAGGTTAGAGGACGTGTACTTGTCAACTGTGACAAATACAGTACCCGGAGGTCGAATTTACCCATTGTACAATGTCCTAGCTTCTCAACACCACTCTTGTTGTGTGTGTTAATTTTATACATGAGTAGCGGGACCTACCGTTTAAAGTCGACTCCGAACGACAGATTTTGAGAAGCTTTTCATGGCAATTTTTACTCCCAGAGTTTTTGCCAGAAATCTACTGAGAGGAAGTCGCCGAATAAATATTTCTTTTATATTCCACTTTGTTGGAGATGTCTCACATGGGGTTTGAACCGAGGCCTCACGTCTAATAAGCCTGCACACTACTTACTAAACTACTGCGACTTTAGCATCTGAAAGTTTGTTTTCTTTTAGATCGTTGGTTATGTCAGAATTGTAGCTAGAATTTGTATAAAAACCCGTTTAAAATACTGGAAAGCTCTACCAGAACAGATAAGTCTGCATACGAAATCTACAAGATCCTTTTTTAACATGGCGTTCTCTACAATTGAGCCTGTCTTACGGCTAATGATGGTCAATGTCGTAGATATGCCAACTAACAGATTATTAAAGTTAATTTTTCAGACAAAATTTTTTTGAAACGATCAACCTAATTTCTCATCAGGACTTGACTGCACTTTACGACAGACGTCATCGGTGTTTGGGTTTGGGAACGTTTGAAGATCTGGGCATGGTGAAGAACATGCTATTAAGGGAACCGGCCGGTTTCATCTGGAGCACCGGGTGTTTCAAATCCACCACTAACGGTTCATGACAAGAGGGCTTACCTTACACTGGGTGTCACAATGGGCCATATGGCCACCGAGTGAACTTGCCTGTGAACGACATTACGACATTACATAAAGTTTCTAGAGAAATAAATTTCAAGTTTTTGCCACACAATTAATCACGAACACAAGTGGAATATTTTAGGAATTTTTACAAAGCTTGGAGTCTTGACATTTTTCACAATGATGTCGTAATATCCATGTTTGACTAAAACAGCTAGGCAACCGATAACTGTTATCTGCTCGGCCATAGCTTTTGATTTTGTTCTTCATAAATTTGTTTTACAAATCGATTTCACACTTCAAATAAAAATTAAAAATAAAATGCCAATAATTTCTTGGGGATTTAATTAAAACGCATAAAACAATCGTGTTGAAAATATTCCTGTTTTCCAGATCCATTTATTTTTTGTTTTTGTTGTGTTTTTTCATTCATAAGCGTAAAAAGGACAATTAAAAATTATTTCAAAACCAATACTCGAATAAATAAATGTTTATGGAAATGTAAATGAAATCCTTGTACTCATGTAGTCGGGTTGTCTGGTTTTATTGTTTTATATGCACTTGGGGACAGTGACGGTCAAAAGTAAAACAATTTATTGTGAATAGAAATAGATTTTCAATAGGTTTGTGTTTCAAGTGTCTACCAGTTAGAGAACTTTAGTGGCTATACACTAAAGCTTCATAAATTGTTTGATCTTGTACTTTACAAGAGAAGACATAAAGTTATGTTCGTTAGATAGTCAAAGTGCTTAGAGCTAACTAGCTGACAGAACCATGACAGATTAGCTTACTTTGATAAAGAATCTAGCTACTGTGCCCAATATAAACTAGAATAATATGTATCAGTTCTACCTATTAAATTTAATTTTGATGTGTTTTGTATCATAATAGCAGTTTTCCATTCTCTACAGGAAAAAATTCCAAACAACTTCCTTCCTTCCAAAATTGGCAGTGCGTCTAGTCTGTTACTCGATATGATTCAATTACATTCACAAAATTCTTCTCTGACACTCGCATTCGACTCCATCCTTATAATAAGGCTCAATACATCTGGCAGCCAGTATACTTCTACAAGACCAACTCAAATGTTATGAACGATCATCAATACTTCAGTCAGCTTCTCACACTACGCTCGATGTGTGTATTAATGTTATCCTTGAGTGCAGTGGGTTCTAGAATTGAACACCAACTACGAACGATAGATTTTCGAGTAACTTTTCATTGCAAAATTACTTTACCGCAGAAAGAAATTCTTTTTTAAATTTTCGTAGGAGATCTTGTCTAATAAACCAACACATCTATCTACCACACTAAGACAACTAGAGGCCTTATATATGTAATTCAATTTAAGCACATTAAGACGAGATCAATTGTAAATCCCCATGTAATATATGCTGGTGTTGATATAATTGGCAAAAGCCTGTAAGAACTGAGAGCAAAACAATTGTAATACAGCCACCACCATCGAATTGAAACCCCAACCATAGCATAATCTGCGACAAATTGTAAAAAACAGAAGAGATATAGGCCCCACATAACCACCACTGAGCAATCTGTCGTAAGTTGCTAGGAAAATACATTTGCCATGAAAAGTTTCTCAAAAAATCTATCGTTCGGAATCGACAATAAACTGTCGACAAATAACGGCTACTGATTTATAAAATTAAGGCACACAACATGAGTTAAGAACTAGGTCGTAATCCGGACTGAAGAGTTGTAATGGCCAATTATGTATACATATATGTACATGTATGTATGACAAATATGTTCCTACGATCTAATTTAAGGCCCGAGAAGCCGCACAATACGTTACATTGCCAATAAATAACTTTGGCTCGTAGATACCCTAACAAAGGTAAGAGGTAAACTTATATTCACGTATGGATTAATATTTGGTAAGATGGTGTGTACTCTAAAAAAATACAAACGTTTTTTTGACTGGCTAGCCAGTGTTCAGGAAAGGGCTCAATGTACTGCATTACATATATACACAATTGGTCATTGCAACTCTTCAGTTAGGATTACGACTTAGTTTCTCACACCACTTATGTTGCGTGTGTTAATTTTATACGTGAATGGCGCGACCTCCGAACGACAGTTTTATGAGAAAGTTTTCATGGCAATTTTTTATTTACCCTCAGAGTTTTTGCCAGAAATCTGCTAAGAGGCAGTATTCAAATTTTGTTTTGGAAATGGGCAAATGTCTGTCCTGGGGTTTGAACCATGACCTTACGTCTAATAAGCCCGCACATTACTTCAATGTGCTGCATTTGTAGCTAAAAAACCGGCGATGAATTGGCATCCTATGTATCATCCTTCCCTACATTCATCTGAATTGTTTTACGCTTCACTGTATTCACTGCGTATATTATTTTAAGGTTATTTTATACTGCATTTTATGTTGTTGCTGTTTAGTAGTATTACTATTATTTGTTGTTGTTGTTGTTATTATTGTTTTTAATATTAAATACTATATGTACACGTATGTAAAATGTACGTTGGTTTGTTGGCTCGTTGTCTATGAGTTTGTTGGCAATGAATATGTGTACATGTATGAATATGGAGTATGAGTACGAGTATGAGAGGAGAGTCATTGTAATATTTGAATTATTTGTTAACAATAAATGTTGTTAAAAACAGAAATGAAAACAATTTTAAACAACAAACCAAAACTCCACTCATACTACATGCACACAGACACACACACACCTAGAGTCTCTAATGTTATTATAAGGATTAATACGCTTACACAGACAAATAGAGAGAGAGAGAGTATAGAATAAAAGCCGAACAAGTATAAGTGTTTAACAATAAAACCACAATTGGGGAAATGCAATTCTAAGTATGATTACTGGATTGTTGTTGTTGTTACAGGATTGTTGTTGTAGTTGTATTATTATTATTATTATTTTGCATATTTTACTGTTATATTGGTGGTATATGTGTATGAGTATGATTTTAATTTATGTTGAACAACATTCACCAACACATATACATACATAGACATACTTACATAGACAACACAGGCAACAATAAACACAGGAATTATCAAATAAAACATTATATGGCCAGGCCAGAACAAGCCATGCAATCATAGTAGTCGAGAAATACTTTACACACATATACCACCCCCCTTCGCCCTTATCGAATACAAATACATATACACATACATGTGTATATATTAAAATAAGGTATACAACTCCTTAATAAAACTCTTCTCTGGCAGTGTATGTAAGTAGGTAGGCCCATGACAATGTGTTTAAAATATTGCCAAGAATAATAAGAAAATACAAATAATTTTGCATTTTGCTTCTCTTTTATTTATTATTACTCATCAAATATTGTTGAAAAATATTTGTTGTTATTGTTATTGTTGTTGTTTGGTCTTTATTTATTAAAATTATTGTTTTGAGCTTTACATCGGGTAAATATTTGAAAACATTTTTTTTTTGTTTTGCATGGGGTACAGAGTACAAAATTTCTGGAAGTTACAAATACAAATTACAGGTTGAGGATGTGGTATTATATCCACAAACTTATCTTTGTTCTCGAGGAAATGCTATGTAATTACAGTGCATGCCTAAAGTAAATGCTGTATTATAAACACAAATTAATTTGCGTCAATATTTCCAGCTTCCACAACAAAAGAGTACACTCAAGACACACAGGAGGAGAAATTTAATTCAAGTTTTCTACTCAAATGGTAGATTATGTTGAAATCCGGAAAATATGTTTTTTGTAGGAGGGGAGGAAAGGACAGTAGGGACTGAATCTGACTGAGTCAACATAAGAGACCCGCAGTCTAATGATTTGTAACACAGTCCTTTGACCAAGTGACCAAGAATTGAAATGCTGTCTAACAAAAGCAAGAAATTAGTTTGAAAGGTTGAATGGAGGGCACCATTATTCCAAACGACTTTCCTACGCCTTACCGGTTTTACATACATTCAGGCATACATACATATATCGGGTGATTTTTTAGTTATTATTTTTTTGGCAACACTGGTTTAATCAGCTCAAGCACGTTTCGTGTTTTACTTCACTATCAAACACCTTCAGTTTGGTCTATAATTTAACCATGAATCGTCTTACAAACGAACAACGCTTGCAAATCATTGAATTTTATTATCAAAATGCGTGCTCCGAAGATCCACTTCTTCATCGAAAAATTGTGTTCAGCGACGAAGATCATTTTTGGCTCAATGGATACGTAAATAAGCAGAATTTGCGATTTTGGAGTGAAGATCAGCCAGAAGCATTGCAAAAGCTACCAATACATCCAGAAAAAGTCACAGTTTGGTGCGGTTTATGGGCTGGTGGCATCATTGGACCGTACTTCTTCAAAGATGCTGCGAATCGTAACGTAACTGTGAATGGTGAGCGCTACCGCGAGATGATATCCAACTTTTTTTGCCAAAAATGCAAGAGCTTGACTTGCATGACGTATGGTTTCAACAAGACGGTGCCACATGCCACACAGCACGCGTAACAATGGACTTATTGAGAGGCGAGTTCGGTGAACATTTTATTTCACGTTCGGGACCGGTCAATTGGCCGCCTAGATCGTACGATTTAACACCTTTAGACTATTTTTTGTGGGGCTATGTTAAAGCTCATGTCTATACAGACAAGTCCGCTTCAGTTGACGCATTGGAAGACAACATTGAAGCATTTATTCGTGAGATACCGGCCGAAATGTTGAAAAGAGTATGCCAAAACTGGACTAAGCGTATGGACCATTTGAGGCGCAGTCGCGGTCGACATTTGCATGAAATAATCTTCAAACATTAAATTATATGGGCCGTACTATCGATTCAAATAAAGATTTCATGCATTTTTCTGAATTTTATGTGTTTTTCTTTTTAATTTTTCCTATAGCTCTTAACAAATCACCCTTTATGTCCAAAAGCTAACCCAGCATTTGTGCGTTATACACCACACTCATTCAACACATATCATGCTGTTCAGTTCACTCGTATCCAGGTTTAACAAACTTATGATCTTTCCCTTCTCTTTATTTCAATAAATTCCTATAACTCGGATTTCAGTGTTTTGCGTACCTGAATGGAACTGCTTGTGCCATTCTACTGTCAATAAACCCGTGCACTATACACTTTTCTTTGTTTGTAGTAGCGGTTAAAACAAAAATAACGAAACAGAAACCATATTGCTCTAATACTCTTGTGAATCAATGGAATTGGATACTCTACTGTCAAGTACTCTCTTTATATTTAAGAACTGTTTGCGATACCAGTAAAAAGTAGTGCACCAAACGATCTACTTTACTCCTCCTTATAATGTCTTCTGCTAGTGCCCTAACAAACATCAGAATGCTGTTCAGCGTCATCAAGGACAATTTCCTACCCATCGCCTAATATGAGCCCAGGTCTTTCCCTCTGAGATGCATTAATTCCTCACATGTTCTAAGTTTGTGTTCAGATGATGCATTCTCTTGTTGCGTTTGAAACAACTCCCATTCTAAATACGTGTACTCTGAGTCTACTGTGCCCTTTTATTGTAATTTCTCATTTGATTGCCTCAAACCGATTTGATTTGAAAAGAGTCTTGCCTTTCTTTATAATTATATCGTTGAGTATACCTTTCCAAACATCCATTTCCACTCCTCAGAAAAGTTCTGACTCCATTAGAGGCGAGAAAGGAAGGATCAAGGTCATCTATCTGCTCAGTACCGAGAATTGCTACGTAAGCTGGGAATCAGCATAAGGTTTTACTTCGTGTTTCCCCTATCAAACTGATTCATCCTTATTCGAACTGATTTCGAACTAGTTCTGTCAGCCTAAACGACAACATTTTAAGCTTCACCGTCTTAGAAGACACATTAAGGCGGAAGTAGATAGAGTTCAAAACTAAATAAGTCCTTATAAGAGCATGTCCTTACACATACATATATACATTCTAACAATTTTAAAAGCCAATACATTTTATCGGATTACAAAATTTTTTGTTTGTATTACAGCCAGAAATAAATTTTCTTTCGAATCTTTCGCCAAAAATTTAAATGAATTCCTAAAAATGTTTTCATTTACTTCTCCTACCGAATAATAAAAAAATTATTTAAAGTTTCTTTATGTATTCTTGTCTGATGACACACTTTTTTGTGTGTTTTTTTTTTTTTTTGGAGAATTTTCAGTCTATGTTTGCAAGATTCACAACACCGACGTATAATATGAAATGCAACTCACGTAAATCCATTAAGTTATTACAGGATTTTCGTTAAAAGATTTGGACAAAATTCATGTACTTGACTACATGCTACTCCATCAACGGTGTGTGTTTCATTCTACAAATAAATGTGAAACTCTGATACAATTTTTATTTGAAATTTTCAATTTAAATTTTTTATGTTCACAAGTTAGTTGCAATGTAATCTGATAATATTTAAAGTATTTTTGAAGTATGCCATGCAGAAAAAAAACTTTAAATCAGGATAATAAAAGCTAAGGCAAGGCCCACAAGAATGGTATGAAACCACTAGTCCTATGAAAGCATCCGGCCGACATCAATAACCGAAGTTGGTTTAGGTATGTATTAGAGATCAGCAATGAGTATTCAAAAAGATGAGTAGATTCGAATCATACTCATAATTTCTGATACTTATACGCGTTCATACTTATTTTAATATCATACTTATACTGCTCATATTGAAAGTTTAAAGTACTCATAGTACTCATACTTAACAATAAGCATGATGTTGTTAATTTCGGCTCTCCTTTAATCAACATTTACAACAAACACAAAATAAGTATGATTCGAGTACGAATACTACAATACTCACTAGAAGGTTGTGTGTTTGCTTTGCTTGCTGTCTTTGTCTTTCTTCTTTCTTCATTTATGAGTATTATAAGTATTTTTCTAAATTTATGAATCTAAATGAGTAGGCGTATAAAATCAAACATATTTCGAATGTTATGAGTTTGATGTCAATGTTGTACTCATACTCATTGCAACCTGTACTTATAAATCAATGTTGTAGTAGGTACGAATGAATCAGAGTAGTTGAATTTCAATACTGTTGATTCACTCATACTCAAAATTTTATGAGTACTTATGAGTAGCGAAAAAACGATTCATTGCTAATCTCTGGTATATATGGGCCCTAGAGTAGCTGTAGCAATGCAAACGAGAAAGTGGCAGCTCATTACGTTCTAGTCTTGTACAATGGGTCAATTCGACCTCCGGGTACTGTACTTGTCACAGTTGACAAGTACACGTCCTCTAACCTACGTTCTAGTCACATCAACTTACGTCACAACTCCACAGAATATCATTTATTTATTCAGAGAACCTTCTTCGGCACCACGATACAATGAAATAAATTTCAAGTAGCACTCAAAACGATCTCGTGATTCTTTTGGGCAGCAACTCAATACAAATCACTCTCTTACTGGAGCGGTTTATACATTTAAAATGTTTGGAATTTTGTTTAACGAGTATGATGTTACACTTCCAACACCTCGAATTTTCCGGACTTTGCTACTTATTTTCCACTTGTAATACATATTCTGTATTAATAGACTTTAGTCATGAAGTAATCAGATTCGTTTGCTCATCTTCCAAGTGTGTTGCTGATTATACGACTTGTTAACGATAAAGCATAATGACAACTGACTCTTCCGGTATTCGTACATATACTGGGCTTTACTGTCTTGTATTCTATTATCCGTTCCTATACATACATACATACATGCATACATAATTGGCCATTACAAATCTTCATTTAGGATTACGGCCTAGCTTCTCATATCACTCATGTTGTGTGCCTTAATTGTATACTTGAGTGGCGGGATCTACAGTTTAACTTCCACTCCGAACGACAGACTTTTTCATGGCAGGTTTATTTACTCTCAGAGTTTTTGCCAGAAATCTGCTGAGAGGAAGTGGCCAAAGAAATACTTTTTTTTCATATTTCGTTTTAATGTCTGACCTGGGGCTCGAACCCGGGCTGTACGTCTAATAAGCGAACACACTACCTACTAGATTACGGCGACTACCATTACGTTCCTATTCGTAACCTAAAGCCGAGTTCGATACGCTGGAGAGCGATAGTTTTTCGTTGGTTTCTTAAAGCC
Source organism: Sarcophaga rosellei (assembly GCA_930367235.1). NCBI lineage: Eukaryota > Metazoa > Arthropoda > Insecta > Diptera > Sarcophagidae > Sarcophaga > Sarcophaga rosellei. The sequence continues at coordinate 14,835,808 of OV884017.1, forward strand.
AAGTCCATGAGCCTCCTAAGGTGTAGGAATAGCGAGGAAGTTCTTTTGCTTCTCTAAAGTTTCTATATATGTCCTTCGGCTTTTTGCCGTATTTGATTCCAAGCAGAGCTTGAACAGCTTAATGCCCCCGTTTAGCTTCAGTTCTTCGTCCTTAGCTGTTCTAGTGCAAATATCATGTAATAACCTCTTCCGAGATTTTCGCAAAGCGATCACGCCTCATGCAAATTGCTCAGTATTGATGTCTTCAGTAAGCCCTTTGGTTTCCCAACTTTATCTTTCAAATCCAAATCCTTTCAGCCACAATTAAAAATGATTTAAATTTCAAATTTATTTCTTTAATTTCTTAACTTTTTTTTATCATGTTGTGCCACCTTAAGAATTAAACCAAAAATGTTGCATGAATTTTGTCATGCCCCCTACCACGAGCAAGTTTAACTTGTAATTTTTCTCTCTGCAGGCCATATCATCTTTAATCTTTAAATATTTAAAGCCAAAATCGAAAAGGAAATATTGGGCAATTTGTGTTGTAATAAATGAAAAAATAAAACAATACAATAAAAACAAATTTTTTTTTATTTTAAAAATTTTTATAAGAAATGTGGTAAAGCCAACAGACAAATAATAGAAAAAAAATGAAAACAAAATTCAGAAAAAATATTGTTCTTATCGTAGGCCATCCATTATTGAGAATTTCAAAAAAATTACGCACACCAATTATTTTATTTAAAAATCTCTCCCTGTCTCTCTCCCTCTCTCTCTGTCTTCCTCTGTCACACATCTAGGCCAGTGTTGCAAAATTTAAATTTTAAAATGGTATTAAACTATAACTGAAAAAGTACTTTTTTGCATTAAATGGTACATACCAGAGGTCAGCAGCATTGAATCGTTTTTTCGCTACTCATAAGTACTCATGAAATTTTGAGTATGAGTGAGTCAACAGTATTGAAATTCAACTACTCTGATTCATTCGTACTCACTACAACATTGATTTATAAGTACAGGTTGCAATGAGTATGAGTATAACGTTTACATCAAACTCATAACATTCGAAATATGTTTGATTCATACGTCTACTCATTCAGTACTCATCTTTTTTAATACTCATTGCTGATCTCTGATACATCCATAAATAATTGATCATTACAACCCTTCAATTAGGATTATGAGCCAGCTTCTCACACCACTGATATTGTGTGTGTTAATTTTACACTTGAGTGGCTGGACCATTTTATGTCGACTCCGAACTACAGATTTTTGAGAAATTTTTTCATTGCAATTATATTTCCTTACAGAGTTTTTGCTAGAATGAGTTCGCCGAAAGACTACTTTCTTAATTTTTCGTTCTGTTGGAAATGTCTGACATAGGATTTGAACCGTGGGCTTACGTCTAATAAGCCAGCACACTACCTACTAGACTACTTATTTATTTATATTTAATACACGTACGGAATGAAACAGAAAAACAAACGACTTTACGTGTTCTTGCCGATGATGTGGCTATTCTGGTGGGTGGAAAATTTCTACCGGCGCTGGGGGGACTGGTGGAGTCTGCTCTTGGAATTTTATCCTCTTGGGCTACGAAATGTGGCCTGGGTATAAATCCGGATAAGACGGACCTCGTCTTGTTCTGGCGTAGGTACAAAATTGAACCCTTCAGGTTGCCGAGGTTAGCTGGTAGGGAGTTTCCGTTGTCTTCTGAGGTCAAGTACTTGGGTGTTGTCCTGGCCAGCAAGCTGAACTGGAAACGAAACACCGAGGAAAGAATGAAGAAGGGACTGAATGCCTTCTACCAGTGTAGGAACTCCATAGGTAAGACCTGGGGTCTTCCGCCTAGGGCCATTCGCTGGATATATCTGGCGATTGTTAGACCGGTTATTACCTATGGCTGCGTTGTTTGGTGGTGTGCCTTAGATAAGAGTTTTCAGCGGAAAATCTTGGATAAGGTTCAGCGGATTGTTTCCTTGAGTATCACTGGAGTGAGGAAGAGTTGCCCTCAGGCTGCTCTTGACACTATGCTCTGCCTGACTCCGCTTGATTTATATGTCAAGCGCGCAGTGCCATTCGTCTGAGGGAATCGGGCTGCTAGAAACAGCGCTCGACAGGTCACTCCAGAGTTCTGAATGTCATCTTTCCTGACGGGAGATATCGACTTTCGGAAAAAGCCACCGATTATATTCTGCCTGAGGCTATGTTCCTGCCCGGTTTAAGGATACTTATACCGGAAAGGGCACAGTGGAATGGTGGGGTACTCCAGGGACAGAGAGGTATACGCATCTTCACAGATGGGTCTAAGTTAGGTGGATGTACAGGTGCTGGGGTTTTCTGTAGGGAATTCGGTCTTGAACTCCACTTTAGGTTGAATGATGACTGCAGCGTTTTCCAGGCGGAGATTTTCGCAATCTTGAAAGCTATTGAGGCCATAGCTGGTGGCCCAGCTTCAGATTCGGAATCTTACGTGATCTTCGTTGACAGTCAGGCTGCCCTTAGGGCCATTGAGTCGGTCTGGTGAAAATCACGGCTCGTTCGCAAGTGCAAGGAGTCGTTGAGGACCTTTGGACTAGACCGTATCCGTCTCTGCTGGGTTCCGGGTCATAGCGGAATACTGGGCAATGAGACGGCGGATGCCCTCGCTAGGTTAGGTTCGCTCTCTGGTAGCGATTTAATAGTTGGTCCTGACCCCCCGGTCTGCCACCTCTACGGTCTCATCAATAGATGGGTCGGGGAGGAAGAGCAAAGACGTTGGGGGAACGGATCGGGCTGTTTTGTCTCTAGATGTCTATGGCCTGCTGTGGACAGTAAGAGAACAGGTAGGCTGCTGGGCTTGGATAAGGCCAGCTTAAGGTTAGTTGTCGGGTTTATCATAGGGCACTGCGAGATTAGGTCGCTGACGGGGATCTGGAACAGATCCCAGCCGGACTATTGCAGGGCATGTTGCGATGAGGAGGAGTTGGAGACTATCGAACATCTCCTCTGTAACTGCCCAGCCCTTGGTAGGTTGAGGCTGAGGACCTTTGGCAGGGCCTTCTTTCAGAGTTTGAACTCTGCGTCGAGAGCCGACATCAAGGCTCTCCACAGATTCATTAGTGGCTTAGGCTGGTTGAGAGGCGCTAGGGCTTCATCAGGGTAGTCGCGCTCTCCCTTCGTTGTTGGGTCTACGTGACCTCTCCGCTTCCCATTCTCCCCTTCCTATCTCCTCTCCTTTATATCCTATTCCCTCTCTTATCCTTCCTCTTTAAGGACATTGTACAATGGGTCAATTCGACCTCCGGGTACTGTACTTGTCTTAATTGACAAGTACACGTCCTCTAACCTAACCTAACTTAACCTACGTGTTCTTCACATACAAAGCAAAATTAACTAATTCGGAACGTAACAAACAATAAAAGCAACGTTTAGTCAAACGTTGACGGAAGGTAATGGAACATATGTATGTTCGCTTTTAGCATATGAAGAGCAATGTGAGTCCTTACCGAAATTGTATTACGGTTCGTCAAGCGTGGCCATTACTTTTCGTATTCTAAAAACGAACATACGTCTCGTGTACGTTTGGCTAATCGGGACTAAAGACTAATTCTACTTTTAGCAGTACGTTGCTAATGCATTAATAGTTGAAAAGCGTAAGACATAAAATATGTAATAATAGAAAAGTACTAAAAGCGTAACGGGGGTACTGCGGTATTTTTGAAATGAAAAAGTACTGAAAGAAATACTAAAGTACTGCATTTTTCAAAACTGCTCTAGGCAAACTTTTTAGTCTTGTCGGTACACAAAATTTTAGAAAAAGAAAAATATTGAAGAACAACAACAACAATAACAATTTTAATTCAACAATACGGAAAGGAATACTTCACTTTAAATTCACAAAAAAATAAAAATTAGAAACCAAACTGCAAAATGCAAGTGAACATACACACTGAAATGCTAAGGCAAACGTACAGAAGCTGCTGGTACAGAGAAGTGTACGAAGTAAAATCTGAATTTAACACATGAGCAACTAAAAATAAAGACTTTAAGCCTGTATAAACAATAACAAAAATATGGAAGCAAAAAAAAAAAATTACATAAAATGGTAGAAACCCAAAAAAAGTCTCGAATAAATTTAATTTTTTAAATATGCTATACCAACCGAAACCCGATAAGTTTCGCTGCTCCTCTTTGGTTTTATTTTTAAAACGAAATTTATCAGAAAAAAAATAAGAATTCTAGAGGGGTTCCTAGCTTAGTATTGTAGAAAAATTTTGAATATATTAGCTGCGTGCCTATATGAGACACGAGTCCAACACCAATGACAGTTGTAATGTTACCTTTCAGTGTGGGTATTAGGGCTGGCTTTCACATAAGAGACTTGATATAACCTCACAATGATTTTCGCGTTCTCTGAACTGCTTTAAAATGCTAGATTAGTGGTATATGGCATTGTTTTGATGCAATCACATACCAATCTAGTGGAATTGTCTGAATTTCATTGCAAAAACGCAATAAACATCGCATGCTACCTTTCAACTTTGTCTGTATCTTGGCAATTTTACAACATTCTTGAAAAAAATATGATTCAATTATGTCTCGGGCCCTATGATTTTGGGAAGTGCTCTACAACAAGACATAGTAATAAAACAAAATGGAGTAATCTGGAAGCTGTTTAGTCTTTCAAAGAAGAATGAGTTCAAGAATGGATGTCGGAACAGAAGCAAGAGTTTTTGGTAACAGAGGGAAATATTCCAAGACAATGAAGAAATTCGCATTTATTCTTCAAATAGATGTCTATGCCCTTGAAAGATGTACTCAATTTAACTTGGCTAGAAGATACAAAAGACAGGTCATAGCATTACTGTCTGACAGTCAGACCGCTATTCAAGTACTCGGCTTTTATACCCCATAATATGGGATACTTCCCCTGGGGACGCTGAATGGACTAGGTAGGTAAAATACGGGTCCTAGGTCATGTGGAAATTCTCGGCAATAAGCAAGCAGACGATGTCGCTAGGAGAGCATTCTTAGTCACGACGTTAGTGTGGCCAGAGTCATCGTTCTATGGAGTGGTAGCGGATATTTGGAACGTTATGCTGAAGGAAGACGCCGTGGTCTAGTAGGTAGTGTGTTGGCTTATTAGACGAAAGGTCTGAGTTCGAATCCCAGGTCAGACGTCAAAACGAAAAATATGAAAATATTTCTTCGGTGACTTCCCCTCAGCAGATTTCTGGCAAAAACTCTGAGAGTAGAAATTGCCATGTAAAGCTTCTCAAAAAATCTGTCATTCGGAGCCGACTTTAAACTGTAGGACCCGCCACTCATGTATAAAATTAACGCACACAACATGAGTGGTGTTGCGAAGCTAGGCCGTAATCCTGACTGAAGGGTTGTAATGGCCAATTATGTATGTATGTATGTATGATGCTCAACGAAAGTAAAGATAAAGAGAGGGAAGACAAAGTCTCCTGTGAAGTCAAATGGTTTTGAGGCAATCAAAAGTTTTGTTGGGGAATTTATAACAAGAGGAAATCGTAGTCATTTTGGCTCCGCCGTTACTACCAAAAATGATGTCAGTCTGGAGATCAAGCGCACGATCAGTCTTGCCAACAGGTGCTACTAGGGTCTCAATAGGCAATTGAGTAGCAGAGACCTCTCTGTACGACAAAACTGATTCTCTACAAGAAACTCATCCTCCCCGTGCTTCCTTGTGGCGCAGAGTCTTGGATCCTATTAAGCACTATGCAGCAGACTTGAGAGTATTCGAGAGAAAAGTCCTACTTAAGATCTTCGGTCCAGTGCGAGTTGGCGATAATTTCCGCATCCGATCCAACAGTGAGCTGCATGAGCTCCTCAACGACATAGACGTTATACAACGTATTAACATCCAGCGGCTGCACTGGCGTGGCCATGTCGTTCGAATGGAGGAGGATGCTCCGGCGAGAAGGGTATTTGATGCGGGGATCTGTGGAAATCGGCGAAGAGGACGACCTTGTATGCGTTGGAAGGACCACATCGTGGAAGCCCTGTCATCGATTGGTGTGACCAACTGGCGTAGGCGCGCAAGAAGCAGAGCCGCCTGGAAAGATGCGTTGCGGCAGGCCGAAATTCGTTAATCGGGTTGTTAATGGCCAAATAAGTAAGTAAGTAAGTAAGATAACCTGCCTTTTGACACGGCACTAAAGACTGAGGGCATACTTATTTAGAATGGAGTTGTTACGAACCCTACATGTATATACTGTGACGATTTGGGTGAATCTGCATGCAATCCAGAAGAGTTCATACCAGGTGTTGGAACGGAAATTGAGTTTGTTGACAGCGAACATCATTCTGAGGATTGTTAGGGCAAAAGATTTACAGGAGACATTATAGCGATGCCCTATAAAGCATGCGATGTGTACAATTGATTGAATGGTTCTAGTACTAAGGTAGCTCTTCAGCACAATAATAATTCCTAGTTCTGTTACAACCAAGTGGACCCTAGAGTTACTAGTTGTAAACCTTCTTGCAGTATGAAAACCAAAGTGTCATCGCTATAATCGAGTATTCGCTATTAATCGAGTATTCGCTATTAATCGAGTATTCAAATAAAATTTAAAGTTTTAGGAAATGATGAAATTGAAATGAAGATTCTGATTGCCCTACTTGTAATAAAAAAAGTTCACGATATTTAATATTTAATACGAAGCTGACACGCCCTCTTCTTTGAATATGAAAAGAGTGTTTGACCCATAATAACTACATATCAACCTAGCTTTTAAACAAACATACAAACAAGCTAAAACTCTTTTCAATTATTTATATGTGTACGTTCACATAACAGTATAAGTTTCTCTAATAACACACATACTAAATCAAGTACAAGAGAAAAAAAAAATTATCATCAATATCCTTGACACAAACACCAATACACTCGTATTGTATTGTGTTGTGTTGTGTTGTATGTGTTCATGTGTTTTTGCTTCTAATTTGAAGTAAATTTTATGGCCCTTAAACCAAAGCAGGAAAATTACACAACGATCTACAACGACATATGTAATACCTTCGGATACAATGGACGCCAGGAAATCTTACTCCAAAAAGTACGACAAGTACTTAACTTGAGTAGTGAGTCACGTTGGGCATCATTTAGAATTGAAAGCGAAGCCAAAATAACTGAGCACTCAAGGCAAGCAGAGGAATGCAATTTGGAAAACTATATTTCAAACTGTTCCAAGCATATGCGAGGAGATATGTTACGTCATATCTCCTGCTGATGTGTTATGGATGTAGGGTATCAAAAATAACTACAAAGTATTGATGCATGATGATATTTATGCAACAAAATATCTTTCGATATGCATTTATATGCAACACTGCATCTGTACGTACATATGTATGTACATATGAACAATTATATATTTGTCTATACAATCGTTAAATCTTTCATTTATAAAGAGAGTGAGTGAAAGAGTGAAAGATTCATCTTTTCTATTGAAATATATTGTGAATACAACAAGATATTTATCAGGGTTTTCCTATGAAATGCTCAATTAAATTATTTTTTAAAGACACAAAAATAAATACACACAACAACGTACAAGAAAATGAATTTATTTTTAAAAAATTATTGAAAAAAACTTAAATTTAAAGTCAATATAGTATGGTCAGATCAGGTTATTAAAGTATTTTTGCATTTTGATTTTTGTTCTTCGACCAAATTTTATTCGAATTTATTTCTTTTCTGTAAAGGATATACAACAGGAAAGTTATTATTACGGAAGGGGGGAGCCCTCAACAATAAACAATATTTTATGGAAATAAATATCCGTATAATTATTGCAATAGAGAAAGGAAAGAATATATGTAATCAAATAACATAAAAAAATGAAGAACAAAAGGCGTCCTTAAAATTTATAAAATAAGCATGACCATCAGAATGTTCACAGATTAGGTTTACGATTCGAACTTAATGTGCAAAATCTATGCATATTAACGAAATCGCATATTAACGATTGAACACTGGTTTTCATAGAGCTTGAAGGTTTACAACTAGTAACTCTAGTGCCTGCTTGGTTGTAACAAAACTAAAAGGTCCGCCAAATAACTTTCTTTTTGAAAATACTGTAAAAAAAACTACTGAATATTTTCTCAAATTTCTGTTTTTATTTGAAAGTACAATCCTTCATTTAAATGGCTGCCTCGGCTGGCAATGCAGTAGCCTACACGAGAAGCCTACAGAAGATGCCGATTTTGGCAAAAAAAATCATCTTTTCAGATGAAGCTTATTTTGATCTTGGCGGGTATGTAAACAAGCAACAAAATTGTCGCATTTGGGGCACAGAAAACCCGCACACATACATTGAAAAGTCGACGCACCCAAAACGAGTCACAATGTCGATCGTTATCGTGCCATGTTGAACGAATTTTTGTTCACAAAAATTGAAGAGGAGGATATTGGCAACATTTGGTTTCAACTGGACGGCGCTACGTGCCATACAGCCGAAGCTACACTCGATGTTTTGCGTTCTGTTTTTGAAGATCGCATTATCAGCCGCTGAGCTGATGTTGTTTGTCCGCCTCGGAACTGCGATCCGACACTGTTGGACTATTATTTGTGGGGTGCCGTCAAAGATAAGTGTTACGCCGACAAGCCAGAGACAATTGATGCTTTAAAGGACAATATTCGTGAAGCCATTGGTGAAATACAGCTGCACACAATCGAGAATGTGCTTAAAAATTGCACCGATTGTGCAGGCACTGCATGGCCAGCCGAGGCAGCCATTTGAATGAAATTATTTTCCATTATTAACCGGAGGGATTGTACTTTCAAATAAAAAAAGAAATTTGAGAAAATATTCAGTAGTTTTTTTTTAAAGCATTTCCAAAAAAAAAAAAAAAGGTTATTTGACGGACCCTTTAGAAATTATTATTGTGGCGAAGAGCTACCTTAGTACAGCAACCATACGATTAATTGTACTTCTCTCATTGCTATAATGCCTCATCTAAATATTTTGTTCTCACAAACCTCAGAATGCTGATCGCTGTCAACATAACCAATCCACAGCCCAGCACTTGATATGAAGCCAAGTGTTTCCTTCTGGCATGCATTAGAATGTGCTCCGATGATTCCCATTCATCGCCACAATATCTACATGTTGAGCTCGTTACAACCCAGATTCTGAATAATTGTAGTCTGAGTTTACAGTGAACTTGCAAAGGGCCGGTTATCATACATAACATACATACATAATTGGCCATTAAAACCTTTCCGTCAGAATTATGGCCTATCTTCTCACACCACTCATGTTGTGTGCCTTATGGCAGGTGTATTTACTCTTAGCGTTTTTTTTGCCAGAAATCTGCTGAGAGGAAGTCGCCGAAGAAATATTTTTTTTTTTTTTTGATATTTCGTTTTGATGTCTGGCCTGAGGCTCGAATCCGGGCTTTACGAACACACTACCTAATAGACTACGGCGACCGTAGCTTATCCCTGAACTGTCTGATATATGATTTAGATCTTCTTTTATTGTAATTTCCCAAAAAAAAGTTTTGATTGCCTAAAATCCGTTTGGTTTGAGAAGAGACTTTGCCTATCTTTATTTTCTCTTGCGTTGAGCATCCGCTCCCAGTCCCCACTCTGGCTTTATCAACGTTATGGAAGCTCCTCTTCTCGCATACTCATCTGCTTGCTTATTACTGAGAATGACCACATGACCTGAATGACCACCGATAGCCTGAAGGGTAACCTAATTTTCCCTACCTAGTCGATTCAGCTTCGCGTAGGACCATACTATCTTCAAATTAACCCCATAAGAACTGAATGCTTGAACGGTGGTCTGACTGTCAACTAGTATTGAATACATCTATCAATGGCGCAGAAGATACCTATGACTTGTCCCATGGACTTGGAATAATTCCTTCTGCAACGAGAAACTCCTGGTCGCCACTCAAGTACTCGGATCTTATAGAGTTGATTATATGTAGATTGGGATACAGTCCCAGAGAAAGCTGGGTTACCCTCTGCTGAGTTCTAGGCCATGTAGAAATTCTGAATAACTGACTCCTGTACTATTACTCTTAAAAAGAGATAATGTCACGGGCCTATTGTTTCATGGATCATGGCATTAATTCCTTCAACGGCCTACTTTGTAATGTGATGATCGTCTTGTTGTTACAAACTGTCCTTCTTGGATAACTTTAAAGATAATCTCTGACTCCAAGATATCCTCTCTTATAAGGAAAATAAAATCTTGCAAACTGTACTTCCGTTTTTCTTGAACGGTCTTATGGCTTATAGAACAGCTAAGCCATTTAAATTGTTTAAGTCACTGTAGCTAAACAATTGCCGTAGTCTAGTAGGTAGTGTGAGGTCTCAGTTCAAGTCCCAGATCAAACATCTTCAATAAAACCAAAAAAATATTGCTTAGGCGACTTCCTCTCAACAGATTTCTGGCAAAAACTCTGAGAGCAAAATAAAATTGTCATGAAAAAAGTTAACATACACAGCATAAGTGGTGTGAGAAGCTGGGTCATAATTTTGTATAGAAAAGTTTTAATGCCCAATTATGTATGTATGTATGTGTATAGCAAAACTTTTCGTTCCTTTTAAATATAAATTTTCCACGGAAAACTTATTTAATTTTCTTCTTGACATTTTTTTTACACACATAAAACACTCACAAAAGGCAACAACATCCAACTAATCCTGAACTCTTTTAGGTAATACATCACTCTCTCTCTCAGTCTCTATCTGCTACCCTCTAACTCTTCTAAATCAAATGTCCTTCGTGTTTATTTAAAGAATTAACAAATTACTGTCACAACGCCAACAACAAAAATATTTTATAATTTATTCAACACCCTGCATATGTATTTATTTTATTTCATCATATTTAACATTCTTAACAAAATTTTTGTAAATTTTCTACTTTCCCTTAATAATTCTTACTCATGCTCTTATTTACTCGTCTCTTTAATTCTCTTTTTTTTTGTTTTTGTTTTTTTGTTAACAAAATTTAGGTTATAAAACCACCAGGATGGCAATGTTGCAATGGTCATGTCCTGTGTAATAATTGTCGCAGTCGTTCCGAGAAATGTCCTGTATGCCGTGTACCATTGGGACCACGTGGCCGATGTTTGTTGTCGGATAAATTATTTACCTTGCTGGCTGATAGTTTTCCCTGTGATGGTGGTAAGTAATATGATGGCACAGTTAAAATAATGTGGCGCGAGTAGAATGTCCTCCTTTCTGTGCTACTTTTCTGCTATTTTTGGAGAGTTTTACTACAAGATTATAACGTTTTTAAGATGGTTTGGGTTTTTCTGTAACCCCTACATCGTATATCTAGTCGTTGTTGACTGTGTGCTTAACTTGCCTAATTTGTTTCTTTTTTTTCATTTTGTGGTAAATGATGGAGTAGGGAGGGGTTCAGTGTCATGTCTATTTATCTCATTTAATTCGTTGAATATTTTATGTTTTTTAATGAGTTTACTTTGCCTTAATGACAGCCGAGTAAAAAATTTGTTACGCGAAGAGAGCACATTTACTTCTAGGAAAGATGATGAAGAAGAAGCAGAGAATAAAATTTAGAAATAAATTTAAGTTCATAAGGATTTACATGCAGAAAGGATTTTAAACAACTTGAAGCTTTTACGTCAAGAAAATTTAAAGAAATTATTCTCTCAAGGGTCTAATCAGTTAATGGAAACTGTAATTCCATACTGTAGTATGGAAAATGTTCCAGGTTTCGATAGTTTAAGGCTATTAAGGAAAATTGATGGGTATCATTGCTTTGAACTTTCCATGGGGCACTGAGTATCTAAAATTATTCAGGATGTCATTAAGGCGTTTAAAATCTTAGTACAAAGTATGAAAGGATCTTAAAGACGTGACATGATCCTCAATCTCTTATAATGAATAAGACTGTTGTCTCATACACATCAACTTATTGTGCACATCTTTGAAGTCGTCATAGCCTAGTAGGTGGTGTGTGTTGGCTTATTAGACGTGTGTCCATAGTTCAAATCCCAGGTCAGATGTCTTCAACAAGAAATATTTCTTCGTCGTCTTCCTCTCAGCAGATTTCTGTCAAAAACTCTGTAGATCCCGACACTCATGTATAGAATTAACATACAAAACATATGTGGTATGAGAAGCTAGGCCTAAATTTGTAAGTCTCGGGCTTTAAATTAGATCGTAGAGACATAAACATGTTTGTCTGCTTACGACTTATGGTGAGGTTGCCGTCGGGTTGAGAATGATAATAGTATTATCAACTTTATTGGCCATTCTCTGTCTCTGTCTCTTAACGGGGACTTCGCCAATTAGATGTCGCATCAATTACTACATCCATTACACTTTCAGAAAAGTTTTTTAACTTGATTCTAAGAGTGACTTGCTTTAAAAGCGTAGCTTTGATGCTAATTATCAAGGCGGGTTAATTAGGACTTGCTAGTTAGTTTCTAGGCCATCAGTTGGTATGGTACCTCAACGTGCTATATACTTAAGTAAACTTCAACGAAGCTGCTGCAATGTAATAAACTGTGTCACAAGCTTCGCTCACCATCGATTAAACATCAAGGATATGAGTTTAAACCTCAGAAAATCAGATTCTTAATATCTTTTACAATCTAGACAGCATACTTAATTGGTCATTACAACTCTTCAGTTAGGATTACGACCTAGCTTCTCACAGAACGTATATTGGTGTGTTAATGTGTTCCTACATGAGTGGTGGGACTTACAGTTTAAAGCCGATTTCGAACGACAGATTTTGAAGAAACTTTTCATGGCAATTTTTTATTATTATCTCAGAGTTTTTGCCAGAAATCTGCAGAGAGGTAGTTGCCAAAGAAAAAATTTCGTTTTGTTGAAGATGTCTGAGCTGGGGTTTGAACCGTGATCTTATGCCTTATAAGCCAACACACTATCTACTAGACTATAACGGCTTCCTTAGTCCCTGTCAAAAAAAGCTCGAACTCATACCTCATAACTATTAAGAGACCACACAAATTGCTTTAAAAAATTAAAAGAAATTTTCCACAGAAAATATTTAAAAAATATATGTCCTGTTATGAGCAATAACAGCATATTGGCCATGTTTATTATCACTTCTACTCAATTTTCATTTCTTAACAATTTCTGTTAAGGTAGAGAAACAATGAAAATGAGTGAATGAAGTTAATAAACAACAACAACAGATTTATCACTCGAAAAAAACGAGAAAGAAAAACCCCAGCAAAGTAAATGACATGAAAAATTAGAGATCAAGACAAGAAAACAAAAGAATATCGAGAAAAAGTAACAACAAAAACAAAAACATTTTAAACTTTTGATCTTCTGCTCTTTTATAAGACACAATAGAATAGAATAGAAACACAGGCAGAAAGTATATGTAAAACAATAACAACAACAACAACTCGCTTATAATGCAACCAAATGATGATGAGTGTGACATTTTCCGCAGGCCATTTTAAAAATAATGGAAAACAGTGATGAAGAAACAAAAAGACGAGAAAATTTACACTGCAAGGGAGATATGCACACACTAACACACACATTCAGACATACTTACAAATACTTATGCATGCACGCATTTTATTTACAAAACAAAAGAAAAGAAAAGACAATTTTATTTTCAGTTTTATTCAGTTCAGTTTTTTTTTTTTAAGTTTTCCAATTTTCTTATTTTGTAAAAAGAAAATATTTTCTTTACGCTCCTTCTTACTACACCCTACACCATCAGACGGGTGGTGGAATCACAAGGGGAGAATTTAATAAAGTCTGTACGTTAGTAAGCATACCGTCTATGCACCACATCACTTGAACCATAAAAAGTTGTGGTCGTGGTCGTGTACAATTCAAATCCATTCCTTCCGGAAGGTTTCTGGAACCAATTCATGATATTCCGGAGATTTCATGAAGAATCTACGTTTTATGTTGAGCTTCCAGAGTGTCAGTTTCGAGTCTAGAATCGCGCCTACTTTCTGAGCACGATTGAAGCGTAGCAGGCCTATCTAAAACTTGATACAAGAAGGATTACTTCTGATGACTTGCAAACGATTATCCTAACAAACGGGATCGATCGATTAAATAGAAATATGTAATGACGGATCTCAATCGAGGAGTATAGTTAAATACGAAAGAAAAAGCTCAACAACGAGGGCTGATATCATGCCCATGAGTAAGGCAGACATATTCGGATCTTTCCACATTGTCAAGCAGATTTAAATGCTTTGACGAGATCCATACCAGAGATCAGCAATGAGTATTCAAAAAGATGCATAGATTCGAATCATATTCATAATATCTGATACTTATACGCATTCATACTTATTTTAATATCATACTCATACTACTCATATTCAAACTTTGAAGTACTCATAGTACTCATACCTAACAATACTCGAGGTTTTGTTGATTTCGACTCTCCTTTACTCAATATTTACAAGAATCACAAAATTAGTATGATTCGCATACGAACACTACAATACTCACTAGAAGGTTGTGCGTTAGCTCTGCTTGCTCCGTCTATGTAGTTTTCTTTCTTCCTTTATTGTAAAGGCAACAACAACTAAGACCTTTGATTTTGATGAATGAATCACTCGAATCATTTATGAGTATTTATAAGTATTTTTCTAAATTTATGAATTTGAATGAGTAGGCGTGTATGAATCAAACATATTTCGAATGTTATGTGTTTGATGTCAACGTTGTACTCATACTCATTGCAATCTGTACTTATAAATCATTGTTGTAGTGAGTACGAATGAATCAGAGTAGTTGAATTTCAATACTGTGGACTCATTCATACTCAAAATTTCATGAGTACTTATGAGTAGCGAAAAAACGATTCATGGCTGATTTCTGATTCATACCTAGTAAGTGACGTACATGTCGCAGCTTTCTAGATCTATATGCAGTCTGAAAATGTAGACGTTGAAAATAATTGATTCTCTGATGGGTTATCAATGAAATTTACTGTGTGCTAAGAGCAATAGTGTAAGCCATATTGGCTCAAAACGCCTGCTTATGATAGATTTCGACCCGTCATGTTTCCAAGGGCTAGTGGCCTCTTAAGCATTGTAATTGATGTGATTACTAGTCTTTGTATGATATGAGCACATATCAGAAACTGTGTCTTCAACGTAATGAAATCGACAGAAGGTGCAACGATCTATAGGACGATCAGAGCATTCCTTTGTAGATTCCAACTTAACTGTCCTTTGTATAGAACCTACAGCTTCAAGCCGACTGCGCACGACATACTCAGTATTTCCTACCAAATTTAGTTAAAATCGTTAACGTAGCGATCAAATTTCCAAGGAACCTTCAAGCAAACAATTTCGCTTCAACACTTTTCGAGAATAAGGAGATGATACATTCGGTTTGATGTATAGTATACTCTATAGTGCGACCTTTAACGGGCAGAACTTTCTTTTGAGTTTCTAAATTTAACGGATATTGTTTAGATTACAATAACAACAACAACAGCAATAACTTAAAAAAAAAGCTTAAAGGACTATACATCGTACACATTCAAAGACAAAAAAAATAATGAAACAACAACAACAACAGCTAAAAGAGGAGCAAATGTTTACACAATTTAAACTTTATTACTGTTGTTTTAGTTCCGTCTTTTGTTGTACTTTTTCGAAATTGTCCTTCTTTTTCTTTTTGCTTTCGGTTTTTCTTTTTTCTTTGCTTTTGTTCCTGTTCTGTTTTACTTGTACTCTGTGTCCTGAGTACATTATTAGTTGCAAGTAGTACAGCAAGCAGAGAGAGAGAGACAATAAGAAAGAAAAAAGTAAATAAACAGCAAATATAGTGGCAGTGCTGCTGAGTTTATGAAAGTCATGAATTGATATCGTTCGTTCATAGACGAGATGATGTCAAACAGTATGTTGTAATGTCATCACTACTGTGAGGGTGGGGAAGTAGTCCTAAGAAGAGTAAGGAATATTGAAAAAGGATGTTTAATATAACGAGACCTTCGCTTTTCTTCATTGAAAATCAATTCTAAATTATGCAAAAAGTGTTATCGCGTGATTTCCAGCTGCTCTTGAGTTAATCGCTTGTCCAGTGCGATCCAAAAGGAGATCGTTAAAAATTTCTTACTGAAACATAACACGTCACTAGTGGTGCAAATTAAAGTTACTTACTTAATTGATCATTACAACCCTCTAGTTAGGACTACAACCTATCTTCTCTTACCACTTATGTATGTTGTGTGTCCTAATTTTTTCCATGAGTAGTACTGCTGAATTTTCGTAAATGAAACAAATGACTACAAGGTGGGGTATATCGCAATGAGTATTCAAAAAGATGAGTAGATTAAAATCATACTCATAATTTCTGATACTTATACGCATTCATACCATTTTTAATTTTATTATTTAAAGTTTGAAGTACTCATCGTACTTAATAACTTAACAATACGCATGATTTTGTTGATTTCGATCTCATTTACTCAACATTTACAAGAATCACAAAATAAGTATGATTCGCGTACGAACACTACAATACTCACTAGAAGGTTGTGTGTTTGCTTTGCTAAATGATTTGATGAATAAATAATAAATGTTGATGAATGATTCGAGTGAGTATTTTTCTAAATTTATGAATCTGAATGAGTAGGCGTATGAATCAAACATATTTCGAATGTTATGAGTTTGATGTCAATGTTGTATTCATACCCGTTGCAACCCGTACTTATAAATCAAAGTGCTACTGAATCAGAGTAGTTGAATTTCAGCACTGTTGACTCACTCATACCCAAAATTTCATGAGTACTTATGAGTAGCAAAAAAACTATTCATTGCTTATCTCTGATCACAATATCGTAGCCAAATAGAGGTCACTTCTGTCACTTCGTGCTTAAAATAAACATACACAACGTGGGTGTGATAAATAAGCTGGGTTGTGATCCTGACTAAGGGGTTGTAATGATCAATGGAGTAGGTATGTATGTAAGTAAGTTTCCCTACATTAATTCATCTGCATTTCAACATCAATCTACTTGGAGTGACTAGACTAGGTTATTAGTCAGGAACGAAAGTGAGTTCTATGCTCCAGGCGTAGATGTTCTATAACATCTGTCTCAATGTATACTTTAGAAGTTTTTCGACATGTTTTTAAAGCGTTTTCACCTTTTAATATTAAGAAAGCCACCGTAGTTGCACAATTCATTCGTTTAATTTTCAAATCGATGAGTTGTGAATTAAGGAACAGCCCTAACCAAAAATGTAATTTTGAATTGATTTCCATGGTTCATGGATCGAAACGAAGAATCTTTTGGTAAAATGATGTAGTTTAGATCGACATGTGCTCATCAGCATCATTAAGTGCTCAAAAATCTCCCCTTATTTGAAGTTAACAAGGAATTTTACAGAGGAACAGATTTTGAAACATTTTATCACAACAGATCAATTTCAATTCAGAATTCATTTCATTCTGGTCCACAACCCTTATTCCATAAACTCACTATCAATTCTTGACTTCGCCTAGCGACCGTTTATTACACTTTTGCTTTTGATAAATGGCACAACTTCCCCATTTTAGCCGTGAATCACTTCTTTCAAACGATAACGGAAGTTCACAAATGAAAATGAAAAACAAAAAAAAAACTACGAACGAACGAACAACAATAAGAAAAAAAAAGTGAACGCAACATCATTTAATCTTAACTTGGCAACATTTAAGATTATGACTACATAGCACAGATTGAAAAATAACACACTGACACTGACCATTTTAACAACAACAACTGCGAAGAATAACTGTAAGAACTACAACAATAACAATAACAATTTTATGAAAAAATTCTTTCTAAAGTTGAAAATTAAAAAAAAAAAAGAAGAAAAAAAAATCATAAAAAATTACACGTCTTAACAAGCGACATCATCAGTGAAAGAAAAACAGAAAGAAAAACTTTAGCAATTTCTGTTACATAATTAAGTCATAAAAATAACAACAACAGCAACAGCAACAACAGCAGCAGTAACTGTAACAACAACAATCATTTCAGGAAAATTTTTATTGAAATTATGATGAAATGAAGGAAATTTAGCAAAATGCTCCCACCCAGAGCATTTATTAATTTTTTATATTCTTCTATTATTTGCTGCCCCTTCTACAATAAATTCGTATCGATATGAACTACAAAGAATTAAAGGACGTTTATATTGCAGATTTATCTCCTCAAAAATACGCACCTTGTAGTGAAAACCGTATCCCGGAAATAATTTTTATGTAGCAATGGTCAGATGGCCTGCGTTCGTTCATAAAAACGATGCAATGTTAAGGAAACTTGGCCTGTGTTTTTGCGGATAATCATACATACATACATAATTGGCCATTACAACCCTTCAGTCAGGATTACGGCCTAGCTTCTCACACCACTCATGTTGTGTGCCTTAATTTTATACTTGAGTGCCAGGATCTACAATTTAATGTCGACTCCGAACGACAGATTTTTGAGAAAGTTTTTCATGGCAGGTTTGTTTACTCTCAGAGTTGTTGCCAGAAATCCGCTGAGAGGAAGTATCCGAAGAAATATTTTTTTCCATATTTTGTTTTGATGTCTGGCCAGAGGCTCGAATCCGGGCTTTACGTCTAATAAGCGAACACACTACCTACTAGACCACGGCGACTGATTCATACATTGGTCATTAATCTTTGGTCTTTAATCGATGGCAAAGGGTATGCTGGGTCTCAGTGCCGCTGTGATTTAACGCTTATTGGTATGGAAGCCGCGCTAAAAAGTCTAACGGGGTCAAATCACATGATCTTGGTAGCCAGTTTGTATCACTTCGAAGTGATGTGGTCATTGCCACAATTCGCTCATGCAGAATATCTATTGTTTCATGAGCTGTAAGGCCGTCCAGTTAAAACTACATGTTGTTGGGTTTCAGGTCATCCAAAACAGGCAAAAACAGTTAGTCATCATTGACGAATAATGGTTGCCGTTGACAGTGATAGCCGAACCAATGTCGTTCTCAAAGATATATGGACCGATGACGCCACCAGCACAAAATGCACACCAAGTAGTGACTTTTTCGTGAGGCATCATGTGGTTTTGCAGTGCACTAAATTCAACAATTTTATTTGTTCACGTACCCATTTATCTATAAATTCAGGGTCAACTGCCTCAGAGTCAATGCAGCAAACACTTGTCATTTTTTAAGGTGGGGTTTGCTTATCCAGACTTACACTGAACATCCTTATGGTTGAAGCCTTTTTCTCATTAAATACTAGACAAACAATACAGTGCAGCAAAACAACGAGATAGGGCTCATCCTACAGGCTTACAAAGCGACCCGAATAAAGATTTTTTCAGGTTACCTTGGTAGCTCTTGAATTGCCTCTTGGTTCCCAAAATACTTTCATAATTTCTACCTCGCGTAAAAAAGATAAGAGTATTTCCTTCTTATTCGGGGGGACAAGAGTGAGATGGAGAGAGAGATTCATTCACTTTCCCTTACTTTCATTTTCTTAAGGAATTTATTCCAATAATTTCTATTTATAATATTAAATGAAATTTAATTTCTTCTACTTTTCAGGCATTCTATGTAAATATTTAAAATTCTTATTTCATACATTTTGTAGACATTGCTGTCCTTTGTTAACAATTATTTAAATTAAATTTAAATTTTATTAAAAAAAATAGAGGGATAGAGAGAGATAGAGAGAGAAACATATTTTTCGTTTCATTTTCATGAAGTAAATCTACAGTTTTTTTTGTTCATCTCTTTTCCATTTTAGATGCCCTTTTATTTCATCTCATTTTAAGACATTCTGCATTACTCCTGCGTTTTTTTTTTTTTTGTGAGGGAGTGTGGAGGTCATTCCACAATGATGAGAACAGATAGAAAAACGTATGGAGTTAGTAAAACAAAGTGCAGGAAAAAATATTTCATCGGCGACTTCCTCTCAGCAGATTTCTGTCAAAAATGCTGAGGGCAAATAGATTTGCCATGTAAGTAAGTTTCCTTGCATTAATTCATGTGCAACTCCAACATCAATCTACTTGAAGTAACCAGAGTGGTGTAAAGAATTCGTTTAGTTGGTCCTTAAAGGTCGGTTTTGCTATACCACCTTTAAATGTCAGAAACCAAAGCGAGTACAATACTCTAGGGGCCGATGTTCTACAATAGCAGTCTCACTGTACACTTTAACAATATTTCAGCATTTTTATGAATATTGGAAAGGAATGTTGCGCTTAAGGAATTTGATTCGTGGATCCATCCGTAAAACTATGATTTTCCAACCGCGCAGATAATTAAGGCTTGTGTTAGATATTTAGATCCTCTCGTTGTATGAGATAGTATATCTCTCGCTCCTTTATTTCTTTTACTTGCATACCACAGATCAACAATGAGTATTCAAAAAGATGAGCAGTTTTGAATCATACTCATAATTTCTGATACTCATACGAATTCATACTTATTGTCACTTATGTGTCCTTGTTTCTTTTTTTGTAAAAGCAACAACAACTAAGATGATGAAGGATTCGAATCACTCTAATCATTTATGAGTATTATAAGTATTTTTCTAAATTTATGAACCAGAATGAGTATTCCTTTACATTTATAAAATTTAAATGGGAATCCTTAAGATAATTCTGCTAAAATCAAAAAACAAATGATAATCTGATAATGTAAGGTCCAGATCAAGCTCTTTTACTTACTGCTGGGTCATCATAGATATATATGGTCTTGGGTTGTAATGATGAGACAATAAGTTTTGTTCAGAACCTTTAAGAATCTGATTGTAGCACCTTATATTGAACTATTCTCTGCCAATATCACCAAAAAAAAACGGCTTCAACACTCTAGGTTCTTATCAGACATCAGTAAGGAATAGTCAAAAGATGAGTAAATTCGAATCATTCTCATAATTTCTGATACTTATACGCTTTCATACTCATTCTACTCATATTCAAAGTTTGAAGTACTTATCGTACTCATACTTAACAATACACATAATGTTGTTCATTTCGATTCTCTCTTACTCAACATTTACAAGAATCACAAAATAATTATGATTCGCATACGAACACTACAATACTCACTCGAAGGTTGTGTGTTTGCTTTGCTTGCTGTCTTTGTCTTTCTCTTTTTTCGAATCACTCGAATCATTTATGAGTATTATGAGTATTTATTTATTTAAATTTATGAATCTGAATGAGTAGATGTATGAATCAAACATATTTCGAATGTTATGAGTTTGATGTCAACGTTGTACTCATACTCATTGCAACCTGTACTTATAAATCAATGTTGTAGTGAGTACGAATGAATCAGAGTAGTTGAATTTCAATACTGTTGGCTCATTCATACTCCAAAATTTCTTGAGTACTATGAGTAGCGAAAAAACGACTCATTGCTGATTTCTGTTTCATACGCAATTATAACCATTATAAACCTGCAATGAGCAACACATTTTTCTATTATTCAGCTTTTGAAGTGAAATCTCCTTTCTTATGTTTACGATTATTTCTACAAAATATATATTTGAGTATGTGTGTGTGTGTGTGTTTGTATGAGTTTCATTGTAATATAAATATTCTAAGAAAACTAATTTTCCATAATGTTTCTCTGTGTATTTCTTATGAAAATTTATTAACGAAATATTTTTCTACTTTTTTAATAACAAAAAAAAATTCTTCTTTTTCTTCTTCTTCCATTTTATTTCACTCTTTTCATGATGAATTTTACATGCAACAACAACTACAACAACAACGCCAATTTGCAACGAACCTTACGAACGAATGAAAAACAAGTTCGCAGTAACAAAAATTCTCCAAAAGATAGACGGAAATGTTCACCGGAATTTCATAATCAACCAAAGATGGCCATTGTAGAGAAGCAGCGACGCGAGCAACGCGAGCAACAGCAACAGGATAAAGAAGAACAAGCAGCTAAAAAAACCAAAGATTTCATTTTAACTTCTTTAAGACAACGGCGTAGAAGAAAATTGTCTTCAACGAAAGCCAACAACGATGAACAGCACTTGAATGGTGGCCAACATAAGCAACAGGAGCCGGTGCAGGAGCAGGACAAGGAAAATTCACATTCATTGAGGCAAAAGCAGGCCATGTATGAGGGCAGTGTTGATGTTAATAATGTTGCCAGTAACAGGAAGTCATCAGCTGATTACAATCATCGAGAGGGTGTCAATGTAACAACAGCATTGACGGCCATGACGTCAGCAATACAACAATGTCATTGTGCAACGTGTTTTAAGCCAGATAAAGTTGCCATAGTAAATAATAATAATAATAGTGCTGGAGCAACAACAACAGCAACAGCAACAACATGTGAAAATAAATATGTATTGCATGTAACACACAGTAACAGTGAATGTGCAGCAACACTGGCACCATCACACAACAATGAAGAAAAATTTCAAAACTTTCAGTGCCCCACTGGGAAATTATGCTGTTTGATGATGAACAATAAGAACATGAATGTGCACATGAACGTGATGTTGGCGCCAACAACAACAAATAATAACTTGTCATCAGCAATGGTGCCAACAGTAAAAGTAAATCAGCTGCAACATCAGCAACAACAACAACTGGATCAAGTTAATAAAATTTCAAAGCATCTTAACACTGAATGGGACATTTTAGCTCATCTTACCGTCGATCATCAGTTACCCGTTCAACAGTATTACGCTGAATATGGCCAACGTATACACGTGCAAAATCTTATACGCAGCCAAACCCTAGTCTGTTTAAATCTCAAGAGTCTAGAGAGGTTTGATACAAAACCGGAGAAATTCTTTATAGCCTGCATACCCTTGGATATGTACACCAATAAAGTGGCCATATTTGTTTATCATATGAATTGTGCCACCACTACCACCAACACCATCACTACCACCAACACCACCACCACTTGTTTATCATCGTCTGCCTTAAACGGTGGTAGTAGCGATGAGGTCAGCAATTTTGAAACGATTATAGAAAATCCCTTAACGGGTATTAAATGGTTCGGTAGAGCACATCCCTTAACCACCCCTTGGTCTGTTATACGAGAGAAACAACATTTTCTAGAGCATCAGGTTTATCAGCAGCAGCAGCAGCAGCAGGGTTTAATGGCCAGCGCACTAAGTGTACATAATAATAATAGCGGAGGAGGCGGAAGAGGAACAGAAAGTGAAGCTAGTGATGCATTCGTTTTTGTTGTCAAACGAAAATGAGAAAGGAACATAAATCTGAAGGAAAACACTTTCCAAACACAACTCAAAAATTTAAAACTAAGTAAAGAATGTAAAGAAAAGAATTTAAAATTTTTAGTGAAAATTTTAAATGCAGGAGGAGGTATATGGGGAAGAAAGAGTTAACCTTTTAAGAGAAAATTTTTTAATAATTGCTTGTAACGTTTTGGAGGTTACCTACTTAAATATGTTGTTATTTTATCAACTTTTGTCAAATCCAGGTTAGGGTTAAGAGATTCCAAAATATTTTTTTTCAACAGCTTCCTGGAGAAGCCGAACGAAGGATAGTCGAATTCGACAGTGTGACTAAATTTTGGGGGTAGCAGTAAACCATCACAATGACCCCAGAGTACCAGTTAGAGTTATATGCCTGAAAAAATATAGAAAATCCATCTGCAGGAAACTGTGCCGTATATACCTTGGGACTCTCTGGAAATACTTCGAATATCATGTTTCCTAGGTTCGTGAATAGCAACAGTGGCCATACATGTCGTCTCAAGTATTGACTGATGCCACGTTAGACGTGGAATGCACACATAGAGAAAGGAGTTGTATAAGAATACTTTACTTAGGACTGAAGAAGGAACCAAGAGGATGATATAATACTTTGGTCACAAGGTTTTTGTTACAAAAAATTGATTGCTTAATGCATTTTGTAAATATCTTGCCGCAGTTGCCGTTCACACTCATTGGCATTCCGAATTCATTTTCAAGCATTTCTGAGTTCATGAACAAGCACCTCCCCGTTGCCAATATCCATATCAGGCAGTCTCGTATTGTGCATGGTGGGTAAATTTCGACTGATGTCTTGGGTAAAAACTACTTGAGTAGTGGTTCATGCGAATATAATTGTGTTAGATTGAATATCTGAATTCTGATCAAATATTCTTACTCTTTAGAAGCACTTTTTGAATTGAAAGTTCGACCAATTTGACGAATCGTTTCCATACAATACTGAGCCTTTCTGATGTATTTGGTCTTGGATTGTAATGATGAGACAATAAGTTTTGTTCAGAACCTTTAAGAATCTGATTGTAGCAGCTTATACTGAACTATTCTCTGCCAATATCACCAGAAAAACGGCTTTAACACTCTAAGTTCTTATCAGAGATCAGCAGTAAGTATTCAGAAAGATGAGTAGATTCGAATCATACTCATAATTTCTAATACTTATACGCATTCATACTTATTTTAATATCATACTCATACTACTCATATTCAAAGTTTGATGTACTTATCGTATTCATACTTAACAATACTTATGATGTTGTTGATTTCGACTCTCCTTTACTCAACATTTACAAGAATCACAAAATAATTATGATTCGCATACGAACACTACAATACTCACTAGAAGGTTCTGTATTTGTTTTGCTTGCTGTCCTTGTCTTTCTTTTTTATCGAATCACTCGAATCATTTATGAGTATTATGAGTATTTTTCTAAATTTATGAATCTGAATGAGTAGGCGTATGAATCAAATATATCGACGCTTCCATTCTATAACGTTCTAAGTGTACTTAGAACGTTTTTAATGTTCTTGCATTTTTAAATTCTACGTTCTCTAACTTAAATACTGTCAAAATTTGGTTAAGATGACCCGATCCGTTCCGAAGTTATAGGGAAAAATCTACTTAGAATATACATATGGTCGTATGTCGCGTGAAAACTTTGAGAACTCATAACTCAAAACACACTTTTTCGACTTAGAATGTTATAGAACGGAGGCGTCGATACTTCGAATTGTATGAGTTTGATGTCAACGTTGTACTCATACGCATTGCAATCTGTACTTATTAATCAATGTTGTAGTGAGTACGAATGAATCAGAGTAGTTGAATTTCAATACTGTTGACTTACTCATAATCAAAATTTCATAAGTGCTTATGAGTTGCGAAAAACGATTCATTGTGGATCTCTGATTCTTATCCAGACTTTTCAACACCATTCGCAAAGCCTCTTCTTATTTCGTCGATAATATTTCTCGTACATATTGTCGTATGTCATTCGTTTCTTTGTTCCGTTTTTGTAGTGAAACACAAATGGAAAGTCAAAATTTATGTGACACCAAACATCGAGTTTATTTGTACATCCAGCTTCCTTTAAATGAATGTTAAGTTTCTGATGATGAACGTTCACTGCCCTAGCAAAGACCACGTGACTTATGAGCCTGTCTTCCTCAATTTTGTGCATGATTGCATTGACTTTCTTTTGGTGAACGATTGCCTAAAATGAGATGTATTTTTAATATGAAATACTCGTATATCAGCAAACCAAGGTTTATTTAACAAGGTGAGTTCGGTTTGCTTCGAAAGCAACAACTGTTGACTAACTGAATGTCAAAATGATAGTTTCTGTAAGAGGAATGGTTCAGATGAACGTCTGTTTGTATGGAAAACCTAAACAAAATTGAGTGATTTTGTTTACTACAGTGTTGTATTATTTTGACACACAGTGTTGTATTCGTTTTTGAAACCTTGTTAAATACATTGTATGAAACCAATGCGTTGCAATACAATACAGACCAAGACAGTTTCATATTTGTAAACTTCATAGTTTTTAAGCAGCTTGCCGCAGTTTCTTACCTTTTTCAACCAATTAAACAGATTATTGCCTTTCGAACAAGCTCCATAAGGTTGCCTGATGTAATGAACATTAAGGCTCAGTTACTCGACCGTAATGTAATGGAACAGTAACGTCTACTGAACGTAAAAATGTAAGTGCAATTGTCGAACATAAAAACGTGTCATATGTTAAATAAAACAATAAAAGAAAGAAACAAATAAAAAAAGACAAAAATTCAGATATGGATATAGAAGACATGTTTTTGGGTTTGAGGTTTTATTTTTTTCTTTTTGTTATTGTTTTTTTAAACAAATTTAATACTAATTCCAAATTTTAAAAACTCTGTTGTCACTCCTTTTATCAGCTGTTTCTTACTGTTGCAATTACATTCTGTTACGGTCGAGTAACTGAGCCTTTACCAAAGATATTGTATTTTAGAGCCATCTACCCGAAATTTAGTAGATGAAATCCCCTGATAAGAATCTAATATTTTTGCAGGAAAATATGATCTTAAAATAATAATTCAAGTGTTAAAGAATATCTCAAAATTTTAAAGATCAATTATAGAATTATAAGCCACCTTTCCATGCCCATAAAATCCTTGCAACCTGTATAGTTAAAACAAAGTATTCAATTTAGGAAAAAATTTACTTTTTAATGAATTATTTTTTTTGTTCATATTTACTTAGCATTATAAAGAAAAATAGCAACAAAATATTGTAAATTATTTATTTATAAATTATTAGAAATTAAAAAAAATTAAAAAAATAAAATAAAATTTCTCATATTATCCCACCCGGGAGTAATATGGTAATTTGCTTAATTAGTTGGATTTTCTTAATTTTATAGCGAATTTATTAATGTTTTGAATTTTTTGTATTTAATTTAATTTTATTTATTATTTTTATTATCGATTTATAAAGTCTGATTTAATAAAGTTTTTTGTTAAAAAAAAAATAAAAAAAAAATTGCATTTAATTGCTCAATTATTTTGTATTGTTCGAGTCAGGCAAGTAATGCAACCAAAAATAAATTACATTTAATGTGTTTAATTATTAAGTAAAATTAAAAAAAAAAAAATTATAATAATTTAATTAGTGAGTACTATGTATATGCCAAGATAATGCGTAATTAATTTTAAAAATAAAAAATTCTGTGAAAAATACTCAAAAGTTTTGTTCAAATCACGAGAACGGCATGTATTTTCATAAATACTTTCGAATTTTAACAAGGAAATATCGGGTGGACCATCTATCGGTTTAAATTTCAACCATCGGTTATTTCGAATCTGGCAATACTTATGTCATTCTATTGTGTCACAAAATTCAGTATATTGTTACGTTTTTACGTCAATTCACAATTCCGTGTGCCACCTTTGGCAACTTGATTCAAACAACAACAATTTGCTTTATTCTTCTTTACACTCGTTCGTTAGATCTTTTCAACGGAGATCTTCAAACGAGGATTATTCTCTTCACACGCAACTCGTCTTCACACAAGACTGACTGAATTCTTTCTGATCCCGTTGCCTGCTTGTCTTGCCTTTTATATCGCTGGGTAAACAGTCCGATGAATGCTCTCGAAGCAGAATGACTTTGCCTTCGCGAAATATTTATAAATGTAAACATGTTGTTTTCGTTATTGTTGTTTGTGTATTTTGTTTAAGTTTATTCTTGCAGTGTTGTTGTTGCCTGTTTGTTTACTTTGTTTATCCCCGTTTTTATACTGATGTTGTAGCTATATTTTTTGCTTATTTGTTGATCATGTAAACAAGTCCATTGTTTTGTTTTTGTAGCTTTTGTTTATCATTTTAATAACACAATTTCCATTTTCTTAAAAATATTATCCCCGTACGCCGGACGTACAGAATCGATTAACGCTTGAGCAACTTTGGGATTTATTAGAATAGATGAGCCAACGAGAAACTGCAAGATGATGTCGATTTGCCAAAAAAGGAACACATTTTTTCGAATTAGGCTCATTTTCATCTTGTTGGGTACATTAATAAGTAAATTGCCATATTTGAGGCTCAGATATATGTAGTCTTACAGAAGCCCACGCACCTATTACGAATGACTGTTTGGTGCGGATTGTGGGGCCGATATTGGCCCATATTTCTTTGAAAATGAGGACGATGCAACCATTACGGTTACGCACCATCATAACCAATCTTTTTGTACCCGCTCTTCCTAGTATTGATGTGAACGATGTTTGATTTCAACGGAATGCTGCAAATTACTACACATCTCATGCCACAATCGATTCATTGCGTCAAATGTTTGATGGCCATTTAATTAGCCGAAATGGTGATGTCCATTAGCCGCCAAGAAGCTAAGATTTGACATTGTTGAACTATTTTATGTGGAGCGTCGTTAAAGAAAAGTGTTATGCCAACAAACCAGAGACAATTGAACATTTGTTGGCCAACATTAGTGATGCCATTGTCGAGATATGACGCCAGACACTCGATAAAGTGTACTGAAAATAGGTCCGATAAATTCTTTTTTCTTTTCTTAAATTTAATTAAATTTTCTTTTTTTTTAATGAATAAAAAAATATTTCTTTAAAATTCATTCACTAATTAACAATGCCAATTGTCAATACTTATTACATTTAATAACAAAAGAAAAGAATGAATACATATTTAATAAATTTTAAAATTAATTTTCCTTTTCAGCTTCGACAACATTTCAAGACAGACAGACAAACAATTCATTCATGTCTGGCCCGACATGACATGTTTTTTGCGCCTGTTCTGCCATTTATTTGTTGTCTGTGATATATTTGATGACAATGACAACAATGACACTCATCATCATCATCTTCATCATCATCATTTCTGGCTATTGAAATGGCCAGTCAACAATATCTTATCAACCGAACAGCCAACAACTCTGACCAAATAACAATTAAAAACCACATACACAATATATTGACATAAAACATACGAATACATACAGTTCTATTCATGCCATTAATCCCTTTTTACTGGTGATCATCACTTTTTACTATACACTCTAAGGGCGCACTAGGTGGCTATTTAAGTCTAGTGACAGATTTTCGCCACCCTAGTTTTGATGGGTTTATAAAGCGTTTTGTCAAAGCTATAGAAAGAGATGTTTCCCATGTCAAGCTTCTTCATCCTCTTGGAGGAGACCTGTCCCTGGACGCCTACAATATAGCATAAACATCTTATCTTAAGAGACCACAGTAACACAGGGCCATTTGCGTTCTTGATTTCATAGGCAAAAGTGTCTAGAGAAGGCAGGCCGTTTGCAGTCAAAGTAGTGGAAAATAAATTGAAGGTCAATCATTAATGATTGATCGATGATTGATGTGATATATTCTGTAACAAATATATTAAAGGCAAATAGAGAAGGCAATATACTACAACAGGCCGTTTGCGGTCAAAGTATAGGAAAATAAATTTAAGGTCAATCATTTATGATTGATCGATGATTGATATGATATATTCTGTAACAAATATGTGAAAGTCAAATAAGAGAAGGCAATATACTACAGCAGGCCGTTTGTAGTCAAAGTATAGGAAAATAAATTAAAGGTCAATCATTAATGATTGATCGATGATTGATGTGATATATGTTAAAAAACTTAAGCAGGAGTCAGTTCCAGTTGCTAATTTTATACAGCAGGTAAGTGTGTTGAACATTCCTTATGAAGACAATATGCATTTTGAATGACACGATTGATGCCATGATTGATGCAAACGAACAAATCTATATGCCTTGATGGGCTCAGAATTAAATAGCGTAAATTGTATGATTTTCGATTGTACAGATCATATTAAAGAATATCAATCGTTAATACACTGGTTTTACAAACTGTCTTGTACCATTCTTAAACGTGCTTGATATTGTTTTGCATCAAATAAATACAGTGACTGAAGCAGGCATTCAGTAGCATCGGAACCAACGACTGCATGACTTGACCTATGACTAATACGCTCGATGGCTTACAGATCAATTATGACAAGCAGTAGGTAAATAGGCACATAGGCGTTCTGAGGACACATGTTTCAAAGAGAAAATCCATGAGAATTAAAACAACCAACTCCGTATTTTTGTAGTTGTAAGCTATTGGGACATGTATGTAATTCGAATAATGGAGAACCATTCCCCACTACACTTGCATGTAAGAGTTGTTATTTTTATTTCTTGTTTTTGTTTTTCGCCTCCGATTAATTGAAAATTGTTTCAACACCAGCGCTAACATCAATAAGCATATGAAAAAATTGTGAAAAAAATTAAATGATATTTTATTTATAACACAGCTAAAGAAACAGTTTCTCTCTCTCTCTCTCTTTTTATTTTCAATTGTGCTGAAAAAGCATAAAATTTCTTTTAGACCAGGTCTAAAGGAAAACAAAAAAAAAAAAAAGAAAACCTATGCCTTCAATAAATATTATCACGAGGAAAACATAAACGACCACAAAACAAAAAACTCTGTCGTATGAGCGCACATACTACATACATACATATCCATAAGCAAAGCAAGGCTTTTGTGTACCAGTATGTGTATGAGTAAACAGGATAAAATTTTAAAAATACACAACACACATGCATATACTCGTACAGTGTGTAACAAAAAGCATATGCATGCCAGTTAACAAATAATAACAACAGCAACAACAATAAACACAATAAACTGCCACCATTGATTGAAAAATATGCCAAAATGTGCTGCAACAGCATGCGGCAAGCGGCATAAATAACTGACGTCAGCACTTCATTCATTACAGGCACCCTTGCACCGCCACTACCCCGGACTTTATTCCAAAAGATACTTTTGAAAGGCTTTGTATGGAAAAAAAACGCGAAAAAAAATACACTTGAAATCCTCACCATCGCCATCGGCTGTATTATCGCCACATAAACACCCACAATCAGGTATAAAAACTATTAAATATGGGAATAACAACGATATTAAAAGTATGACGCTACCCAACGTCATAAGGTATGTTGAGTTTTAGCATTTGTAAGTTGCCGTTACACTGTAAATGATGACAAACTTTTAGAGAGCTAGAACGGACTTCTAACGAGGAATTGCTGATAATGTGTGCGGTAATAGAACCGGAGTAACCCGGTTGCCAATTTAACCTAACCTTACATTAGGCTCGTAACGAACAGAGGATGTATTTGCGAAATCTGTTTCAGAGCAGCAGCACAGTCATTCAGGAGATCCTGCATGTTTTTTGGTATCATCCACAAAGGTCGCTGTTTAATAAGTCTTCGAAACCGATCATCTTGGGACATCAGACGAAATCCTTGTCTTGAGCTCTTCATAAGATCTTAAAGAAGACCCTACAGGCCGTGAACTTGAACATATGTTAGAAATCTTGATGATATTTATAAGAAGTTATCGAATTACGTACGTAATTGGCCATTACAACCCTTCAGTCAGTATTACGGCCTAGCTTCTCAACACCACTGATGTTGTGTGCGTTAATTTCATACATGAGTGGCGGGACCTACAGTTTAAAGTCGACTCCGAACGACAGATTTTTTGAGAAGCTTTTCATGGCAATTTTTACTCTCAGAGTTTTTGCCAGAAATCTGGTGAGAGGAAGTCGCCGAAGAAATATTTTCATATTTTTGTTTTGATGTCTGACCTGGGATTCGAACTCGGGCCTTTCGTCTAATAAGCCAACAAACTACCTACTAGACCATGGCGACTTCAGTTATCGAATTATTACTCTTCATAATGGTTATTGTTTTGGCTAAGCAGCTGACTGGATCATAGCATCGAGGCTTTAGGTTAGGTTAGGTTAGTGTGGTAGCTTCATGACCAAAAGCTTGAGCTTGCGCACGCATAGCTGCCCATTGTGACGCCACAGGAGACGCAGTCTCTGTACTGACCAAGTTCCTCTGAACTAAGGAGGGAGAAGTTGGTCCATGCAAGGGCTGCACATTCAAAGCACGACGACCCCACACTGGAAAACCAACCAGAAAGCTTGATAAATGGGGCTATATCCTTGACATCAATGGACGATAGCTCTGTCGCGCTGACAAGAAATGGAGAGGCAAACAACCTACATCTGCACCTCGCAAGAGATGGGCACTGGCAAAGAAAGTGGATAACAGACTCGTCTTCCTCAGCGGATCTGCACCCACGGCAGAAATCGTTAAATAGGAGCCGCATTCTTTTCGCGTGTCTACCCCTAACACAGTGACCTGTAAGCATGACCACTGTGATCGAGATAATATTACTACCAAGTCCAAGTAACTGGTTGGTGTTGCCTTCAATCCAATGAGAGCCAAGTTAGCATAGCGGTGAAGCAGGACACCTTATTGATCCAGGATAGGTTGGTGTCTCGGAAGAATCTCCGCGCGATGTTCAGTTTGAACTAGGTAAGTGGCATTCCTAAGTTGATTGAATAGGATTCCGAAAGTAGTGCGTCAGCCCCGGGCTAGCTCGTCGGCTCTGCAGTTTCCCGGAATGTCAGAATGTCCGGGTACCCAGATAAGTGTAACACTGAAGCGCCCAGAAAGAAAGTTGAGGCAGTGGCGACATTCCCTTGCGATTCTGGAATTATTCACAATGTTCGTCAGACAAGGAGGCTTTAGAGTTAAACGAATATATTTCTATAGCGAGACGCTTGATACAGATAGACGGAGTGTGTCATTACAATCCTTGAGCCAGGGTTACAACCTAGCTACTCACACTACTTATGTTGTGTGCGTTAATTTTATAGATGAGTGGCGGGACCTACAGTTTAAAGGCGATTCCAAACGACAGATTTTTTGAGAAACTTTTCATGGCAATCTTTATTTATTCTAAGAGTTCTTGCTATAAATCTATTGAGAGATAGACGCCGTAGAAATATTTTATTTTCATATGTCATTTTGTTGGAGATGTCTGACCTGGGGTTTGAACCGAGGACTCATGTCTAAAAGTCCACAAAGTGCAGAGTTATTGTCAATTCGTTAACTATTCCATAAAATTATAAATTCATAATCTCTTTCCTCTCTCTCTCTCCCTCTCTCTTTTTCACTTCCTCTTTGTGTGATACATATGTATGTATGTATTTGTATATATCATAAGTTACAGTTTAAACGCCTGTTAAAAAATAAAAATACGACTTAAAATTCTATGGAAAATAAATGGGAAAAATACTGTCTTTTATTGGTGTTGTTATCGGGCATAACCATGTATGTATGTATTTTGGTGGCATATTATTTATAAAAAATACAATGCAAATACAACAACAATATCGAAAATATTTAAAAATATGACTTATTTCTCTATGGGGCTTAAAGAGTGCTTTTTTTCCATGAAAGTAAACAAGCCAGAGTTTGTCTCTCCGCCTCTCTCTATTAATTTAGTTGCACTAGACAGTGGTTTCTCTCTCTTTTTTCGTGTAGGTTTCTGATGGTTTTTTTGGTAACACAACTTGAAACAAGAACCGGAAACAGTATGGTCGGGATTGTGTTTGTAGCAAAGATCAGCAATGAATCGTTTGAATCGCTACTCATAAGTACTCATGAAATTTTGAGTAAGAGTGAGTCAACAGTATTGAAATTCAACTACTCTGATTCATTCGCACTCACTACAACAATGATTTATAAGTATAGGTTGCAATGGGTATGAGTACAGCGTTGACATCAAACTCATAACATTCGAAATATGTTTGATTCATATGCCTACTCATTCAGATTCATAAATATAGAAAGATACTGATAAATACTCATAAATTTACAGTCTTAGTTGTTATTGCATTTACAAAAAAGAAGAAAGAAAAAGTCAAACACACAACCTTTTAGTGAGTATTGTAGTATTCGCACGCGAATCATACTTATTTTGTGATTCTTGTAAATGTTGAGTAAAGGAGAGTCTGAATCAACAACATCATGCGTATTATTAAGTATGAGTATGATGAGTACTTCAAACTTTGAATATGAGTAGTATGAGTATGGTATTAAAATAAGTATGAATGCGTATAAGTATCAGAAATTATGAGTATAATTCGAATTTACTTATCTTTTTGAATACTCATTGCTGATCTCTGGCTTGTAAACAGAATAATCCCAGAGAGTTCTAAAGCTGTAAAGACTGTCTCCGGGTTATAAATTATCAGCAATGTTAGCTAGTCTCTTAAGTAGTAACCAACTGTGTAAGACATAGTTTTTGGGCAACAACAGTTGGGTATCAGTCCCTGAAAAAAATTAAAAAAAAATTAATGAACTTTTATCACTTCAGCCACTCCACCACCACCAAAAAAAATAAAAATTTAAAAAAAAAGGTATTTGCCAGAGCGACCCATTAATAAATAATAATGAAAATGTTGCATTTTTTAAATTATGCAAATTGAATTTTTATTTCTTCCTTTTCGTCTCCCTCTCTCTTCCACTCTCTATCTCTCGCAAGCTGCCACTCGTTGGATGTCAAACTTTGATTATCCTTTGCAATAATAGCTGATGTTATTCACATATTGTATGTTATTCACTGCGTTGCAAAACAGAACTATAACTGAAAAAGTACTTTTTTTGCATCAAATGGTACTTTTTTAAAAGATACATACATACATACATACATAATTGTTCATTATAACCGTTCAATAAGGGTTATGATCTCACTTCTGTCACCACTTATTTTGTGTGTGTTAATTGTATGCATGAGTGGCGAGACTTACTGTTTAAAGTCGACTCTGAACGACAGATTTTTGAAGAACTTTATCGTGGAAATTTTATTTACTCTTAGAGTTTTTGGCCAGAAGGAAATTGCCGGAGAAATATTTTGTTTTCATATTTCGTTTTGATGGAGATGTCTGCCATGGGGTTTGAATCGTGGCCTCACGTCTAGTAAGCCAGCGCACTACCTACCAGACTATTTATTTGTTTATATTTAATACATATATACAGGAGAAAAGCAGCTGATTCGGAACGTAACAAAACGTAAAAGCCCCGCTTTGTCAAACGTCGATCGAACGTAATGTAACATACTTTCGCTTTTTTTAGCATATGAAGAGCAATGCATTTTGCTTACCGAAATTACATTACGGTTTGACAAGCGTTTTCATTGCTTTTAGTATTCTAAAAACGGACATACCTTCCGTGCACGTTTGGCTAACCGGGGCTAAAGCCTAATTCTATCTTTAGAATTGCGTAGAACATGTTGCTAATGCATTAATATTTGAAAAGCGCAAGACATAAAATATGTAATAATAAGAAAGTACTATCGTGGTACTTTTTAAATGAAAAAGTACTGAAAAAAGTACTAAAATACTAAATTTTTCAACACTCATGTTTCTACCGCTGTTGCTTATTTTTTGATTTTTTTCCTCTCTCTCTCTGCCTTTATTTTAAATCACACATGTTGTTAACTTTGTTGTCAACTGTAAATATAATTGTTGTTATTGTCAGTACCGTTTATTTTTATTTTATTTGTAATTTTGTTTAACTTAACTTTAATGTGTTTGTATTTATGGCAGTGACTGTATCTGTATATGTTTGTGTTTGTGTTTGTATTTGTTAAATGTATGAGTGGATTTGTTAACATCATATTAAAAATTGACAACAACCAACAGAAAAAAAATGGAAAACAAGAAAAACTGAAAATGAAAAACATATTGATTAAACGATATTCGTACAGATTTACTTACCCAAACACATCAGTAAATATTTATCGTGGGTAATAAACTCTAACCCATACATATACAGCGAAAGACTGCTTAAAAGTCTACAGTTACAGTGGTGACAATAAAGTAGACAACATTAAAGAATTTTTTTTATTTTTTTTTAATTGGATTATAATAATAATTTAATTTGATCTAGGTTGCCTTTGATTACACGGATGTAAACTGATATTAAGACTTGCATTCAATACAGCAGCTTTGGATCTTCGGTCCAGTGCGAGTTTGTGATGATAACCGCATTCGATCCAAAAGTAAAATATATAAGTTCCTCAACGATATGGACGTTTGCAGCCTATCCAGCAGCGCTAGCTCGGCCATGTCGTTCGAATGAAGGAGGATGATCTGGCGATACAGCTATTTAATGCGGAGATTTGCGGAAGTCGGCAAAGGACCCAGTCGAGGAAGCCCTATAATCGCTTGGTGTGATCAACTGGCGAAGATGCAGACGCGCCTGGAGGAATGTACTGAATCAGGCCGAAAACCGATAATCGGTTTACTTACAAGTAAGTAAGTATTCGTGGAACTTTAGGCCTATTGTGTTGACATTAAAAGTTTGAAATTTACAGCTAACATAGAATCAGCCATAATTGCTATGCAAATTGGCGAGATTATATGACGAGACATGGTCAGGTAAGTATTTAATTTGACATCCAGAAAAAAATCTTTTGGCAAGTATTTTAAATGCAATTGTCCAGAAAATCTACAGCGTTGTCTTCTTTCCAGCTCTTCAGTTCATTTTTCTGCAAAGGAAATTGCCTAAAAGACTCATTAATAGGTATGCACCAGAGGCCTGCAATGAATCGTTTTTTCGCTACTAATATGTTCTCATGAAATTTCGAGTATAAGTGAGTCAACAGTATTGAAATTCTACTACTCTGATTCATTCGTACTCACTACAACATTGATTTATAAGTATGAGTACAACATTGACATTAGACTCATAACATTTGGAATATGTTTGATTCATACGCTTACTACAACCTTCTAGTGAGTATTGCAGTGCTCATATGCGAATCATAATTATTTTGTGATTCTTGTATATGTGTGAGTAAAGGAGAGTCGAAATCAACAACATCATGCGTATTGTTAAGTATGATTAAGATGAGTACTTCAAACTTTGAATATAAGTGGTATGAGTATGATATTAATATAAGTATGAAAGCGTATAAGTATCAGAAATTATGAGTATGATTCAAATCTACTCATGTTTTTGAATACTCATTGCTGTTCTCTGGTATACGCACGTCTGATCGTAAAGTGACCTCTAATAACTTCTGCATATAACCTCATAACCCGCGTACCAACATTCAGAAATGCTCCTTAGCCCGTGTTTTCATTCATTCTACACGTAATTGTTCGAGAATATTCGAGAATTCTCCAAACAACTTCATTATTGAGTATACAAATAGGTCTTCACGTCTATCTAGACCACTGATGCCCATTTCATAGTGCTTTTGCGCAAACTAAAAACACACATATTCTTATTCTCTTTGGTTAGTCGTCACTCAGACAGCGACGAATACACATGCGTAGCGGGTGTACGATTTTTTTTTGCTTAAAGCACTGAACAAAATTTACTATGACTTACGAAACATATTTTATGATAAAAAATGCGTTTGGTGATGCTCAATGCATTTTATGATACAAAATATTGAAGGAATGTAGAGAATATTTAGAAGGCACTATTGATCTTATCATAGTGATATGGATGATTTTAATGATGGTAAAAAAAGATTTATTTTGTAAAAATAAAAAAATTTATTTGGAAAAATTGAAGAATAAAACAATGAAAAAACCTCAGAAAATAAAATGTTAAAAATGGAGTTATCAAACTTAATAAGCTTGGATATAATAATAATATTGTTAGGCATGGTAGACCATTTTCTGATGGGGAGTTGATTAAAAAAATTTTAAATAATTGTTTTCAAAAACATAATTTTAAGCTTATTTTTAAGCTTAAATATTGAAGATTTTATTAAAATATAAATAAAAGAAATAACCCTGTATCAATTTTTTTGTTTGTTTT
Source organism: Sarcophaga rosellei (assembly GCA_930367235.1). Classification (NCBI taxonomy): domain Eukaryota; kingdom Metazoa; phylum Arthropoda; class Insecta; order Diptera; family Sarcophagidae; genus Sarcophaga; species Sarcophaga rosellei. The sequence continues at coordinate 14,873,223 of OV884017.1, forward strand.
TCTAGTCTTTCCATAGTCACTGGTTGAACAAAATTTTGTAAACACGTCAATGAAGTTCCACGAGAGAGAGAGAGATCTCACTTTTTTCACTTAAATTCTGAGAAATGTATCAACCATATAGCTTTAAAAGTGCTTTGGATTTTTTCCGTACATTTTATTTCAGTTTACACAACTTTTCTTTCAGTGCAGTTCTCTCTCGCTCACCAATACTACTACAGTTTTAGCTTTGGGCATCCCTGATCTAGACAGTCGATACATTAATAGTAAGCCTTTATTTATGGCCTCTGTCCCTTCGATAACTGATTGTGTAGCCTTAAATGCTACAGATTATCAACCAAAATATCAATCTTTATTGCGACCAAGGCTAGATGCTATATCAGATCCACCTCCCTGTTGATGGTCCAAAAATGGAACATGGAACTGGATCTGGAGTTTATTCCGATAAACTGGCACTGAACGTGTCTTACAGATTACCTAACCAGGTCAGAGTATTTCAGGAACATGCATGATTGATTGAAAACGAGAACATACCTCCTTCGAACTTAATTATATGTGTGGACAGTCAAGCAGCATTCATAGCTCTGGGACCTCATCTTATCAAATCAGAGAGCATTAGGAATTGCATGGATGCTCTAGACTGTAAAAATCGATACAACAACCACCTCTACTGGGTTTCGGTGGCACTGTGGTATAGAGGGAAACGAAAAGGCTGACGAACTGGCAAGAGATCGGAGATGTTTGAGGAGGAGTCGATAGAGGGGATATATGTGTCCCTACAAAAATTATTTTCCAAATTGAAGGAAGCAGCATGGAGTTTAACAAACCGTGGGTGGTCCAACATAATTGGTTGCCAAATTTCATAACTGCTGTGTAAAATAGTGGACAGCGGCAGAATCAGGGAGTTCAACAAGAGAACGTTTCATATTCTAGCAGAAATTCCAACGGGACACTGTGCTATTGGTAGTTCCGCTGAAACTACGGTTTACTCTACCAGGATTAATGCAGAAGCTGCTATCATGTGGAGGAAACGGGGTCGGTACAACATCTCTTATGCGAGTGCTCTCCACTTCAAAACAGACGTCATCGGTTTTTGGGTGATAGAACGTATGAAGATGGCTTTACTATTTGGTAGAAACTTCATAGCTAGTATAGATAGGGAAATGGGGAACTTCTCCCATAAATAATTCAGATCAAATACTATCCCATGAGACACAAGGTGTAAATTTTTGCCATGCATGGAACATGGGGCTTGATCGGACCCCTAATCTCATACTCTAAGCAGATTTTTATTTTAGCAAATTTGCAAACAATTTTTAGAAACTTTCTGGCAATACTGGCCGTTACTCATAAATCGTTATCAGATATTAGTATACTTGCTGATGGTCATGAATTATTTTTATATGCTGTGCTAATGCTATTATTTTACTCTCAACTGTTGTGATTTAATTATGATTTCCAATAATAAGGCTGATGATGAGGTGAATTGAAACAAATACCAACAACAACTCTATATAGAATTTATGGTTTGAAAAATAAATGTGTTACACATTACCAGAGAGAGCGAGAGAGAGAGAGATGATGGAGATGCTGATGATGATGATGATGAGCACGACGATTTGTGGATGTGCTGATGCATTCTTGCCTGTCAAATGGATATTAAATGTCAATTATCCTGTAATGAAAATATATTGCAAATAATTTCTGTTAATTTGCAATAAAACCAACAACAACAATAATAATAATGAAAAATAAAGTAAAAAAAATAAATAAATTAAAAAATAAAATTTTAAAATGTTGCATTAAATATAAATAAAAAAAAATGTAATTCAAATTTGCCAAAGAGTAGTAGATACTGTGAATGTGGATATGGATGGGGGCTGTGGATAATGCTGGCATATGCAATATTTAATAATTTATTAAAAAAAAGAAGTACCCAAGTACATACATGCATATAGCAAGCATAAAAATATGCTGTAGAATATGCAAGAAAAAATATGTTTTTATTTCATTAAAAAATATGCATTTCATGTGATTTTATTTTCTTTAATTTTTCGTTTCATAAATATTATACGAATATTAATGAAAATGAAATTAAATGAAATTAATAAAAAACAAAACGAAAATGCAATAAAATGGTAATTAAAATAATATTTTTCTTCAATTTTTTTTCTTTTTGTTTTTCTGAAAAGATATCATCAATTTCATAATTGTGTTCAGTGTTTGTTTGTTAATTTTTTATAAATTGCCAATTAACGAAATATTTTTCAAATTTAATTACAATGTAAATTAATTAAATACTCTGACATTTTCACATGATTGTTTAAGTGGCATTTAAGGTAGCCACTATGTAAGCAATATTGCCTTGATTTGGTTGCAAAAATTTAAGTGCCGACCACAAAAACTAAAAATTAAGTGCTAGATTTTCGAAAATATTCCTTTTTCGATAATCGCTGACTAGACTGAAGATAGATTTTTAAAGTTATTATGTCTGAAAATAATACTCTGAATCGCTTATATTTTTAAATTCTGATAATGTTGTCATGAAATTTAGATTATGAGGGAGTACTTTTTTCGGTACTTTTCCATTTCAAAAATACCACAGTACGCCCGCTTTTAGTACTTTTTATTATTATATATTTTACGGCTTGCGTTTTGTGATTTAGAAACATCTTCTACTACATAATGCTAAAAGTAGAATTAGTCTTAAGCCCCGGTTAGCCAAACGTCCATGCAAAGTACATATGTTCGTTTTTAGAATATGAAAAGTAATGAGAACGCTTGCCGAACTGTAATGTAATTTCGGTATGTATTTAATTTGCTCTACATACATATGCTAAAATCAACGTCAACATTTGACTAAACGGACTTTTTACGTTTCGAATGAACAGTTTTTGTATCAGTCGTTAGTTTTGCTATTCCATTCCGTTCGTGTTTTAAGTATAAATAAATATTTTTTCTAAAAGTACTATTAGATGGAAAAAGTACTCTTTCGGGCATAATTTAGTACCATTTAAAAATTTCTATTTTGCAACGCTGATCAACAGTATTGAAATTCAACTACTCTGATTCATTTATACTCACTACAACATTGATTTATAAGTACAGGTTGCTATGAGTATGAGTGCAACCTTGACATCAAACTCATAAATATGTTTGATTCATATGCCTACTCATTCAGATTCATAAATTTAGAAAAATACTTTTAATACTCATAAATGATTCGAGTGATTCGAATCATTCATCAAAATTTACAATCTTAGTTGTTGTTGCATTTGCAAAAAAAAAAAGAAAAAAAGGGAAAGACAGCAAACACACAACCTTCTAGTGAGTATTGTAGTGTTTGTATGCGAATCATACTTATTTTGTGATTCTTGTAAATGTTGAGTAAAGGAAAGTCGAAATCAACTACATCATGCGTATTATTAAGTATGAGTACGATGAGCACTTCAAACTTTGAATCTGAGTAGTATGAGTATGATATTAAAAAAATACCCCTGGATACACCTGTTAATACTTAAATACTCCTTACCGTATAGGATGCCTTAATTATTCCTAGAACAAAGTGTTCAAAACCAGAGATCAGCAATGAGTATTCAAAAAGATGAGCAGATTTGAATCAAACTCATAATTTGTGATACTTATACGCATTCATACTTATTTTAATATCATACTCATACTACTCATACTTAACAATACTTATGATGTTGTTGATTTCAACACTCCCTTACTCAACATTTACAAGAATCACAAAATAAGTATGATTCGCGTACGGACATTACAATACTCATGTAGAAGGTTGTGTGCTTGCTTTGCTTCCTGTCTTTGCCTTTTTCTCTCTTTTTTTGTTGTAAATGCAACAACAACTAAGACTGTAAATTTTGATGAATAATTCGAATCACTCGGAGCATTTATGAGTATTTATAAGTATTTTTCTAAATTTATAAATCTGTATGAGTAGGCGTATGAATCAAACATAGTTCGAATGTTATGAGTTTGATGTCAACATTGTACTCATACTCATTGCAACATGCACTTATAAATCAATGTTTTAGTGAGTAGGAATGAATCAGAGTAGTTGAATTTCAATCTTGTTGATTTACTCATACTCGAAATTTCATGAGTACTTATGAGTAGCGAAAAACCGATTCATTGCTGATCTCTGCTCTCGGCCCTTGTTTATCGCATTAAGGAATATTTAAAGCATATTGATTTTTATTATCGAATTAATTTATGTATTAAACTTTTCTCATATCCATGCCTATTGTAATAATTTTTGTCTTTCTTTTTCCATTTTAATTTTTATTTTAAAGCCATGTATGCATGTCTCTACGGGAAGTGGTGCAACGTTCTATTGACTATTAAAAAAAAAAAAATTAACGCCAAAAAATATTGAATAAAAATATATAAATTTTATTAAAAAACAAAAAAAAATAATAATAAAAAGGAAAAAAAAAAATTTAATAAAACAGTGTTTCATAGGCACTGCATACTAAATAGAGATGATGATGATGTCGATGCTGATGGTGATGCTGTTGTTAAATGAGAAATTTCCGAAACGACAGCAATAACAATAAAATTAATTTAAAAATCTGCCAACGACAGGTTATATTTTTAAAATAATAAAAAAATGTTTCATTCATTCACTCGTTTATTAATCAAAATAAAACGTAGGTTTGGAAGTTGGTTGGTTGTATAGCAAATAAAAAAACAACAATCAAGAATTATTAAAAATAAAATAAAAAATAAATTTTGAAACGAGCGGGAATTGTCTAAAGTTGTAAAATATTTAAAAACTAATAAAATATGTAAAGACGGACATGCTACCAACCATATACACGAATGAATTGAAATTAAATAACATCCTAAAAGTATGCTTTAAATTTGTTAACGATTTTGTAAAACAATTAGTCTAGTTGGCCCAAGAATAATGCTGCCAGATTAATTAAAAAGAAAAAAAAATCGATAAAATTTCAATTAAATGTATTCATGTAGAGAAGAACACATGTTTCCATACTTCCACCTGAAATTTTTAACCTTGAATATCTATATACAATACAATCAAAGGACGAAAATAATGCTGCTGTTCGTGAGAGCGGTGAGGAGCATTAGAAGCAGTCTATTAGGTGTCACCCCCAAGACTTTAGCAGACTATAACTAGACGCATTTTATGTTATGACCTGGGACATCATTTGCACAAAATACAACTCACTCAGGAACTAAAGATAACCAATAACAACTACTAAGGCAACGACTTGCGTTCGCTGCATATAGTTTGTGGCAGTTGGCTACTGCACCAAATTTTAATCGAAAAATTATCCCAAGCGATGAGGCCTATTTCTGGATAAATGGGTACGTGAACAAAACAACAATTGTCAAATTTGGAACGATACCAGTCCACAAGAGATCCAAGGGCGGCTAACGTTTCCCGAAAAAGTTGTCGTTTACCCATATTTGTTTGAGAACGACATTGGCAGGCCATCACTGTTAACGGCTAGTACCATACATACATACATAATTGATCATTACAAATCTTCAGACAGGATTACGACAGATTTTTGAGAAATTTTTAATGGCAAATTTATTTTTTCTCAAGGGGTTTCCCATATTTCGTTTTGTTGGTGATGTCTGACTTGGGGGTTGAACCGTGGTTTCACATCTAATAAGCCAACACATTACCTACTAGACTACGGCGACTTCTATAGGTCGAAGATTATCAAACCCCAATGACTTCCTTTGAGCCCTTTAATTAGACGTTAAGGTACCTTTAACTAAACCCAAGTTTAACGGCAAGTTGTAATAATGGTCCTACGATGTAAATCTAATGTAAAATCTATTTACTTACATGAAAATTTTCTCAAAACCCTGTATTTCGGACTTTAAACTGTAAGTCCCGCCACTCAGAGGAAAAATTAACACACACACAGCACGGGTGAGAAACTACGTGGGTGGGAGAAACTACGTCATAATCCCTACTAGACGATTTTAATGTCCAATTAAGTAAATAGGTAAGATAGGAGACGCTTAAAAAAGAACCTTTAATTTTTCACAGACATTTGCCTAAGCAAATACTTTTATTTTTCCTATTTTAACTGTAATGGCAACTCTAAGCATATTGAACTTGCTTTAAATTATTGTTGTAGCACCTGATAATAAATAAACGATAATGAAACGAAATGAGCACAAATACGAATTGAGTATGAAATTTTGAGTGTTATTCTTAATCATGCAGAACTATTAACACTCAACTATTAACACAAACAAAACATTAAAAGCGAAATAACAACAAAACAATAGAATTCTTGAATAAAAAAAAACAAAAGAAACACAAGCAAATTATTTGTTTTTGTGAATTTCTTTAAACACTCTCATAAAAAGTTTATTGTTTCAGAATTTACCCAAAAATATGTTGAGAGAAATCCAAAAAATTAAACAAAATGAGAGAAGTAAAGAGCAGAGAGAGTTTATATTAAAAGAAACCCAACAAATAGTTTTGCATTCAGTCCCTAAGCAATTAGGTTTAATTAAAATGCGAGCGCGTTTTTTATTAGAAGAAGAAATAAAATAAAAACCGAACTAACAGCACAAGAATAAGAAGACGAAGAATAAAAAGCGGTGCTAAAGGCTATAGTGAAAGTACAAACGTACGTATAGTACGTATACGGGCGGGCGGCAGTGTACGGTGTCAACAACGTTAAGTAATTTTAATTAATGAAAATAGAAACACGCTAAAAACAACAACAATTGTGAAAAATAATTAAAATTTAAGAGAAAAACAACAACAATAAAAACGTGTCATTTAACAAGAATTTTTCATTGCTTTAAACGCGTAAATATTTCATTGCATTTTTTCTCTCGTAATTTTTCTGCATTTTCATTCCGTTCTCGATTGTATTCGTTTTCGTTGTTACCCTTGTTGTTATTGTTTTTGAGTTTAAAGAACAGCTGTTTTTGTAATAAACTCGCATCGGTAAAATAACAATAAAAACAGGCGACCATTCACGCACACATGCACTCACATGCACGCATTTATTGAAAAGTGCGAAACAGTGTCTAGAGTTTACATCATTATTAGCGTGACAAAAACATCATTATCGGTTTAAACGTAATTAAGTCGTTTGTTTCGTTTCTTTTCGGTGTAAAATTTTGAGTGACATACAGTTGTAAATCTCCCAAGAACAAGAACAACATGAGTAATAATCGTAAGTATACATCCCCCATGTCCATTACTCACATATATTCCTTCTTAAGGGAATATTTCAAGCGAAAAAGCCTCATTTACTCGAATATTTTTGAGTTATTTTGTTCGTCTAACAACAACAGAGGGGTAAGGGAGCAATTGATTTGTTTTTGATCACGTTGATAGAAAATTGAGTGAAAAATGAAAAAAAAACACGAACAGCTGATTGTGTTTTGATTGGATTTTTACAACAAAAAAGACCCAATTGTACGGCCTGGCGGTAGCGTTCATTGCAAGCAATAAAATAAAAGAAATGTTCTTTCATATATAATTGGCCATTACAACACTTCAGTCAGGATTACGACCTAGCTTCTTACGCCACTCATGTTGTGTCCGTTAATTTTTGAAATTTTGAGAAACTTTTTCATGGCAGGTTTATTTACTCTCAGAGTTTTTGCCAGAAATCTGCTGAGTGGAAGTCGCCGAAGTCATGTTTCGTTTTGATGTCTGGCCTGGGGCTCGAACACAGGCTTTACGTCTAATAAGCGGCGACTACCCAATCAGTACAATCACCTTTTTAAAATTAATCGATAGTCAGTGTAGGTAAAATGCTGATTTGCATTTTAGAATAAATAGAGAATAATATGTGTGTCCTGAGACGTTTTTACTTAAAGGTCTACTACAAATTCTTTTTTTTCACATCAAATTCACGAAGTAAAAATTAAGAAAACTTCGAATCTTGAAGTAAAATCAAGTATTTCGCCATGAAGGCACCAGAGTTTAGTAGGTAGTGTGTTGGCTTATTAGACGTGAAGCCGGGTTTAAGTCCTGGCTCAACCATCTAGAAAAAAATTACATGTGAAAAAATATTTCTTTAGGCGACTTCCCCTTAGCAGTCTTCTGGCTAAATGCAATGAAAAAATTCTCAAATCTGTCATTCGGAGTAGAATTTAAACTGTTGGTCCCCTCACGCATGTATTAAATTAATATAGATATGTACCAGAGATCAGCAATGAGTATTCAAAAAGATGAGTAGATTCGAATCATACTTATAATTTCTGATACTTTTACACAGTCATACTTATATTAATATCATACTCAGACTACTCATATTCAAAGTTTGAAGTACTCATCGTACTCATACTTTACAATACGCATGATGTTGATGATTTCAACACTCCTTTACTCAACATTTACAAGAATCATAAAATAAGTATGATTAGCGTACGAACTGTACAATACTCACTAGAAGGTTGTGTGTTTGCTTTGCTTGATGTCTTTATATTAATCTTTCTTCTCTTTTTTTGTAAATGCAACAACAACTAAGACTGTAAATTTTGATGAATGATTCGAATCACTCGAATCATATATGAGTATTTATAAGTATTTTTTTAAATTTATGAATCTGAATGAGTAGGTGTATGATTCAAAAATATTTCAAATGTCATGAGTTTGATGTCAACAACTTGATGTACTTATACTCATTACAACCTACATATGCGATGTTTTAGAGAGTACGAATGAATCAGAGTAGTTGAACTTCAATACTGTTGACTCACTTATACTCAATATTTCATGAGTACTTATGAGTAGCGAAAAAACTACTCATTGCTGATCTCTGATATGTACACAATACAAGTGGTATGCGAAGCTTGGTTGTAATCCTTACTAAGTAAAAAAACAAGCAAGTATTTCATCATATCGATCCAGTTTCTATGGAGCGCTTTTCCTTTTGCAACCAATGAACCTTATATACTAAAACATGGAGGCCTTTTAATCTAGGAATGGTTTAAGATTTAGGTGAGACCTTAAATTTAATCAATTCGTACTGTTATGTCGTTGGGAAAAGCATGACATGATTGATTAAAACAATATTATTCTCCACCATTTTTAAATTGTATTGATGCATTATACTGCATCCAGAATTTAAGATAAGAGCACATGCTAGCGATTGCTTAGCCTGATGTATCGTACAAGTATACATCCGAGAGTATAGTCTCTTCGGACACAGATTGTGTCCCTTGTTTTAAGAATTTGGAATTTGTTCTCAGTCCGCTGAGGTAATTATAAGACGTGTTAAGTTTGTTATTTAATAGCAACTGAATTGTAATTTCGGCAGACTTGAGGAGAAAAAGGACTCCCACTGCCTTTTGTCCAAGTCAGTCACTGTTAACTACACTGCAAATAAAATTTCCTAATCTTATACGCCCTTTCATTTTTATTGTACGCCACTGAAAACCATCATCAATTGCTTCTTTAGTTTTAATCTTCTCATAGCGTTACTTTCATCCTTCAGTTGTAATCTTGAATTATAATTTTAATTGCATTCATTAGCAAAGACAGCCTGCGGTAATTTTCAAGACAAGAAATCGTTATAAATCCTCCACCATTAGCCAGTAAAGTCTTGTTTGAACAGAGTCATTTGCACTCAATTAAACAGTTAGGCAGTCAGTCAGAGTCCATCACTCATACGAAACGTTTGTATTTCCTTGTGTTAAACATTTTTTCTTTTCACTTTTTACTTTTTTGCTTTCTTTAGCGTTTGATACACCAACACCATCAACAACATTAGACGGGGCAACAGAAAAAGAGTTGAATTGGCAAAAGGCCTACAACAACTCGCAAAGACTTACAACACCCGTAGAGAAGAAGATGAAGAATAATGATGACGATGAGTACTACAAAGCTCAACAAGCAAATCAAATTACACTCCAGCAAATTAAAGATGAAAAGCAATGGAGGCAACAGCAACATGCAACACCCCGAACAACAACAGCAACACCAACATCGGCTATGACAACTAGTTTAAGTGGAGTAAATAAGAAAAGCCACCAAGATGTTGACGTTGTTCACCATGTTGCCGAAGATGAGGAAAATGATGTTGAAGGGCAAGTAAATGAAAATGAACACCTGCTTGGCGGTCAAGTGCAACAACAGCCAACAACAAATAGTAGTGCAACAGCACAATTACCACAAGCACGTGCTATTTTCAAAGGTTTTAAGGCATCTTTAGACAGAGGCAAACAGCACGAACACAACATGGATGGGGAAGCATACCCCTTACAAGGTAAGAGTCAAACATTGTATGGGCTTTTCAAACCAAGTAAGATTGTGGTTTTTGCAAAAGCCAGGAAACATATACAGTTATTGGGTGGTATCAAAAGTATAGGCGGTTTTTCGTTCACTAGATTCGAATGAAATATGCCGTAGTCTAGTAGGTAGTGTGTTGGCTTATTAGACGCAAGGCCAGAGTTCAAACCCCAGGTTAGACATCAAAACGAAATATGAAAAAAAGTATTTCTTTGGCGGCTTCCTCTCAGCAGATTTCTGGCAAAAATTATAAAATTGCCATGAAAAGTTTCTCCTCAAAAATCTGTCGTTCGGAGTCGACGTTAAAACTGTAGGTCGCGCCGCTCACGTATAAAATTCACGCACACAACATGAGTGGTGTCAGAAGCTAGGTCGTAATCCTGACTGAAGGGTTGTAATGGCATATTATGGCCGGTCGTAACCTCACAAAATTCATGGCTTTCTTAAAATTAGTTATAAGGAGCGGGGTCTATAGATTTCAACGGTCGATTGCAGAGAAGCTTCATTATGACAACGATTTACTTTTTACGGAGTTAGCTGACTGCCTTATTGAAGCTTTTTTGAATTTATCGAAGCTGTGGTTTGAACTCATAGCTCTTCTATTGAATGGCAACACGCTACCCACTACACTGTGGTCATAATTTTTCTAAAAAAAGCTACAAAAACCTGGTGAAAGATTTACAAAGTGTACGACAGAAATACTGTGAGTAAACGCTGGATAAAGAGGGGTTTTCATCGACTTCATTCAAAAAATTTCGATGAGTAAACGCATTGTCGCTTTGGTCCTTCAAAAAGTGTGTGATGGATCAATACCATCAAGCATGCTGTCAAGCTTAAACATTCCCTACAAGAAATGTAGATTTTCCGCGGCATAAATCAGGCTGAATTTTAACGATCGCATGAGTTATGTTGGGTTGAGAGCAGCATACACCTGCGATTAAAAAAACCCCCACAAGAGAAACTTTTACGGCGTTATATCGCACGATCTCAGTGGCCAGTTTACATCGCCTCCTTGTGAGATGACCATGCCCACAAATCGCTCGTACAGTATATCCAATATGGCATGAGCTGTGTCGTCCTATTGAAACCACATGTGGTTAGTGCCCGGATAATTGTTTGATTATGGATTATCAAAAGAAGTTATTAATCATTGGCCCATAGTGCTTGTCTTTGACAGTGATGGTCTGACCAACGTTGTTCTGAAAGAATGGTACCGTCAGTCCTAAATCTGCACCGAACTGTGAGATGCATTGGAATTTTCTGTATCTCATGTGGACTGTGATCGTACCAAAAACGGCATTTTGCTTCTTCGCATAACTATTCGTCTAGAAATACAGCTCATAGCTGAAGATGATTTTTCTATGAAAATTTAGGTCAAATGTCAAATGCTGCAGAGCCTATTCAGCGAACACACGTCATTCCCTATTAGTTCATAGTAATTTGGAAATACATTCTGATTCTCAATAATAGAAATAAGAGGAATTGGTGTTCAAACATACATACCCCAAACAACCGTATATACTTTTTAGACAATCCAATCTCTTGTATTTTAAGAAAGCAATCATATGTTAGCCCTGTGCCAGTGAAGGCACTTCCTGACTGTCTTAAGCAGGTTGCTATAACAACAAAAGAAAACAAATTTTAAGTTTCTAATACAATACCACACTTTGAAAAATTTTAGGGTTTTGACTTGAAAGTACTTTTACGTGGTCTACGAATGAAAAACCTGTTACAGAATATTCTTCTCTTAAATACATACACACACACACACACAAGTGATTCAAGTATATACGGCATGAAAATCGCATTTTTTTGAAAAAGTATTCTGTTGCAGACAGTCTTTTAAATCATTTTTCCCAACCCAAACACACATAGTACTACGCAGCCATAGACACTCATACAGACTTGCTTGCTTACACATGAAAAAATAAACACTTAAACAATTACAAACACTATACAACCATTACCATCGCCATTGCCACCACCACTAACTGTTTGACTAAGTGACTGACTTAAAGTCTTATATGCTTATGTTGCATGCAACACTTGTTCAATTCAATTCTGGTAAATTTATTTTTATAGCCTCTTCAAAAGGATTAAATTTTTCAAGAAATTGTAAATGTGTGTGTGTATGTGCTTGTGTTCGTATGCTTGAATGTATATGAAAAACAATTTTTGGAAATTGAAAATTTTTTTTTAAAGAAAACTTGCCCTTTAATTTATGCAACAATAAAATTCAACTATAATTGCAACAACAACAACAACGCTAACAATTCTATATTTAAAGCAGATAAAAGAAACAACAATAACAACAGCAAGTATATCGCCAGCTGAAAAACAATCAAATGAAATAAAACTTCCGAAAATACATACACACTCTTACACTTACACTGACTCACTCTCTCTCTATAAGCACAGAAAATAGTTCTTTGTACGCATTTTTGCCAACAGTAGCAACAACAAAATGTAGATAAACTTTGTATTCCTCTTTTTTGTACTTGCAACACAACCAGCAACACAGTGAATGAAAACAAATTAAAACAGTGGCTGACAAGAGGCCTTTTTGAAATGGGGGGCCTACTTACTTTACTTAATTGTTCATTACAAATCTCTAGAAAGGATTACAACCTAGCTTCTCACACCACCCACATTACATACATACATACATATGTAATTGGTCATTACAACCATTTAGTCAGGATTACGACCTAGCTTCTCACACCACTTATGTAGTGTGCGTTAATTTTTTACATGAGTGGTGGGGGACCTACAGTTTAAAGTCGACTCCGAGTTACAGATTTTTGAGAAACTGGCAATTTTATTTACTCTGAACCAAATAGACGGGAGCTTATTTTTGAAACCAGAGATTACCTATTAGTATTCTAAAAGATGAGTAGATTCGAATCATACTCATAATTTCTGATACTTATACGCATTCATACTTATTTTAATATCATACTCATACTACTCATATTCAAAATTTGAAGTACTCATCGTACTCATACTTAACAATACGCATGATATTGTTGATTTCAACTCTCCTTTACTCAACAGTTACAAGAATTACAAAATATGTATGATTCGCCTACGAACACAGCAATACTCACTAGAAGGTTGTGTGTTTGCTTTGCTTGCTGTCTTTGTCTTTCTTCTCTTTTTATTTGTAAATCCAGCAACAACAAATAAGACTGTAAATTTTGATAAATGATTCGAATCACTCGAATAATTTATGAGTATTTATACGTATTTTTCTAAATTTATGAATCTGAATGAGTAGGCGTATGAATCAAACATATTTCGAATGTTATGAGTTTGATGTCAAGGTTGTACGCTCATACTCATTGCAACCTGTACTTATAAATCAATCTTGTAGTGAGTAGGAATGAATCAGAGTAGTTGAATTTCAATCTGTTAATTTACTCATACTCAAAATATCATGAGTACTTATGAGTAGCGAAAAAACGATTCATTGCTGATCTCTGATTCAAACCCCAGCTCGAATATTTCGAACAAAACAGCCTTCTAGCAAAAAACGCTGAAGGAAAGATAAAATTGCCATGAAAAGCTTTTCGAGTCCGTAGTTCGATTGATGAATAAAATTAACAAACGCAACATGGGTGAAGTGAGAAACTAGGTTGTATTCTTGGCTAAAGGAATAAGTGTTAGATGGCGTGGGTAAGATTGTCAAAAATTTCTAGCAAACGATGCTTTACAATGATGAATAACAACGATGGAAGAAGAGATCATTGATTTATCCCTGAAAACTATTCGATTTGCTTAGTAAGCTTTGCTTTGATGTTAAGTCAAGCTTAGAAGTTCAAATCAATGCAGCACAATGATGAACAGATTGAAGAGTTCATAGCTTTTCCCCTGAGCCTATGCGACTTGATTAGTAAGCTTTGCTTAGATGTTAAGCCAAGCTTAGAAGATCAACTCTGTTTGCTTTAAACAAGATAATAAGCGCGGTTAGTTTTTTTTTTAATTTGTTGCATTGGAATTTGAAGTTAATCAGCAATCAGTGAAATCGATTTGCAATTGTAACGATTTTGAATAGGGATTATCGTGAAATCATTATTAAATCCGATCTTATCAATAAAAGTCGTTGTATTATGTGATCAATAATCAATACGCTTCCAGAAGGTTCCAACATGTGGAGAAACATCGTATTTAAACGAGTTTAGCTACTTGAGCTACAGCTGTGGTTTCAAACTTTGATCGATAGACTACACAAACGCCCCTACTCTTTACTACTGATGTTATTCTTATTTTCTTCCCGATTTCGATTGTTCAAAGCAGATAGAAAACTTTTCATAGTCGAATGGGAAGCATTAAGCACTTCAATGATTAATTTTTATAATCGAGTCCAATCACAGTGTCTTGTGGAAAACATCAGAAGTGATGCAAATTGCACTAAGCACTTCAGTGATCATGCAATGGTTTGAGGCTATGCTAAATTATGATATGCTAATAGTTTGTAAGCTAGTCTGACTCTCTCTAATTTCTTATTCTTATCCATCAAAGCGGATAAAAACCTTTTAATAGTCAAATGTTGTGGAAAACCTCAGAAATGATACAAAGCATTAAGCGTTTCAGTGATCATGCAAGGGTTTGAGGCTATGTTAACTAGCAGTTGTAGTACCAGCCTGACTTTCTATAATTTCTTATTAACGGAAACAATCACAGTGTCTTGAAGTTGTTTATTGCAACTGTAATCCTTTCTGCCCTTAGTACGCCACTAGCTTTTTCCCTTCTGCCCCTCCTCGCTCTCTTTCACAAACTTTATGAAACTTTATATGTTAAATTGTGTTGCTGAAGTTGTTAAAGTATTTGCGCCCCGAAAATATGCAACACACAATAACAATGCCAGTCAATGTGGTAACCAGCAGCAGCACAAGAGTAGCACAAGTTCAACGCCACAGCAATAAAGAAAGAAAAATGCATTATTTTCCCGGCTATTTTGTTGTTGTTGTTGTTCTTGTTGTAATACTTTTACTTCTTTATTACAAAAATTTTTGCTACCAAGTCTACATGCAACATTACACTTCCGTCTATTTGTTGCTGCTGCTGCTGCTGCTGCTGCTGCTGCTGCTGCTGTTGGTTGCAAGAAGAGAATTTATTTTTTTTGCTAAATTCATGTCTGTTGAGGGAATTGCTGAGCAATTGTTGTATTTAAATTTATACAACAACAACAACAATAACAGTTTTCAACTGTCTTTTATAATCTTAACAAGTTAAAGCAACTCATTGTTCTTTGCTAATGTTGACGACATTTCATTTCTTTAATGATGTCTTCTGCTCCAACTCCTACTTTTCAGTTGCATTTTTCCTTTGCTGGCCATTCATTACTTTTGGGCTATTCTCATAGGGAAAGTCTGACTGTCAATTTTTTTTCTTCTGTTTTTCGAAGTAAATTTTCATTTTATTTTGGAATCAAAAGTTATAAAAATTCTTTGAAATTAAATATTTAACAAGAAAATTGTTTAAATATTACCAACAACAATTACAACAACAACAACAACTACACAAAAGTCAATTATATTCTCGGCAATTGAGGAAGGAGGATATGGAATGCGTATATTGAGGTTATGGGTTGTATTCCAATTGCTGTTTAATGCCTGGCATTACTTTAAAACGGAATCCGAATAGGATGTGATATTTTTTTAAAAAACCCGAAACGAAAATATTTTGTATGCTTCAGAAGAAATATTGAGTTTAAACGGAAGTTTTTAAATAAAAACTGAAATATTTCGACGTTTTTTTTCTGTTTTTCTGTACAAATTCGTATAGAAATGGAAACGTTAGTTGCAATTGCTAAGAGAGTCTGTTGTAATCAAAAAGGCGCCAATGGAAATATGCCAGACATATTTCAATAGTCTACATACATATGTACATACATACATATGTACTCACATACATACATATTTAGAAATGAAACTGCATACAAAGATATGTATGTATGTTTTCAGAACAGCGAGGGATGGCTCAAATAATTCTTTGAGTCTTTGAGCCTCTGCACATCTCAAATCACTTCTCATTGGCCAACAAAAGTTAAAACTGCCTCCAATTTATTTGGCTTAAGAAGAATCTCTCCCTCTCTCTCTATTCTTACTTTAGCCACTCTTAAACTCTTCTAAATGCCTATATTATCGTCACCGCCGAATAGAGCTTGCCTTATATGTAGGACATTTGAAAGCTCCGATTCATCTTGCCCTAACAGTTCCATATTATTCCCGAAATGATCTCATAAGACCAGAGTGTTCGTTGCTAGCTAGTATTCCTGTGTCCCATCTTTTCTATTTCCTGTACAAGTGAATTTGTGGAATTCTTTTGATGGCGTATGTCTATGTAAAGAACTTGTTATTGGTCATTACAACTTTTCAGTCAGGATTACAACCTAACTTCACACACCACTTATGTTGTGTGGGCTAATTTTATACATGAGTGGCGGCGGACCTACAGTTTAAAGTCGACTCCGAACGACGGAATTTTTAAGAAACTTTTTCATGGCGATTTTATTAACTTTCAGAGTTTTTGCCAGAAATCTGGTGAGATAAAGTCGCCGAAGAAATATTTTTCATATTTTCGTTTTGTTGGAGATGTCTGACCTGGGGTTTAAACCGTGGCCTTACGTCTAATAAGCCGACACACTACCTGCTAGACTACGGCGACATCCATGACACGTAAATCAAATTAAATTTTGCCGATGACATGGAGTATACTGGCTTTGAGAACCTTTGTGGTTTGTGGCTTATTCCTATATATCTGCGGCTTAAGAAAAACTCACAAGAAACACTCAAAAGGAATGAAATCGAATGATCTTGAGTGCCAAATGTTCACATTACCTACACGTGAAATGCCCATGTCTTCAAATCTCTCGTACAGAATACCCAGTCTGCCATGAGCTGAGAAAGTTTTCGTTAATGTTCAGGCCAGAGATCTGCAATTAATCGTTTTTTCGCTACTCATGAGTACTCATGAAATTTTGTGTATGAGTGAGTCAACAGTATTGAAATTCAATTACTCTGATTCATTCGTACTCACTACAACATTGATTTATAAGTACAGGTTGCAATGAGTATGAGTACAACGTTGACATCAAACTCATAATATTCGAAATATGTTTGATTCATACGCCTACTCATACAGATTCATAAATTTAGAAAAATACTTATAATACTCATAAATCAGTAGTCTTAGTTGTTGTTGTATTTACAAAAAAAAAGAAGAAAGAAAAAGACAAAGACAGCAAGCAAAGCAAACACACAACCTTCTAGTGAGTATTGTAGTGTTCGTACGCGAATCATACTTATTTTGTGATTCTTGTAAATGTTGAGTAAAGGAGAGTCGAAATCAACAATATCAGGCGTATTGTTACGTATGAGTACGATGAGTACTTCAAACTTTGAATATAAGTAGTATAAGTATGATATTAAAATAAGTATGAATGCGTATAAGTATCAGAAATTATGAGTACGATTCGAATCTACTTATCTTTTTATACTCATTGCTGATCTCTGGTTCAGAGTATTCAAATCAAGTCAAAAGGAGTTGCTAATCGGCGATCGATCAGTGCTCGTCTTTAATAGTGATGGCCTCACCAATAACGATCTCAAAGCAATTTGAACAGATGATGCCGCCAGTAAAAAATGCTCATCAAATAAAAACTCATTCGACATACCAAACTGATTTTTTGTTGTGATGTATTAGACACTTTGAAGTCGCCGTAGTCTAGTAGGTAGTGTGTTGGCTCATTAGCGGTTCAAACCCCAGGTCGGCGACTTCCTCTCAGCAGATTTCTGGTGAAAACTCTGAGAATTAATAAAATTGCCATGGAAAGTTTCTCAAAAAAAGAAATATCTGTCGTTCGGAATCGAGTTTAAAATGTAGGTCCCACCACTCATGTATAAAATTAACACACAAACATCAGGGGTGTGAGAAGCTAGGTCGTAATCCTGACTAAAGGGTTGTAATGGCCAATTATGTATGTATGTATTAGACACTTGTAGATCGAAAGTTCAACAAATATTGCTTGTTCATGTACTTATTCATTCAGAAATGGGTCTCATCGCTGAAAATAATTGACATACCGCGAACGTATGAAAATCAGTTGAAGGTTATGGGAAACATTTGTTGTGGCAGTTAAGGGAATTTTTATTAAATAACTTTGGAATGATACACAGTCATCCATAAGTGCAAAATCTGTAACGACTTTCAACAAAAGCTCTGTACAAATTTATGAGCATTTCTTAAGAAATTTTGGACTGTCAGGAAAAGTTGTTCTCTAAAAATGTGAAATTTTTATACTGAGTAACGTACATTTACAAAATATTAAAATATTTCTTTAAACAATTTTTAATCCCCCCTCGTTAAAGTGCTTGCGTTGAACAAAACAAAAAAATTTGTTTCCTCACATGTAAGAGTGTAAATTTGCAATGTTCTCTGGTGAAAAAAATGAGAATTTTTTAAGACTAAAAAAATAAAAATAAAAAAATCACCAATAACAAGAACAACAACCAAATAAAAATCTTAAATAAAGAAGAAGAAGAAAAAAATATTTAAAAAATTCCCAAAAGCAACATGATTATTAATGCTTCAATAAAAGCAGACACATTTTAGTTTTAGCTTCCCGAACATTTGAACATTTTCTTGTACAATTTCTTTAACGAAAAAAACTGCAAAACAGTTACAAAAATTTATAAAAAAAACAACAACAACAGCGAAAAATTTAAAAAATGCAAGAAAATAAAAATTTGTTGTAGAAAAAAAAAATGGGAAAATAGTTTTCCTCTTACGTTCACACACACACACACATATGCACTCACTCTTTTATGTCTTTTTGTGTGTGCAGTATTGCACTTTAGTATTAAAGAATTCCGTTCATTGTGTAAGGAATTCAATGATGTGTGAGACACCATATACCCGCATATACTATAGTCATACGCATGCATACATACATACATACACATAACAGTTTATGCAATTATTTTCAAGCGTAAAGCGTTCAAAATAATAATACTTAGAGAGACGCTTGTGAGTAACCAAAAATTCGGATTTCTTTTTAAAGCGTAAAATTTCTAGAGGAAGTAAAACGCATATGAAAGCAGAACAAAAGCAAGAAAGAGAACTTTCGGAAAATGTATTGCACCGGAAATGAAAATAAATTCTTATTGCTAACACATAACAATTACTTGGCAGAGGAATTTTTTCTGATTTAAAACTGAATTTCTATGTAATTGCTGTGCTAAATATAATCGTATGAAGGGCAGTTTTTATTGTTGAAAATATTGCTTAACTTAGAATCACTGATCTGCTAGAATCTCTCTGATCTATCTCCTGTAAATGATCGATTTCTGTTTGCCTTTAATTTTGCAGTCTTCTTCAAAATAGTGTCAATCGCTTCAAATCAAATTATAATGCGAATGACTTGATCAAAGAACTACAGAATGTTGATTGATACCAGAGATCATGAAATTTTGAGTATCAGTGAGTCAACAGTATTGATATTCAACTATGTTGATTCATTCGTACTCACTACAACATTGATTTATAAGTACAGGTCGCAATGAGTATGAATACAACGTCGACAACAACAAACTTATACCATTCGAAATATGTTCGATTCATATGCCAACTCATTCAGATTCATAAATTTAGAAAAATACTTATAATATGTACTCATAAATGATTTGACTGATTCGAATCATTCATCAAAATTCACAGTCTTGGTCAAGTAAGTCAACAGTATTGAAATTCAATTACTCTGATTCATTCGTACTCACGACAACATTGATTCATAAGTACAGGTTGCAATGAGTATGAGTACATGAGTTGACATCAAACTCATAATATTCGAAATATGTTTGATTCATACGCCTACTCATTCAGATTCATAAATTTAGAAAAATACTTATAATTACTCAATTGTTGTAGCATTTACAAAGAAGAAGAAAGAAAAATACAAAGACAGCAAGTAAAGCAAACACACAATCTTCTGGTGAGTATAGTAGTGTTCGTATGCGAATCATACTTAATTTGTGATTCTTGTAAATGTTGAGTCATGGAGAGTCGAAATCAACATCATGCGTATTGTTAGGTATGATTATGATGAGTACTTCAAACTTTGAATATGAGTAGTATGAGTATGATATTAAAATAAGTATGAATGTGTATAAGTATCAGAAATTATGAGTATGATAGGAATCTACTCATCTTTTTGAATACTCATTGCTGAACCTTGATTGATACTGCAGGTGCAGGCAAATATTTTGCTGGAAACTTTGCACACTCTTACCTGGATGTTTAGGTCCTAAGTGAATTTTTAAGTTCGTTTATTGTACTGAATTATTTAATATGTGGCTAATATGTGTGAAAAAGGCTGAGAATGGCATAGTACTCAACATGAGTATGCCTATCTACCAGAGTAAAAGCAATTTAAAGGTCTTAATTAATTGGCTATTAACAACCCGATTATCGGATTTCGGACTGCTTTAGCTCATCCTTCCAGGCGCCTTTGCTTCTTTCTCGCCTTCGCCGTTGTTCATCTCGACTTGGTTCTTCGAAATAAGGTCGCCCTCTTCGTCGACTTTCTCAAATCCCCCAATCAAATATCAGTTCACATCTATTCGAACGACGTTGCTGAGCCTGCGCAGCCATTGGATGTTAATACGCTAAACAACGTCCACATCGTTTAGGAGCTCATACAGCTCATTTTGGGATCGAATACAGAAATCATCGACAACTCGCACTGGACTTAAAATCTTACGTTGAACACTTCTCTTGAATAATCTAAAGGCTGCTGCATCAGTGCTTAATAGTGTCCCGGTCAATTACTTTAATTCTGATCAATTCAATACTTTCTTATGGCTCATTGTGGCTCATTGTAGCACATATTGCAACTCATGTAACAATTAACACCGTCTAAGCATTTACAACGGCGTAGACAGACCGATTTCTCACTCTATGATTGTGAAGTGAAACTGCCGCTTATAGTACTCGGGGAATCCAGAACTGATTGTAAAAAACCATACACATTAGAAATTTTATAGACTAAGTGAGGAGAGACGCTTTTTCAAACTAAAGAAGAAGGAGCAGAAAAGGCGAGAGCATAAGGATATCAAGTTGTGTAGATGTAGGAATGATGCTCGAAAATTCTATCAAAGGGTTAAGCATCTAACCGAGACCCTCAAGCCTGGAGTATCTTCCTGCAGAAATGAAAACGGAAACTTGGTTACAAATTCGCAAGCGATGCTGAGGTTATGAAGACTCTACTCTCTCTACTCTATTACAAGGCAATGACGACACAAATTTCGCCTCTAGAGATGATAATGTACCAAACTCAATCAAAGATGGTGGCGTGGAGAATCCGCCGCCTAGTTATGAAGAGGTCAAAGTTGCGATTTTGTGGCTTAAGAACAATAAAGCTGAAGGTCCTGATGGCCTGCCCGCTGAATTATTTAAAACCGAAGGTAATAAGCTGGTAGGGTACATGCGCCAGTTTATTTACAAAATATGGCTGGAGGAAAGTGTACACAACGATTGAAATCTCAGTGTTCTTAAGCCTGTCCTAAAAAAGGGAGACCCCAAAATATACGTCAACTACAGGGGTAATCCCTACCGTATATTAGTTTCTTACGGACATATTGTGTGAACGACTGAAGCCATTCGTCAAAACACTGACTGTACCTTATCAGGGTGGCTTCAGACCTGGCAAGTCCATCGATCAGATCCTTACTCTACGTCAAATCCTTCGAAACCTTCGAAATTGTATTTTGCCGCAATGTCTGAGCTCGTTATAATTACGAAGCTGATAAGACTACATAGAGTGAGTTTGAGCAACTCCTGCAGCTCCGTCAGGGTAGGAATAGACTTCTCTGAACATTTTGATAGCGTGTGAGGTTTCAGACAAGGCCAATTTATTGAAATGAAATGTAATGAAATTAAATTGAAGCTCCATGTTAACATTACTTTTGCAACCCAAAGATCGATAACTCTTTACAGCTTTCCATGGCTATGAATACCACGACTATCATAATTATTTCAATAAAGCAATGCAAATATGCGTAATGAGCCACAACAAGAAAAAAAGTACTCACAAGCAAATATTTGAGAGATGATTTTGGAAAAGAGGCAACATATTCGCATAATCACTCCACCAAATATTGTAAATACAAGGTAAAGGCGTAGAGTTTTTGCATATTTTTGTTAAAATTTTTATAATGATTTCCGCTTGTATGTGTTACACACAAAATATTTGTATTCCTTATCCTGTTTACAAGGCGATAAACAGAATTTCATACCGTGTTGTGCATTAGAACTTATTACGTATTATGTTACGTATTCACCTTTTAAAAATGTTTAAAATATGAGTTCGTAGATTATAAAACAAATAAAAATAAATTTGTGTTTAGTTTTAATTAAAATTCTTTATTATTACCACAATTCCGTGTGCCACTGTTCACAACTTTATGTATACAACAACAATTGCCTTTCTTTGTTATTTCTCTGTTTATACCCTTTGCATAAACAATAACAATTACTAGACAGTTATTCGACAGATCTTTGTAACGGAGATCTTCAGACTACGATTACTTTTTTCAAACACAGTTACGTCTTCACACAAGACTGACTAAACTTCAGTCCATCAGCCGCATGCTTTGCTTTGCCTTTTATATTGCAGAGTAAACATTTTGATGAATGTTCTTGAAGGCCAAGGTTCATCACTTCGCCGTCTCGAAATCTTTATAAATGTAAATATCGTTGTTTACATTTATTATTGTAGTATTGTTTGTGTGTTTTGTTTACATTTCTTCTTGTAGTGTTGTTTGTGTATTTTTGTTTACTTGTTTACCACTTTTGTATGTTGGTATTTGTTGTTATATTAAGTAGTACGATAATTTGGAAACATATTTGTTTACTGCATTGTTTTGATTTGTTTACATACATAATTGGCCATTACCCTTCAGCCAGGCCTAACTTCTCACATGTGGACACTGTATAGTATCATTTATTATTTGTCACACTGTAATATTTGGCAAAACACGTAAAATAAAAATTCCATTGTTGTTGTATGTTGTAATACATTATTTAAAGGATCTGTTTTACATTTTTTGTTGTTGTTGTTTTTGGCAACAGTTTCATATTCTGAAAGGATAAACTTTTTTGCTGCTTTAGAGATGTTCTTCCAATTTTTTTTTTTGGTTCTATTATTTTTGCCCGAATAAAAATATAAAATTTTATCTGTATTTAGCAAAAATGAGAAAAACGAAATAAAGGAACGATTTTGTTTTTACAGTAAAAAATCGCATCATGATTATCATCTGTTTTTAATATGATTGTAATGATAATGATGATGATGACGATGATGATTACAATGATGACGATAAAATCTGTTACAACTCTGTATTACTCAATACCTTAAAGGCATAAAGATTTATTTCAGTGCATAATTTTATAAAAATATTGCTGTTAACAAGTGGATGATGACTGCACAATAAATATGGTCACATGAAATGCTAAACAGTGGCCAGTAGTTTTGATTTGAAATGCAAACATTTTTTTTTTTGGAAATTTCAAAGTTTAAGGCAATCATTATGCAGATTTTTTAAAATCTCAAGTCTAACCGTTGAGTTTGCTCATTACATTACATTGTTTTGAATTTTAGCATACGATATAAATTAGGGTATTCAATACCGAAGACCATGCTGAAGTCTAATTATTCGGTTGTTCATATTTTTTAGGCAAACTAAAGTCATATTGAAAATCTATAAGATGTCGTTGTGCTTAAATTAAGCCTTAGGCTATCGATCATCTCAAGTTGGGATTGCAAATATCTCTAGGGCTTAAACACGCCGTAGTCTACTATATAGTGAGTTAGGTAATTAGACGTAAGGCCGCGGTTCAAACCGTAGGTCACATATCTTGAACGAAACGAAATATAAAGAAAACATTTCTTCGGCAAAAATCTGTCATTCGCAATCGTCTTTAAACTGTTGGTCCTGCCACTTATGGATAAAATTAACACACACAATATAATGGACGTGAGAAGCTCGGCTGTAATCCTGACTGAAGGATTGAAATGACCCAATTATACATATATGTATGTATATATAAGAAATGCTTTGCTTACTGACTGATCTAGTTTCTCAACATTGCTTCTACCCGAAGATATCTACAAGACCTATTAAACAGAAATCATTGTAATCGCTCTTGTTTCAGCTTTTGAATGTTGGTCAAAGCGGATGATGTGATAGTGATCACGCAGCGACTAGATTTAAATCATTGTAGCAGAAATAGGTGTCCTGGTCCATCTTGTCTACGCTAAGTTAAATACCGTGCAATATATCTGAGATATCAGCAGCAAAACAGCGACGCCAAATCATATTCTTAATATCCATTAGTGGATAGGCAAATGTACCAAATTCGCTAAAGGGAAAGCAACGAGTAAAAAACCGTGGGAAGCACGGCAATCAGCATTGAGTATTCAGAAAGATGAGTAGATTCGAATCATACTCATAATTTCTGATACTTATAGGCATTCATACTTAATTTAATATCATACTCATACTAGTCATATTTAAAGTTTGAAGTACTTATCGTACTCATACTTAACAATACTCATAATGTTGTTGTTGATTTTGACTCTCCTTTACTTAACATTTACAAGAATCACAAAATGAGTATGATTCGCATACGAACAATACAATACTCACTACAAGGTTGTGTGTTTGCTTTACTTGCTGTCTTTGTCTTTCTTTTTTTTCGAATCACTCGAATCATTTATGAGTATTATGAGTATTTTTCTAAATTGATGACTCTTAATGAGTAGGCATATGAATCAAACATATTTCGAATGTTATGAATTTTATGTTGTACTCATACTCATACTCATTGCAACCTGTCCTTATAAATCAATGTTGTAGTGAGTACGACTGAATCAGAGTAGTTGAAGTTCAATACCTGTTGACTCACTCATACTCAAAATTTCATTTCACATTTACAAGAATCACAAAATAAACATGATTTGTGTACGAACACTACAATACTCACTACAAGGTTGTGTGTTTGCTTCGTTTGCTGTCTTTCCCTTTTTCGCTTATGTGTCTGTTTTCTTTTTTTTTTGTAAATGCAACAACAACCAAGACTGTAAATTTTGATGAATAATTCGAATCATTTATGAGTATTTATAAGTATTTTTCTAAATTTATGAATCTGTATGAATCAAACATATTTCGTATGTTATGAGTTTGATGTCAACGTTGTAATCAAACTCATTGCAACCGGTACTTATAAATCAAAGTTTTAGTGAGCACGAATGGATCAGAGTAGTTGAATTTCAATACTATTGACTCACTCATACTCAATATTTCATGAGTACTTATGAGTAGCGATTCAAACGATTCATTGCTGATCTCTGGTGGGAAGACGCAAAATTATTGACTGGCTTCCGTAGTTTACGAACCGTTTATTAGCATTTGAAGTTAAATTTTTTAATTATTCGAATACCCAGGTTTTACAAAAAGTTCCACAAATTTTAAATACCCTTACTCTATATATGGATAAGCAATTACGAGAGAGAGAGTATGTTTTTAAACTGTTGAAACACACATACACATAATAATCAAAGTAATCTTCCAAAAAACGAGAGAAGGAAAACCAAAAGTACAGAAACAGAACCAGAACTGCATGAAATAATAAGTTTTTTTTTTGCTACAGCAACAGCAATAACAATAATAAGTTGCTAAAATAATATTTACATTTGATTTGCAATTATTTTCACTTCTGTTTTTTTATATTATTTTTTGATTTTTTTTTTCCCAAAAATTAATATGAAAACATTGGAAAACTTTTCTAAAAATGAAACGAAATTTTCAGTTGCAAAAAAATTTATTTTTTTTTTCTCCTCGTTTTTTTTCTGTTGGAATTGTAGCAAGTAATTGTATTTGCAATTTGGATTCGGATTAATATCAGCATAGAATTATATCGTTTCGTATGAACAGATTTAAACACAAAAATAATGAAAAAAAAATAAAGCTCTGAATGCTTTTCAAGGAATAATTTTATTCAAAAATGCATAATTTTAATAAAGGAAAAAAAATTAAAAACAAAATATAAACATTAACTGCTTAATGTTTTTAAATAGGTGTTTAAAAATATACTAAATGGTGATGTTTTAGCTATTATCTTTTTGGCAACACTGGTTTAAACAGCTCACGCACGTTTCGTGTTTTGTTTCACTGTCAAACATCTTCAGTTTGGTCTATAATTTAACCCTGAATCGTCTTACAAACGAACAACGCTTGCAAATCATTGAATTTTATTATCAAAATGCGTGCTCCGAAGATCCACTTCTTTATCGAAAAATTGTGTTCAGCGACGAAGCTCATTTTTGGCTCAATGGATACGTAAATAAGCAGAATTGTCGATTTTGGAGTGAAGATCAGCCAGAAGCATTGCAAAAGTTACCAATGCATCCAGAAAAAGTCACAGTTTGGTGCGGTTTATAGGCTGGTGGCATCATTGGACCGTACTTCTTCAAAGATGCTGCGAATCGTAACGTAACTGTGAATGGTGAGCGCTACGGTGAGATGATATCCAACTTTTTTTGTCCAAAATGCAAGACGGTGCCACATGCCACACAGCACGCGTAACAATGTACTTATTGAGAGACGAGTTGGGTGAACATTTTATTTCACGTTCGGGACCGGTCAATTGGTCGCCTAGATCGTGCGATTTAACGCCTTTAGACTATTTTTTGTGGAGCTATGTTAAAGCTCATGTGTATACAGACAATCCCGCTTCAATTGACGCATTGGAAGCCAATATTGAATCATTTATTTGTGAGATACCGGCCGAAATGTTGGAAAGAGTATGCCAAAATTGGACTAAGCGGATGGACCATTTGAGGCGCAGTCGCGGGCAACATTTGCATGAAATAATCTTCAAACATTAAATTATATGGACCGTACTATCGAGTCAAATAAAGATTTCATGCATTTTTCTGAATTTTATGTGTTTTTTTTTAATTTTCCTATAGCTCTTAAAAAATCACCCCTTATTTCGTACGAAAAAAGAATTCAGTCGTAATACTTAAAAACATAATAAAAAAAAGGTTTGAAGGCTCGCTATTATTATCACCGTAGATAGTATCTTGGCTTATTAGGTGAGAACACGTGGTTCAAACCCGAACTTGCTTTTCGATCTGGTAATTTTGATGTTAAAGATGCCAGACCACCGTCTGACTGATCAATCGCAAAGAAATTCGAATGAAAGGAATGAGGCATTCATGACCGAATAATTATCACTCATTCGAACAAAGCTGACCGCACAGTATTTAAGTGCCACATGAACTCACAGTTAAATATTTAATGGACTGCACCAGAGATGTGCTGTTAGAACATAACAGAATTGATCACGTCTGAAGCGAATCATTATGTGCAATGAAAAGTGTGAAGTGAAGGCAAAACCAGTGCTAACACAAAGAATGCTGTGTGCCCAGTGGGATTCTATCGAATTGTTCATTATAAATTTCTGTCGGGTCTTCCAACAAGGAATTTCAAATTTTGACAATTGATAGCGACTACATATGTACATACATACATAATTGGCCATTACAACCCTTCAGTCAGGATTACGGCCTAACTTCTCACACCACTCATGTTGTGTGCCTTAATTTTATATGTGAGTGACCTACAGTTTAACGTTGACACCGAACGACAGATTTTGAGAAACTTTTTCAAGGCTGGTTTTATTTACTCTCAGAGTTTTTGCCAGAAATCTGCTGAGAGGAAGTCGCCTAAGAAATATATTTTTTTCATATTTCGTTTTGATGTCTGTCCTGGGGCTCGAACCCGGGCTTTTACGTCTAATAGCCGAACACACTACCTACTAGACTAGATTGATAGCGACTATTCTGTTAAATCTTACTTACTTGCTTAATTGGCCATTAACAATCCGATTATCGGATTTCGGCCCGCTTCAGCACGTCATTCCAGGTGCCTCTGCATCTTCCGCGCCTACGCCAGTTGGGCACACTAATCGATAACAGGGCTTCTTCGACTAAGTCCTTCCAACGCAAACAATGTCATCCTCTTCGCCGACTTTCGCAAATCTCAACATCGAATACCCATCTCGCCGAAGTAGCCTCATTCATCCATTCGAACGACATAGCCAAGCCAGCGCAGACGCTGGATGTTAATACGTCACACACTGTCGCGAGCGTGGCCAAAAATGGTCAAAATCAATGTGGGAAATTCATTATTTTTTTAACTTTATCTTAAAGAAAACACTTCTATTAGTTGATATATAAAATTTTTTTAAAAACTTTTGCGTAGTTTTTTAGTTATTGTATCTCAAAGTTAAGAATTTTTATTCAATATAGAAAATTTGTGCGAAAACTTAGAATTTGACATATTTTTATCATAGCTAAAATTCAAAAATTCTGTTAGTAATGGCTAAATTATTTGTAATAGAATTGTAAGCCAAGTATGTAATTGTAATTACAACGCTATAATTGTTTACAAATATTAATCATATGTGAAATATCCTTAGCCAAAGTACAGGTCTTCAAAAAATTAAGATTTTCATACATTTATTAACTTCAGTAGTGAATTAAAAAAAACACCCAATATCACTTTTGAAATTTTTTGATATTTTATTGCCACAAGTATGTACTTTAACATATATAAATTTCAGCTGCTTCTGACTGCTTTTGTGGGCGTTATAAATGTTTTTAGTGTCAACATCATTGCAGATTCGTGACATTTTTGAACAATGGGTGTAGCTTAAGAAAAATAATACAACAAATGTGTTGCATCAATTGTGTACAATTTGTGGAAAATCGTATTCAAAGATTTCGAGCAGATATAGAGAAGGACTAACTAAAATTCATTCTTTTAAAAATTAGCAATAATTGGACAAAATATAGACGTGGAAGAAGTAGGTTTGAAACTGAGGTGAGGAAGTGATGTAAACTTTACTATACCATCGATTTTTTATATTTAAACATAAATAAATTCAATTAGGAACCAAGTATAAGTGTCTTTTCACTTATATGTATAAATTTAAGTATTTTAATATATATAAACAAATTTTAAATTGTTTAATAAAATATTGTTTAATTAGTATTTCAGCTATGGTAAAAATTTATCCTTATAATTTACTAAGGATATATGGAATGTGAGAAAAATAAATTTTAATGAGTTAGTAAAACATTTAAACCATAATTTCCGATTCGAAAAAAGTATATATTCAACTTTTTTATGTCCTTTTGCTACTTTTTTGAAAAAGGACATTTTTAAGGTGGGCGTATCCTTGCTCCAAATTGAACGAAATTTGGTGGAAGTATTAAGCATGTTAAAACTAATAAGTGTACCAAATTTTATTAACATATCTTTTTTTTCCTCCAAGTTATAGCAATTTTTAATTTCAGGATATATGGGAAAGACACGAATCCTTTGAGTTTAAATGACCAAATTTTAAGTATGATTATGTTTTACCAATTAATATAGGTGTGCCAAATTTCATTACTCTACTATTACTCCTTCTATTTTTGGCCACTCGTTATATGAAATCGCGACAGTGTGCGTCATCGCCAACTCGCACTGGACCGAAAATCTTACGTAGGAATCAGTTGAATCTGCACCAGTCAAATTAGTTGCAATTTATTCAGTCTGTTTTGCCAAATCGCCATGGATGGATATTGGATTGAAAAATTATTTTCAGAGATAAGGCCTATTTCAGGATGAATGAGTAGGTGAACAAACAAAATTGTCGAATTTGGGACATTACCAATCCCAGAAAACTTCTCTGTTTGGTCACTGGTTAGGTATGTCACCGATCCATAATTGTTTGAGAACAACACAGAGCATTACTGTCAACGGCGACTACGATAGATCGAACATATTCAGCGATGGTAGCTATTTCTAGATCTCTGGACGTTTCCAATCCACATAATATCTCAATATCTCGAAAAAATCTGTGTTTGTGTCTCTAGTTTGGTGCGCAACATGCCGCACAGCTCATGCCTTATCGGATAGTCAGTACAAGTTGGGAAGTGACGAGGACTATGTAGAGAGTGCGATTTGTCCTCTTTAGACTTTGTCTTGTTGAGTTTTTTTTTAAGTCACAGGTGTATGAGTATAAGTCACAAATCAGCCACAATTGGACAAATTCGGACGCGTTCCACCCAGAGAAGCTGTCGTCTAGTAAGTCAACACACTACCTACTAGGCTACATAACATAATTGGTCATTACAAACTTTCAGTTAGGATTATGATCTAGCTTCTCACACCACTTATGCTATGTGTGTTAATTTTACATATGAGTGCTTTTGCCAGAAATCTGCTGAAAGGACAGAAGGCCGATTACAAACATTGAGGCCATTTTTGAATTTGTCTGATCCTTATATTTTAATTACCAAACAAAAGTGTAGATTATCTCAAATCCATTCACAAGCAGTATTTGGTCGTTAAGAGCCAGACTACTGGGCTATCCAAAAACTAAGTGATTTTCCCAGAGGAATTCTTTAGTGGATACGTTTCACTTGATGAGCGTGTCAGATTTCCCTTAGAAAGTGTGTTTTATTTACTCTTTCAATAGAAAATCAATCGATTCTCATACAAATAAAATAAAAATCTGAATGAAATGATTTTAATTTCACTTTACTTTCCAATCGTCGCTTTAAATATCAACGAAGTTTTGTTTGTTTGTTTTATTATCACTGACAAGTAATTATCATCGACATTTTAACTGAAAATATTGTGACTGAGTGTTGATGTATGTATAAACAGAATAAATATGAATGAATGAATGTGTGTTTATGCGATTACATATACATACACACATAAACGTGTGCTCGTAAATATTTCATTATTGTGTATACAGTTATTTGCTAAAAGCTATAAAGATTATCATCATTAGTTGAAAACATTAAAGCTTTTAAATGTTTTGTTTATATTAGTACATACATATATGTGTATGTGTGTGTGTGTGTATTTGTAATCATATAAACGCAAAATCTTATACACACACATATACATGCATACATGCATTGGTTTATAAAGACATACCGTAATTTAAGAAGTTTAATACACAAACACTGTCTCAAAACCCTTGCATACATACTGGGGCTGTATTTAGTAAAGCAATGCGCTTATTAGATGTACACGCAATACACACACTCACACATGAAATAGTATGTATGCATGTAAGTAGATAAACACACGTGTTATTTAAGCTCTTTAGTTTACGGATAAGAGTTTCGAAATTCTATTTTGTTGAATGGTATGCAGTAGTAGTGGTAGTAGGTAGTGGGCGCAACATTGTAGACATACGTGCATGCATATGAGAGTGCCACTGTAAAATGTCATTTCAACAACAACAACATTGTTTACGTTTGCCAACATACGATAACATTCTACATGTCATCGATGTGTTCTATTCATGTCAATACGCGTGTATGTGTATGTGTGCGTACAAATACAAACAATTTCTTTATAGCAGTTGCTGCTGCTTCTACTGTTTGATACTTTCACTCCAATCATATTATCTTTGCATATCTAATGTATTAGAAAATATCTGTTTCTTAGCTTATGTCTGTGGCTATGTGTGTGTCTCTGTGTGTGCTTACAGCATATACGTTTCTCTCTCTCTCTCAGCTAATTAACGACTAAAAACAGAGCTTTTTGAGTGCTCAACTATTGTAACAGGGATCACTGCTCTTAGTATTAACAATTCAAAATGGCGCCAAAATTTTTTTTCTTTAGATGTTATTGATGATCGTATTAGAGATCAGCAATGAATCGTTTTTTCGCTACTCATAAGTACTCATGAAATTCTGAGTAAGAGTAAGTCAACAGTATTGATATTCAACTACTCTGATTCATTCGTACTCACTACAACATTGATTTATAAGTACAGCTTGCAATGAGTATGAGTACAAACAACGTTGACACCAAACTCATAATATTCGAAAATGTTTGATTCATACGCCTACTCATACAGATTCATAAATTTAGAAAAATACTTATAAATACTCATAAATGATTCGACAGTTGATTCGAATCATTCATCAAAATTTACAGCCTTAGTTGTTGTTGCATTTACAAAAAAAGAAGGAAAAAAACGTCAATGACAGCAAGCAAAGCAAATACACAACCTTCTAGTGAGTATTGTAGTGTTTGTACGCTTATCATACTTATTTTGTGATTCCTGTAAATGTTGAGTAAAGGAGAGTCGAAAGTATGAGTACGATGAGTACTTCAAACATTGAATATGAGTAGTATGAGTATGATATGCGTATAAGTATCAGAAATTATGAGTATGATTCCAAAATACTCATCTTTTTGAATACTCGTTGCTGATCTCTGATATTTACCTTTGGTGAAATGAAGTAATTGCTGTCTGTGCTAGTCTCCCGTGATAGTTTGTGCTGACACTTCAATCGCCGACCCCTGTATTTGTCAGGCCTTTTTTTTAACGTTTTTCATCGTATTTTATTCTGAGCAATTATTATATTGAGTTTCAAAATAAATGAAATATTTATGAAAACACAATTTATGTTGTGAGAAAAAACATAACAAAGCAAACAACAAGTGATTTTCGTGGTACTTTTTGGGTACTTTTTGTTGTAATAAGTACTTTGAAGGAAGTGGAATCACTTCCATTGCTTATTCTTTTGACAGAATCTGGCCTGATAGGTTACGTACACCATTCATTTGATTTGCATTCATATAATCTTTTAGTACCTTGTATACATATATAGATCTTGTTCTGTCAACTATGCGTGCTTATCTTTCGGTTTTTCCTTCAGAAGATGGTAGTATTTGATCATTTCGACTTCTGTCAAATCAGTGGTAATAATTGTGCTACAAATGTAGCCTCTACAAATGTAATCGCCACAAATGTAGCCGCGACAAATGTAGCCGCTACAAAAGTAGTCGCTATAAACGTAGCCGTTACAAATGTAGTCGCTACAAACGTAGTCGCTGCAAATGTAGCCGCTACACATGTAGTCCCAACAAATATAGCCGTTACAAATATTGTCGATATAAATGTAGTCGCTACAAATGTAGCAGCAACAAATGTAGTCACTATAAATGTAGTCGCCACAAATGCAGTCGCTATAAATGTAGTCGCTACTAATGTAGCCATTACAAATGTAGCCGCTACAAATGTAGTCGCTATAAATGTAGTCGCTGCAAATGTAGCCGCTACAAATGTAGTCACTACAAATGTAGCCGCTACAAATGTAGTCGCTATAAATGTAGTCGCTACAAATGTAGCCGTTACAAATATAGCCGCTACAAATGTAGTCGCTGAAAATGTAGCCGCTACAAATGTAGTCGCTACAAATGTAGCCGCTATAAATGTAGTCGCTGCAAATGTAGCCGCTACAAATGTAGTCCCTACAAATGTAGTCGCTGCAAATGTAGCCGCTACAAATGTAGCCGTTACAAATATAGTCGCTACAAATGTAGTCGCTGAAAATGTAGCCGCTACAAATGTAGTCACTACAAATGTAGCCGCTACAAATGTAGTCGCTATAAATGTAGTCGCTACAAATGTAGCCGTTACAAATATAGTCGCTGAAAATGTAGTCGCTACAAATGTAGTCGCTATAAATGTAGTCGCTACAAATGTAGTCGCAATAAATGTAGTCGCTACAAATGTAGCCGTTGCACGTAGTCGCTACAATTAAAGTCGCTACAAATGTAGCCATAAGAAATGCAGTCGCTACAAATATTGCCGCTACAAATGTAGTCACTACGAATTTTGCCACTACAAATGCAGCCGTTGCAAATGTAGCTTTTTTCTAACGATTAAAGCATACGGCAGCACTTACATACATAGGCACGACCTTGTAAACTGCTTAGAATGTTCCTACATTTGTTACATTCGGGATAATGCAAATGAAACTCTTGTTGTCTTCTTGCAAGCACAGTCCAGCTAACTTTTAAAGCTAGAATGCGGTGCCTTTTCATCGAATTGAAAACTCAATAGTACTTACTCTCCTTTATTATTTCCTTCTCGACTTGCTGTACTCCACAGTAGTGGTACTTTTTCAAGGTACCTTTACAGTCTGCATTTCATTTTCAATTATTTTTTGTGTACACAATGTATTTGTTTTGGTGTTATTTTTGTTGTATTGTGTTTTACAAAAAAAATAATAATTTTATACCCTAACGGTAATTTATAACGTCATTGAGCATTATGAGTTTCAGTTTTACATTCTCATTCCATATGCCTGGGAATATGTTTGTGGCTGGCTGTGTGTGTGTGAATTTGTGTAAGTACATACACCATATTATTTATGTTTTCTACAAGTACCAACACACACATATACACACATACATACATACGTACGTACATACATATAGCTTTTAGTTTAATAAATTTTTGATTTGATTTATTATTTCGCTAAAAACATTGCCATTTTGTTCGGTGTTCATGTTTGCGTTTCTTCTTACAGTAAATGATGTTAAAAGAACCTGCATTTACAGGTGACCTCATCTTTGAAGGTCCTTTAACGCTGCTTTGCCAAGCGAATCAATTAATAGCAGCTGCATGCTGCATGCTGCTTGCTGCTTGATGTTGTTGGTTTTTGTTGTGTTGCATTTAAACACTACAACCGAAAAATGTGAAAAATTTTATTTTCGATTTTTTTACTCTTGAAGAGGATTTACCTGTGAAATATGGTACTTATCGAAAACAAAATAGAAAAATTTTGAATGAAAATGAAAATAGTTTAAAAGTCAAATACTTGTGAATGTGAAATATGAAACGGAATTATTATTTATTAATTTCCATTCAATGCGTTCAATAATATTTAGCAGCATTCAAGTTGAATACTTCACCTGGTTTACAAAAAATAAAAAAAGTACCTTTTAAGTGTGAATTGCAATTGGAAAACTAGGTGAAGTGTAGTTAAATCAGATGGTGTGTGTGTAAGAGAGAGAGAGAGAGAGAGAGAGAGAGGGAGAGAGAGAGTGTTTGTGTGTAAAACTGATTTTATATAAAATTCTACGAAATACAGTTATACTGTAAGAGCTATAAAAATGAAATGAACATTTTCCAGGGCAAATGACGTTTTGTGGTCTTCTTATGTACTCAAACACATACATATACATAATTGATCATTCCAACCCTTCAGTCAAAATTACGACCTAGCTTCTCACACCACTTATGTTGTGTGGGTTAATTTTATACATGAGTGGCGGGACTACAGTTTAAAGTCGACTGCGAACGATAGATTCTTGAAAAAGTTTTCATGGCAATTTTATTTTACTCTTAGAGTTTTTGCTAGAAATCTGCTGGGAGGCAGTCGCTATTGAGTTAAAGATGTTTAACCTAGGGTTTGAACCATGGCCTTCTTTTCGTCCCAGATGAGCCGTAAGGCCTTCGATGTTTTACAGACGCCTTTGTCCCTCTGTAAGACATGACGTAAAACACGGCATTTTCCTGCTTAACTTCGGCAGGATCTGTTGATGTGTTGATCAGGAGGTTGCATGCTTTTCTATAAGAACTGTTTAAGCACAGGATCCCTCTATGTAGGCTTATCAGTATTTTTTCTATCTACCAAGCCAAGTAGTAATACAGAATCCTGTGGTCTTATAAAGTTACTCCTACATCCTGTACAACTATTTGAACAATCACTGTCGCTTTAACTCTTGCTATAGAGGTGGCTTGAGTTAGAGGTGGTCATCAATCATTTATCTTAGATTGATGAGGTCATCAATCATTATGCTGAGATTGATGATGCCATCAATGTTTATTCTTAGATTGATGATGCCATCAATCAATAACCATCATTCTTAGATTGATGAGGTTATTATTCATTATTCTGAGATTAATTAGGCTATGTATCATTATTCAATCGTGATAAGGTCATCAATAATTTACCTTATTTTGATGAAGCCATCAATCTTTATTCTTAGATTGATGAGGTCATCAATCATAATTATTAGATTGATGAAGCCATCAATCTTTATTCATAGTTTGATGAAGCTATCAATCATTATTCTCAGATTGATGAAGCTATCAATCATTATTCTTAGATTGATGAGGTTATTAATCTTTATTCTTAGATTGATGATGCCATCAATGTTTATTCTTAGATTGATGAGGTTATTAATCATTATTCTGAGATTAATTAGGTTATCAATCATGATGAGGTCATCAATAATTTACCTTAGTTTGATGAAGCCATCAATCTTTATTCTTAGATTGATGAGGTCATCAATCATAATTATTAGATTGATGAAGCCATCAATCTTTATTCACAGATTGATGAAGCTATCAATCTTTATTCATAGATAGATGAAGTTATTAATCATTATTCTTAGATTGATGAAGCTACCAATCATTACTCTTAGTTTGATGAGGTTCTTAGATTGGGGGTCCCTTAGGACCCTTCACCCGTAATCAGATAATGGCGACCGTTTTTACGAGTTCTTTCTTTCACAGCCTAATTTATTGTCATCAATGGAATTGATGTTAATGACCTTTACAGCCACAATCAGAACAAATACACCGTTATACCGAATATTCCATAAGAGTGGTCTTTGTCATTACCACTGGTGGATTATAAATATATTCAGGCTCTGTCTTTAACGCTTGTATTTGGATCTACAATAATGGTAATAAAAAGTACCGGCACTGTGAAGTGCACTCGGCCAATGCAGTTTGTGCACTTTTATTGGAGCCTGTATTGCCACAATTGGCCTGAGTAAACTAGTCTGTTGAAATATTCACTTCTATTGACTCTCCTCTTCTCAAAAAAGAATTGAAAACTTTTCTAAAAAGTTCGAGATTTCTATTTTTGTTTTCAAAACATTTTCCTCTTCCTTCACTTTCCATTTCCTTTCTACTGAATAACTGAATATCTCTTGGTGGCGGAAGATAAAATATTTCCTTTTTGATCTATTCATGATGACATGTCCATTAAAAGTGGTTGATGATTTAAAAAATGACATTAAAAAACATGATAAAAATCATTTGTTACCCTACACTCTGTATAATGATAACATTGGTTTGATTTTTAATTGCGAAAATTGTAGGATTTGAAAGAAAGAAAATTCAATTAAGTGTGGCTAAACGGCTTCTTATAGATGTTATGTTCAGTTTAGCGAGGCCTTTTATACGGTTTATCATTCGTGTAGTCATACTACTGTTCTGGGAGTCAGGATGATAGATTTCCGGGAATCTTTTCTTTGATCATTTACTTCCCCTACCAATCGTAGCTGTTTGTTTTTATTTGCATGACCCTAGAAAGGGAATAATGGTATTCGGGTTAATTTGTTTTTATTAAATAGTGACTTATATTCTCTGAAAAGTCAAAATAAAATATCTAACAGTCATTAAGTTAGGAATTGTCAATTGGTTATTATAACCCTTTAGTCAGTATAGCAATCTAGCTTGACACACCACCCATCTTGTGTGCGTTAATTTTATTCATCAGTGGAGGATCAATTTTATTTTCTCGCGGGCTACTTACTAGACCACAGTGACTTCAGCAATCATGAATACCCTGTGCCTGTAAGACGAATGGTTTTAGACGAACGTGAAAACACTTTGTGTTGCTTGAGTGCTTTTCCACACAAACACAGGTTCATCTGAAACCGTTGATCTTTCAGAAAAAGATCCTAAGACTTATCGAGTCTAGACGCAAACCATATTGGTTTCCTTTACAAATCTAAACGTTCTTTAATTTGTAATTGTCGTCATGGAAAAAACAAATTGCATTGTGATGCTCTAGGGCAGAGATCAGTATTCAAAAAGTTGAGTAGATTCGAATCATACTCATAATTTCTTATTTTAATATAATACTCATACTACTTATATTCAAAGTTTGAAGTACTCATACTTAACAATACGCATGATGTTGTTGATTTCGGCTCTCCTTTAATCAACATTTATACGAATCACAAAATAAGAATGATTCGCGTATGAGCACTACAATACTCACTAGAAGGTTGTGTGTTTGCTTTGCTTGCTGTCTTTGTCTTTGTCTTTTTTTTTATTTATTTTTTTTTTGTAAATGCAACAACAACTGAGACTGTAAATTTTTATGAATGATTCCGAGTCACTCGAATCATTTATGAGTAATTATAAGTATTTTGCTAAATTTATGAATCTGCATGAGTAGGCGTATGAATCAAACATATTTCGAATGGTATGAGTTTGATGTCAATGTTGTACTCATAATCATTGCAACCTGTACTTATAAATCAACGTTTTAATGAGTACGAATGAATCAGAGTAGTTGAATTTCAATCTTGTTGACTCACTCATATTCAAAATTTCATGAGTACTTATGAGTAGCGAAAAACGATTCATTGCTGATCTCTGCTCTAGGGTGCTATTGATTTCGTTTTGCGGGCCTTAAAATTTTTTTATTTGCTTTCTCTGCACTTAAGTCTTCATGTCATACTAAGCAAATAAAAAACAAAAAACAAGGATGATGAAAAATACAGACTAAGTAGAGAATGAAAGCTTGAAATGCATTTAAATAGTTGAACTAAATTCTTTAGGAAACGAAGACCTTGTTTTTCTATTTACTCTTCGTTTTTTTATTTTCTATTTTTCTAAAGATTTTCTATTTTCTCGTTTAGTATTTGTTTTTTCTTTATATATTTTCGAAATAAACATACAAATATTGTATGAAAAAGAAAAATCCTTTTGAAAATGAAATATTTTCAACTCGTATTTCAGTACAAAAAAACCAAAAAAAAAAGGAAAATATTAAACGAAATACTAAATGTATTTAAAAAGAAAAAAACTGTTTTTGGTTACACTTAATGATTGTGATGATGATGTTGTTGTTGTTGTTGTTATTGTTGCTGAAAGTGCAATTTATATGAGTGCAATGCCATGTTACGTCGTCTATATGTTGCAATGATCCTTTACAGTGAATTCTCTTTTTATTTTTTATAAAACTCCCATGATTTACACGTATACCCTACACTAGGTTTTAACGTGAGTTTCGCTATGACGGCATACCCCACGGTGCTCAAAGTACGTGTGGAAACAATGCGTCTACCAGCGATCTCACGCACAGTGATGCTTATGCATATCATGTGGTTGCATAACAATACGTGAGTAACAATTTAAAGTCATGCATTTGGACATGACTTCCCTCTTAGTTAGGTGTCCTCTTTCTGACAGTGGTTGCGAGTGCAACGTCACACCGAGCTTCTGCTCCTACCCGCGATTTGGGTTTAAACCACAGCCACTACGTTGCTCCCACAAGGGGACATCACCATTGTCGGGCAGAGATGAATCTCTGGGGCTCTCAACATCCGTGGTACTAGAATTACTGCTGCCAGTTAAACCCCACACAGTTCGGGACTGGTGACCCAATAAATAAAGGAACGCACAAGCAAACACTATAAGAGGACACTACTACCAACGATGAACGCGGACAACACAGAACACCCAGCTTGGCAACTTACTATTGGAGGATGCGCAAGCAAACGTCGATTTTTCATGGACCAACAGCGACAGCGAACCTACGACGAAAGGCGGCGAAGGGGTAACCTACCATTAACCCACCCTCATTCTTCTCCTATTAAAGTCAAGAAGAGCGAACTTGTCAAGTCTTTGCTTAGTCCGATCCGTAGCTAAGGCCCTACTAAAGTCTACCATATCCCCCGTCGCTTCTAAATCCCTAAGGTTTCGTAAAGTGAACATGTAGTCAGCACATGTCGCCAGTCCTCAGGTCCCAACCCACATCCACAGTTCACTGTCTCACAGAGGCCGCTCTTATGTAAGAATGCATTGAGCGAGCCATGTCCCTTCAGTAAGACTCACAGACCTTAGCTAAAGCCAATGCCGGGGCGTTGAAAAACGAATATCGCTTTTGACCCTGTATTTATTATTGTTGGTGATAGTACGCAACCTCCTGCGGTGCGGTTTAAAACCGCGTATGAGTTCTCGAGGTATCTTCCTACATTGGGATTGGGATTCAGTTTCTCAATGTCTATGAAATATATATTTAGTGCCGAAACGCCATTCTACAGATTCAATGTAAGAGCATCATTAATAGCTTTTATTAGTAGAGTATTTAGAAAATTCCCTTACACTTGCACTGCTCATGTAATTTTTATTTTTCGATTTAAAAAATATTTTTTTTCTATAAAAAAATACAAATCAGTTGCACAACTATTGTGTCTCTTTTCAATAAAAATCTTGTGTATGAAAGCAGATTCACACGCGAATTGAAATCAAAACTGTAAATAATACGAATACAGTGAACGAAAGTAATGAACGGCAAGACGATTCATTAAATTATGACTCCTTAGAAAATATGGACGTAAAAGTGTATTAAATTTATTATTAACACACGTCTATAGGCGTGTAAGATTGTGCTTACGAATAGAAATGACGTCTCTAGACGTCAAGCATGTATTTGGACATGCAAATGCTGTCTGTAGAAGTCCAAGTGTGTCGTGTGATGCAAATGACGTATTGGGTCCGCCATCTAACGTTTTTTTTCAACTAGTGCTTATTTCGTGAATGGTAACACTTAGCTCATGTCTGATTTGACAGATAATTAGTTTTATCCTTCCGCTGAACGAATATGGTTGTGTATACGCTTGAACAACGCTGGGAAATATTGCGACATGACTTTGAAAATCATGGTAATGTTGCAGAATGTGTGCGAAAATTGCGTACGGATT
The DNA here is from genome assembly GCA_930367235.1 of Sarcophaga rosellei. NCBI lineage: Eukaryota > Metazoa > Arthropoda > Insecta > Diptera > Sarcophagidae > Sarcophaga > Sarcophaga rosellei. The sequence goes on from OV884017.1 coordinate 14,914,164, forward strand.
TTGGAAGAAGAGAAGCACCGTCAGCTCCGTATGTTCGTTATCTTGGGGCACAGAAAACCCGCACGCATACTTTAAAAAACCGACGCACCCAAAACGAGTCACTGTTTGGTGCGGATTTTGGTCCAGAGGCGTAATTGGGCCATTTTTCTTCGAAAATGAGCAAGGAGTGGCCGTTACAGTCAATGGCGATCGTTATCGGGCCATGTTGAACGAATGTTTGTTCACTAAAATTGAAGAGGAGGATATTGGCAACATTTGATTTCAACAGGACGGAGCTACGTGCCACACAGTCGAAGCTACACTCGATGTTTTGCGCCCTGTTTTTGAAGATCGCATTATCAGCCGCAGAGCTGATGTCGTTTGCCCACCTCGGAGCTGCGATTTGGCACCGTTGGACTATTATTTGTGGGATGTCGTCAAAGATAAGTGTTACGCCGACAAGCCAGAGACAATTTACGCTTTAAAGGACAATATTCGTGAAGCCATTGGTGAAATACAGCTGCACACAATCGATAATGTGCTTAAAAATTGAACCGATCGTGTAGGCTACTGCATGGCCAGCCGAGGCAGCCATTTGAATGAAATTATTTTCCGTTATTAACCAGAAGGATTGTACTTTCAAATAAAAAAAGAAATTTGAGAAAATATTCAGTAGTTTTTTTTTAAAGCATTTTCAAAAAAAAAGTTATTTGGCGGACCCTGCATATAGATGTCCCATAGTGTGCCTGGAGATGTAAATGACGTGTATAGACGTCCCTGTGCGTGCTTGGAAATGCAAATGACGTTTATAGATGTTCTGTGTATGCTTGGAGATGCAAATGACGCGTATAGACGTTCAAACGTGTGGTTCGAAATGCAAATGACGTCTATAGACGTCCCTGTGTATGCTTGGAAATGAAAATGACGTCTATAGTCGTCCCTGTGTATGCATGGGGATACAAATGACGTCTATAGACGTCCAAGCGTGTGGTTGTAGATGCAAATGAAATAGTGCAAGTGAAATACAGACTGCATTTTTTTCTCTCAGTGTAAACGGTGTGCATTACTTAAAAATATTCTATGCAAACGAATTTTAAATAAATACCATATCAATAATGGTTATTTTGATTCTCCTTGACACCATAACGAAATATGTAAATTGCGAGTATTTATGTCGCTATACACAGGTGGGTCTACAATTACACTCAAGTCGTGGTATATCGATGCTCTGATTCCGTTGTGTTGGTTAGGGTATCAGCTATCTATGATTCTATTTACTCAGTTATATCTACTAATAGGCGATATTCTGTAAGAATAAACAAAAATAATAACGAGTCTAGTTAAATACGAAATTAAAATATAAAATCCTAATTCCTTCATGATCTACGTACTGCTAAAGACACTCAAAGGTCATTATCATATTCTTAAGCAGCTTTACACTTGATCAATTCACACAAGCCGTTGTATCGTTGTATTCATTGTATTTTTGGAAGAACATACAACAGTATATGATTGTTGTTGATCATTTTCATACAAAAATCCGATACACTTATATACATTTTTTCCATATGTTTTTAAAAGTTGTATTGGTTTCGTGCTATCAAATTGTGTGAATGAAGAAAATGTGTATATGTTTTCATATGTTGTGTTGGTTTCGGGCTATCAAATTGTTTGAATGCCACTAAATACAGCATTGCATTGAGCGTTCACAAACAAACAAATGTATTCAATACAACATACACGATACAAAGTTGCGTGAATTGCCCAACTATTTTGTTGGGTAGTGTATTTATTCAATGGTAGGGAAACATTCCCATTAGTTAACGCTATGGGTTACGTTTATCTTTCACTAAAAAAAGCATTAAAAATAGAAAAAATATATATAGAATGTAGTGAGTCATCTATGAGCTCCAATAAACACAATATTTTTGACAAAATGTTTTTCGTTTTTGTTGTTGTTCAGGTAAATATTTAAAAATAATATTTTTTTTTTATTTATTCTTTAAATAAATATTCCTTGACTGTTAAAAGTTTCATGTATTTGACACAGAAAATACTTTACAGACTCTATGTTTAGGAAAATATGAGCGAGCTATTGAAGTTTCAGGTGACTAAAAATCATTCAAAATCATTTTTTTTTTTGTTTTTTAAATATGTTTTCGAAATCTAATACTCATGGGATTCAAGGCTATTATAGAAATTTACTTTAAATTTCATCAAACTATTTGGGAAATCTCTATAACTGTGTGTGCGGCTTCCTTGCTAAGGACAAAAATAAGTTGTACTATAAGGTTTGAAAAGGCTTTTGTAAAGATGTAGGAAAAAGATTTGAAAACTTTTTAGGCGGTATTTATGGACAAGCTTCAATGTTAAATTAACATTCGATAAGTACTTTATAGGTGCCTGGTTGCTTGAGAATATCAACATATTCTCAAGGAATATTTTGCTACTAAGTAGCATGATGATAGTCATCGTTTCCGCCTGGACGATATTATAGACTATACCAATATACACACTATTACTCGTTTTTCATACAACTTTCAGCAGCCGGTGTATACTTCCAGATAATTTGTCTTCCCTTTGTGGAAGGCCGGTCACTATCCTCAGACTCCACTATAAATAGCTCGCATAAGTTTTGCCTCTCTCTCTCTCGCCTTTTAATCCAAATTTAATCTTCCAAACTTTTTTCTGCATTCCATAAAAAGGTTTCGGAACCATCAGCTTGTTCATTGCTTTGCGGTGCTATATTATATGAGATTCACCAAAGGTCCTTCTGCCTAGGGGATTGAACTTGCTGAAGCAAGCAGGCCATAGTACCAGAGAGTGAAACTCTCTAAATTGCTTCTTCTCATTCATCGTTTTCTTTTTTTGCAAATCAGTTTCCAAAATTATAGTTACAGTTGAAGAAGAATGTTCACCACTATTTTTCAGGTTATGATGACTTCTATTTAATCTTGTGTTCGACCTCACAACCATTAACCCAACAATAATTTAAATCCATTGAATCCAATGAGCATTTCGCAGAACAGCTTATATGACTCCTGTTAAATTAACTCATGTCAGCGTCTGTATCTTGTAGAACGCCACATGAGTTATTTCAAAATTCTTTCTGTATGCCTAAACAATGTCGGCATAGGTCATAATCGACCTGACATTTCTCTTGTACAGCCAATATATTTTCCAAGTTTCTGCGTAACTCTTCTGAGTATTCCCTTTACGATCTTGTCGTCTTAAGATCTATTGTGGAAATACTAGGCATCACTACCTTGAATAATTATTTTACTCCTTCGCTTTCGTTGTCATACTATCGGCTGTCCATTTCTACTTCCACCACTATTTCCTATATTTGTTTTGCTTTGGTATGGGTTCTTCATTTTTAAATTCCACACGATCGTGTTACAAATGGTGATCAAAAATGTGCTGTTGTTGTGTCCTAATAGGCCAAATATTTTTCTACATACTTGTTACGGATTGTTGATGTCTTCCGTTGGCCCAAGGATTTTTGACGTAATAATTTTAAGGTAGTAAAACTGGGGAACACTCTAATTGGAATGTAATTTAATACGGTGTTCAGATATGCATCTTTATAGCGCATATCGCAATAAACGCCATTATTGAGCTCGTGGTTTACCAGCTGTCAAATGAATATTGAATAAGCAACTGAACTGCGTGTATTGTTCTGTCTGAAGACTTAAAATATTGTACTCAATAACCCAATATTGACTCAATTGCATATCTGAACATAGTATAATAACCGTAAATTTATAATATTGACTTGTAGGATTTTTGTTACCAGAATACATGTTTTTCAGACCTACTACTGTAGTTGCTTTTGAAAATAATGATCAGATTTGAAGTAAGATATGAACAGATGAACTTGAGATGCATTTGCTAATAATTTAGTCATATTATGTATGTACTAGAAAATGAAGTCGCTGTAGTCTAGTAGCCCAGAGAGTGTGCCTTATTAAAGGCGTCATGAGTCTGTCGTTCGTCAAAATCCGTCGTTTAGAGTCAACATTAAACTGTAGATCCCGTCACTCATGGATGAAATTAACATACACAATATGGCTGGTGTGCGAAACTAGGTTGCAACACTGACTAAAGGATTGTAATAAATAATTCCAAAACTGTTCTTTCGAACGAAATTATTTTTAACATCAGACAATATGATGGGAAGAAATCCTATGAATATTAATTGAAGTTAAACTAATACTTCATGCCTCATACATTCTCTACAAATATCGATTCAACTTCCAAAAAAAAAATTTTTAAATTTTTTGAAAAATCCGAAGTAAAACTCCAGTCTATAATTGTCGTCGTTACTCTTGTTTTAAAAATCTTCACGTATTATTATTATTATGGTTGTAGTGACTAATAAATTATTTGTAGCATTTAGAAAAGAAAACAATAAAGAAGAGGTAAATAAAATAGAGAGAGAACGAAAGAGAGTGAGAGAAAGCAAAACAAAACTTTTGTAATAAACTTAAGAATTTTATTTCATATTTCATTTAACCTTCTGCTCTCGTCGTTCACACTACCACACTTACATACTTTTTCAAATGCTCAAACAAATGCTAAAGGAAAAGACGGTGAAGGAAGTCAATTGGAGAAAAAAAAAGGGATGAAGACGTAGAAAAAAAGAAATTGTAAAAGAAAAATTTACTTTAAAACTACTATTAACAGAGGAGAGAAAAATAAAAACGAAATGAAAAAGAAGAGAAATGCACTATTCCGTGCAAAATGAAACAAAAAATTGAGGCAAAACAGACTAACAGAATAAAGTGTGAAAGGCGAGAGGGAGAGAGGGAGAGCGAGAGGGGAAGGGAATATAAAGTAAAGGAAATATTTTATAATACTCATACGCATAGTTGCACTTACAAGTAGAAAATAAAGTCAACATTTATGACTTGCAGTCAAACTGGCATGAAATATATTGCGTTTCCACTTCTTTCCCTTTTTTTTCTTGCAAAACGAAAACTCTCTGTGTCTTCCACCTGTGTCCTATCCCTATACTCACCATTATGTTTACACCACGAATTATATGAAGTATGCCGGTGCAATAAAATAAAACTCATGCCCGTCTTGTTTGGCATGTTGCAGTTACAGATGCAACAACACATGTGTGTGTGTGTGAAAACTTTAAAAGTTTTGTAGGAAAATATGATGCTCTACGTAGCAATGTGGCCACCTCTATTATAGGCGTAGGGTATTGAAGAAAAGCATAAACATGTGCATACATTTGATGTTTTTTCAAACTTAGAAAAAAGTTTTTTTTTTCTTTTTTTATCTCTTCCATCACAGAGGTTTGGTCCGGTTGTCTAGAGCTGGTTGTCTGGAAAAAACTCTTTTAGATTGAGTACTACACAGCACAGTGTAAAGAAGTGTACATTCGAAATACTATTTTGACATGGCGAAAGTTTCAATTTTATGCATAAATGCGGACAGTTGGAATATTAAAATGAAAAAGGGTTTGATTTTGACATCCCAACAGCAACTATTGCGCTCTTTCACAGCATTCTTCTAAACATAGTGTAGAGGTTTACAGTGGAAGATAAAATAAATCGGAAATTTGTTTTCAAAATCATGGGATTTTTAAAAACGAGAAAGATTGTTGGCGAAAACATTACCCAAATGACGTTTGGCTAATTGAAATTCCATTGGAAGAAAGTCCCAGATGGATAATAATAACTTTACTTACTTAATTTGTCATTCCAACTTTTTAGCGAGGATCACAACCTAGGTTCTCATACCAGTCCTTTTGTGTGTGTTAATTTTACCCATGTGTGTCGGGACCTACAGCTTAAAGTCGATTCCGAACTACAGAGTTTTAAGAATTTTATTTTCTCTTAGAGATTTTGACAGAAGACTGCTCAGAGGAAGTTGTATTTCATTTTATTTGAGACATCTAAGCTGGGGTTTGAACCATGGGTTCACGTCTACGGTAACTTGAAATAATAACTTTACATCGTGTTCCGATTACGTGATATTTCCTTCATTACCAACTAAGATGCATCAACTTTTTCTATATGAAAACTTTTATTGCATTGCAGTAAATGACTTTTCAAGGATTTAAAGTGAAAATGAATGAAAAAAGAAGTGAAAAGATATAAACAGTCTTGGTGCCTCACCTATCAATACCTTAGACAAGTATCAAATATTTGGTGGAGGAAATCGTCCCTTGTTTTGAAGGAATCAGTCAAAGTCTCTGTATCATCATAGCAAAAGCCGTGCACTGTTACTTAATGCGCAAAATAGTCTCTTTCTCCTTCTCAGATACTCAGCGTTCGCAGAAATAATTTGAAGGCATGTAAGCCAATTGGCACGCCTTCCATAGGGGAACCTTTAAAAACCTATGAATGGATGGTGTCTCAATAAAAATAATTCAAATTTAATAAGACACACATAGCAAGAAGTCGCCGTGAACTGGTAGGTATTTTGTGGTCCAAAACCCAGGTCAGACATCTCGAACAAAATGAATTTTGAAAAAATATTTCTTTCGACGACTTCCTTTCAGAAATCTTTAGAAAAAAATCTGCTCGTAGTCGACTGGTGGTACTAGCATTCATGGATAAACTTCAAACACACAACATGAATGGTGCGAAGCGAAGCTAGGTCACTATCCAGACTAGATTGTTGTTATCAGTGTTGGAAAATTCATTACTTTAGTACTTTTTTTTGGTACTTTTCCATTTAAAAGATACTGCAGTACCCCAGCAACACTTTCCGTACATTTTTATTATTATAAATTTTATGTTTTGCGTTCGGAATTAGTCTTTAGTCCCGATTAGCCAAACGTCCATGGAACGTACGTTAGTTTTTCTATTCTATGTATTCAGTATAAATAAATATTTTTTTTACAAAAGTATCAATTGATGCAAAAAAGTACTCTTTCAGTTGGAGTTTAGTATCATTTCAAAATTTAAATTTTGCAACACTGGTTGTAATGGCCATTTCAGTAAGTCGGTACATACATACATACATACATAATTGGCCATTACAACCCTTCAGTCAGGATTACGGCCTAGCTTCTCAACACCACTCATGTTGTGTGCGTTAATTTTATACATGAGTGGCGGGACCGACAGTTTAAAGTCGACTCCGAACGACAGATTTTTTGAGAAGCTTTTCCTGGCAATTTTTACTCTCAGAGTTTTTGCCAGAAATCTGCTGAGAGGAAGTCGCCGAAGAAATATTTTCATATTTTTCGTTTTGATGTCTGACCTGGGATTCGAACTCGGGCCTTTCGTCTAATAAGCCAACACACTACCTACCAGACCACGACGACTTCAAGTAAGTCGGTAAACCTCACGTAAATGATTTCTCTGGATTGCTTATAGCATTCGATACTTGGTTCACATATTTCGGCTGGTAGCTTAGAGTGGGAGATTAAGGAATGAATTACATAGAGATGGTCTCTGACGTTCCCACAAAAAAACTCATCAAATTGCATGATTTTGATAATCAATTCACTTGGCCTAAACCTGAAGTTACTTTTGCTGGAATCTTTTCATGCAAAGACGTCATTAAAAAATCATCTTTATAAAACCATGATATGGACCAGAGATCAGCAATGAAGCGTTTTTTCGCTACTCATAAGTACTTATGAAGTTGGGGGTATGAGTGAGTCAACAGTATTGAAATTCAACCATGTACTCTGATTCATACGTACTCACTACAACATTGATTTACAAGCACAGGTTGCAATGAGTATGAGTACAACGTTGACATCAAACTCATAACATTCGAAATATATTTGATTCATACTCATTCAGAGTCATAAATTTAGAAAAATACTTATAAATACTCATAAATGATTCGAGTGATTCGAATCATTCATCAAAATTTACAGTCTTAGTTGTTGTTGCATTTACAAAAAAAGAAGAATAAAGAAAAAGACAGCGAGCAAAGCAAACACACAACCTTCTAGTGAGTATTGTAGTGTTTGTACGCTAATCATACTTATTTTGTGATTCCTGTAAATGTTGAGTCATGGAGAGTCGAAATCAACAACATCATGCGTATTGTTAAGTATGAATACGATGAGTACTTCAAACTTTGAATATGAGTAGTATGAGTATGATATTAAAATAAGTATGAATGCGTCTAAGTATCAGAAATTATGAGTATGTTACGATTCTATTTATCTTTTTGAATACTCATTGCTGATCTCTGATATGAACGCAGCTGTAATCTGAAAATGTATGCATATGTACATAGGGTTAGATGCACAGTTGCCGCAGTTGATTACTTGGGTTGCAGTTTGAGTCTACTCGTGCGGTATGGTGTCATTTATCGTAGGCCAGTACGAGATGAGTTTTGTGCATCATCTTGACCTGATTTGTGGCATTATCACTCTGACCTGACGTCGTAGGCGTTTTTCCCTTTCCTAGATAGCGTTGGTCAACTGCTCAGAACGACATTTATGCAATGGTAAGAATCAGTTGTGGGTTCGTCGAGCCTCATCGTAAAGACATTTTTTTTTGCGATTTTCCATTTGAAGGCCTATTTTCATAAGTTGCTTACTCACTGTAAAAAACCTGTAATGGCTCAGAAAAAAAGAAATTCTAAATTCGAACCAAAACTTGCTTGAGCAACAATAACAGCAACTATTCAGTAGAAATGTATATTTTATGTTGCAAGTTAAAATTGTTGTTGTTGCAGTTATTATTGCCAGTTTTTTTTTTGTGTTCATGATAATTTTCGGTATGCTTTAAAGTAGTTTTCCTTCGGAAAGAGGAGATGGGGGAGTGTGTTTAAGAAAATTTACTTTATCATGTCATATTAACATTCATTTCCTTTATTTTTCTTCAAAAAAATTTTTTTTCATTAAAAATGGAAAAATCTCTTACACATACACATGCATACTCTCTTACACATTCAAATGCCCTCCTACAAAAGAGAGGATGTTGTGTAAATTGCCAAAGTTTTGACTTCGAGATTGTTTTTGAACTGAAGAAAAAAAAGAGAAAAAATTGGAAAGAAAAAAATAAATAAATGACCAGAGTTTAGGTCTTTTTCTCTGTGTGTTTTTTCTTTCTTTCTTTTAACTGTAAAAAGCTCATACATATTCTTATTCGTTAGTGGCTGCTTGTAGCCTGAAAAGAAATTCTATTTCAACTTTATGATGCTCTGTGTGTGTGCCTTCTTTTCTCATCTACAATTCAATTGAGCGCATTGGCCTGAAATTTTCTTCTCCTTTTTTCGGATTTTCTTTTTTTTTTTGGTTTTTTGGAGTTCACTTTAGAAAATGTTTGTAGCTTTTGTTGTTGGTCCTCCCCACGCCCCCTTGAAAATAAAATTTTCTCTAATATTTTTGGTTGCAAACAAAACTTTATGTGTCGAGTAAATTGAACTTGTGCAACAAAAAAGAGGAGAAACGAAAAGAAAAAAATGCTTGAAAATCATACATTTAAGGCAGGCAGTTGTTCTAGCCAATAACCACGCTTACTATAGTACATTTAGTACAGTGGTGTGAGTGAGTGGAGCATATGAATGAATAGTTTTTCCATGTTTTCCATGAAATAACTGCGAAAACTATAACTGTTCCTATGTTTTTCTTCTTTTTTTTTCTTCTTTCTCGTAGCAAAAGTAAAAGAAACTTATTTGATACGCTCCGATGCAGGTGTTAATTTAATAAATTATGTGCATGTATGCGTGTATGTGTTTGAGTGTATGTGTTTGGCATTTTACACTTATCATATCCAAGAAAGAAAAAAAAAACTTTCTGATTTTTTTTCTGCTGCATTTACTTCATAATTTTCAGGTATTTGTGAAGCAGAAAAACACCGAAAAAGGGAAATAAACTTCAAAACTTTGTAAATAAATTACAAGAGAATAAATTTTCAATTTATTTTTTTTATTTTGTTTTTAATACAAAATATTTCCAGAATTATTAAAATCTTTTGGTGTTTTTGTTAAACGAAATTAATTTATAAACTTATCTTACACGATATTTTTTACATGTAATCTTCAGTTTTATCTCTGTAAAGCCGAAAGCTCAAATTCTGTCAAATATTTGACGGTCTTGTTAGTTTCTGGTATGCCTTTTGTCTCTCAACATCGGTAACTTGGTGGGCGTGGAGGCTTGCGTTATAATTGTGGGCGTGACATGTATCACTAAAGAGCGTACCTACTTCTTCTTACTTAAGTGTTAAAATTTTTTTTTTGTACGGTTAGGGTTAACAAGCTGTGTTTCTTACTTACTTGCTTAATTGATCTTTACATCTCCCCAATCAGGATTAAAACCTAGCCTCTCATACCACTTGTGTTTATTGTATTAATTTTTTCATTTGTAGCTGGACTTACAGTTTCAACTCGACTACGACCCACAGATTGTTAAGAAACTTTTCACGACAATTTTATTTCCTCTCAGAGTTTTTTTTTCCATAAGACTGTTGAAACGAAGTTTGACGAAGGAATTTTTTTGCATACTTCGATTTGTTGCGAGAAGTCTAACCTAGCGTTTGATGTGCTCAACAAGCCAACACTCTACCTTTTAGTCTACGGCGATTGCCAAGTTGCAAGCTGTCGTATGGAAATTATTTGCTGCCATCAAACCTTCGGCATGTTGTCCAGGCATCTATTGCAAAGAGTAATGCTAGTGGCGTGTGTTTAATCTCTTCGCTGATCATCCATTTTCCGTAGCCCCAGATCACTACTGGCTTGACACATGCCTTCTCACTTGATCATTAGATGTTGCATTGTTTGGCAAAAACAATGCGTTCTTTAATAATTCTTCTTCGAACTTCCTGTACAACACCGCGCTTGAAAGTTTAAATAAGTTGCCCAAGTACCAGAATGCATCGATATCCTCGATTGTACTGCAGCCTCCCCTTTTGAGATAATATAGGGTCTTTAATTAAGCACTTCCTGTCTTTAAATGTAAATAAAACAATGTGTGTGTGTGAGATGTCATCGATATTTCTTATTCGTTTGGAAGACATATTGATGCCACTATGTGTGGAATAAAACATCGTTTCATGGTTCTTCGGGTAGAACGCATCTCAAATGGTTCCGTTTCTATGACTCTGGTGCATAAATCAAGCTTGATTTCTGTGATGAAGACTGCAATGTTTTGGATCTCATTCGCATACATCTGCTACTTTCCACAAGAAAAAGTCTAATGGGGTCAAATGGTATGATCTTAATGGCCAGTTTTCATCATTTTCACGTGAAATGATCACGCCCTCAAAACGCTCGTGTAGAATGAACTGTATGGCGCGTAACACTGTCCTATTGAAAGAAAGAAATGTGTTTCAGTAGCTCCATCAGTTCAAAATCCTCAGCAGATAGTAAATCCTTCTCGATGTATTGGATGCTCTTGGATCTAATGTGGATTAGCAATGTACGAAATTCAATAATTTTTTTGTTCACGTACCCATTCACCCTGAAATTGGCCGCTGAACATGAATCTTCAATGAATGTACGCTACGAGAACAGTACAACCATTACAAAATTATTATTTGTACGTGTTGATGACGGCTATATTCGTCCCCGATGATTTGGCAAAACAGACTAAATAAACGTCAACTAATTTCAAGGATGTAGATTCAACAAAGTGGCCGTTTACAACTGTCAGTATGTGAGTCCCTATTGGAATTGATATAATAATCGTGGACGTTGACGGCTATATTCGTCCCCGATGATTTGGCAAAGCAGACTAAATAAACATCAACTATTTTCAAGGGTGTAGGTTCAACAATATGGCCGTATCAGCTGTCAAAGTAGGTAAGTCACTATTGATAGAATAACTGTGTGTTAGAGGGTTATCTCCAATTGCCACAAAAGCCTCTGAGCGAAAATCTTTTTAAAAAAATATTTAAAAATAATTTTTTTTTATATCGAAAATGAAAATTGAAATTAATTTCCTTTCAAATGAATGCCAAGGAAAATATTTGTTTCCCGTACACTTGGAATTATTATTGCTTACAATCTAAATTAAACATGGTCATAAAATTAATTAAAAAACTTTTATTAACAAATTTAATTGTTTAATAATAATAATCCTCAGTCAATATTTGTTAACAAAACAATGAATGCTGTGGCAGTAAATAAAATATTTATTTTGTTTTTATTATTATTATCGCACAACAAAACGTGTTCAATTAATTTATGAAGTTTGAAGAAGAATTAATTTTTTTTTTTCGTTTAAAATTATTAAAAATGACGTCAGCAAACAGAAGACAGAAAGTTCACTAATTAAACGTCATTTGTTTGCTGAGGGAAACACTTTTATTGCAGGGGCTCTGTTGTTTTTTTGAAAACACAATACAACGATAACGATAGTGGTGGTGGCTAGCAAAGCAAAGAAATCTAATCTGAAACAATTTTTGGTTTCTGTTTTTTTTTCTTTCTGAAAGGCTAGATAAGTTGTGTAAATTGTTTAATTACTCTCGTGTATTATTAATGCTAGGGAAGGTATTTAATCAAATAATATTGAAAGAAGCAATATACTGTCGTTCCTTCTTTTTTAACAAATAATTGTTAAGAATGTTAAAAGCATGTGTATAACATGTATTACATAGGGTGGCGCATAACTGTGTTGATATTGATATGTATTTTTATTACCAGAAAAAATTTATTTGAAGATGTGAAATTATTGATATTAAAAGATGAAAAGTTTTCATTGATTAAATTTCCACAAACTGTTTAAGTATTTGCCCATTTATTGCTTCTAAACAGAAGCTTACCTGGCCATGGTTATAAGTCTTGCTCCATCAGTTCTATTTCACAGTTCGTTGTTCGTGTTATCCTCAGGGCGAAGATAGGTCTACCTCACATCTCACTACTTTCAGAATTTCAACTATGCGAAAAAAATATGAAAAGAATATGTCATACTAGGATCTTCCTAAAACAAGAAGAAATCAGCTTCAATATCCCTTTGTCCGGAATATTTTCAAACATTTTCGCAAACAACCGTCTCTACATACTTATATTGAATGTGTCATTTGTAGACCTATTTCAGTATATTCGTACTGGACAAGAACCCACGACTGTTTTTTTTTTAATCCCTGGCTATGGTTCAAATTCCAGTTCAGATGCCTCAAACAAAACGAAATCTGAAAAAACATTTCTTTTGGTGACTTCCACTCAGCAGATTTCTGCCAAAAAATCTGGGAGTAAACAAAATTGCCATTAAAAGTTTTTCAGAAATTTATCGTTCGGAGTCGTCTCATGGGAAAAATTAACACACACAAAATGGGTGGGGTAAGTTACTTTTGTTTTTCACCGAAATTCTTTATTTTAAGGAATTTATTGGTAGGTTCGTTTTCTCATGACGGAGTTGTTCCGTTGGTGAAAATACATGGTATTTTGAATGACACTAAATACTGTGACATCCTAGAAGAAAATATGCTCCCACATCTTCTGGAAAAAATGCCCCCAAACTGCATATTCCAACAAGACAATGACCTGAAGCACTCTAGTCGCTTGGTTTGTAACTACCTAAGCGACCATGATGTGCAAATTTTGGATTAGCCGTCATCATCTCCCCTTAGAAAACCTATGGGAGACTTTAGATCGGGAAGCTAAGAAGAAAAATCCTTCAAATTTGGCGGAATTAGAAAAAAATTTGGAGTCAGAATGGGAAAAAATACCCCTACACACCATCGTGCCCCTAGTGGATTCTATGCCCTCCAGACTTCAAGCGGTAATAGAAAATAAAGGCTACGCAACCAATTATTAGTTTTAAGTATATTTTTAACCAACATTTTGTAGGAATTTACATTACATTTACATTATAGTTATGAATAACATAGCGTTGCATTTTTTTTGCTCGCTGAAATTTGGCACTTTTTTTCTTAAATGTTAATATAAAAATAAGTGGATAGAAAAATTTTGATATTGTAACCTGCATTTGTTAACTAAGTTTGTGGAGCATAAAAAGTAAAAAAAAGTTTTTAATTTCCGTACTTTTTTTTTGAAAGAGGCGCACATAAAGATCAATCGGCTTAGCGTTGCATTTTTTATGCTCGCTACTGTATATATTCTTTGGCGGTTTTTCCTCAGCAGATTGTTGGAAAAAACTTGAAAAGTAAATAAAAATTCCCATAAAAAAATTTCCAAAAAAATCTATCGTTCGGAATCGACTAGACGGGGAATAATGGTCTCGCCACACATGAATAAAATAAACATACACAACACGGGTGCTGTCGAGATGCTAGGTCGTAATTCTGACTGAAGAGCTGTAATGACCAATTACAATTGGTAGTCTTCGCTACAATCATGTCTTGATCTAAAGTTCCATTTATACTTTCGTAAGACTGTCTATGTGTATGAAAGTACCTCTCTTAGTTATTGGTGCATTACATACTATTCAATAGTGTATAGTGCTAGAACTGTATAGTGTCAGGAATGTATGGTAGCAAGACTGTGGTCTTGGATACTGAATTTAGTCTATCGAAGTTCTTTTTAATTTTATAAAGTCGGCATATGAAAGTTAATAAAGATTTAACTATTAGTGCTCAATGGCTTTATGCATATATCGAGAGAGGCATTATCCTTTATTCTCAGCAAACATGTCGTGGTAAAAATTTGAATATTTTGTAGGACATACTCAATTTATAGAGGTTCCACTGTTAAAATTAGATCTTTTAAAACAGGAAAATATTAAAAAAAATTAAAAAACAATTCAAAATAAAAAAAACGAACACACATTTTTTTTTATCACTTTTCTTTAATTATTCTACACAGTGAAATAAATTTTTATTTATTTTTTTTTTTTTTTTTTTTTTATAAAATAAATAATAAATAACGTGATTGATGGATTGGTTTGTGTAACACGTTAAAATATCGTGTCATATTGATGAAATATGAAAGCTTAAAATATGTTTATTTAAAGCATTCAAAAGTGGTTTTTTAAAAGGCTTTCAATTTATATTTCATAATTTTTGTTAAAATATTATTTTTGAAATTTAAATTTCTTTTCTTTTTTGACAGTATTTCATTCTCTTCAAGCAATTTCCTGTCTCTTTTTATATTTCAAAATTAAGAGAAATTTATTTTGATTTCTCTTATGCTCTGAAGGAAAATGTTTGTGTTTGGCTCTGTTTATATTTTTCATTGATAAATTCATTAGAATTCTATTGTAATGAGGAAAAACAGCGCAAATCTCGTATGTCCCATACGAATTATTGTATTGTTTTTGTTGATGTTTTTATATTTTGCGTGCTCTTAGTTTAACCCTTTCAGAAATGCGGGGATGATTTGTGGTTATAGAGATAGGATTCATTGGTATTCTTTTTATATTTTTAAAGCTAAGGTATGTGCAGTAAATGCCAAAGATATTGGTACAGTTAGCGGCTCGTTGTGACGCCCAAGAGGAACGCAGTCCCTGTACTGAGCAAATTCTACCAAACCAGGGAAGAAGAAATTGGTCAGCGCAAGGGCTACAGCCTGAAAGTTTGATAAAGGAAGCTGTATGCTTGACATCAAAAGATGATAACGCCGTCAAGCTAAAGAGGATTGGGGAGCCAAATAACCTATATCTGTACCTCGCAAGAAATGGTCTCAGCGGATCTGCACCCACAGCAGAAATCGTTAAATGGGAGCTGCATTCTTCCCGCGTGTCTATCCATAACACAATGATCTGTATACATGACCGCAGTAATTGAGACGATGCTACGACCAAGTTTGAGTAACTGGTTGGTGTGCCTTCTATCCATCAAGGGCCAAGTGAGTCAGCGGTAGAGCAGGGCGCCTCATTGACCCAGTATAGGTTGGCGTCTCGAAAGAATTTCCGCGCAATGGCCAACTTGACCGAGGTAAGTGGCATACCCAAGTCAATTGAAGAGTATTCCGGAAGAAGTGCACAAGCCCTGGTGAGCTCGTCGGCCCTGGAGTTTCCCGGAATGCTACTGTGCCGAGGGACCCAGACCAGTACAGCAGATGTCAAGCAATTTCTTTATAATTTTTCATATTCGACCAACAAGTATTTGATGTTGTATAATTTTCTTTAAATCTTAAGTATTTTATGTTTTCTAAACATTTTCTTATAAATCCTCATTTAATGGGTTAATATCATTTCGCTTAGTCGCATATTTGACAAATTTATTAACAAGAGCAAAATTTTAATTTTTTTATTTTTTGTTTAACACTTTGTTTGATAACTTTATCATTCCATAGCCTTATTGTTGTTGTTTTAATTTTTGTTTTTTTGTTTTCTTTTGTTGTTAAGAAAAATTGCGATTAAAAAAATATTTTCCAGATAACCAACAGCCACCAGATCAGTTCTACTTTAGCGATAAAAGATTTCACATCTCTGATCTGATTTGATTTCATATTTTTCTCATCGCGTTCATTTGTCCGCATCAGAACGGGCAACAAGTGGTAGATACTCGTGCTTAATTTTTGTTGTTGCGGTTTTCATTGATATTTTGTTTAAAAGGTGAAGGTTTTTTTTTTTTCAATATTTCAATTTTAAAAACAAAAATAAAAAAATGAACAAAAAAAGAATTTTTTTTAAATATTTTTTTTATAAAAAAAAATTAACACGTGATTGAAGTGACCATCAAGGGAAAGATACCTAAAAAATATAAGTTTAATTTTATTTATACATACAAATAAAAATATTTTTATTTGGTTATGTATTGAATGTATACATTTAATTGCTTCAATCGAAAATGTATTTCATAAAACGAATCGATCTAAGTTAAATGAGTTGAGCAATGAATCGTTTTTTCGCTACTCATAATTACTCACGAAATTTCGAGTATGAGTGAGACAACAATATTGAAATTCAACTATTCTGATTCATTCATACTCACTACAACATTGATTTATAAGTACAGGTTGCAATGAGTATGAGTACAAACAACGTTGACATCAAACTCATAACATTCGAAATATGTTTGATTCATACGCCTACTCATTCAGATTCATAAATTTTAAATAATACTTATAATACTCATAAATTATGAAAAAAAAAAGAAATACAAGATAGTAAGCAAAGCAAACACACAACCTTCTAGTGAGTATTGTGTGTTCGTACGCTAATCATACTTATTTTTTGAGTCTTGTAAATGTTTAGTCATGGAGAGTCGAAATCAACAACATTATGCGTATTGTTAAGTATGAGTACGATGAGTACTTCACACTTTGAATATGAGTAGTATGAGTATGCTATTAATATAAGTATGAATGATTGTACATAAGTATCAGAAATTCTGAGTATAATTCGAATCTATTCATCTCTTTGAATACTCATTGATGATCTCTTTTATACACTACGTTTAACAAATTCATAACATCTGCAGTATACTGGAAACTACCGTTTGCCTATTCAATTATTGTTAAATAAAGTTGTCAACAACTGTTTAATAGTGTTAACCAGGTTCCATTAACAACTCAATTACGATAAACAACCTTCAGTCATTAACAGATCAAAATAACAAGAAAAAATTGTGGAAAGAAAATGAAAATTTTACTCATTTTTATAAGATTTTGAAAAGAAATTAAACAATTTCTCATCATGATAAATATTTGAAATGCAAGTATGTGGTGATTATTACAAAATATATTTCATGCGAAAATTTGACTAAAACTTTGATTTTAAATTTTGGATACATGTGTCATTTATATTCTGCAAGAAAAAAAAAAAAGTCCGGGTTTATTAAAACACCTGATCGCAGTCGAATTACTGCAAAAAAAATGAATTAAATTAATCAATAATTAACACCTTTTTTTCTGCTGCAAATACCAGTTGACAAGTCAGAAGAGAAAAATTTATAAAAAATTAAAATATGATTCACACAGAGATAAAGTTTTTATTAAAAATTTGTATTCTTCTGTTTGGTACAATAAATGGTATTCTGAATGAATTCTTCTCTCATTTCCTTGTATACGTACAGACACACATATTTGTTCATTACACCCTTTCAGTCTAGCTTCTCACACCACTTACGTTATGAGTGGTGTGAGAAACCAGGCAGTAATACTAACTGAATGGTTGTAATGACCAATTATGTATGTATGTATGTAGAAGAGCAAAAATAAGAAATATAGCCAAAGATACTGACAGCGTTGGGTTTTCAGTCGTCGGTTAATTTTATACATGAGTGGAGGTAACTACATTTTAAAACCGACTATGAAAGACAGCTTTTTGTACATACATACATAATAGGCCATTATAACCCTTTAATCAGGATAACGACCTAGTTTCTCACACCACTTATGTTGTGTGCGTTAATTTTTATACATGATTGGCGGGACCTACAGTTTAACGTAGACTCCGAACGACAGATTTTTTTTGGGAAACTTTTCATTGCAATTTTATTTTACACTCAGAGCTTTTGCCAGAAATCTGCTGAGAGGAAGACGCCGAAGAAACCTAAACTGGGTTTTGAACCTTGATCCTACGTTTAATATGCCACTATCTACTATATGTGGGCGATCTTCAATTCAATTCCAGCTCCTTTTCCTGCCAAAAATGTCAGTCGTGACTGAAAGTTCTGTCGGCTTTTCTATTTCATAAGTTTAAAGATGGATTTGGTGTGGTTTTGTCATCAGCCAACTTATTAAATTCCTAAGCTACAATCAACTAGTAACTCCAGTGATCTTATATTTCTATGTGCAGATCTCATTTGAAGTCGCCGTGGTCTAGTAGGTAGTGTGTTGGCTTATTAGACGAAAGGCCCGAGTTCGAATCCCAGGTCAGACATCAAAACGAAAATATGAAAATATTTCTTTGGCGACTTCCTCTCAGCAGATTTCTGACAAAAACTCTGAGAGTAAAAAATTGCCATGAAAAGCTTCTCAAAAAAATTTGTCGTTCGGAGTCGACTTTAAACTGTAGGTCCCGCCACTCATGTATAACATTAAGGCACACAACATGAGTGGTGTTGAGAAGCTAGGCCGTAATCCTGACTGAAGGGTTGTAATGGCCAATTATGTATGTATGATCTCATTGTGATAGTAAAAGCATCTAAAAGCGTTGACCTCTTTTAGGTTTCAACCTGTTTTATGTGCATGCAAACAGCGGTTATCAACTTTACTGCTCTACACAAAGCTTAGACCTCAACTTAGTACAAGAGAGTTTGGCATGCTCATGATCTCAGATCATGCTATTTCCAGCTATTTTCGCACAAAAGATTTATCAGATTCTGATGTGTTTGAGAGATGTAGATGGAGTACTAGACCATCACCGACATTAGGTCATCGGACTTGACCTTGACCTCGCTTGACGATTTAAATGTTCGATTTATACGGTAATGTACTATCAAGAGTGGTCGTAGTATGAAAGCTTATCTCAAACCAAAAAACCCATTTAGTGTTCACAGTGTGTATTTAAGATTTATTCGCAGAATTCCTTATGCACAGTGAGTGCAGGAGTGTTATCACATGCCTGTACTTCGTAGTTTTATATAAATTATTTGCCTTTAGCCAACTGAAATGACCTTTAAAACATCATTAAATTTCGTAAAGCAAAGTAGACGTCTTAATTTGCTATTCTATTATTATAAATTTTAATAACGGTTTTCAACTTTTAATCATTTCGCAGATTTTAATAATACAATGAAAAGAGAGAGAGAGAGAGAAATTAATTTCTCCCTTGTCAACTGAACATAAATACACAGCACACACCCACACTTATTTACTCACACAGAGAATGCAAGAAAAATTAATGAAAATGAAAATCAAAGAAAGAACACGAAGAACAAGAAGAACAAGAAAGAAAATCTTTAAACAATAGATTTAATTAGTGAGTCGTTTTCTATTTTTTTATAAGCGTATAATCGTTTACACAGCCAAAACCCCAGCAAAGCCAAGACAAGATATTTTCATTTTCCAAAATGGCCTAAAGGCCACTGACTGCAATAACACAACACAGTACCGTAGCAGTTGTAGTAGCAACCAAACGCAAGCTATGTTTCATTAGTAAGGCCAGCAGCAGCAACAACTTTACCAAGAACAGCATCAACAATGGGAATGACTGTGGCAATAGCAATAGAGCAACAGCAACAGTAATATTATCATCAACATCATCAATGCCATCAATGTCAGTGTAAAATGTCTGTAAATGTGTACACACACAGCCAACACACACACACACACACACACAATAAACTTCTTTTCATGAATTGCAACTGCTGTTGGGAAAATTGTTTTTATTGTTGTTGTCGTTGTTCATAATATTGTTGTTCTTTGTTAAAATAATTGCTCATAGTTGTAGTTGCAGTTGTTGTTGCCAGTTAGTTTCCTTTAGTTGCATTAAATATGTTGCTTCTTCTATGCATTCTGATGCCAGGATTATTACCACGATTATTATTTGCAAGAAAATGAAAGACGACATCCAAATAGACATGCAACCAAACACAACCACCACCACTACCACCATACAATATAAAGGCAAAGGGAAGTTGGAAGAGTTGCATTTGTGTTGCGGCCATTTACGAAGATTGTTTCAAATACTCAAAGAAATCAAGGGGATTATGTGCTATTGATTAGTAATACGTTTTGGTAGATGTATTTTAGCCTTATAAAAAGGCCCTCGTATTTATTAATCCTGTACAGTATGCAAGTGTGATGTGCTTGTTGGGAAACTTTGCAGGACATCGAATAATTATGTCCGTCACAATGAATGTCAATGATGGTGTGAAAATATTGTGATTGTGTTGAGATTTTTAATATCAATACAAACTGGTCCAGAACAGGTCCAGAATTGGTTCTATGTTCGTACTCTAGAGGCTTAGTAAATATAGAAAGTTAATCTTGACTTACTTACTGCTCTATTCTTCAGTCCAAAGTGAAATCTAAGGTTTGTTTTGGTCGGCCAAGAAAATCCCTTTTTTCCCCTCTTTATTATCCCTGATAGGGTTTGTAAGCACATGCCATGTATCTGATGTGAGTCAAAGTAAATCACGTGTGTGTGAACGCATTCAGAAGCAGGCGTTCTTTCAATGAACTATTGGTTATACTGGTAGTATTGCTCTGAAGATATCATGTGTGCTTGATTATCCATACAGCTATGGGCAAAACATCACTTTTTTCGATTTTAAACTCTTTACAGAGACTGAGAAGCATTATTTTAATGACAAAGGCTTAGTCTACTCTACAGGGTAATATAACATGCGGTTTTATAATTTACAGGCAATCTCTCAAAGCATTGTTTAACGTACTTTGACGGACATCGACAAACCCTGGGGGAAGTTGGTTATGGTTATGGACTCCATTTCTTCCGCAAAATAGAAAATGTGGCAGGCTGTCGCAAGAAAGTTGTTCAATCTAAGAATATCTCGCGTAATACACGAATTTTCTTTGTAAAACTATATGTCAACTACTCGCCATCTACTTTATTTTACGTTGTGCAATTTAATGATGTTTTAAAGGTCATTTCAGTTGGCAAAAGGCAAATAATTTATTTGAAACTGCTAAGTACAGGAATGTGATGATGTGCCTACACTCGCTGTGTATGTGTAATTATGCGAAGAAATCTTAAACACACATTGCGAATACTAAATGAGGCTCGGTCTGAGGCAAGCCTTCATAGTACGACGACTCTTGATAATGTATTACCGTGTAAATTGAACACTTAGATCGTCAAGCGAACGAACCAGATCCTTCAGCAAGTCCTATGACCCAGTGTCAGTGATGGTCTAGTACTCCATCCACACCTCTCAGACACACCAGAATCTGATAAAATCTTATATGCGAAAACAACCGTAACGGATGTATACTTAAACATGATCTAAGACCATTTACAGGACGTGTACTTGTGAACTGAGACAAGTGCAGTACCCGCAGGTCAAGTTGTACTAAGTTAAGGTCTAAAACAGGTTGACACCTGAAGTTACCGTAGTTATTAGACGTGAGGCCACGATTCAAACCCCAGGTCAGACATCTCAATCAAAAATATGAAATAAATAATTCGCCGACTTCCTCTCTGGAGATTTATGGCAAAAATAAATAAATTTTGGCAATGAAAAGCTTCTCAAACAAAAAATCTGTCATTTGGAATCGACTTTAAACTGTGGATCCGGTCACTCATGTTTGAAATTAACGCCCGCAACATAAGTGTTGTGAGAAACTAGGTCGTAGTCCTGACTGAAGGCTTGTAATGATCAATTATGTATGTATGTAAGAACAGGTCACATTAGAAGCTCATTCTTTTCCGTAATTTCCTCTAAGAGGCAATGTCATGGTGCAGAGAGTAAAACCAAAGACAAATTCGTGGATGGATTGCCACATCGGATGATTACTGAGGAAGACAAACTACAGACAGACGTGATTGTTGTGCCCATCGGGCCGAATTATTCAATATTTGTAGGGTTGTTACCGTGCCAATGTGTTATTTAGTTACACAGAAAAAACTGAAATTCAAAATCAAACAAAAAATTCGCAAAGTCAAATATTTTTTTAACTAAAATAGGACCTATCACGAAATTCGTAAAATCAAGTACTCAAATTCGTAAATTGTTTATTGAAAAAATTTTAAAATTTTTCTTATTAAAATAATATACTATTTACTAAAAATTGTGTTAAAAATTTACAAAAAAAATTTAACAACATATTTGTTAAAAACTAAGAACAAAAGTAATTGATTTTATTTTCATATTCAAACATATTGTTTTTTGAGTCAAACAAATCGTTGTTTGTAAATTAATCGTAATTTTAATCAAATTGTTTTATAAAATCAAATAATAAAATTACTGAGCTTGATAAATATAACTTATAAAAATAGTGTTTGGAAATCTACACAAATTTCTATAAAAATATTTGTTAAAATCCAACATCAAAATAAATGGTTTTATATATATATTCAAACAACTTGTTTTTTGATTCCGACAAATATTTGTTTTTGAATTAGCCATAATTCAAACAATTTGTTTTATAAAATCAAATAATAAAATTATTAAAAATATCCTTTAAAAACAATAAAAATGTATAATAAAACAAGTAAAAAGATGCTTTGTTATTTTCAATAAATTTTTTTATTAATGAAAAAAAATATAAAATTTACAAACTTATTTATAAATAAAATCTATTATTTCATTAAAAAATTTATAAATACATATTTTTACACTACATTTTACAATATTAAAAAAAAATTTTTTATATATTTTAAAATTAATATTAAAAAATGTTTATTTTGAGAAGTATTTTTAAGTTACAAATTTTTACAATTTTTCAATAGCATTTTTGCATTTTAAAATAAATATTTATATATTTAAATACAATATAAACAAAGTGAAAAGTTGCGTTCAGTTATTTAAAATATCGTGTTTCACTGTTAATACTTTTGAATATTTTTTTGATATGTTTAAATCATAAAAAAAATTTTCTATAAAAATGTAAAAAATCTCTGATTCCTCAGGATATTTCAAATTGAATACAAAAAATACGTTAAATAATATATCTATAGCATTTAAAATTCTTAATATTGGATACTTTATATCATCAATATATATATATTTTTGTTGTATTTTATACATTTCTCCAATAATCATTAATTTTCGCTGAATGTTTCTTCCTTGCAATTTTAGTAAGCTAATTTTAGCCTCAAGTTCTTCCTTAGGTCCAGCCATCTTGGGAGTCAGCGATTGAATGCTTTTTTCTTATTTTGGCACCACTTTCATCTGTCTGCACTTTTTGTGGTGGAGGGAAAAGGTGATGCATATTCAAAAATGTTAAAAAAAATTTAGATTCTGAAAAAAATGTTTATACAAAAATACATATATTTATTTTTAAATTATTTTCAAATACAAATTAATTAAATAATAAATTATGTACATAACTTAAATATGAATACAATCATACATACCATTATCTATTGTTTCTGTCATTTGTAGTTGTTTGGAAACAGACGCATTTGATATTTTTGTTTTTAATAAACAAATAATTTTGTCACCAAATTGGGACCATCTTTCCTGAAGCGATTTGGCATTTGGAAATTTTAGGGAAAAATCAATATCAATCTGCAAATATATGAATATTTATATGTTTAAAAAGTAATATATAATTTAAAACTGAATTTACACTTACCAGCAGAAATCCGGAAGGTTTAATATATTCCGGCCAAAGATTAAATATTTCTGATGTGCTCTTAGATTCTTCTTTTCGAGAACTGTAGTAGAAATTGCACACGGAATGTTTATTTGATTTAGATCCTAGAGGATTATTGATTCCGAAGTCATCAGTGTAAATAAAGTAGGGTATTAAAGTTTTGTTTGGATACAAACTTTTTTTCTGCTTCCACCGTTTTCCTTGTACAAAATTAGTAAGACTTTGTTCCTTTGACATGTTTTCAATATTTCACAGCATTTCGTACAGATAACCCTTTTGTTCAAAGCGTTTTTTAGCTGAAATTCGAGCGGCATAATTATTCCATTGGATTTAGGATTGTTATTTATTTCAAATGATCTAACATTTCCTATAAGTCCTTCATCTATTAATTTTTTATTGAATTTGAAATCAGATTTAAAATCATTAAATAGTAGTTTAATTTCATTTAACAAATTGGAAATTGATTTTCCATTATCAACTGTGGTTTGTTCAATGATGTCAAATACCGGATTTAATAAATCGCCTATTAAAGATTGTATAGTATTTACATCTGATCGAGACAAATTATTAAACGAATGTAATTTGAGAACAAATTTCAATATATAATCGTGAATATCAGAAAGTTTCCTTTTAGGAAATGAAACTGATTCTACACCACATTTTTCATTCATGTATACCATATTTTCGAAGTATGTCTGATTCTGCTCAGAATCGTATTCCATATTTTGAGACTCATTTTTTTCGGATAAGTTGATTTCTTTTTGAGAAATTGCGAGGTTGTCCTTAAAATGTTTAATAACATGTCGTTGGTAAGAACGTTTATGTTGAAATTTTTGGAAACAATCCTTAACCGTACACTCAAAGAATATTTTTGAAGGTTGACCACATTTGCATAAATGAGTAAATAATTTCTGTGGAGAATTAAATGTACTTCCACATAAAAAGCATGTGATTTCCATCTTAATAAGATGAACACGAGGCAATTACAAGTTAGAAATTTCAAACATAAAAATCACTAATTTTATGTAAAAGGACGATCATGATATTACAGAGAAGTAAACATATTAAGCATTCAGATTAGGGAATGATAAATCGGTTATGATTATTAATCGATTCTGCACTACCAACTTTCAACAAAATTTCACGAAATTAGATGCGAAAATTAAGTTTTTTATTTAATTTTTTATTAAAGTTCAAAATTTGTAAAATAATTTTTTATTTTATTTATTTTTTATTTAAAATTTTACCTGTATATGTTATAGGCCTGTATATATTTTGTTGTATTCCTCTTATATATTTTTTTTTTTGATTTATTTCACAAATTCACAAAAAAGTTTATCGCTCCCGCTGGCCAAAATACTAATAAACGTAAAATTTCAAATTTATTTCTTCAAACTGAAATTGATATACATACATTTTTTAACCGTTAGTTTTCTTCGAGTTACAAAAATAAATTGTAATAAAATACAACGGAGGATGCAGGCGACTAAAATAAAATTCGAGCATATTCCTTGCAACATTATATGTCGTTCCCCGTTTGCAGCCACAATTGTGATCGCTTTCAAACATTAACTAGGAACAATGTTCCCATTTATTGGAAATTAAAAAATTACACATGACTCAACAAAAATCTACACATTCTTATACTTACCTATATTAAACAGAGTATTCACTAAAATGTATCTTTCACACAAAGCAAGTTATTATATAGAGTGTGGTAACTCTGAGCAGCTCTCACGGCTCTTTTTCTTTTTCAATAAAAAAACAACAACAGTTACTTAAATGAAGAAGTCAAGGCACTCTTTGTTATTTTTTCTATATTTTTTTTCTTTATTCTGCTTTCAGAACAAATTTACAAAAACAAATACATATGTTTTTGTTAATACAGAGAGAGTAAAGTACAAGAGAGAAGAGAGGATTTTTAAATAATTTTCTTTTATAAAAATCTTATATTAGGGTATTCCAAATATAAGTTTAAAAATACTAAAAAGATTTTTTGCAAATTCAAAAACAAAAACTTATCGTATTTTGATTGTTTTTCTGCATGTATGATCATAACTTATGAAATAAATTTATTTAGATTTATTTTTATTGTTCGCAAAAACAATTGAAAATAAAATTGAAAAATATTACATATAATGAGTATGCGGATATTCGTTACACCCTAAGTTTTAGAAATGATGAAGTGTTGCTAATTATTTATGATTTATACACTAAATAAAAAACGTTGTTGATATTTCATGTAAATATTCGTAAAATTCTTAAATTTATAATTCAATTTATACTTATTAACCGTAGTCAACACTAACAATAGCTTAAAAATGTAGAAATGTCAAAATCAAACAAATACATTTATAAAACCAAATAAAATTGTTTTTAAAAGTAGATTTTAATTTTAAACAAACGATTGTTAGGAAAAAAAGTGTTCATATTTTTTTCTGTGTAGGATTATGGCCTAGCTTTCCACACCACTTATGCTCTTATGCTATGTGTGTCAATTTTATACATGTACTGACGACAGAATTTTTGTTTAAACTTTTCATGGCAACTTTATTTTGCTCTCAAAGTGTTTGCCAGAAGTCTGCTGAATAACAGTATACGATCAGAATAATCAGATTCATACAGATAGTCATACAGCTTAAGAGGCAATGGACCTAGTCTACACACAATTTGATCTCTAAATCAGACAACAACTTATTACATTTTAACACCAGCCAGTTGTTGATAGACTAGCACAGAGAGGCGCCATGTTTCATGTGCTCACCATATGAAAGCTTAAAATTGCTGCTGAGTGAGAGCAAAGATTGTGATATGATGGGGCATATTTGATCCCATTATGACCGAAAGATTCTTCTTCACAGCCAGTATTCGACATCTACGCATGGTATTGGTCTATCAAAAGCGTATATCACAAGACTAAATTTATGACAAAAATTTTTGTAGAGGAAGTCACCGTTGTTCATTAGTTAGGGGTTTATTAGACATAAGGCTGCGGTTCAAATCCCAGCCCTGATCTCTCGAATAAAACGAAATTAGGAAAAATATTCCTTTCGGCAAGTTCTTCCTCTCAGCAGTTTTATGGCAAAAATTCTGAGTGTAAATGAAATTAGCCATGAAAAGCTACTCAAAAATCTAATATTCGGATTTACATACATACATACATAATTGACCATTACAACCCTTCAGTCAGGATAACGAATGAGCTTCGCACACCACCTATGTTGCTTGTGTTAACTTTATACATGAGTGACGGGACCTACAGTTTAAAATCGACTGCGAACAAAAGATTTTTGAGAAACTTATTCATGGCAGGTTTATTTACTCTCAGAGTTTTTGTCAGAAATCTGCTGAGAGGAAGTCGCCGAAGAAATATTTTTTGTTTTTCATATTTCGTTTTGATGTCTGACCGGGGATTTGAACCGTGGCTTCGCGTCTAATAAGCCAAAACATTACCTACTAGACTACGGCGACTTCCCAACGTTTGGAGTTGGCTTCTATAATTAAGACACACAATATTTGTGGTGTGAGTCGAAAGGATTTTAAGTTGGAAGTATTGGAGCAGAATTCAAATTGCAATAATGTGGCTGATGAAGTACTCAACTGTTTGTCACGCTCATTATTTCAATTACAAAGCCATGAATTGATTTAGGTGCAAGCCTTCACATCTATTTCTTCAGTAGTCACTATAAAAAGTATACTGTAGTGAAGGGTATCGTAAAGTCATTGTGGATTGCACTTACTTTAATTGAATATTCTCAAGTATCTAATGAAAGATGAACGCAAAACACCAACAACAACAAATTTCATTAGTTTCTTATAAAAAGATTATCGTTAATCCTTTGTACCAACAACATTAGTTTACATCTCCTTTTCGTATCCGTTTTCCATCTCCAATTATTCTTATTTATTTTGGTTTTTTTCGTTTTTATTTTTAGCTGGCAATCCCATCAACTATTCTCCTGTAAGATCCTTAAGCAGAAAGCAGGATTTTATTGGTTCCACTGAAAGTGTCCGGGCATTGAAAGACACACACGGTAAATTCGAATTGGAAAAATTCCCCAAGGAAATGACGCAATCACAGAGCAATGTTAATGAACAAAACGGTTCAACAATAATTCTAAACCCGACCCTACTAACTTCAACGGCAACAGCAACAGCAGTAGCAACAGATGGGCAAAATGTTGCAAGCAATGGCAATAGTGGAGGGGGAGCTCCAAATCATAATGTAGGTGGTGGCGGTGGAGCTGTCAATACAACAAATTCGACTGGATGTTGTGATGATGGAGTCTATCAAGGACCAAAAATGTAAGTCATTAAAGCTCTCTCTGGTTTAAAGCAAAAGAATAATTCCAAATACAGGCCCAAGTGCATTTATTTTTTTAAAAAATAGGGCCTCTATGTGGGTGATTCCATGGTGAGGTTAAATTGAATTTTTTTTTGTAGGATTTTCTGAATTTTCTTTTGATTATTAAAGAATGCAGAGTATGAATGTGTGTGTGGTGTAATCATGCCATTTCTTTAAAAACTACTTTTTTATACTCTCTCTTTTTCTCTTGCTCTCTCTCTCTCTATCTGTCTTTATCTGTCACATGCACAATGTTTTGTGGTTTAAAAAATGTCTTTAACCAGTGACAGAATAATATTTACAAACACTCTCGCACCCATACATATACATACATATGTACGTATGCGATACAATAATGAGCTTCAAAAGGAAAATCATTTTATGAATGTGTGCGTGTATGGTATGTACGTATGTATTGGTAGAAAAATACAAATTAAGCCACATTATTATGTGCAAAATGAGCGGATGTATGTGTGCATGTGTGTAGGTGTGTGTATTGCGTGCGAGTGTGTGTTTGTGCATAAATGACCAAATAAAAGAATGAACCAGAGAACCACACACATCTCTGGTTTGTCACATGTTTGAAACACTTATAACGGAAAATATAAAATGGAAAATTGTGAAAGATGGTGGGACAAAGAGAGAGAAAGAGAGTGAGAGAGATAGATAGAGAGAGAGAACGTAATAGAGTAAAGTGCAGAAAAATTAAATAAAATCTAAATAACTAGAAGCAGATTTACAAACACAAACACAAGCTTTTATGTAAAAATCTAATGCATAACCTACACTCTGGTTAAATTAAATAAAAAAGAGATTTCTTTAAAATCAAGGCAAACCGTCACCTTTTAACATTATTTCGTAAGTTTCTTAGCTGAGCTGCAAAACAAATTCTACTACATCCTCTTGAAAGTAGACCTCTACTCTAATAGGCTATTATTTTAAAGCTCGATCAACTTGGTCGAGTCCCATAACTGTTGATTAAGATGAGAGAATAATTTTGATGCTTTTGGTGGACAAATTTTCGAATCCAAGTTAGGTCGGAAATTCATTTATACTATGTTCAGATATGCACTTTTATTGAGTCAATATTCGGTAAATTGAGTACAATATTTGAAGTGTTCAGACATAACAATATACGCAGTTCAGCTGCTTATTCAATATTCATTTGACAGCCGGTAAACAAAACAGCTGGTTGTTTCAACAACATTGTTTTTATTTTTTTTTTGTTTATCGTTGTTGACATTTGAGTTGTCAAATATCAACAAGAAGTGTTCGGTTAATTGTAATATGCGCACTGAACATACTTATGACAGTGCTGCATTTTAAGTTTTACTCAATATTATAACAATTTGCGTATTTATTGCGCAATAATTAATTGAAATTGATATTTAGCTCAATAATGGCGTTTATTGCGATTTACGCAATAAAGGTGTATATCTGAATAGCGTGTTAGATCAGATTAGGATACGAGCCTTTGGTGAACGCATTTTTAGACTCGAATTAGGTTAGCACAGAGTGCAGTTCTAGAGATACTTTCTTCATCAGCATTAAAAGTGAATCTAAAACTGAGTTAACCAGCCCTCCGTAAAACAGTTGATGAGCCATGAAAATGTATAGTAGCTACAGATATATTAAGGTTTCCTACGTACACACAGTCGCCGTAGTCTAGTAGGTAGTGAGGTCGTGGTTCGAATACAAACTCAGACGCCTCGAGTATAGCCACATATAGTCTAGCAAGTAGGGTGTTGGTTTATTAGACGTGTAGCCATGGTTCAAACCCCAGGCTTGGCATCTCCAACATAATAAAATAAGAAAAAATATATCTTCGCCGACTTCCTCTCAGCAGATTTCTGGAAAAACGCTGACAGTAAAATAAAATTGCACACACAACATAGGTGTTGTTGAGAAGCTAGTTTGTAATCTTGGCTACAGGGTTGTAAAGACCAATTAAGCAGTAAATAAGCTCATATATATACGTAAAGATTACGCTTAGCTGCTTTAAAAAAATTCCATATGAGCCATTCGAAATTTCTTTATAGAGTTGTGGGGGTTGCTTTTCGGATTTTGACGAAATAATCTATCAGCTCTGGTCACAAATTCCTCAGAAGGTGATTGCAACTGAATAAAATCATGTTTTAGATCTTCCCGGATTTTTACTCTGTTTATAGATCAAGGGAGGCGGCATTCGAAGAGTTCATGTACAAATTTGTACAATTGTCTGGCATAGATTACACATGTGACATGTGCAGCCCCTGCACTGAGCCACTTATTCAATGAGTTTGGTGAAGCTCGGTCAGTATAGGGAGTGTGCATAGCTGTGGCTTCACAACGGGCCACTATGCGTGCTCAAAGGAGATTTGGTAAATCAAAAAACTCTGGTAATAAATAAAATTGCCATAAAAAGTTTGTATTGCCTCTCTATATTGTATTATTCTAAATGTTTGACCGACCAGAAGGTGGTTAACCATGTGTTCTATAAATGTGCAGGACCTATTGATACGGGATACTCATGTCTAGGCATTTATCTCGTAAGTGATAGCCTTTGTATTACCAACCATTCAACATGACGTGAAATTATCATCAAAGTATGCAACGCTGAATATATTTACATAAGCAAGTAGTAAATACTCAGCGAAAAGGTGAGCAACCTTAACCCCTGAATGGGTGAATGAACTACCATTCTTTCTAAGAAGTAAAAACGAAATTTCATTACCACTTATCGTTTTAATGAACGTCCAAAAGCATTTACGTATACTCTTAAAAGACGATTTTTAACCCGAAGGTCGAGCTGGTATTAAACTATCTGTTTTAGTGTGACAATCCATAAAGTTTTTGTACCAGCAGCTGGTCTCTGTAGGCAATAGCACTCCTCAGTTTTCTTTTGGAAACACAACGCTGGATAGGACCTCTGGTAGGTTCTCTGGTAGACCCGTAATCTTTTTTTTTAATTCTTTCTCTTTCGCAATTGCTTCCCTATCAGAAATCAGTAATGAATATTTTTTTTCGCTACTCATAAGTACTCATGAAATTTTGAATATGAGTAAGTCAACAGTATTGAAATTCAACTATTCTGATTCATTCGTACTCACTACAACGTTGATTTATAAGTACAGTACAGGTTGCAATGAGTATGAGCACAACGTTGACATTAAACTCATAAGGTTTGAAATATGTTTGATTCTTAAACCTACTCATTTAGATTCATAAATTTAGAAAAATGCTTATAAGTACTCATAAATTCGAATTACTCATGATTCGAACCATTCATCAAAATTTACAAAAAAAAAAAGAAGAAGAAAAAAAAGACTAAGACAGCAACCAAAGCAAACACACAACCTTCTAGTGAGTACTGTAGTGTTCGTAAGCGAATTTTACTTATTTTGTGCTTTATGTAAATGTTGAGTAAAGGAGAATCGAAATCAACAACATCATAAGTATTGTTAAGTATGAGTACGGTGAGTACTTCAAACTTTTAATATGAGTAGTATGAGTATGATATTAAAATAAGTATGAATGTGTATAAGTATCAGAAATTATGAGTATGATATGAATCTACTCATCTTATTGAATACTTATTGCTGATCTCTGTTCCCTATGCAAATGATTGTCAGTGTGAAACAACATAAACACGTAACGTGCTTCTCGTTAAAATAGACTTCCAGCATAGAAAACAATTAACGGCGACATAATGAACAATCTCTTGTTCATTTTAATTTTAATTTTTTGTTGTTGTCGATTGTTGTTGTTGTTGCATTTGTTGTTTTCATTTAACTCAGTTTGTTTGTTATTTAAACGCAAAATCTAAATTATCAACAGCAACAATAACAGAACAGAACAGTTTGAGGCTGTATAAGTGGACAACGTTTGTGTTTTAAATGAAAACCAAGTTTTTTTATTTTTTTTGTTTTGGCCAACCATCACCAGATATACATAGTTTGTTTAGGACAAATATGTTGCCATATTACAATGGCTCTAGAAAATTTCTTTAAACATTTGAAAAGAATTTCAGTTCAGTTCAGGTCACACGAGAAAACATTCATGCAGGTAGTGTAGCTTCAATTTCATGCCAAAATCACCAGAGTAGTGTAGCCTCCTGGTCGTCTTGGACCATCTTAACTTGCTTGTCTTTGAAAATCTATTTTTCTCTTGTTTCATTCTCTGTGTGCCTCTCGTTCTTTTTAAATTCATTTAATTTAGAGTGTGCGTGTGTGTGTGTCTTTAGCTTTAGAACTCAACACTCGCTACAATTGTTTTCAGGGCCTGTTGGTCGGGGTGTGCTTCCTGTGATTCTTTGTTGTCTTGGCTTGGTATTCCAGAGAAAGATGAATGCGAGAATGTTTTCCAAATTAAATACACACTTGCAATTTACCAACAACAACAACAGCAGCTACCTGGGGATATAACTGCGCGTTGTAGTAGTGCGTTGTCTTTTGTAGTTTAATTACAGCTTTTGGCCAACTCAACTGTTTTTGAAGTATGTATTTAACGATGATTAAAACAAAAAAAAAGAAAGAGCCTTTGTTGCGTGGCATTATTGTCATACGAAACTCTAAAGGTAATGAAAAATTCATTTCATTTAAAAACTGCTGAAGAAAAATTGCGAAGTCAGTTGAAGTAGCTCTACACGATGTGTCTAAATTCTCGTAGTCCATTTTACTCTAAGAGGAACACAGAAATCTAGCTCAACAATACGTTACACAGCTCAATTTCTCAGCGAGTTTTAGTGAGACCCTGTCCGCTCTCCAGCAGTATATATATGGAATGTGTGTGTTCAGTTATTAGTTGTGGTTGGAGGTGGTGAACGGAATAGCTTATTGCTGATTTATTTCGTATCGATCGAACACATGAATTATTAGTCAGCTTAGGAGTTAATTTTCAGTGCAATGGTTTGTGCCCATACTATCGATTAACATCTTCCATTTGAAATCCTCCTAAATCTTTAAGTCCAGCTTGACAATCCAAAATCTTTGAAATGGCAATTATGCAATGGCAATGAGGCAATGAGCTATTAAATCAATGAATGTAGATTCATTGCTCTATGACAACATAGAGAACACGTGACACAATTATGGTCTTAACATGGCAGACTGAAGCACTCCTTAACTGCAAGCGATGCCTTTTTACGTGTAAATCCAATCAGTATTGAGCTGTAGAGGGTTAGTGTTTTAAACTTCTTTTGAGAAGCTAAATAATCCCAATATTTTAGTCGAAGTCTTAACGTTGTCCACTTTACTGAATACCATTGTACGACTCCGAATAACAATCTAATGGTAGTCCTAAACACAATACCCGTTAATCTAATGGCGAAAACGGTTGCTTTTAGGCTTAATGCTACGAGGTTTTGATATGGTGGGACATAAGGTCACTTCTCTATTTCGGTTTCACACAGAAAACATTCTATTGTCTTTCGTTTCCCGCTGTTCATGGTGATTTCCTTATAACAATACACCTTCAATTGGTGCTTTCTATACATACATACATAATTGGCCATTACAACCCTTCGTCAGGTTTACGGCCTAGCTTCTCAAAACCACTCATGTTGTGTGCGTTAATTTTATATGTGAGTGGCGGGACCTACAGTTTAACGTCGACTCCAAACGACAGATTTTTTGAGAAGCTTTTCATGGCAATTTTTACTCTCAGAGTTTTTGCCAGAAATCTGCTGAGAGGAAGTCGCCGAAGAAATACTTTTTGTACTTTTGTTTTTGATGTCTGGCCTGGGATTCGAACTCGGGCCTTTCGTCTAATAAGCCAACACACTACCTACTAGACCACGGCGACTTGCTTTCTATAAGCGTGCGTTTTTTCTTGACTGAAGTTATTGTTGTTTACAGGTTTTTTTTTTTTTTTTGGTGAACAGTGTTGTAAGTCGCCATGGTGTAATAGGTAGTATGTTGGCTTATTAGACATGAGGCCTCGGTTATAACCCTAGGTCAGACATTGACGGCTTCTTCTCAACAGATTTCTTGCAAAAAAATTTGAGAGTAAATAAAATTGCCATGAAAAGTTTTTCAGAAATCTGTCCACTTTAAACTGTAGGTCAAACAACTCATGTGTAAAATGAATGCAAACAAAATGAGTGGTGTAAGATGATTGCTCGTAATCCTGACCGAAGGGTTGTAATGACCAATTATGTACTATGAATTCGCCTCCTTATAGATAGCCAAGGTCTACCGAAGTCCTGAGTTGCTGTATGACTGAAGTCGCCATAGTCTAGTAGGTAGCGTGTAGGCTGGACACGAGCTCGTGATCATCTCACATCAAGCGAAATGCGAAAAAAATAATTCTTAAGGTCTTCCGGCAAAGGCTTGCCATGAAAAGTTTCTCAAATTTATTGTTCAGAGTCCACGTTAATCTAAGTAAGTAAGTCCTGCTACTCATAGATAAAATACACACACAACATGGGTGTTGTTGAGAAGTTAGGTTGTACTTCTGACTAATAAAGTTGCCGGACGTTTCTCAATCGTCAAAGTACTCTACTACGAAAATTTCAATACAAATTGGAATTACTATTTGTAGACTTTTTCCCGTGGTGATATATTTAATGAAAATAGAGTTAAAGGTTCATTTTATAACCAGAATACATAGACATACATATGTATATGTATAATTGGTCGTTACAACCCTTCAGTCAGGATTGCGACGTTACTTTTCACACCACTTATGTTGTGTGTGTTAATTTTATACATGAGTGGCGGGTCACCTAGAGTTTAAAGTCAATTCCGAACGACAGATTTTTGAGAAACTTTTCTGAGAACAAAAGAGTTCTTGAAGGAAATCTGTTAAGAGGAAGTCGCCTAAGAAATATTTTTCTAATTTTTCGTTTTGATAGAGATGTCTAACCTGAGGTTTGAACCGAAGCCTAATGTTTAATAAGCCAACATACTACATACCAAACTATGGCTACTTCAATTCGTACTTACGTAAGAAAAATTCAAGCCAATTACTTTCGTAAGGTGACTATCCTATGTCTTATCGGCAGAAACCTAGCAGCTAAGATGGCTTGGTGCGCTTACCATGGCTTTACCATACTAAAGTAGGATAAAATGAAGTATTTAAATATTTTATTGTTAACATTGCTTTAAAGTAAGCCTCGATTATTCATAAAACTTTCTCTTATTCCGGCTTTAAACTCTCTCTTACTTGTCCACATTCATTATCAAGGCAAAAAACGAATACGCATTATTCATTACCTAGAAAGAAATCAGAAAAAAACAAAACAAAATGAAAACAAAGAAAGGAAGAAAAATAATTCACAGAAGAAATCGAAATTTTCTTTCGAACACACAAACAAACCTTCGTAAATATTGGCAGGCCAACATGAAAATAATTGCCAGCCTTAACTAGTTCGGGATGCTTTAGAAACTCCATGTACAAGTTAATCAATTTACGTGTTGCCACTGAAAACCGAAGCCATTCGGAACTGTAAATTTGTGTACATAGCTGTGAAGAATTCCAAGTAATTTCATTGGCAAAATAGCAGGGCAAATAGATTTCCAAGACCATTACAAATAGGAATTGTAGCATGGAAAAGAATTGACCAAGATTCTCGGAAATGTTTAACTACACAAGGAAAGCAAAGAGGAAATTAGAAAACAAATAGGAAAAGAAAGAGAAATGATGGAACGAACCTTTTGTAGGCGATAACCACAGAAGCATAATATAAAGGCACTCAAAAAAATTTGCGATAAGGCATACGATGAGATCAGGCTCTCACATTGGCGTTTCATTCTGAATGCAAAAAAAAGAAGAAAATGAAGGGAATGTGTATGCTTCAAAACATTTACTACTTACCTTCTAATATTCTCATGATATTTGAAAACTTTTCGCAATTCTTTCACTATCTTTCTCTCGTCAACTGCCTTGAGCCTTAACAAACGCAAACCCAAGACACGATACAGCAGGGAAATGTGAAACAAGAAATAGCTGCCAATCATATCCATGCACACATTCGTCAAGCCGGTAACTCCAATGGCAAACACATTGTATACATAAGCAATCCAATAATTCCTTACATTTGTATGCCATTCAAAGGGCACCCAATAGGCAAAGGGCAACTGGTACTCTTCACTGAACAATACGCCAACTGAACCAGCTATAACGGTACATATACTACCGCCCAAGAAAACAATGATCACCAGACGAAATTGTTTCTGTTTGCGTTGCCACATCTCAAGCTCATCGCTGCTAATTAAAGTAAACGCCGAACTGTAAGCCAACTCGTTAATAAAACTCCATGCTGTTACGCTGTAGTGCCAAATATTGAACATTTTAACCACCAAAGCCAATTCCGTGAAGGACAGATAGAGTACATCCCCCGCCTGATCTAAGTCGGGTGCTAGAAACACGGCCATCCACATAAGGCCTATGTAGGTGAATGTAAAGGGCAGATGTATGAGTGTACGTTGTATGTATTGCCATCGCTGGTATTTAAGGAATTCATTTTCATCTTGGTATTCCTGTTTCCATTGCCACATGCCCATGATTTTCATTATTTTAAGCAGACCTCGAGCAGCTGAGATTCTATCGTTTCCATCTGCTTTACTTTGCTGTGCCGTGTTGAAGATTTCAAAGGAATTTTGCAAATCATTCTGCTGCCTATTACTGCTCTTCATGGCCAATACTATTTGGCTGTTCGGTGGCTTTTCCTATTGGCGTTTTCAATGTAATGTATTTCTCTTAACGCTGTTGTTGTAATTCAATTGGTTTCACTTTTCATTTCCTTTTGTTGTAGCGTATTTCCTTTACTTTGTTTAGTTAGAGCCAGCTTTCTCTCGTGTTGTTTGATTTGTATTGCGTTGCCCCTTTACACAAGTGGGCGGTATTTATAGTTTCAAAAATATTTCATTTCTTCGTTATTGTTTTTCTTTCGTATTTATTTTGTGATTTATTTCGTAATTATTGTAATTAATTATTTAATTACCCTGAAAATTATTTGTTTAAATTGTTTATGAGCACCACATCTCTTGTTGAGGCCACAAACCATTCTTAAATGAAAGGATTACACGCAATATGTATTAATATGTGTGGGGGAGGGGAGGAGTTGAAGTTTGCCATGTTATTGGTCGAGTTGCTGTAACTAAATTGTGGAAAAATTAATTCGAAAATTTACTCATGAACATACTTACATACATAATCGGCCATTACAATCCTTCAGTTAGGACGGCCTAGCTTCTCACACCACTCATGTTGTGTGCCTTAATTTTATAAATGAATGGTGGGACCTACAGTTTAACGTCGACTCTGAAGGACAGATTTTGAGAAACTTTTTCATGGCAGGCTTATTTACTCTTAGTGTTTTTGCTAGAAATCTACTGAGAGGAAGTCGCCGAAGAAAAACATTTTTTTTCATATTTCGTTTTGATGTCTGGCCTGGGGCTCGAACCCGGGCTTTTACGTCTAATAAGCGAACACACTACCTACTAGACTACAGCGACTTACATCCACTCATGAACACTCTATAAAAGTCCTTTATGAATAAGCCGCAGTCTAGTCGATACTGTGTTGGTTTATTAGACGTAAGGCCACGGGTCAAACCACAAATCATACATCTCCAACGAAATATCAAAAAATATTTCTTCGGGAACTATCTCTCACTAGATTTCTGGCAGAAACTATGAGACTGAATAAAATTTGCCATGAAAAGTTTCTTAAACAAATCCATCATTCGGAGTCGACTTTAAACTGTAGGACCCGCCACTCATGCATAAAATTAACACACACAACATAAGTGGTGTGAGAAGCTAGGTCATAATCCTGACTGAGGGGCCAATTATATATGTATGTTCATATCAGAGATCAGCAATGAATCGTTTGAATCGCTACTACAAATTACTCATAAAATTTTGAGTATGAGTGTGTCAACAGTATTGAGATTCAACTACTCTGATTCATTCGTACTCACTACAATATTGGTTTATAAGTAAAGATTGCAATGAGTTGACATCAAACTCATAACATTCGAAATATGTTTAATTCATACAGATTCATAAATTTAAAAAATACTTACAAATACTCATAAATGATTCGAGTGATACGAATTATTCATCATAATTTATAGTCTTAGTTGTTGTTGCATTTACAAAAAAAGAAGAAAGAAAAAGGCAAAGACAGCAAGCAAAGCAAACACACAACCTTCTTGTGAGTATTGTAGTGTTGGTACGCGAATCATATTTATTTCGTGATTCTTGTAAATGTTGAGTAAAGAAGAGTCGAAATCAACAACATCATGCGTATTGCTAAGCATGTGTACGATGAGTACTTTAAACTTTGAATATGA
The DNA here is from genome assembly GCA_930367235.1 of Sarcophaga rosellei. Lineage (NCBI taxonomy): Eukaryota > Metazoa > Arthropoda > Insecta > Diptera > Sarcophagidae > Sarcophaga > Sarcophaga rosellei. The sequence continues at coordinate 14,952,767 of OV884017.1, forward strand.
GTAGTATGAGTATGGGGTACATATGTACGAGAGGTCAGCAATGAGTATTCAAAAAGATGAGTGAAGTCGAATCATACTCATAATTTCTTTAATATCATACTCATACTACGTATATACATACATACATAATTGGCCATTACAACCCCTCAGTCAGGATTACGGCCTAGCTTCACACACCACTCATGTTGTGTGCGTTAATTTTATACGTGAGTGGCGGGACCTACAGTTTAACGTCGACTCCGAACGACGGATTTTTGAGAAACTTTTTCATGGCAGGTTTAGTTACTATCACTATTTATTTCTGGTTCCAGAAATCTGCTGAGAGGAAGTCGCCGAAGAAATATTTTTTGTTTTTCATATTTCGTTTTGATGTCTGACCTGGGATACGAATCCGGGCTTTACGTCCAATAAGCGAACACACTATCTACTAGACTACGGCAATTTCAACACCATCTATGTTGTGTTAATTTTATCCATGAGTGGTGGGACCTACAGTTTTTAAACTGTTCGATTCCGAACGACAGATTTTTGAGCAACTTTTCATGCCAATTTTATTTTCTCTCAGAATTTTTGCCGTAAGACTGCTGAGAAGAAATCGCCGAAGCAATATTTTTGCGTACATCGTTTTGACGGAGATGTCTGGACTGAGGTTTGACAGACACAACCTAATAGACTACGGCGGCTTCATAGCAAACATTCCTGGCTTATTTTTGAAAATATTTTGAAGGGCTTAGATACTACTCCATCATGACAAACAAAGCAGACGTAGTTTTAAAACTGTTGCCTTTAGTTTGATTATGTTCGATGTAATACTTTTGACCAAAAGAGCTATTCTTGCACATTTTTTTTTATTGGGTAACGAGGACAAAAGGTTGTTTAATTTTCATGATATTTTCTTTACATCAGCCTTCATTAAATCAATTATTCTGATAATAATTATAAAATATTAAAGCTTTCCCTTTAAAAAATTATAAAATATCTCCCCTCTTAATTGATCAAATCATTCTCAACTCAGCCGCGTTGCGAAATTAAAACTTTAGAGAAATTCAATCTTTTTTATTCGTACCTTTTTTGACTGTCAAAATTTTTAATTACCGAAAATATTGTGGCTCCCTTTTCTTAGCGTTGGTGGCAACGTACTATACTCGACTCTTTTGAATAACACGAGCACAGACACGAACACCCGCACAGGCTACAAAACTTTTCTGCTTCATTGTTTAACTTTTTCATGAAATTTTCAATCATAATTAATGCTTCGGCTATAACTTTGTAAATATGTGTGTGTATTTGTGTGGATGTGGGTGTCAGTGTTTCTATGAATTTGTTGGCGTGTGTGTGTGTGTGGGTTATTAAGGATACTTTAAGTTATTTTCTGTTCCAAGTTTGTTGTTATTATTTATGGAGAGGATGCACACCTATACATACATCTCATTACTCAAATACTAAAGTTTGTTTATTTATAACATTACTGTGCTGTGTTGCTGTGTGTTATGTTGTTGTTGTTATTATTATTTGTTATTTGTACAAATTTATACTCAAAAGTTTGCACTGGAAAGGGATACCAAAAGTAACCCAGAGAGAGAGAGAGAGAGAAAGAGTTAGACTGACAGTGTATGTTTAAATGTGTACTGTTTGTGTTGCGTCTTTTATGTTTATTTATTATTACGTTTGAACAATAATTAGAATGATTTTAATGACTATTAATTGCTTTCCCTAATAATTGTTAATTACATTTCATTGGGCACACTACCACTACCATCACCACAGTAAATTGTATGTGTGCTGCGACTACAACTGCTACTTGTACTTGTTGTTTTTCTAACTGCTGCTCATATCGTTATTTTCCTTGTTTTACAGTTTTTTTTTTCCTCTTCAAACATTTCAAAAACAATCAAACGTTTACAAAATAATTTAAAAGTTTGTAATTGCTTAAGTCAGTGTAAGTGTGTGATAGCAACATGGTGGTATTTATACCCTACATTCGATACATTTGATCTATAATAGGTTTCCATATTATAGATTGGAATCTTAAAAATGAGTTCATTATGTGAAGAATTCTCTCATACATACATACATAATTAGCCATTACAACCCTTCAGTCAGGATTACAACCTAGCTTTACACACCACCTATGTTGTGTGTGTTAATTTTGTTCATGAGTAGCGTGACCTATAGTTTACAGTCGACTGCGAACGATAGATTTTTGAGAAACTTTTCATTGCAAATTTTTATTTAGCCTTAGAGTTTTTACCAGTAGGCTGCTGAGAAAAAGTTGCCAAAAGAAATATCTTTTCATCATTTTCGGCGTCTTTGTGATCATATGACTGGTAAAAACTAATATCCATCCATTTTTGCATGACCGAGCTCTTCGCTCCTAGCATGAATCCAGTAAAATACAGTTAAAAAGTTGTACCATTGTCCGTATGCCTAAATCGACATCAACCCAGCCTAGCACGACATAATTCTCCGATCCTAGCTAAACTCTCTTATAATTGTATCAAAAAGGAAGTCGCCGGCCCTTTAATTATATCAGGCAACATAGCTCTAAAATCGATTCTAAAGAAACACGAGGACTACATACACATACACGTACATACATAATTGGTCATTCCAACCCTTCAGTCAGGACTACGACTTAACTTCTCATACGAATTATGTTGTGTGTGTTAATTTTATACATGAGTGGTGTGACGTACAGTTTAAAGTCCCATAGTTTTTGCTAGAAATCTGCTGCGAGGAAGTCACCGAAGAAATATTTTTTCATATTTGGTTTTGTTGGAGATGGCTGACCAGAGGTTTGAACTGAGGCCTTATGTCTAATAAGTCAACACACTACCTATTAGACTACGGTGACTACTACTGAGGTCTACAATTTACACAAAGAGATGTGTCTTTCCGCCTTACTAAGCAATTTGTACTTACACGCCGTCATCACTATGCTATGCTATCATATGAGAGTACATTCCTTACGCTCTTCAGGGTGTTCATCTTCTAGAATAATTTCATATCTAAAAAGAAAAGAAGGCACCTATCCCCAGCAGAAAGCTTTGTCCCGATCTCGTTCAGCTTAAACAGTAAAAACTTCTTCAATTTATATCGCCATAGTAGTCAATTTTATGTCAAAGTCTTTTTCCATGACGTCCATAAAGAAAATTTTCTAAATCTTCAAACTGCGTAAGCTCACTCACTTATATGGTCGGTAAAAATTTCCCCGGGGACCATAATTTCTTTCTCTTCCATATAAGTCTTGTACTGCGGTTCTGTCATCAACTGAAAATAAAACTTTATCAGAAAATTCTCCATGATTGAGGATGTTTTGCGAAACATTTTTTTTTTTTTGGAACAATGAAGTGCTTATAAGCACTCTCCATTTTAATTTCGAATTTCAGTGAAATTGGACTTTAAATCTCTAATAACTTGACACTTCGAAGATGCTTAGTGCCATGTAACCATAATCGGTATGTATTTGGACCAGATATCAGCAACGAATTGTTTTTTCGCTACTCATAAGCACCCATCAAATTTTGAGTATGAGTGAATCAACAATATTGAAACTCAACTACTCTGATTCATTCGTACTCACTACAACATTGATTTATAATTACAGGTTGTAATGAGTATGAGTACAACGGTGACATCAAACTCATACCATTCGAAATACGTTTGATTCATACGCGTACTCATTCAGATTCATAAATTTAGACAAATACTTATAAATACTCATAAATGATTCGAGTGATTCGAATCATTGATCAAAATTTACAGTCTTAGTTGTTGTTGCATATACAACAAAAGGAGAAAGAAAAAGACAAAGACATCAAGCAAAGCAAACACACAACCTTCTAGTGAGTATTGTAGTGTTCGTACGCGAATCATACATATTTTGTGATGCTTGTAAATGTTGAGTAAATGAGAGTCGAAATGAACAACATCATACGTATTATTAAGTATGTGTATGATGAGTATGTACTTCAAACTTTGAATATGAGTAGTATAGGTTAGGTTAGGTCGGAGTGGTAGCTCTGATATCACAAAGCTCACTTGAGCACGCATAGCGGCCCGTTGTGATGCCACGGGTGAACGCAGGCCCTGTACTAACCAAGTTCCACCAAAATCTGAGAAAAGGAGGAAGTTGGTCAGCGCAAGGTCTGCACATGAGTAGTATAAGTATGATATTAAAATAAGAAATTATGAGTGTGATTCGAATCTACTCATCTTTTTGAATACTCATTGCTGATCTCTGATTTGGACCTTACATACATAATTGGCCATTACAATCCTCCACTCAGGATTACGGCCTAGCTCAACACCACTCATGTTGTGTGTGTTAATTTTATAATTGAGTGGCGGTACCTACAGTTTAAACTCTTTTTGGACCTTAAACTCTCTACCAACGAAGTGAATTTAATTTACCCCGTGAACCTTAAGAGATGCTTGGGTTACACGGAACTATTAACAAGTCGACCATGACCATGAACAATTTCTCTTTACTTTTAATATCACAAAATATTGATGTTGTTGTTGTTGTTATTGTTATTTTCATTATTTATTGTATAAACAATTAAATCTTAACCAACCATAAACGTACTTAACAACAAAAAGAAGAAGCACCCAACAAGTACGGCCACAAATGTACGCTGAACATTAACAAACAATTATAAAGCACAACCAAAAAATTAATAGCAACAACAACAGCAGCAACAACAACCACAACAACAACAACAACAAGGACAACAACAATAATAGAAGTGGTATTATTATTTATAAGACATCAAGGATTAATTTCAAAGTAATTATAACAAATAAATAATTATTATTGTTGTTGTTGTTGTTCATTATTTACTAACAAATGAAAAAATATTTGAAATTTTCCAACATTTTCAATTTTGTTGTTGTTGTTGTATTTTTGTAATTATTTTGTAAAATCTTTCGGTATTAAATTCATAAGAAAATAATTCAATTACAAGCACAAGTTCACTCGGTTAAATAGATTCTCTCTCTGATGATAGTCATCGATACGAAGAAAAAAAAAACAAGAAGAAGAAAAATCTAAAAGAACAGTTAAAAAAGAAAATCTAAAAATTTCTTCTTTCTTTAGTTTCGTTTAATTATTGTGGAAGAAAAATTTAAAAGTTTTTTTTTAATAAAACAAAAGAAAACAATTAAAAATAAAGAAAATATAACATTAAATGGGAGAACAAGAATTTAAGCAAAGTAGTCTTAAACGGCATTGAAAGAAACCACAACAGAGGAGAGATAGAGAACGATGAAGTTATAAACACATAGACGGCAGATGTTCCAAGGATAGAAAGCTGTCAAGTTTAGAATACATGTGTTTATATGAAGGCAAAACAGAAATAGCCAAGACAACAACCGAAATTTTTTCTGCCCAACTTAGCCAAATTTCTATTTCTTGTGACCAGCTATGTTTGTTTTTATGGATAATAATGTCCTGGTAATATTATGGCCATATCCTGGAATTCAGTATTCCATTACTATTTATTACAGTATCCCACAAGGAACAGTAGCAATGTATGTATGTATATGGACGTAAATGGTGATCTTAACATCCCTTGCGAAAGGTTCTGTCCTTTAATTTTGACAGCCAACTGGATACATTGCTTTACATTTTTGCTGTAACCTGAAAATCGAATGCCAAAAATCGAGATTCGAACCCGGGTTTTACCTCTAATAAGCCAACACACTGCCTACTACACTACGGTGACGCATAGTTCAGCTAAAAAACGAAAAACTGCCTGCAGTGCATTGTGTGTGATCCACTGGTCAACTGTGCACCGGACGTACATATATCACGCAAAAATATAAGACCTTGGGTTTGATTTTTATGTTTCGCGAGCACATTATATTGAAGTGCAGGGGGAAGACAGCAAAAAGCAAGACCTAATGCGGCAGTGCTGTAATGAGTCAATAGAGTTGAATACTCTACCGTCATTAGTGTAAGTATCTGCGCCCTCTCCTGTACTCAAACGTGAAGCTCATAATTGATTCCTGGCATCGGTCCATACCTGTGAATTGTATTCTATTTTCGAACACGATATAAGAGGTTAGGAGATCGGAGGGGATGAAGAATTTCTTGCACTTGAATGCTTCTTCCGATGCTTGAATAATATGTTGGCATCTGACTCTCTTATACTTACAACACCCGTAGCTACAGAGGACGTAGTTTTTGTTGAGTTTGTGTGTCTGTAAATAACATTGGGTCCATCGCGCGGGCATTAAAATCAATTCTATTCATATGACCCCCATTCGGAGGTTGATTATGTGTGTAGAGCCGCAAATTTGCCTCTCCCAACTTATGGGATAAACTAAACTCCTCTTTCTGAGAGTAAAGCCAATAGGCTTTAGTAACTGAATTGTATATTTCACAAGCTGATGGTTTATCCGACTTGTCACAACCTTGGATATATTGCTATAGTCAGTAGTCAGCTGGACCATTATGCGGAGAAGTTAATTGTCACTGTAGACATCGAGGAACATCCTGAAAATTATCTGGGCAATAGGCTTAGAGAAGATCTTATAGGGATATTCTATTAAGTTTGAGGGGAGTACAAAAAATGGTATGCTTGCAATACTATGACACCTATTTACGACAGTAAATTTCCTTTTTAGGAATTAATGTTATATTGACAACCTTCCAGAATAAATTTAATTTTGTTACACAGTGTTACTGCTAATACAAGTATTTTTTAGAAACTTACCGGATAAAAGTTCTCCAGTTAGTAAACTAGTGAAAGTGATCTAGAAATCCCTTTAATTTTCCAACAATTCCCCAAAAATTTCTTATAAATTCCTTCACTTAAAAATTGCTTTCTTTATTTTCTTTTTTTCCTAATTCCAGCTGGCAATACTTAGTCAAACATTATCCCGTTTCATCACAACCTCTGGCTATATTTGTTATTTTCCTAGGACTATGGGCCTTAGGCTATGTTTTAATGCCCGATTATGCCGTACCGCATACTGTCATTATGCGCATTGCTTTCTTGTTTGTGGGTGCCCAAATATCTGGCATATTGGTGACATTCCTTAAATTGCCTGACATGTTGGGCATGCTATTCTTTGGCGTACTGTATACTAATGTGGGTTTGGCTGATTTCAGTGGCTATCAAAAGTTGGAGGCTTTTCTCAGGTAATTGCATGCAGAATCAAACTGTCTTTAATAAATGATTTTCGTTTTCTATCCAATGCTTCTGATACTTTAGGGAAATGGCTTTAATTAATATAATGCTGTTGGCAGGCTTAGGTTTGGATGCGGATGCCTTTAAGAAATTATGGTTTATGATATTGCGTTTGACGTTGATACCCACCATAGCTGAGGTGACTATAATAGCGGTTTTGGCTCATTTCCTATTGAACATGTCCTGGCTATGGGGTATTCTATTGGGGTAAGTATTGAATTTCTTAAAACTGTAAACTTTAATTAACAATTTCCAATGCTATTCATATGCTTAAGCTTTTTAAGGCATAAAGTCTCGTTAGCAGCATGTAAAATAAATTCAAAATAATTACAGTGCTGTGCAGTGGTTAAAGTCTCATAATTTCTACTCTTAATTCCTCAATTGCAGTCATTCTTTAGCACTTAGCACTGCGTTGTTTCACACAATTATTAAATATGCGAAAATCATAAAAGTAAATGAAAAATAGGGAGGTGGAGGGGGCCATTTAAAGGCGTTTTATTGTTTGAAAAATTTTTGTTCTTTAACTGCTGCCTAAGGAATATTTTAACGTATGCTTATATTAGGTACGGCTAAAGTTGCTGCCCATTTGGTTTGACACTTTTGTGTGCTCAACAATTTTATTTGCAGTTTAAATGCAAGAGCTTTAGCATGTTATACTCCCCTTTATGTATGCTACACTACACAGCATGTGATTAAAAACTAACTAACCTATGCCCCTTGAATTCATTCAGGTTATTTTTTTTTTCAAAAGAAGGCTGAATAATAAAACAATACTAAAGAGGTTCTAACTTCAATTTAATTGCGCCTGATTTTTTTCTGTAGCGGGGGGGAACGAAGATGGGAATATATTACTGGAACGAGAGAAGTTAACATGGTATGATGACCTTTATCACCATACATGGAAGTTGTATTGGTTTTTTATGCAATTAGCAAGTAAAAGTTTGCCACTAAAATGTCGGACGTACGGAAGTTAGAGAATCTCTTACACATGGTTTGTGTCTTCACTAAGTTATGCTGTATTTTGAAGTCCCTGCTTTTTATCATTTACTGTTCCATATTGAAGCCTTTAAATAATGTGGACTGGTTTTTATGAAGTTGCTAGCATAGCTCTCTAGTTTATCTTGCGAGTAGCTTTTACAAAACATCTCCATTGTTTCCTTCTTCTTCGTATTGTTACGTTTTTACCTTTTTAAAAAACGTTTAAAATATGAGTTCGTTGATTGCAAACAAAATAAAAATAAATATGTGTTTAGTTTCAATTAAAGTCTTTATTGTTCGCACTACTTTTGTGTGGCACTGTCCACACTTGACGACTACAACAATAATTGCCTGCTTACAATGCAGATATTTTAAACGGCGATCTTCAAACCACGACTCTTTACTTCGCACGCAACGCATCTTCACACAAGACTGACTGAATTCTTACTACTTGTTGTCTGCTTTGTCTTGCCTTTTTATATGCCCACGCAAACAGTCTGTTAAACGTTCATGAAGTAGAAAGTTCACGGTTTCGCCTTCTTGAGAACTCTATCGCTACTTCATTGTTACTTGTGTATTTGGTTCATATTGCTTGTTGTTGCGTTCTCGTTTCACATCAGTGTGAAAGACGTTGTTGGTTTACTTGCAACAAGTTCGTTGTATTTGTTAGTGTAGCTATTGTTAATCATGTTAATGTTAAACGATGTTAACTTAAGCGACTATCATCATCCTTGCTTATTTAGTCGTACTCATTTTCAAGAGAGGGCTCTGCATGATCTCCAACGATGTTTGCTGTTGATGTTATACTCTTTGGCAGTCCAAACAATTTTCTAACCATGATCGACCTTTCTCGGATTGTTGCAGTTTTTAATTAAGCGCTTTATTTACAACGTCACCTCACCTCTTTTCTATCGGACAGATATTAGGTTGGTAACCAGAGATCAGCAATGGATCGTTTTTCTGCTACTCATAAGTACTCATGAAATCCTGAGTAAGAGTGAGTCAACAGTATTGAAATTCAACTGCTCTGATTCGTTCATACTCACTACAGCGTTGATTTATAAGTACAGGTTGCAATGAGTATGAGTACAACGTTAACATCAAACTCATAACATTCCAAATATGTTTGATTCATGCGCCTATTCATACAGATTCATAAATTTAGAAAAATACTTATAATACTCATAAATGATTCGAGTGATTCGAATCATTCATAAAAATTTACAGTCTTAGTTGTTGTTGCATTTGCAAAAACAGAAGAAAGAAAATTACAAAGACAGCAAGCAAAGCAAACACACAACCTTCTAGTGAGTAATGTCGTGTTCGTACGCGAATCATACTTATTTTGTGATTCTTGTAAGTGTTGAGTAAAGCAGAGTCGAAATCAACAAAATCATGCGTATTGTTAAATATGAGTATGATGAGTACATCAAACTTTGAATATGAGTAGTATGAGTATGATATTAAAATAAGTATGAATGGGTATAAGTATCAGAAATTATGAGTATGATTCGAATCTACTCATCTTTTTGAATACTCATTGCTGATCTCTGGTGAGAACGCGATTTTTGGTTCCACAGTACAATATTTAGAACACATGGAAAAAATCGCCGATATCTTAGAAACGAAAGTCTACTCAATTCAAGTTAAACAGAGAGTATAACAGTCAGTCACCCATTATTTCGAATGTTATGAGTTTAATGTCAACGTTGTACTCATACTAATTGCAACTTGTAATTATAAATCAATGTTATAGTGAGTACAAATGAATCAGAGTAGTTGAATTTCTATACTGTTGACTCACTCATACACAAAATTTCATGAGTACTTATGAGTAGCGAAAAAACGATTCCTTGCTGATCTCTGGTGAAGCAATACCTACCTACCATACAGAGATATGTGAAAATCTTTTACTTGCTTCTGCTTATGTTTTGTTTGTGTATACGCCCTCTATCCGATACTATAAATCTCAGATAATAATTAAAGAAATACATGATATGGTACCCCTATTAAATCAAAATATAGTTCCACTGTGCAACTGTGTTGAGTTCTTTAAAGCAAATAATTGAAACGGCATGGTTGCCAATAAAACGTTAATTTTCTACACACTGTACACTGTGGTACACGATAAAACTTTAAGTTTCACTCATGCATACACAGAAATGCAATAACAAAATATGAAAGAATCAGACATACATATAAGGACATGGGCGTTTTTATATGAGTGTAGCTAAGTTGCTCATAATTTTTTTCGTATGTACGTTTTTGTTGGTGTTTTTTTTGTGGCACAAAGTGAAAGCCACTAAAAATTTTTGCTCATACACTTATTTAGAGGACTTGCAACAGCAAATTTTACAAGAAAATATTCATGTTAAGCCCCTACACTTACACAGAATTAACATTTTTATTGTACAACGAGAGCATGCATACACATACACACAGGATGGAGGCGGTGAAGGATGAAATGAAAGAATGATAATGAAGTGTATGTAGATGGCATTTTGTTGTACTCATCTTGGTGGTGGTGGTGTTGGTGGCACAGCAAAATGGCGAAATAAAATGTCGCATGTTTTGCTCTCTCTCCCACTCTCTCTCTCTCTCTCTCTCTTTCTCTCTCTGTATTGTAGTTGGAGAGGTCTTAACGCTAATGACACTAGAATTTTTAATTTTCTAGTCCTTAGAATGTGCTACCATAACAGCAGCAATAGCAGTAGCAACCGAAGCAGTCATAGCAACTCTTCAATCTATAACCGTAAAAATTATAGTTGCAAACATTATAACGGAGGTTTACTTGGCAGTGTGTGTGTGTGTGTGTGGTGGTTAGAGTGCTACAACTTAACGTTGCCATCTTAGGCGTCATCGTTGTCATCCGTTTTCATACTTAATGATGGTCGTTGACGTTCATTTAAATGCCACTGTTTGAGTATCTATGGGGCATGCCTCATCACCACTTAAACATACCACTCACACACTTACTCACTCACTCAGCTACTCATTTACATGCATTTTTACAAATCGAATAGTAGGCAAAGGCAGGTACTTTCTCGTTTTTTTTTTGTGTAATTTTAGACACTTGAAGTTAAAATTTTTGCTTCTTCAAGAGCATTTGTGGCGTTTTTCTTTAATAACTCATAAAAATGCGTCCATCCATGTATTTAATTGAATTGTTATTCATAAAATATGATTGCTTAAGAAACTAAAAATTGCTTTAAATTATTTTGTATCAAAAAAAAAAAAAGAAAAAAATTAATAGTTCATTAGCGTTATACTGCTACAAGTCAAGGATGAGCTACTAATTTAACGGATCATTGATTTTGGTATCCAAATTTATGGTCAGAGGGTTGGTAAGAAATTAAATGAGGAAAGACAAACTATTTTACGTTATAAATTTTTAAACATGGAGCGTTAGAAACGATAAGCAGCTTAACTTACCATTTAACATTGAAGAAAACATTTGTGATATGCTAGTGGATTACAATAGAATTATCCCCCAGAGCCGTTCGCCTAAATAATAGACTCTAAAAATATACCCTTCTTCCGTTTACCGGTTTCTAATGGCAATAGTTTTGACAAGTTAAGATAAAAATAATCCAGAGATACAAAGTCTAGTGTTGCTTAAGATTGTTTGGAAATGATTACTGATTACTATCTTATACTATACAATACTATACTATACTGTACTATACTATACAATACTATACTATACTATACTACACAATACTATACAATACTATACTATACTATACTATACTATACTATACTATACTATACTATACTATGCTATACTATATTATACTATACTATGTTATACTATACTATACTATACTATACTATACTATGCTATACTATGCTATACTATACTATACTATACTATACTATACTATACTATGCTATACTATACTATACTATACTATACTATACTATACCATACTATCCTATACTATACTATACTACACTATACTATACTATACTATACTATACTATCCTATACTATACTATACTACACTATACTATACTATACTATACTATACTATCCTATACTATACTATACTACACTATACTATACTATACTATACTATACTATACTATACTATACTATACTATACTATACTATACTATACTATACTATACTATACTATACTATACTATGCTATACTATGCTATACTATACTATACTATACTATACTATACTATACTATACTATACTATACTATACTATACCATACTATACTATACTATACTATTCTATACTATACTATACTATACTATACTATACTATACAGTACGTATTCATCAAGGACAAACCATTCGTTTCACATGGCGAAGGCTTGGAAATTTCAAAGCCTGAAATATGAAATATTCATAGGACGATATGAAACGACGATACATACAGTGAGCGTAAAATGAAACGGTACACTATGAATAAAATTCTAACAATCACCAAACTAAACTTTTACCATTTAAGGAGAGTGCCCGAAAAAATTTGATATTTCGAAATTTTTTGTAATTTTCTTTTTTGTTTCAGTTTTAAAAACTGGCAATGAAAACAATTTTAAAATAAAAATAACGGTAATTTAACAAGACATAAATTGGCTTCATGGAAGTTGTTCGCAGGACTTCACATAGCCTTTTTACTTTACTTAGTATCTTAAGTTGAGAATAATTTTAACACGATGGATTTTAAAATCTATTTTTTTTCAAATAAAAAATGGCACGAATTTAACATTTTCTTTATAATATCGGCCTCAATTTTTTGTGCCATTTCTCTTTCCAGTCTCGTTATTACCGCCGTATCTCCCAATGTCGTCGTGACGGTCATGTTAAAACTGAAAGAAGAACGTTTGGGCCTGAACAGTGGCATTCACACGCTTATCTATGCCATGACCACCTGTAATGATGTCGTTGCCATTTTCCTATTCGGTGTATTTTGTGGTGTCATCTTTTCAACGGGTAATTACTTTTGAAATTATATCCTTCTGGCCATCATATGAACATGAAATTCATTTTGCAGGCTCTTTAACTGAACAGATTTTACAAGGCCCCATTGGCATTGGTATTGGTATCGTATTTGGCAGTGTTTATGGTATTATGTTAACGATGGTACCCTCGCGTAATTCGGTAAGTAATTTTGATTTTCATTTACTTCTCTCTCCTCTCTTTCTATGCCTTTAGTTATGCTTCATTTTCTTGTTTCAAAAAGAAAATTTACTCGCCTTAAAAGATGTTAAACATGGTGGTGTATTGTGTTATTATAATAGTGTATATGTATGTGAGTGCCTTTGTGTGTGTGTAATGTTAAGAAATTGAGTTGTAAAATTTATTTTTATTGCATATTTTGGTCATAAATGTTCACAGCTTTTTACTAAAATACAACAGCAACAACAACAACTACAGCCTCTACTCTACTACTACATACTGCTGCTGTTTTTGCTGCTGCTGTAGCAGCCAATATATCTGTGCAGAGAGTTTGAATTTTGTGCCTGCCACTGTATCCTTTAGAAAAATAAGCATGAATGCATGCAAATACTCGCGGTATTCAACAATGTACACGCAATACAAGTAATATAAACAGCGAAATTTTAACTTGTGTTCGACGTACATGTGTGTGTATTTGTAATACGTATGGCCGTAGTAAAAGTCTATACGTTCGTCTGACTTTTACTAAATATTTGAAGAGAGTATTCCTTTTTTATGGCGAATAAAAATATTTTTGCATATGCTGATTTGCAATGCAGACAATACAAGGAGAGGACTCTTTAAAATGGCAACGGGTTGTTCCATTTGGATAGGGACTGTAGTTTCGCTAAGGCTGAGGTAGTTTGGAGCGTGATATTTCATATGTCATCAACTCATCAGCAGATTTTTTCCCGACGGTAAAATGACTCAATTCATTGACGTCAATGTGGACAGTGGAGTAGTAACATATAAGTCCCTACTAGATTATACGAAGCATAACTTTACTTATTTAATTGTTTATTACAACGCTTTAGTCGGGATTACACCCCTACGTTTTAGGGACGCAACCTACAGTCTAACGTCGACGCCAAACGACAGATTTTTGAGAAAATTTTCATGGCACTTTTATTTCACTCTCCGAGTTTTTGCCGGAAGGCTGATGAGAGGTAGTCGCCCACGAAATATTTGTTTTAATTTCGTCTTGTTTGAGATATCTGAGTTGGAGTTTGAACCACCGGGAGCTCTTGTCTAATAAGCCAACACATTACCTTCTCGACACAGCGACTTCTTGGTAGCCTTAGACATCCAGGCGTTAGGCGGAAGTAATGGCCATCTACCGAGCCGCATAATGGATTCTCGCATATGGTATACCTTTCACCCGCATCTCGATCTTTTCTGATAGCCAAGCTTCTATAAAGTCTCTGATAAACGTTGTCGCCGCTGCCTCAACCTTCTTTCTGGGCGCTTCAGTGTCACACTTATCTGGGTCCCCGGACACTGTGACATTCCAGGAAACTGCAGAGCTGACGAGCTAGCCGGGGCTGGCGCACTACTTCCGGAATCCTATTCAATCAACTTAGGCATGCCACTTACCTCGTTTAAACTGGCCATTGCGCGGAGATTCTTCCGAGACGCCAACCTATCCTGGATCAATGAGGAGTCCAGCTTCCCCGCTGGGCTCACTTGGCCCTCATTGGATAGAAGGCGCACCAACCAGTTACTTGGACTTGGTCGTAACATTATCTCGATCACAGGTCACTTACAGGTCACTGTGTTATAGGTAGACACCCGAAAAGAATGCGGCTCCCATTTAACGATTTCTGCCATGGGTGCAGATCCGCTGAGGAAGAGGAGACTGTTGTCCACTTTCTTTGTCAATGCCCATCTATTGTGAGGTGCAGATATAAGTTATTTGGCTCTCCGACCCTTGTCAGTTTGACGCAGCTATCGTCCATTGATGTCAAGGATATAGCCCCGTTTATCAAGCTTTCTGGCTGGTTTTCCAGTGTGGGATAGTCGTGCTTTTGATGTGCAGTTTGCGCTGACCAACTTCTCCTGCCCTAGTTCGGAGGAACTTGGTCAGTACAGGCACTGCGTTCATCTGTGGCGTCACAACGGGCCGCTATGCATCCTCAAGTGAGCTTAGGGTATGAAGCTACCACACTAACCTAACCTAACCTAACCTAGACATCCACAAAACACAGCCATCTTACTCGGTTTTCTGCTATTTTCTCGCACCTTACTGGCTTAGATCTTGAAAGACACTGCATCTTCAACAATTCTTTGCTCTCTACGATATCATTGAGCTTCCTTCTAATAATACGGCTGATCCACCTTGTATTCCTACATTTAATTGGCATGAGTTTACAGTTTTTGTTGATTAAGATCCTGAATGTTGTGTGTGTTAATTTTATACATAAGTGGCGGGGGACCTACAGTTTAAAGTCGACTCTGAACGACAATTTTTTTTTTTTGAGAAACTTTTCACGGAAATTTTGGAGATTTTGATAGAAATCTGCTAAGAGATAATCGCTGAAGACATATTCAAATTTCGTTTTGTTGGAGCTACCTGGCTTGCGGTTTGAACCGTGGCTACAATGGCTCCTATGGCTTCCAAGCAAAGTTTTCTTATATTTTGTCAAATTGCAGGAGGATTAAGCATGAGTTTCATAATCGTTTATTTTGATATCGAAAAACCTCTGGCAACATGACAACATTACTTTAATTCCCACAGGGTAATTGCTGTACTCGTATGATTGCAACTCTGCAGATACACGACGATTGATTGCTAAGCCTAAAAGGCGACTCTACTTTTTGCTCATACTCCATATGATTTCATTACTTTAAATCTCTGTATTCGACTGTATCGTTTACATTGTCTACTGGAGTTTATTTTTTAGTTCTCTCGCATATATTTTGCTCCTACATGGGCAACTTTAATGATGCTTCTTCTTCTTCTGCTGCTGCCGCCACCAATATTTCTGTTTCCAGCACCAGTAGCTGCTATTTGCTGCCATAGCTGATAATGACGTTTCTGTAGTTGCTAGTGTTGTTGGTAGTGTTCGTTATATTTTTTGTTGCTTTTTATGAGAAAAAAGAAGGAATTTTTATGTTTATTACACTGCTTATGGCTGAGTTTCTAGCCATTCTTGTTAATGGTGCGCATAATCAAATGAGCTGGTGAAAACAGCGTAAAAGAAGCGAAAATTCCTGTTACCGATATAATGGGGCAAATAGTGGCAACAGCAGGACATACTTTATGACAAGCACATGCAGTTTAACATACACACACATTCATACACACGACTACTACACGTTTGATATTATTTGTAAATTTTCAATGTGTTTCCCCAAAATACTTAAGCAATCGGTAGTGTATGTAGAGCGTTAAAGTGGAAATTTTTTTATTTGTGTATGTTTTCGCCATTATGAAAGAGGAAGTTTTTCTTTTTGTATAGTTTTTTTTGAAGTATATTTTTAGGAAACACGGTGTATAAAATTAAGAAATACAGGCGCTTTATGATGACTATGACTTTAAAGAGTTTTTATTTCTTCAAGTGTTTAAATTTTTGGCCAAATATTGCTTGAAATATTGGTGAAATACAAATAAAATTAAAGTATACTTTAAAGCGGAAGAAAACAAATGAAAAATTAAAATTATTTTGCATACTTTTAGGTGGTATTTTTAATTGATAATTTTTTAAACACACTTTTTTCATTTTTCATGCAGTATTTTGATAATAATTCGACGAATATTGCTGTCTAAAAGCACCAGCGTTAGGGGACTATCCACTTAGACATGGTTTTTGACGTAACTTCATTAGAAAGTTATAGTGGCTTTAAAACACATGATATTGGAAGCTGATTAATGTCGCCAGAACGAGAAATAACTCTGTTGGGAAAGTTCTCGGGTAATTAACCTAAAATAGATCACGTTGTGTGGCTTGTCGTACCGTCTGGTTCATAATCTTGAACTGCAGACCAAAAAAGTCGCTCATCACAAGGCCACAGCGCTCTGATTTGTCGGTTGTAGTTATTCCAGTGGCATCTTTGAATAAATATGGCCCAATGACAACTCTTGAGCATGATGTGCATCAAGCAGACACTTACTTTCATATGCAACAGCTTTTCCAGAATTATTTCTGGTTTCTCCGAGACCCATATTCAATACATCTTGAGCATAATGTCTGGTTTCCTGATGCAACTACTTTTCCACAATCACTCCTGGTGTCCCCCAGTTCTATATGCAATAATGTTGCAGTTCACGTAACCACTGACACTCAACGCTGAGGAAAATCTTCTTTGAAAAATCAGCATTAATAGCCTGATGCTCTGGCACCCTATCAGCATACCTACGGTGTTGAGAATGGTCAGTTAACTTTAATTGTTAGATAGATTTCTTATGAATGGAAATGCAAATTCAAGTGTAAAATACGCCATAATATACAGTAAGATAGGCCCAATTGCTTAGAAAGCCATGAAGTAGACAAACTCTGATTATTTGCTGCAGTTTCTCTATCAAAAGCTATATTTTTGATACTGATACTGATTACGTTCCAATGATGTACAGTCTGTTTAAATTTCTTTAAAATCTTACTAATCACTTACTCATTAACTCAACTATGACGACCCCCAATATCATTGTAATGCTTCAAAAGATGCTGAGTTTGAATTGCCTTTTTGTTGTAAGTTTCAATGGTCTTTGGTTGTTAAAGAATGCATATTGTTACGTTTTTACCTCCTAAAAATGTTTAAAATATGAGCTCGTAGATTGCAAATAAAAATAAAAATAATTAAAATTCTTTACTATTCGTACAATTCTGTGTGCCACTGTTCACAACTTGATGTAAACAACAACAATTGTTTTTCTTTGTTATTCCTCTGTTTATACCCTTTGCATAAGCAATAACAATCACTAGAAAATTATTTGACAGATTTTTGTAACGGAGATCTTCAAACCACGATTACTCTCTTTAAACACATCGCGTCTTCACACAAGACTGACTGAACTTCACCATTCCGGTCGCCTGCTTTGCCTTATAATTTATATGGTAACGTAAACAATCTGATGAATGCTCTTGAAGGCGAATGTTCATGACTTTGCCTTTTCGAAATCTCTATAAATGTAAACATCGTTGTTTACATTGTGTTGTTGGTGTATTTGTTTTATGTTGGTGTTTGTTGTTATATTAAGCAGTGCGATCATTTGTAAACAGCATTGTTTACTGCATTGTTTTGTTTTTGTGTGTTTTGTTTATAATTTTAATGTTAAGCGATATACTATAAAAGCCAAATACCAGTATCTAGATTTTTCATTTTTGTAACAATATTTTGAAAGTCAAACCTCAATTTAAATACATAATTTGGAAAAGTCTGACAACCTTGCCAGATCGGCAGTTTGGCAGCCAATTAATGGACCCCAAACGATATACATTGTTTTCAGCATTTTGTCAGGAGTTTGTGTTCAACAGTTATGCTCAAACATAATTGCTAGGCTTTACCTGGTGTTCCAACTACCATCTCCTTGTCTGTCTGTGCAGCAAATCAAAGTGTCTCTCTCTCTAAAATGTTATTCTAGAAAGAAAAAAAAACGAGAAAACGAAAAAGAAAGGAGTAGGAAATCAACAATAAATAAAAAATGAAACTGGCAGCCATTGAGTTGTAAATTTTCCAGCCTCGACAGTCGACAGTTCTTTGCAAAAAAAAAAACGAAACTTTTTAAATTAAAAACATACAATTTGCATAAAAAAAATCGACAAACACTAACAACAATAGCAACAACTACAACAACTACGACTAGAAAATAAAGTTCAACAAACCCCCAAAAAAGATAAATTTTTTGTATAAAATTTGTTGCGCTTTCCTTCCTATTACCGTGACTGTGGCTGTAGCTGTGGCTGACGTTGTCGTTAACGTTGATGTTGCGTTATTTCGGAATTTATTCTTCGCTTTTTTTTTGGTTTTTTTTTCAGGAATTCAACTCAACTCGATACACAACAAATACTTTGAAAATTGAATTTATTATGCAACAGTCAGACGTTTTTAAATATTCATACAATTCAATCAGTGTAAACGAAACAAAAAAAAAATAAGTTAAAAATTTGTTGTTGTGTTGTAGTATGTATTTAAATGGCGTATACACTTAAAGAAAGCAGTGTAGTAATGATAGGAGGAATACAAAATGATTCCGCTTGTATTAATCAAGAATCAAAAGTTATTTGCTTTACTCGCTACCATATACTGTAGGTGGTCCCCATCCCTGCTTATTGGCACTTTATAAAAAAAAACCACTGTGAGGCTAGCTAGGGTTTCTAATTATTTGGCCTACTTGAAGATAAAATAACCAAAGTCAAGCAATAGTGACTCGCTCTGACACGTCTCACCCCATATCTGGGCTTATTGAAGCGGTTGCCCCTACTTTAATATTTAGTTTTGAAAACTTCTGATGGATATTAAAGCCATACATTTTGATTAGGAAGTGTCAAGTATCTGTAGAAAGAAAGAGACACATTCTCTTTTGAACTTTGGCAACCAATATTCTCGCTGACAAGATTGACCACGCGCTCGATGTTTGATTGTTAGGCGTATTGCGCCACACAAATCGCCAGCGAAAACTACTCGTTCAGTACGGACACTTGGACACGGCACACACTGTCGCGATTTCATATAACGAGTGGCCAAAAATAGAAGGAGTAATAGTAGAGTAATGAAATTTGGCACACCCATATTAATTGGTAAAACATAATCATACCTAAAATTTGGTCATTTAAACTCAAAGGATTCGTGTCCTTCCCATATATCCTGAAATTAAAAACTGCTATAACTTGGAGGAAAAAAAAGATATGTTAATAAAATTTGGTACACTTATTAGTTTTAACATGCTTAATACTTCTTCCAAATTTCGTTCAATTTGGAGCAAGGATACGCCTACCTTAAAAATGTCCTCTTTAAGGAAAGTTTGAAAAAGACATACAAAATTGAATATATACTTTTTTTGAATCGAAACTTATGATTTAAATGTTTTACTAACTCATTAAAATTTAATTTTCTCACATTCCGTATACCCTTAGAAAATTTTAAGGATACATTTTTACCATATCTGAAATACTAATTAAACAATATTTTATTAAACTATTTAAAATTTGTTTATATATACATATAAGTGAAAAGACATTATTTAGATGAATAAACATACTTTAATACATATTACATACAAGCATATTATAAATATTTTACTCATTATCGCTGATACCATCCTCTATCAATTCATTGGCTATTGCACAATCCTCTTTCTCAATTATATACATCCTTAAATCATCCATATCATATTTTTTCAGAAGTGTTTTTTGACTATAGATTGATATACATGGTTCTGACTGTAATATTAGATACACCATTAGGTCCTTATTAGAATTGACTCTACTAGTTTTTCGGGTGTGCTTTAATCTAGCATTACTTATAATTTTGTGATTAGATTCAATTGCCTCTTCTGATAACATTCCTATAGGAATTGTACTATATTTCACATAATCAATACCATGAATTAAAATTTTGTGAACTGTTGCAGGCATACAGTACCAAGAATACAAATTAAAATAACGAAGTGCAGTTGTTTTTAAAAGATTTTCAAAATTTGATATATTTATATTGCGCCCACATGAAAAAGTTCTTAAAATTATTGAAAAGTTTTTAATTAATGTTTTATCTACTCCTGTAATTTTAGCAGAAAGTTCCACATTTGAAAAGAAACGCTTAGCAGTATTTCCATCATTAGATGTACCGTAACCAGTCTTAACTTTGTCAACTATAAGTCCCATTTTTTCTTTAAATTCTTTTTGAATGTTCTTCTTTTTCTTCTCAACTTGATCCCTCTTTTCTTTTCCTGCTATTCGCCATGTTTTGATATTTTGCTTATACGCAATATGAAGAATGCATTCAAAACATTTTATCCAGGCATGCAGCGTTGACAATCCATATTGGTAACACTCCTCATTAACAGACCTTTCAAAAATTGATATACTGTTCATTTGAGATGGTTTCGCTCCACACAAAGCACAAGTTGAACTACTTTTGTTTTTAGTAATTACATTTAAAACCGCACCGTCTATCATTGTTAATTTCATTCGATAATGAACGTTTACATTTTTATTTCCAGTTGTATAATTATACGAATCTAAGTTTTCAATTTCCGTTTGTATGCTTCTCCGAACTGAGTTTATTATATCAGGGGTTTCTTTTGTAAATAATATATTGAGAGGTCTACATAATCTCCAAGATGAATGTTTATTATTTTGCCATACTACCTTTTCATCTGCCCAATCCAACAAACGTAATGGCACAAACGATGTAACAAATAAAAATTCATCAGTAGCATCTTGGTTTTCAAATTTTTGTTTATAGGCACTATGGCCGCTACTTCCATCAAAACCCCATTTACATTCTAGGAAAAGATCATTCTGTGTATCAACTTCGAAATTATTTAATATACTTTCAGCTGTTTTATCCAGGGACCGAAAATAACTGTTATTTTTGAATTTTTGATTAAAAAAAGCAACCGCAAGGAAATGTCGGAGAACAAAACCAAGTATACCATTTTGATTGTCTTGGACGAAATTTTTATAAAATGCGATGCTTTTTAAAAACATGATTTTTATTTTTTAGAAAAAAAATAACAGTTATTTTTTGATTTTTATTTTTTCGAGCAAAAATAACACTTATTTTTGACTTTTATTTTTTCGAGCAGAAATAAAAGTTATTTTTTGACTTTTATTTTTTCGAGCAGAAATAAAAGTTATTTTTTGACTTTTATTTTTTCGAGCAAAAATAAAAGTTATTTTTGACTTTTATTTTTTCGAGCAGAAATAAAAGTTATTTTTTAACTTTTATTTTTTCGAGCAGAAATAAAAGTTATTTTTTGACTTTTATTTTTTCGAGCAGGAATAAAAGTTTTTTTTGTTTCAATTCATGATGAATTCATAATATTTATTAAAAAATTCTTTAAAAAAATTAAAGTAATTTATGTCAGAAAATTATTAGAATTAAGTTTTGGTTATATTAAACACTAATCTTTGGTTTGAAAAAACTAAAATAACTTTTATTTCTGCTCGAAAAAATAAAAGTTAAAAAATAACTTTTATTTCTGCTCGAAAAAATAAAAGTCAAAAATAACTGTTATTTTTGCTCGACAAAATAAAAGTCAAAAATAACTTTTATTTCTGCTCGAAAAAATAAAAGTTAAAAAATAACTTTTATTTCTGCTCGAAAAAATAAAAGTCAAAAATAACTGTTATTTTTGCTCGACAAAATAAAAGTCAAAACATAACTTTTATTTCTGCTCGAAAAAATAAAAGTCCAAAAATAACTTTTATTTTCTGACTTTTACGATAAAAGTTATAACAGTTACGGTCCCTGGTTTTATCTAACATATTTTGCAAAGGAATCTCTGCAGAAGTTTCTGATATATGAATACCATCAGGAATGATTTTTTTTTTAGCTTCTGCAATTAAATAATAAGAAGGAAAACAATCCTCGTGAATTGAATTTACAACCTTTCTCATCATGTTGTATTGTTTGACTGAGAGATCCATATCAACGTATAAGGCTAAAGCTCTTTCTACTGATATTTGATCTTTTTTGGACTTATATAGTTTTCCTGCTGCTTTATTAAGAGCATCAGCAGAAGTGGACGCAACAAGCTCTTCGATTCGTCTTCTTTTTGTTCGCTCTGATGCATCTTCATAGCAAACAGATGGTCGACCCTTACCGGTACTTGTACTTGGTTCCTAATTGAATTTATTTATATTTAAATATAAAAAATTGATAATCTAGAAAAACTTACATCACAAATATCTTTACTAAATAGCTCATTATCTAGCCAGGTACTCAACTCAGTTTCAAACCTTCTTTTCCCGCGTCTATATTTTGTCCAATTATTACTAATTTTTAAAAGGATGAATTTTAGTTTGTCCTTCTCTAAATCTGTTAGAAATCCTTGAACACGATTTTCCACAAATTGTTCAACATGATGCAACACATTTGTTATATTATTTTTCTTAAGCCGCACCCATTGCTCAAAAATATCACGAATCTGCAATGATGTTGACACTAAAAAACATTTATAACGCCCACAAAAGCAGTCAGAAGCAGCTGAAATTTATATATGTTAAACTACATACTTGTGGCAATAAAATATCAAAAAATTTCAAAAGTGATATTGGGTGTTTTTTTTTAATTCACTACTGAAGTTAATAAATGTTTGAAAATCTTAATTTTTTGAAGACCTGTATTTTGGCTAACTGTATTTCACATATGATTAATATTTGTAAACAATTAGAGCGTTGCAATTACAATTACATACCTGGCTTACAATTCTATTACAAATAATTTAGCCGTTACCAAAAGAATTTTTGAATTTTACCTATGACAAAAATATGCCAAATTTCAAGTTTTCGCACAAATTTTCTATATTGAAAAAAATTCTTAACTTTGAGATACAATAACTAAAAAACTACGCAAAAGTTTTTAAAAAAATTTTATATATCAACTAATAGAAGTGTTTTCTATAAGATAAAGTTAAAAAAATAATGAAATTCCAACATTGATTTTAACCATTTTTGGCCACGCTCGCGACAGTGTGCGGCATAGAGTAGTAGACGATTTTTGAGATTGGCGTTGTTATAAGCTGTTGTCTATTACGCGTTCAAGCATGAGGATTGCGTTGTTTGGTTCGGTTAGGCGGCGAACTCTATTTGTCCTATCCATAGGACCCAAGAGTGAGGAACGTAGTAAATGGAAGTGAACAGGTTAAATCATCAGGAATAGTAACCTCTAGGCTACAAACAACTGGATACGGACAGTACCACAAGATGTCATAGGAAAGTAGAAAAATTACAGTAGAAAACTATGTAAAATGGAGATGCACAAGTAAACCAACTCGGGTCTGCATTTGGGTCCATTGTGATACCACAATTGGTATCTAACTCGGGATCAAACATATCCCAGAGGCAATCAACCCAGGTCCCGATAGAAGGTGTGAGTCTGAGGAGCAACAGCTCCTGCAGAAGTCGGTCGATGGAATGTGAGAAATCGCTCTTGACTGACTGGCCTGTTGATTTAATGATAGAAATTAATCAGTCCTCTTGCTATACATGCGAGTCCAGCAAGTCTAGAAATATTGCATGCAGGTTCCTGCTGTCAACGAAACCAGTCTCCATGTAAAACGAACGGATTATACCCAGATTAAGAGATGTAAGCGGTATATATACATATGTTCTAATTGCAAGCTCCGTTCCGGGCCTTGCCAGTTCAGCGACATTTCTATTTCCTCATGTAGGAGTTACCTTTCAATAGTTCCCTACGAAATCGCCGGCATTCTTATATAAGAATGAACGTTAAAAATGGCTTTCGTTAGAGTCTAAATTGCAGCCCAGCCGTTCGAGTAAATCAAGAGATTTTTACGGAATATCCCGCCACCCGTTAAGCATTTACGTACATACATAATTTGGTCATTACAACCCTTTCTGTCTGAATTACGACCTAGTTTCTCATACCACTAATGTTGTGTGTGTTAATTTTCTACATGAGTGGCGGGACCTACGGTTTAAAGTCGACTCCGAACGACAGATTTTCGCCAAACTTATCATGGCAATTCTTACTTACTCTTTGTGTTTTTACAAGAAATCTGACAAGAGGAAGTCGCTGGGGTTTGAACCGTAGCCTCACATCTAATAAGCCAACACACTACCTACCAGACTACGGCGACTATGAGCATTACTTGATCTTGAATTTGGCGCCTAGGGTTGCTATAACCACGAGCTTTTTCTTGGGTAAAGTGTAGTGTTTGTTCTGAATGATGTGTTTGTAGATGTAAGCCTCATATTCACATTTTAGCCTTACCACCAGCAGGAATTTCTTTAAATGCATATTTTTTTTTCTTCTGCTTGTTCATCTCTCCCAAAGCCATATTATTTTTACGTTTCCATGCTTATATGATTGCTTAAAAGAAAAAAGGAAGAGAGTGGAAGAAGCAAAACAAAATCTTATCTTTTACCTTTAATAGGTTGTAACTTATTTCCAAAGCCAATCTAAAATCATGGATGGTGTAGTTGACATTTTTATTAAAGTTCCATTTAGTTTCACTACTACGCCCTTCCCCGCTCACTCTCTCCTATTTTAAAACTACTTTATTTGTGTGGATAAAGTTTTTACAAATTCACCATGAAATCCCATATAAATTCTTGGAAAATCTATCTATCCATGGAGTAGAAGAGGCAGAAAGGATTGAAATAAAATAAAAGTTTTCTTTAGCGTTTCTTCCTCTTTAACATTTTTCTTGTGAATTTCTTTCTTTCTTTTTTTTCATTCATTCATTCATTCATTCCTTTATCAACAAAATGTGCGTAAATTGCGGCAATTCAATGTAATTTTCAAATGCATTTTCTTCAGGTAAAAGAAAAATTCTTCTTTTTTCTTTTGCTTTCATTTATTCTTTCTTTTCTTTTCTTTTTCACCTCAAATAGTTGGCTTTGTTTGTGAAAGTTTTGAAAGGGAACGCATAAATTTATTGCAGCAAATCGTAAATCTTTCCATGATTTCCTCTTCTTCTTCTGTTCACATGCAATTGTCATCTTCGTTTTATTGGAAATATTCTTCTCAATAAAAATGAATTAGGTTTGGAAACGAGAAACCCATTTGAGATGACATTTTACAAATATTTCAGGGAATTCTAGGTTTCTAAACATTTCTTAAAAGCGAATAACAAAGCAGAGATCAGCAATGAGTATTCAAAAAATATGAGTAGATTCGAATCATACTCATAATTTCTGATACTTATACGCATTCATACTTATTTTAATTTCATACTCATACTACTCATATTCAAGGTTTGAAGTACTCATCGTACTCATACTGAACAATATGTATGATATTGTTGACTTCGACTTTCCTTTACTCAACATTTACAAGAATCACAAAATAAGAATGATTAGCGTACGAACACAAACTCACTACGAATCACTCGAATAATTTATGAGTAATTATAAGTATTATTCTAAATTTATGAATCTCAATGAGTAGGCGTATGAATCAAACATATTTCGAATTTTATGAGTCCTGTATGTCAACGTTGTACTCATACTCATTGCAATCTGTACTTATAAATCAACGTTTTAGTGCGTATGAATGAATCAGAATAGTTGAATTTCAATACTGTTGACTCACTCATACTCAAAATTTCATAAGCCCTTATGAGTAGCGAAAAAACCGATTCATTGCTGAACTTTGGTGCATACCATATGCTCTTGTCTTCGTTACAAGCAGTATCCAAAATTGTAGTAGTGCAGTAGTTCGTATGTTCACAGTACTCTACGAAAACAACAATAATAATAATAAGAATGGCTGGTAGAAGAAGCTTGGTTGTAGTCCGTAAGGTACAACTTATGGTCCTGTTATGCGATTACACTAATTTTCGATTGCGATTGGGAAGCCTCTCGCTATCGCCGCAGTATAGTAGATAGTGTGTTGGCTTAATAGACGTACTGCCACGGATCCAAGATTAGACATCTCCAGCAAAACGAAATTTTAAAGAATATTTCTTCGGCGACTGCTTTCTGGCAAAAACTTTGAGAATGAAATTAAATTTCCATGAAAAAGTTTCCCAAAAATCTGTCGTTCGGAGTCCACTTTAAACTGATGTAAACATCGTTGTTTACATTTATTATTGAAGTTTTGTTTGTGTATTTTTGTTTACTTGTTTACCATTTTTTTATGCTGGTACTTGTTGTTATATTAAGTAGTACGATAATTTGTAAAAAGGTTTGTTTACAGCATTGTTTTGTTTTTGTAGCTTTTGTTTATAATTTTAATGTCAAGCGATGTAAAAGCAAAACACTAGGATCTAGATTTTTCGTACATATACATACATACATACATAATTGGCCATTACAATCCTTCAGTCAGGATTACGGCCTAGCTTCTCAACACCACTCATGTTGTGTGCGTTAATTTTATACATGAGTGACGGGACCTACAATTTAAAGTCGACTCCGAACGACATATTTTTTGAGAAGCTTTTTCATGGCAATTTTTACTCTCAGAGTTTTTGCCCGAAATCTGCTGAGAGGAAGTCGCCGAAGAAATATTTTTTCATATTTCATTTTGATGTCTGACCTGGGGTTCGGACTAAGGACTTTCGTCTAATAAGCCAACACACTACCTACTAGACCACGGCGACTTCTAGATTTTTCGTAACAGTATGATATTGTTACGTTTTTACCTTTTTAAAAAACGTTTAAAATATGAGTTCGTTGATTGCAAACAAAATAAAAATAAATAAGTGTTTAGTTTTAAATAAATTCTTTATTGTTCTCACTACTTTTGTGCCACTGTATATACTGTTCATACTTGACGAATACAACAATAATTGCTTGCTTACAACGCAGATCTTTTCAATGTCGATCTTCGAACCACGACTGTTTTCTTCACATGCAACGCGTCTTCACACAAGACTGACTGAATTCTTACTACTTGCTGCCTGCCTTGTCTTGCCTTTTTGTAGTCTGATGAACGCAGAGCATTCGCGGTTTCGCCTTTTCTAGAACTCTATCGCGACTCCATTGTTGTTTGTGTATTTGGTTCACATTGCTTGTTGTTGCGTTCTCGCTTACTTGTCTATCCAGTTTTTTGCGCACTGATGATGTTGCTTTACTTACAACAAGTTCGTTGTATTTGTTAGTGTAGCATTTTAATGTTAAACTATGGTATACCGTTTCCCTTTTCGTAACAATATGTATGATTTCGTTCTAAATTATCCCAATTCAATCATTTGAGCTGCACTTGTCTCCTTGGTTTCCTACTTGTTTAACTATTTTTGAATTAGCATTTCAATTTTATTAAGAAATGACATGCCCCCCCACAGTGTACATTTCTTAGTCTTCAAGAGTAAAACCTCAAATGGCATCATTTGTAAGCCACAAGGTTTAGAAATGATGCCAATCGGCCACAATCTATCATTTTGCGTACGACTCTTTACGATAAAAGCGAAGATAAATAATAATAAAAAAAACATTTTGTAACCCGCCTATCGTTCCCAAAACATGAAACTTTCTTAGAATCATGCGACATATGCCAAAAATTTCGCATAAAAAACCACAAAAAAGTTTTTGAGAAAATTTTGCAAGAAGAACAACACAATGCAATGCGAAAAAAATTATGAATAAAAATGAAGATTTTTCTGAAAAAAAAATTTTTTTTTACCTCTACAGCCAACATTTTGTCTGAAAAACTGAAAGAAAAATGAAAAATGTTCACTGAATTTAAAGAAAAATAGAGTAACTGCTGTGTTAACCCACTCTATTGTTGTTGTATAAAATACGATTTAATGCGTTTTTACTTGATAGGATAGTTTGTATGACGTTTATGCTGAAATCTAAAATGAAATAAATTCATAGTAAACCTTCTCTATACTCGCGTATCGAATCGTACCGTATGTCATACACCCGCCCCTAACCCATCGAGCATATGCTGCTGTTGCATTTTAAGCAACTCTTTCTTTTATGGCTACAAAATAACATTTACACAGCTGTGTACTATTCATGCAAAAGCCTATTTTGGTTGGTTGTTTTTCAAAATGCACAGTGGGTCAAAGTGTTACAGAAAATGCTTAGAAATATTTTACACTCGATGGCAAATAAAAGTCAAAAGAAAATCTGTTTAATTTAAAATTGAAAAGGAACTCCCGGGATTAGTAGATATTGGTGGAACGTAGTTCTTTACTCGAGAGATTTCATGGAATGCGAACAAATATCATACAAAAGCTAGGCAGCACTATCAGTTGAGGGAAAGTTAGGTATCAATTAACAAATTATTATCCTCTGTTACCGTCCATATAAAAATTCTAACAATGTTCATAGAGCAACAGATCGCAACCAGAGATCAGCAATGAGTATTCAAAGAGATGAGTCGATTCAAATCATATTCATAATTTCTGATACTTATACGCATTCATACTTATTTTAATATCCTACTCATACTATTCATATTCAAAGTTTGAAGTACTCATCGTACTCATACTTAACAATACGCATGATGTTGTTGACTTCAACTCTCCTTTACTCAACGTTTACAAAAATCACAAAATAAATATGATTCGTGTACGAACACTACATTACTCACTAGAAGGTTTTGTGTTTGCTTTGCTGGCTATCTTTGTAATTTTCTTTCTTCTTTTTTGTAAATGCAACAACAACTAAGACTGTAAATTTATGAGTATTAAAAGTATTTTTCTAAATTTAAGAATCTGTATGAGTAGGCTTATATATCAAACATATTTCGAATGTTATGAGTTTGAGGTCAACCTTGTACTCATAGTCATTGCAACCTGTACTTATTAATCAATGTTGTAGTGAGTACGAATGAATCATAGTAGTTAAATTTCAATACTGTTGACTCACTCAAACTCAAAATTTCATGAAAACATTCATTGCTGATCTCTCTGGTGGCAACCCAAGTATTCTAGAACACGGTATTGTGTATGGTGTAGGTAGGTTTACTTTAGCTAAAGTTACCTTTAACTAAACCCAACTTTAATGGCAAGTTGTAGTAATGGCCCTTAGAGTTATTGCGAGAAATTTGCTGAGAGGAAAGTCGGCGAAGAAATATTTTCTCGCATTTCGTTTTGTTGTAGGTGTCTGACCGGGGTATTGAGCCGAGGCCTTATGTCTAAGAAGTCAACACATTACACTCGTGCACTGTTTAAAATCGAGATGAATTGGCTCCAGGAAGAAATTCTATTTTTTGTTTTGAGCGTTTAGATCCAATGAAGATTCTTATGAAGTTCTTAAAAACGAACTACTGAAGCATAACTTTAAATAAAAATGTGCCGATAAGTTTGTCACACTCAAGCCACTGTGCTGACTACTTCATAGGAAATTTAATACCACACCATCCATAACAGTTGTAACGCTTTTCTATTTTTTATGATGCTTTTCCTTACCATTCTCTATTTCTTGTTTCGTTTTTGTTTTTCTTTGTATGCGTTTATTTAGTTCATAAACATTGGCGGTGAACAAGATTTTTCATTTCATTTTCGTATTTATTTCTTGGATTTTCTTTTTTTTTTCTTATTGTTTTGTGTGTGTTTTCTTTAACCTTTTTCTCTTCTTTTATTTTTTTTTTATTTATTTTTTATTCTCATTCGTTTTCTGTTTATCTTGTTGCAGGCATATGTAAATGGTTTACGTTTTATTTTGACCATCTTGGGCGGTGCCATTGCTGTGATGGGCAGTAAAGCAATCGGTTATCCATCGGCTGGCGCCTTGGGCTGTGTAACAGTTTCCTTTATTGCTGGCATTGGTTGGAAGCGTCAAATGGAGAAATTGACGCCACAACAGTTACAGGCATATGAAAATGTAAGTGCTGCTCCATATTTTTTGTATTCGTAATTTGTATAAGTACTATACGCTCTCTCTCTCTCTCTCCCTTCTTCCTCCTTATCAATGTAAGTAGTTTTGTTTATCGTTCTTCTTCTTTCATTCTTATTTTTTTCTGTGCTTTATTTACCCTTTCAGTTTTATTTACACATCACTGGCATAATATTTGTTTTTATAAGATTTTTTTACATCAGAGAGAGAGTGTGTGTCTGTATAAGAGAGTATCATTATTTTTACCGTTGTTTGAGTGCAAATTTCATGGACATTTGGCTACACTTGTTTATTTGTTTTTCTTAAAAAAAAATTAAAAAAGCAAAATGCGTTGATGTATGTGTGTGTGTGCGACTATATTTTGTTTTGCATATTTTAAAATACTTCTGTATTTGTATGTGTGTTTGTACATGTATGTGTATGGGAAATTAGGAGAGTGTGAGTGTAAGTGTGGGATGTTTAAAAACACGAGTTTTTTTTCCTTCATATATTGACTTAAATTTTGTTTTTGTTTTCCTAAGAATTCAGAAAAAAAGGAGGACAGTTTAAAAAACAAAAAATATTTGCATATTTACAGTGGGCTTAAAAAGCATATTTTTTCAGAATTTTTTTAATCACGGGCCTACTTCGAATAAAATTTAATAAGACATAATTGACGAAAAAGTTTCTCAAAAATCAGTCGTTCGGAGTAGACGTTAAACTGTAGGTCCCGCCACTCACGTATAAAATTAACGCGCACAACATGACTGGTGTGAGAAGCTAGGCCGTAATCCTGAGTGAAGGGTTGTAATGGGCAATTATGCATGTATGTATAATTGACTACAGATTTACATGCACTCTTTGCTTTAATAAAAAGTGAAGATAGAATGCAGATTCTTCACCGAAGCTTATCCTGAATATGTTCCATCGTTTTCAACTAATGAAATTTAGTGATTTTAATACAGAAAGCAAATGCCGTCGCAGTCCGCCTAGAAAATACTGTTACGTCTGTACCTTTTAAAAACGTTTAAAATATTAGCTCGTAGATTGCAAATAAAATTAAAATAAATTTGTGTTTCTTCTTAATTAAAATTCTTTATTATATATTCCACTGTGTGCCACTGTTCACAACTTGATGTAAACAACAACAATTGGCCTTCTTTATTATTCCTCAGTTTATACCCTTTGCATAAATAATAAGAATCACTAGACAATTATTCAACAGATCTTTGTAACGGAGATCTTTAAACCACGATTTGCCTTGCCTTTTATATAGCAACATAAACAGTCTGATGAATGTCCTTGAAGCCGAACGTTCTTGACTTCGTCTTCACAAAATCTCTATAAATGAAAACATCGTTGCAGTTTTTAGTAATTGACTCTACATTCTGTAGGGTATGGAGCCGTAAAAAGATGGGCTACTGAACGAACAAGCATCAGTGCTGTAAGAGAACACAAATACATATTCTTTTTCAGATCAATTTTTTTTTTTTTTGGCAATTTCACAATTTTTCCGACTGTTCGCACTTTTAATTTAAACCAAAACTAATGGAAAAACTTCTCTCCTCAATACGACACATAGCCGCAAAGTGTGCAATAATTTTTTCATTTTAATGCAGCCTTAAATGTCACTTTCAAAATGAAGTTTTCAACACTTATTTCTTCTAACTTTTTTGTGCACTTTTTCTATGTTGAACGTGTCATCTTATCACACTTTTCAATTTAAATTTCATTAAAAATGCAAAAAAGTGGTGTGCACTGCACAAGTGTTGAAATTTTCAAATAATTTATCTCATAAATTCATCAACCTTTGCCACTCTAATAACAACGACAACAACAACAACAATTACGAAATGTATTCTAGAAGTTGTTGCCATTGGTTGAAGACTTTATTAACACTTAAGAACACAATTTTTAAAAGCATTTAAAAGCATAAGGCTTAGCATGATTTGAAAAATTTACAAAAAAATTTGATGAAAAAATAGACGATAAAATAACTGCAACAACAACAACATGGACAACAACTGTGATATGGTAACAACAATACTTTTCTATTGTTCTTGTAATTTTACGAATAATTCTCACTTATACAGACTTTTGTATGCATTTTATTAGAAATAGAATAGAAGAGGAAAAATCTTTTTTCTTTTTTGTGCGCTCTTTACTCTTCGATGAAAATCTTCTCACTATACTTACCCGTTATGCTTCGTTGCACCCCTGTGGAAGTAAAGTAAATCGAATTATAATATGAAGCTCTTCAAGCTGTTCCTATGTTTGGCTGATCATCAAAGATGAGGGTAGCCTGATCTTATCATGGTGTAACTCAATAGCTTTTCAGTTGATTGGATAAAGTTCAGCATCAATCTTTTGACCAGGTTGTATAATGAACGACTTCCTTCCAATCCCCCTAAACACTCAGCTTTCAATTTCTTGGAGTCAATTCTGAGTTTGCTACAGTCTACGAAACTTACACTAGTTTTCGTAAATGAAGTGTTTTACAAATTATTATTATACGAAGATGTATGTCTTGAAGTGACCATAGCCTAGTAGATAACATGATGTATCTATTATTAAACGTGGCTCAATGGTTCAAATCCCCGCTCTTACATAAAAATGAAAAAAATATTGCTTACGTTTGCTTCCTCTTCTACCAAAAACATGGATAAAATTAACACACACAACATGGGTGGCGTGAGAAGCTAGGTTGTAATACTGACTGAAAAGGATTGTAACATACAATTGATAGAGACCTTCGCCTGTAATCATTCGCTCGCGAAATGAATTTCGTTCCATTCTTGCTTTTTAATTCATGACACATCGACATCTAGCTTCTTAGCATATCCAGATTTCTTGAAATGCTTGTGAATGTCTGGGTCCCTTAAACTATCCCGGCTGCTTATGTGCCGGTCTTTTTCAATATTTCCCGTCGAATTTTTAATGATTGATTGG
The DNA here is from genome assembly GCA_930367235.1 of Sarcophaga rosellei. Lineage (NCBI taxonomy): Eukaryota > Metazoa > Arthropoda > Insecta > Diptera > Sarcophagidae > Sarcophaga > Sarcophaga rosellei. Next base: position 14,986,242 of record OV884017.1, read on the forward strand.
TAAGAAGTCGCATTAGTCTAGTAGGTAGGTACTGGCTCAGATCAGACATCTGCAACAAAACGAAATATGAAAAATTATTTCTTACGGCGACTTCCTCTCAGCAGATATCTGGCAAAAACACTCTGAGAGTAAATAAAATTGCCATGAAAAAGTTTCTCAAAATGAGGCGTTCGAAATCGACTTTAAAACTCTTTTATGGCGGGTTTATTTACTCTCAGAGTTTTTGTCAGAAAACTGCTGAGAGGAAGTAGGCGAAGAAATATTTTTTGTTTTTCATATTTCGTTTTGATGTCTGGCCTGTGGCTCGAAGCCGTCCTTTACTTCTAATTAGCGAACACACTACCTACTAGACTACGGCGATTACAAGAGGAATACAGTTTTGAAAATTCCTTTCCATAAAGTGTAGTTTGAAGCATCAGCTTTCAAACAAGTTGCGAAGTTATATGAGTCAATTAATTTTACCAGAGATATAGCATTTTAAAGCCATTTAGACTTCAAACAATTTCTGTGTGCTATACCTTGGACTAACAAACAAACATTGGCATTTCAAAAAATATACGAGAATGTATACAAAACAAAAAAGAATAAAAAAGTTCTTAGATAAAGAAAGAGAAGACCAGAAGTGTATAAAAGCATTTCACACTTTTAGTGAAGTCAACTACCGAAAGAAATCTTATCAGAAAGTCAATCTTGTTGACACATTTAATTGCAAAGACAGCTTATGACATTTGATTTCATCTTTATGCATTTTTTCTCTTTCTCTCTCTCTCTCTCTCTTTGTATTTTTTTAAATACTTTCTTATTGTTACACATACACACGTATACACAAATACAAGTAGAGTCAGTTATTTGTGACAAAGTAAGGCAATATAAAGAGAATATCAACAAAAAATATTATTCGAGAGAGAGAGGTAAAAAGAAATCTCAGCACTTGCTTTGTAATCAAATGCTTACACACACACATACACACTCTGTTTAATGATACTAGTGAAGACAAAAAAACTCAAATGTAAAGAGAACACAGAGAAAAACAATGTAAAATGAGCAGTTTTTTACAACTTAGAAGACAGAGAAAAATAATTCTCAAAGAGTTCTAAGGAGGGGACTTCATATACGAATATTTAAAAAAAAGTCTGTATCATTTTCTTTTCTTTCAAAAAGGCCCATCGATGTTAGCAAAAAATAGGCCTTTTAACCTACTGCTAACGCACACCAGTACATACGCACATACATACATATACACATTTTTAATAAGATATCAATGAGAGCAACATTAGTAAAAAATTCAAAGAATTTGTATCTCTTCGACTAGTAATCTCCTTATGGAGGGTGCATTGAACAGTTGCTAAAATTGTTTTTAGTAAAATATTACCTCGACGTACTGTTCTAATGACAGGCAAAATATTCCAAATGTTGTTGCCCAAACATAAGTTTCGAGACTTCTTTCACGTTAAGGCTTCACTTGATGGGCTTTCAAACCACTGTCTACTCTTTGAACGATTTTTAATCATATATTTCGTGTCTTAAAATGCAACATTGCAATCCTGTTGCAATATTTCAGAAGTAAACAGATGTAAAATTCGTTTGAACAAGACATGAATCTGCTAAGCTTCTGAGGAACGCAGAAAAATTCATTCGTTTTGCTTACTTACTTACTCAATTGACCACTTAACAAACCGTTACACATCCTTTCAGGCGCCTCTGCTTCTTGCGAGCCTACTCCAGATATTTTTTGATTTGGTCCTTCCAACGCAAACAAGGTCGTCTTCTTCGCCGACTTTGGCATATCCCTTCATCAAATGCCCGTCACGTCGTAGCATTCTCCTCTTTTCGAACGACATGGCCGAGCCAACGCAGCCGCTGGATATTAATACGCTGCACAACGTATATGTTGTTGAGGAGTTCATACAGTACACTGTTGTATCGGATGCGGAAATAATCGCCAACTCGAACTGGATCGAAGGTCTTACGTTGATTGGGGATGTAACAATTCACCGGTGGCGTTGATGCATATTTTGGTTTTATGGGCAAATGCTTCGGTGTTAAGCTGCTCGCCTAAAAGCCCAGGAGAGAACACCAGATGCTGTCATGCTATTCTCTTGAGAAAGTTGCAAATGTGTCGGAAGACATTGCAAATGAAACCAGGGCATCCACTAAGCGAATGCCGTGGACATTAATCAAGGATAAAGTCGCTGATGTTTAATGTGTTGGCTTATTAGACGATAGCCTGGGCTTCAAGCCTCAGCTTTGACATCTCGAACGAAAACAATATACGGCGACTTACTCTCAGCTGTCTTCTGGGATCTGAAATCTGAAAGTAAAAAAAAATTGCCTTGAAAAGTTTCTCAAAAATCTGTCGTTCGGAGTCAATATTAAACTGTATGTTCCGATTCTCATGGATAAAATTAACTCACAGAACATGGGTGGCAGGAGAATCTAGGTTCTAATGCTGAATCAAGCAAGTTAAGTTGTCCAGATTATCCCAGGCAAACAGTTCGGCATTAATATGTTGCCAGTGAGCCCAGGCGATTGTGGTCCCATAATGGAATTAAATGCTGGTCTAAGTGAATCCTCTTACTTTAAGGGAGGTCAGACAGCATTCCTAACCTAACCTAATCTAATCGTAGGGTACTACACGTGATGCTTGCAAGCTGTTATGTGGCAGATGGCAGCGGCGTTTTGTCTAGGATCGTCAGGAAATGTCGCCGCTGCCTCGACCTTCTTTCTGGGTGCTTCAGTGTCACTTATCTGGGTCCCCGGGCACAGTAATATTCCGGGCAACTGCAGAGCCAAAGAGCTCGTCAGGGCTTCCGGAATCCTCTTCAATCGACTTGGGGATGCCTCTTACCTCGGTGAAGCTGGCAATAGCACGGAAATTCTTTCGAGACGTCGCCCTATCCTAAGCCAATAAGGAGGCTCACTTGGCTCTCGTTGGATAGTAGGCGCACCAACCAGTTACTGGGACTTGGAAGTAACATCATCTCGATCACAATGGCCATGGTTACAGGTCTGATAACTTTTTTTAAACACTTGAAATTTTACCACGTATGTATATTTGCACTATGGGCAGTAGCAAGTAGCAAACAATCATCGTATGTTATTAGATTTTCTATTTACACAAAGCAACAAGAGAGCAAGAAAAGGTACTAGTGATATATCACTCGTAGAAATTCTCCACAGGTGCTTAAGGAATATGTTTCACGCAGCAGTAAATATGCACAAACACATAAGCATGCTTCAACTCATATGAAAAAATATCAAAGAAAGAGAGAGAGAGAGAGAGAGAGAGAGAGAGAAACAAAACAATGAAAATAAACAAACACTCACAACAAAGCAAAACAAGCATGTGTGAGTTAAGAACAAAACAAAACGAAACGTTTTAATAAATAAAAGAAACAATAAAGAGAGAGAGAGAGCGATAATAAAAGAGAAAAATCTACACAAAGCAAGAAAAGGATAAGACCAACAAATGCATTTGTTTAAAAACACAAACACAGCATTCTCATAGAGCAACTCAGAGAGAGAGAGAGAGGGAGAGCGGGAGGGAGAGAGTGGAACTAAAAGGAAACAACAAGGAGCAATAAATTAAAAACTACACTTGAAACAACACCTGGCTGACTGACTGATTACCACTATTTCTGTTCATTGCAATTGCAATTGCAAATTGTAGTTGTTGTTGTTATTGTTTGTTTGTTTTGCTTAAAAGAGTAGGTACAAACAATTGCATTAACAACAACTGCAACAACATCAATCAATATACAAGCTTTAAGAAACAGAAAAAAAGAAGAAAAAAAAGAACAACAAAATCAAAGAGAAGTTAAACAAAAGACAACAACAGCAACAACAACAAAATTATTTGAGAAATATTGTTAAGAGTGTTTTATGGAATTGGTTAGAAGATAACAAAAGAATAACAAAAGAAAATGCAAAAATAATGGGAATAGAAGAAGAACACAAAGTCATAAGGTCACTAGATAATAGGATATATGTACTTTAAACGCATACATATACATATATGTATATGTATATACATACATGTGTATTTGTCATTTCATTGAATTAAAATCTTCTTTTCGAATTTGAAAATTTTAAATACTCAGATCAGCTCTTTGTGTTTCTCTTTTTAAGCCTAAAAGTAGACTACATTTTGAAATAAATTTTTCAAAAATTTGAGAATATGTAGAGCATACTTTTAGGTTTAAAATCCAGTTAAATTGCTTATCAAAATGTTAATCTTTTTTTTTTTTTGGTTTTTTTTCTTTGCAGTCTAATGTTGGTAAACGTCTGGATTTGTTATGGAAATTCCTGAAACCCGTTTCATTTTCTCTTATTGGCAAGGAAATTAATTTCGCTGTACTTGATGGCAAAGTGGTGGGTTATGGCGCATTGCTAGTGATATTGGGCAGTGTGGTAAGTCAAACTTTAAAGTGTAGATAAACTATCTTAAGAAAGTGATACATACCTTTCATATTGATGTATGTAAATATTCCCGAGTTGGTGCAAATAAAATATCAGAATTATACGGCATATCTTGCAATGAGAACAGTACGGTGTTGTAAGTTTACCTTTTTTAAAATGCCTATGAGTGAATTTTGTTGCGAAAGTATTTTGTTCTGTAATTCAGAGTAAATCGAAGGGAAGCACCATCAAATAATGCAACCCATGAGAAAGCTATTATAAGAAAATATTGAGCAAGAAAAGAAGCAAAATATTTGGAATTTGACGCAACAATATACAACTCTCTAGAAAGGGAACAAATATAGGAGGCCAAGATAAAGCAAAGGATTCCTAGTGTCTAGGGTGGTTTAGTAACTTTAATGCCTTGATATCTATATTGGAGGAAGAATCATACATAAAGCGTATGTACTGTACTGTCCAAGCATCAGTATAAAGTTGTCTAAAAAGACAAGGCCTTAATCGAGCCCAAAATATTCAAAGTTTTCATGGTTTTAACATACAACTAGAACTAGAACTATGGCCAATCAGTCAAGAGATGTTTTCTTTCGGGCTGATTACGTACTATGTTCAGAGCTATGTATGTGCCAAACCATTTAGAAGTTCGATCCTTCAAATCACTTAATTTGTCATACTCTAACAGACAAACGTGTAGTTTTTGTTAGCGGAATGGTCAAACTTCTGGCGGCTATACCATGCGGGTATATTTTATACGCCATGGTGTTTTAGGTTTTGACTCAAAGGAATGTATGTTTATCGTATTGCATTTCCAAAGTTTCCTTCTTGTGCTTCTGGATTGTGATACATACATTACAATTCTTCATTACAAAAGGATGAATTTCTCACACCTCTTACGTGCGTTAATTTCATACATGAGTGGCGGGACCTACAGTTTAAAGTCGAGTTCGAGCGACAGATTTTTTTGGAAACTTTTCATAGTCGCCGTAGTCTAGTTGGTAGTGTGTTCGCTTATTAAACCTAAAGCCCGTGTTCGATCCCCAGGCCAGACATTAAAACGAAATATGAAAAAAAAATATTTCTTCGGCTACTTCCTCTCAGCAGATTTCTGGCAAAAACTCTGAGAGTAAATAAATCTGCCATGAAAAAGTTTCTCAAAATCTGTCGTTCGGAGTCGATGTTAAACTGTAGGTCCCGCTACTCAAGTAGAAAATTAAGGCACACAACATGAGCGGCGGCAGATGCTATACCGTAATCCTGACTGAAGGGTTGTACTGGCCAATTATGTATGTATGTACATATATATGTATGTATGCATGTTTCATTGCAATTTTCTATTTACCCTCAGAGTTTTTGCCAGTAATCTGCTTAAAGAAAGGCGCCGAAGAAATCATTTTTTTAAGTCTTTCGTTATGCTAGAGATAATCTGACCTGGTATTTGAACTACTACTAGACCAAGGAGACTTATGATACAGCCTCTGTATAGTGCTATGAGAGGATACTGCAATCATATTATTTCATATAGCTGAAGCGCTATTTTATCTATTCACCTTAGAATGACTTTCCCTTTCTGAATTTTAAAATCAAGAACACCGTCATACAACACTGTTCTAAATAGAAAGGTTGAAGAAATGCTGCCTAAAGGACTAACGAATTATTACAGTTTCAAAACATAGGATCTGCTAAAGAAATAGTTCTACTCTTTGTATGAAATACTCAAAGACAAAGCTCTGCGAACAGCGAAAGAAACCTGCTGTTAACAGATATTAATAAGAAAGAAGTCGCTTGAGAAAACTAAAAATAGTATGAATTATGAAGCAATTATTCCCCAGAAATAGCAAAGGAAAAGTAACCGCCATCTACCTCTAGTAGCCTTAACTTACAGCTTAGCTCTAATAAAAATTGAGTATTTTTCTCTCTTTTTAAAATTTTTTTTAAATGTTTAACAAATAAAAGAATTTAACAGTCGTGTGTTCCTTTATTTCAATTTCCAATTTTTATTTCATTTTTTCCAGTTTCGTTTGGCGTTTGCCTATTTATCCACTTATGGCGGAAATTTGACAAGAAAAGAACGTGGCTATATTACAATATCCGGTTTCCCTAAAGCAACTGTCCAAGTAAGTTTCCGTTTACAAAAAACAAAACAAAAACGTTATAAAAATTGAAAAACAAAAACAAATTTTGTATACTGGTAATACATATACAAACACATTTAAAGGTTTGGAAAAAAAAATCGTTCAATACAATAGTATACTTTTAGGCTGTCAATAGAAATCAAAAACGATGCCCATATGAAGCATACTTTAAAGTTTTTTTTTTTTAAAGCAAAGTATACTTTAAGGGTTTAAATTAAAAAGGATTTGATTTTTTTAAGTTTTTATTATTTCAATTGAACTGTGAATACCTTTATTAGTTTGCATGTGTTATTTTTGTTTGTTTTGGAGGTCCTTTGAAAAAATATTCGGAAAAATTTTTTTAAAATGTTTTTGGTTTTCATTTACAAATTTATTTATATTCATGCACTATTTACAATAAACAAACTTTGTTTTTGTTTTCTTTATATTTTTCACATGCTTAACTTAGTAGGTCTCTCCCTCCAAAAGTTAAGCGAGCTTAACATTTACTAGGGAGTTTAAAAAACTGGTGACCGCTCTAAATGAAAACAAAAGAGGGGAGTGCAGAGGGGAGAATTCAACAAGGGCTTGTTATTTATATGTTATTTACGTATGTTGCAACCGCAGAAAAAAAATGTTGCCACTTGTGTTAGTTTTTGAGGCATGTCAGTGGTTGTAACCACTTCTTGCCAAACGCCATCGCCCCCCACGATTCACATGCATACGAAATTGCTTTTATAATAAAATTTTTAACATTCTGGCATATATTCTATACTCAGCGATAATAATGTAAGTTGGGAAGATTTAGAAGACTTGGTATGGTTTGAGGAAACCTTTGAAAAATTAAGTTTAAAAGTCAATCGCTTTGGATGGAAGGGTTTGATGATATTGCCTACTATCTTGAACTGTTTTCTCTCAACATTAACAAACCGTTTTCATTCCGCTTGCGGTGTAAATGTTTGTGTGAAATCCAATGGTTTCTAGTTTTTGTTTCTGTTTTTCCAAAAACAAAATTTCTATTCATTTTGACTGCAACTTTTATTTCTGACGTTTTGTTTCCTACCCTCCCCCTCTCCTTCGTTTAAAAACTCAACCATTTATTTATGAAATCGTAGGTTTTGTGGGATTTTTGCTGTTACTTTTGATACCCTACGCTAGTATTGTTGACAACGTTTTACCGTTTCCGTGCTAAGGTTTGCACCTTAGCTTAAAATATTTGTCTTCTTTACATTCCTTACATCGGCAGGCTCAGAAATAGGTACTTGAAAAAGCATGTTGCGATGTACAAATGCTATAAAATATGAAATATCACCAGGCATCTGTACTGAGAAAACGTAATCTTGGATACCCATTATTGTATTGTAAAGGGTGGCGGGGCCTCTAGTATGATTGAGAATTCGATCCAGAAACAGATGTCATTAATCATCATTGTTCGTGGGATATCACAGTCTGTAGTCATGTAAAATACTTGTACTAATGTAAATAAATGTTGTCATGTAAAGTACTTGTTGTAATGTAAAACATATACAGTCATGTAAAATACATGTGGTCGTGTGAAATATATGTAGTCATGTAAAATACATGTAGTCATGTAAAATACGTATATCGTGTAAAACACATGTAGACATGTTAAACACATGTAGACATGTAAAATACATGTGGTAGTGTAAAATACACGTAGTCATATAAAATACATGTTTTCATTATAATATATGTTATCATGTAAAATACATGTAGTCATGTAAAATACATGTAGTCATGTAAAATACATGTAGTCATGTAAGACACATTTTGTCATGTAAAATACATTTTTCATGTAAAATATATGTAGTCATGTAAAATACATGTAGTCATGTAAAATACGTATATCGTGTAAAACACATGTAGACATGTTAAAAACATGTAGACATGTAAAATACATGTGGTAGTGTAAAATACACGTAGTCATATAAAATACATGTGTTCATTATAATATATGTTATCATGTAAAATACATGTAGTCATGTAAAATACATGTAGTCATGTAAGACACATTTTGTGATGTAAAATACATTTTTCATGTAAAATATATGTAATCTTGTAAATTACATGCAGTCAGGTACAATACATGTACACATGGGAAATACATTTAGTCATGTAAAATACATGTAGTGATGTAAAATACATGTCCTCATGTAAAGCACATGTAGTCATATAAAATACATGTACTCATGTAAAGTACATGTGGTTATGTAAACTACAATAATCTAATCATGTAAAATATATGTAGTCATGTAAAATACAATCACGTAGTCATGTAAAATACATGTAGTCATGTAAAATACAATCATGCAGTCATGTAAAATACAACATGTAGTCAAGTAAAATACATGAAGTCATGTAAAATACAATCATGTAGTCATGTAAAATACAATCATGTAGTCATGTAAAATACATGTAATTATGTAAAATAAGTGTACTCATATACAATGCATGGAGTCATGCAAAATACATATAGTCATGGAAAACACAATAATGTAATCATGTAATTCATCATGCATTAGTCATGTAAAATACAATCATGTAGTCATGTAAAATACATGTAATTATGTAAAATACATGTAGTCATGTAAAACCCAATATGTATTGTAATAATGAAAAATACAGGAAAAATACATGAATTTGAACCCAACTTACAAGACCATATAGGGTGCCTTAGAGCATGATCAGTCTGTCATATTCCTCTCTAATATTCTTACCCGTTCTCTACGAGTATTATTGTTACTGTATATGGTTTTTTTCTCTTTTTCTGATTCTTTTGATTTCATATTTTTCCTAAAGTAGCCAAATGTGGCCCAACTAAACTCATATGTTATGCTGCATTGCGGTTAACTGTGGTCATGTTCGGTTAAATATGCGGTTGTCACTTGTAACGTTTTCCTTTGCCCAACACTGGTTGTGTTGTTAGTATTTCGAAAGTTTTTCTAGTTTTCTATGCTTTTTCTTTCTCTTTTTGTTTTGTTGGCTATTTAGTCGAAATGTTTTCCTAAAAATTGAGTAGCATGTTTCGTTTTGCTTGTGTTTTTTTGAAAGTCTTTTCTTCGTTTAGATTAGCTTGTGGTGAGCCTGCTGTTAGTAGCGTCCCATTGAAATAAAGTGAATGAATGTACGTACGTGCATGGCTAGTTCTTTAGTAAATATTTGCCTTCATTTGATAACCAATGAGGCAACCGAAAAACCAAATGTTTGTAGACATTTTCTCCAACAGAGAGACGTATACGCACACATACTCTTATGCTTACATACATACAGAAAGGCTCTTTTGAATGAATTGTGTTGCATAATTTATTGGTTAAAGTTTTGCAGACATTTTCCCAAATTAATTGCTGGTAAAGAACTTGTAATAAGTGTTTCAATTTATATTTCATTGCTCAAGGAATTCCAGAGGGTTGCAAGGATTTATTTTGGGGGCTTTTTTTCTATTTTCTTGGTTTTTTTGCTTTGAAAGATAAAATTGTTCAAATCAATCTTTTCACATGGAAGTTGAATATGAAATATTTATTTGGATTGTGGTTACACACACACTTCTTATTAAAATATTCGTCAATTAGTTTTAAATGAATTCATTTTCGTTCAGTGCATTCACGTCGTATAAAGCCCAGAAATTTAACAGTGACACTTAACATTGTCTAGGCATTATTAAATTAAAAAAATTTTCTGTTTCATGACTTCATGAGAGATACGAAAAATGCGTATAAGTGTCAGAAATTATGAGTATGATTCGAATCTACTTATCTTTTCGAATACTCATTGCTGGTCTCTGGTGTGAACACACTACCGACTAGACTACGATGACGTTGGATCACATGAGCCGATAAGATTTGAAAATAATCAATCAAATTGAACAAAAGGCCACAAAACTGTTTTAATAAAGTCCATTTCAAATATCTGAAGAATTCATTTCATTTTTTTATGACAAATTTCTAACTGAACCCAAAAGTATGCAACAGTATTCCTGTTATTTGTTGAGAATTCTTTTAATTATTTAAACTACTCGGGCAAATACAGTGAATGATTTAAAACGTGTTTACGTTTTCATTTTCATTTTCTAAGATGAATTTCTTATTCATTCATTTGATTTAATTTAATTCAAACCAAACCAACAAAACAAACACTCACACACACATACAACGAAATGAATTCAATTTATTTAAAACAAAGAAAGAGACAGAGAGAGCGAGAGAGCGGAGAAAAACAAAAGTTTTTAGAATATTCAGGTAACAGTTTGCATAAGTAAAAGCAGCAGCATAAACGACGGCAACAACTGTAATAAAGACAGAAGCAAGGCAACAGCAACAGAAAAACGAAAACATGATAGAAAACAATGCTGCCAACAAGACAACAAGACAAGACTATCACTTAACGAAGTACAAGAAAAAAAAAACAAAGATGAGGGAAAACAACAAAAATAAATAAAAAATATAAGAATAAATAAAATAATATTAAAATGTTCCCTATTTTCTTAACAACAGAATACAACAGAATATAAAATTAAAAGAAAAAAAACAAATAAAAGAAAACACACAAACAAACAGGATATGCAAAGGAAAATAACAAAAATTCTGTGAAAGAAAAATAAAGCAAATCTTAGACATGCATACGCTCGCACACTGACACAAAGAAAACACTTAACGGCAAGAGACAGCATAAGAGAGGAAAAATAACGACATAACAACGGAAATCATATATACAGAGGCCCAACAATTGTAACAACAACAACAACAACATGAAGAAACAGCAATACAAACACACATACACGCATAACAACTACACTATTACCACACAGCTGTAATAAGTGAAATCGTATTGCCAACCACTTACAACACAGGCACACACACACACACACACCCATATATGGAAATTTATTGAAATATTCCATGCTGAACATGTGGCATTTGTGTGTATATGTGCATGTGTGTGTGAATTTAGAGAAACTCTCTTCCCTTTTATACTTACACTTACACTTACACTTACACTACCACTTTATTTGTGCGAAACTTAAGGAAGACATTTTAAATATTTAAACCTCTTGCAAGAGAGAATGTAAAAAACAAAGAAAAGAAAACGGGAATGAAATGTAAGGAAAACAGTAAATGTAGGGAAAACCGCATAAAAAAAAAGAAAAACAAATACCAACACATGCAAACAACCAGAAGAAGATATTTTTTTAAGGAAAATGCAAAACAAAGTAAATGATAAGGAAATATGGCGCAGAATGTCTGTGTTTGTATGTGTTATTTAAGATAAAATAACGGCGACTGAGAGCAAAGGCAACTTTATATAGCCTTACAGCACCATATTACAGTACAGTGTTCCATATCAGAGATTAGCAAAATGAATCGTTTGAATCGCTACTCATAAGTACTGATGAAATTTTAAGTATGAGTGAGTCAACATTATTGAAATTCAACTACTCTGATTCATTTGCACTCACTACAACATAAGTACAGGTTGCAATGAATATGAGTACAACGTTAACATCAAACTCATAACATTCGAAATATGTTCGATTCATACTCTTATTCATTCAGATTCATAAATTTAGAAAAATACTTATAAATACTCATAAATGATTCGAGTCATTCGAAATTATTCATCAAAATTTACAGTCTTAGTTGTTGTTGCATTCACAAAAAAGAAGAAAGACAAAGACAGCAAACAAAGCAAACACACAACCTTCTTGTGAGTATTGTGTGATTCGTGTATATGTTGAGTCATGCAGAGTCAAAATCATGAACATCATACGTGTTGTAAAGTATGAGTATGATGAGTACTTGGAAATTTTGAATATGAGTAGTATGAGTATGATATTAAAACAAGTATGAATGTGTATAAGTATCAGAAATTATGATTATGATTCGAATCTACTCATCTTTTTGAGTACTCATTGCTGATCTCTGTTCTAAATATACAGTATAGCAGAGAATGTGGCATCAATTAAAGCTGCAACTATTGATTCCTGCTAACCTGTGTTCAGCGGAAATTATACCATAAATAATGAATTTCGTGTATAACCTAGTGAGGCAGGCTGTCAGTTCTTACCTTTGGATTATGCTTGTCTCTTTGTAAAAAGTGCAGAAAACTCCATCTTTACATATATAACTGGAGCTAGTGGGACTTTTCTTAATGCCGTCCTCAATCACTTTTAACACTTAGTGTTCGTTGCACTTCACATTTGAGAGCTTTCATTTTATAGCGCAATCTGCCTAAAAGTACTTAGTTGCTGGTGGTATTCTACCAGCGGTTGTAGCAGCACCTTAAGGCATCTTATTCCATTGCAGGTTTGATAAAATGGTGTTGTACCACGAAGCGGTCTTTCGCGGTAGTGCGATTGTGTCGGATTTCTACAACCTGCCATTTTCGCAGCTCCCATTAGATTAGATTACCGGGGCTCTCATGTATTATTCGCACAAACATTTTTACGGTTTTGTAGTCGTACAAAGTATATACTGAGAAAAATTGGGGTCTGCTGATAAAATTTGAATTTTCTCTAACTATTAAACTACGACCAGCATCCTGGTGTTGTCCAATAGCAACACGCTCCTAGTTCTTCGAAGTTAGAAGGAGCTAAAGCTTCATAGTATTGTGTGGACTGCTTTCTCTATCCGAGATTCAGGCAACAGAGATTTTGGTGGATATGAAATGGAGGTAAAATCTGGCAGCCACTACTTGCATTTTTGCTGTCTACTGACTGTAAAGACAAAATATTTCAAGTTTTTCTGTTGGCTCCAGCATGACAAAGATTTCTTAGGATTCGACACTTTTTGAATTAACGGCAATTACTATTCACCTGGAATTTATCTTGCCAAAGTAGGAAGCAAGGATGCGCCTCTTAAAAATCTCCAACAGGCAGTCCATTGAAGACTGATGAAGTCCAATCGAAGCAGACAACTAACGTTTATTCCCATAGAAATTAAAATGTGCACGAAGTCGAAAACTATGCTGCATAAGAGACATGTAGTGTTTAATTTACTCTTGCACATCCTTATCTGCCGAGATGTAGACCAACATGATCTACGGCATTATTAGCAGATTGCAAGCCTTTATAATACAGCCGCCTAAAAGACACTGAGGAGCTGGAGGAAAAGATGTAGTGTTTAGCCGAATTATTCTCAGAATAGAAAACTCCAGATCTAGTACAACAGTTTATCATTTCATTTGGATTCATCTGTATAAATCTTATTGTCGAATTCTTTTAGATGTTCACAACGATTCCGTTTCGATCAGGAAAGTGTGTTTACCTTAGATTGACCCGCATAGTTAAACTGTTGAGCGCAGTAACCGGAGGGAACGTATTTCTGATGTTGTCAGCCTTATTTCACTTCAGGTAATTGGTAGCATGTGCAGCAGAGATTAGCAATGAGTATTCAAAAACATGAGTGGATTCGAATCATACTCATAATTTCTGATACATATACGCATTCATACTTATTTTAATATCATACTCATACTACTCATATTCAAAGTTTGAGGTACTCATCGTACTCACATTTAACAATACTTATGATGTTGTTGATTTCGACTCTCCAAGACTCAACATTTACAAGAATCACAAAATGAGTATGATTCGCATATGAACACTACAATACTCACTAGAAGGTTGTGTGTTGGCTTTGCTTGCTGTCCTTGTCTTTTTCTTTTTTCTCTTTTTTTTTGTTTTGTATATGCAACAACAACTAAGACTGTGAATTTTGATGAATGATTCGAATCACTCGAATCATTTATGAGTATTTATAAGTATTTTTCTAAATTTATGAATCTGAATGAGTAGGCTTATGAAACAAACATATTTCGAATGTTATGAGTCCTGTATGTCAACGTTGTATTCATACTCATTGTAACCTGTACTTATAAATCAACGTTGTAGTGAGTACGAATGAATCAGAATTGTTGAATTTCAATACTGTTGACTTACTCATACTCAAAATTTCATGAGTACTTATGAGTAGCGATTCAAACGATTCATTGCTGATCTCTGATGTGCAGTGGACTTTCGGAGAGTCAGGTGCTCATTGCTTGGGTGACTTCAATGTTACTCGATCTTTTGGACTTTACCGGTAGTCTGATGGACTTGATTTTAACCATCACCACCCAACATGTCGATAAGGGGCGGGAATTTTGATCTTAATTTTACAAATCGCTTACAAAGTCTGTTCGGTTACCATCATTGCTTGTTTACTGTGCAATTTCTTTCGAAAAAAACATTTCATTTCATTCATTCACTCATTCGTTTATTTATTCATTCATGCTCATTTTGGTTATGCTACGACGATATCTTTGCAATGACTTGTCATTAAAAACACATTTTTTAAGCAACAAATGACGCCGATGCTGCCAGTCACACTATCGCTATCATTTGTTTCACAACCATTTCTTGGACGCCTTCAAAAAACATCTACTTTTGGTAATGAGCACAACAACAGCAGCAACAACAACAACAATAGTAATAATAATCAAAGAAAAAGAAGGAAAAATAGAAAATTTTCCTTATATTTCTTTTATTTTGCTGTTCTTGTTGTTTTTGTTATTCTTTTAATGATTCAATGGCAACTTTGGTCAACTTTTGTTCTTCGCCTGTTTTTTGGTCGTGTTTTTTTTTGTTAAGTATTCCTGAGAATTTTTTTACATTTTCCCTGATAAAGCCAACCAAGTGCCAAGAACAACAACAACAGCAACAACAATAAACATCTGGTTGGGTACTCGTATAATAAAAGTTCAAGAGGAAGGAATAAAAAAAAATAAAGAAAGGAGGCAAGAAGTCTCACACAAACTTTAAAAAGATGTTCTTGATACAGACGAAAGGCATTCAAAATACGAAAGAATAAATGGGTGGTCAAAAGCATTCTGAAAAGCAACTGACCAATGCCCAGGCAGGCTAATGGATATGAAACATGACTTAAACATATTGCTTCACAGCTCTCCACTCTACACTTTCCACTCTCTTCTCTAATGGATTGTTTCATCGTAAATGAATACAATTCGAATCGAATGGAATGGAATGGAGATGCAAAGGAGGAGGAGGCTAAGGTAAGGCAAATATGAATGAGTAAAACAAGAAACAGCACGAATGAATAAATTAATGGCTTAAGGAGTGATGATGAAGTGTATTGAAGCAGCAATTCATGAGAAAGAAAAGATGGCTGGTTAATGGGAAATGGGTTTAAATGTCTTAACCTGTTATGGTATGGTAATGGCACAGGAACAGTGTAGACGAAGTAGGGCATAAATGTATGCGTGAATGTCTTACAGAAAATAAATAAAATTCATCAATACAACACAGAAATGTTGTCCATCTTATCTTCTCTTTAACGATTCCTTTGGACAATGCAATGCCAAAAGAAGAGAAAAAGAATTGTTGAAGGTTTCATGTGAACAAAGAGATGATAAGTAAAAGGAGTCATTGTAATACAAAAGTCTATGGTAGGATGTAAAGCAGACCCCGGCAATTCATATGCATGTGCATGTCAGCCATTACTAAATTTACAACAACGTACTCTCACGATCAAAAACACACTCAGTCTCGTTTGAGAATTCATTGAAAGAGGTTGTGTTGTCGCATGCTTCTTGCTTTTGTACATGAAGATCTGCTAATGCAGGGATGTACAGTATAAATATCCCAGAAAGTTTTCTATTAAATATGTATATTTCCAAAAAAAAAAAAAAACAAATTTTAATCTAAAATGCTTTCTTAAATCAATATAATCAAAGAAGTCTAAACTAATTTTACAAATTTTAATTTAATAAACTAATATTTTTAATTAAAATACCACCATTTAAAAATTTAAATTTTCCATGCCTGCATTGTAGTGAATGTAAGAGTATACATTTTTCTCTTTTCTTATTTTTCGCTCTCGCAACAACTGACCAATAGCAAGTGTTGCCGGGCTCTGATGTAAAGCAATACATAGCCATGAAGCATTTCTTAGGAAAATAAATCTTTAACGGCATACAGGAATAGTATTGTAGGCGTGGCACTTATTATAAAAAACGATTGAGAGTTTGTACGCAGCAGAGATTAGCAATGAGTATTCAAAAAGATGAGTAGATTCGAATTATACTCATAATTTCTGATACTTATACATATTCATACTCATTTTAATATCATACTCATACTACTTATATTCAAAGTTTGAAGTACTCATCGTTTTCATACTTAACAATACGCATGATGTTGTTCGAATTCGGCACTCCATGACTCAACATTTCCAAGAATCACAAAATAAGTATGATTCGCGTACGATCACTACAATACTCATTAGAAGGTTGTGTGTTTACTTTGCTTCCTGCTCTGTCTCTTTTGCTTATGTGTCTGTTTTCTTTTGTTGTAAATGCAACAACAACTAAGACTGAAAGTTTTGATGAATGATTCGAATCATTCGAATCATTTATGAGTACATATTAAAAGTATTTTTCTAATATTATGAATCTGAATGAGTAGGCGTATGAATCAAACATATTTCGAATGTTGTGAGTTTGATGTCAAGGTTGTACTCATACTCATTACAACCTGTACTTATAAATCAATGTTGTAGTGAGTACGAATGAATCAGAGTAGTTGAATTTCAATACTGTTGTTGACTCACACATATTCAAAATTTCATGAGTACTTATGTGTAGCGGAAAAACTATTCATTGCTGATCTCTTGTTCACAACCTGGCTTAGACATTTCGATAAAAACGAAATACGAAAAAATATTTCTTCAGGCGATTTCCCCTTAACAGTCTTCTGTAGTCACCGTAGTCTAGTAGCTAGTGTGTTCACTTATTAGACGTAATGCTCGGGTTCGAGCCCCAAGCCAGACATCAAAACAAAATATGAAAAAAATGTTTCTTCGGCGACTTCCTCTCCGCAGATTTCTGGCAAAAACTCTGAGAGTAAAAATTGCCATGAAAAGCTTTTCAAAATATCTGTCGTTCGGAGTCGATTTTAAGCCGTAGGTCCCACCAATCATATATAAAATTAACACGCACAACATGAGTGGTGTAAGGAGCTAGGCCGTAATTCTGACTGAAGCGTTGTAATGGCCAATTATGGTTGTATGTAGTCTTCTGGCAAAAACACTCTGATATTAGAATAAAATTGTCATGAAAAGTTTATCAAAACTGGCGTTTGGATTTGACACCCACCACAACATGAGTGGTCTGAGGCACCAAGTCGTAATCCTGACTAAAGGGTTGTAATGACGAATTAATTATGTATGTATGTATGAGAATTTGTGAAAATTTGCATTCTTTGAGATCATATTCTTCTCACTTAACGTAGTTAATTACATAGATAATGAATCTTTCATCAAATCCAAGTGGCTTCTTGGTATTCAAGAATTTCAATTTTCAAACGAGAATTGTTGTCGTTGGAAAACATAGAAGGGAATGCCTCCATATAAAAATTAAAGTTACGCGCATTCTTATACTTTCGTATAGTTAAGCGGCTATCGTCCTTATGTAGACTTGACGGTCACGTTGAAAATGGCTTTTGAGTGCCTAGATCTTATTGATAGGTTGTTGGGACTGTGCTCTATATTGCTTTGAGTTTCTCTCTGATAATTTTTTTTTGTTTTCATTTTTAAAATCAATATTTCGTGTTTCTCTAACAATATTTTGCTTTAAACTTTAGTCAGAAACCAAAATTTTTGTTTTTTATTTTCTTTAGAAAATTGTTTTCTTTATTTTGTTTTAACTTAATTTTTGTTTTGTTTTTATTTTAGGCTGCCTTGGGCCCAATAGCCTTAGACTTGGCTCGCTCTTTGAATGCTGATGGCGAGCACATATCCCTGGCCAGTAATGTTCTAATCATTTCGGTTTTGGCTATAATATTCACAGCACCATTGGGTGCCATACTCATGTTACGTTTAGCACCAGTCTGGCTACAATATACACCACCAACAACAACAGCAACAACAACAGCAGCAGCTAACTATGATTATGCGACCGATGATAATCATTGTACCGGATATACGGCCAACAATCTTCATATGATTGAGTCAGCGGGTAACATCAATTTCGACCGCAATCAAAAGTCAATTTAAGACAAATAAAAATAAAGAAAAAAAAGAAAAAAAATAAGGAAAACACCCAGGAAATATAAAAACAGGAGCCAATTCGGCTTGGAAAAAAAGACAAGTCATTGGAACAAATGAAAAGCAAAAAAAAATTGGTTGAAAACTGTAAAAAACTTTAAAACTGAAGAAAAATTAGGACAAATTAATGTACAAAAAAAAAAAAAACAAATAAAGTAAAATAAATTATGCAGAAGGCAAAAGGAAAACATAAAACATTTGAGGCACTCACAGTTTAGGGAAAAAAAAATTTTTTTTTCTCCTCTTTTCAAAACCATAGTTAAAGTTTTTTTTTTATTTTTTGCTTCTTTTTTTATATGTTTATTTGAACTGTGACCTCCCCTTAACTGTAATTTATTGAAACGCTAACTTTATAGATTGATTTGATGTCGCATAACATTTCCTTTGTAAAAGCTCAAATCTGTTTAAAACCACGCAAATTTGCATTTTTAGTTTAAATTTGTAAATCTAAGGAACAAATAATTTTCTTTTTTTTAATTTAAAACTTTTTAACAAGTTAACACATAAGAGAAGTTAATTTAATTTAATTTTAATAGAAAAATATTGTAAAAATATGAAATACAACAATTTAAATACGAATAAAAACTATTTTACTTACTTTCTTAATTGGCGATTAACAAACCGATTAAAGGATTTCGGCTTGTCTTAACACATCCTTCCACGCTCCTATACTTCTTGCGCGCCTACGCCAGTTGGTCACACCAATCGATGACAGGGATTCCTCAATTTTGTCATTCCACAATACAAACAATGTCGTCCTCTTCGCCAATTTCCACAGATCCCCGCATCAAATACCCATCTCGCTGGAGTATCCTCCGCCATCCGAACGACATTGACAAACAAGGTTGTCCTCTTCGCCAACTACCGCAGATCCCTGCATCAAATACCCGTCTCGCTGGAGCATCCTCCGCCATTCGAATGACATGGCCGAGCCAGCACAGCCGCTGGATGTTAATAAGCTGCACAGCGTCCACATCGTTGAGAAGCTCATACAGCTCACTGTTGGATGAGATGTGGAAATCATCGCCAACTAGCACTGGACCGAAGATCTTACATAGGACTTTTCTCTCGAATACTCTCAAGGCTGATGCATTAGTGCCTCCATGCCTCTGTGCCATAAAGAAGCTCGGGCAGGATGAGCGTCTTGTAGAGTATCAGTTTTGTCGTACGAGAGAGTTCTCTGTTACGCATTTGCCTTCTGTTGGCAAGAGTGATCCTGCACTTATTATTTTTTTACTTTTCTTTATTAATACGAGGCCAGTAAGCACTGCCACAAAAAAATTTTTATTAAGAAAATCCACCAACCCAAAACCTTTAAAGAATTCAAGCTCTATGGTATCAGAGAATTTGTACTCTACAATTTATACGAGGGCCCAACAATGTCATCATTAGTGTGCCATTACATGAACCCTTAACTTCAATTTTGCTCTTCTTATCAAAAGCAGCTTATCGGGTAACCCTTTCAACCCTTTTACCTGACGCTAGGCGGTAGAATAACGCTGCTATTCAATGAATCCTCTTTTCCTTTTCTTTCATGGTCGGAATCCCGAACACATGTACCAATCAAGTATTAAATATCCCTAGTGTACCACGGTCAAGTGTAGTTGCGTTATTCTAGTAGGTAGTGTGTTCGCTTATTAGACGGGTCAGACGTCAAACGAAAACAAAAGTAGGTAAGTAGTCCGAAGGCAAATTCAAAGGTTCTTCTCGTATACATGGCTTGAAATTATAATGGTCCAGTACAAGATTAAATTCACTTTAAAATTCCTTAAAAAGGAAAAAAACTACGCCTATTTGCTAAGCAATCAACAGTCTTATAATTGTAATTGCACTGTAATGTGTACAGGATAATAAAAATTCTACTACCACTACAATAACAATTGCAGAAAAAATAAAAAAAAACAATCGAGACAAAATACTTCCCCCAATGGAAACAAATAAAATTTTATGAATTTTTATTTACTTTTTAACACGAATTAGGCGGCGTAGCACTAGAATATCGAAAACCAAAGGAACACAATGTTCATAAGATTTTCTCTCCCTTTTCAATTTGCCTCTCCCCCCTCACACTTTTCAGCATGTTATTGTGTTAATAAAAGTTTGTTTTCTTTCTTCTTCTTGCTTCTTTTTTTTATTGAATCTTGTTACACTTTATTTTTCGTTTGTTTTTTGGTTTGTTTTTGTTTTGTTTTGTTTGTATTCCATTAATTTGTAACACTTGGTCGAGTGAGCAAAAAAAAAGAAAGTAACAGACTAACCAGCAACAACAACAACCAATACCAATAGCAATAACGGCTTTCAACATATTAGAACAATAATAACAAATACCAGGGAAGAGAGGCTCAACATCAACTCAGAACATAAACACACACTTGCACAATACAAGTCAAAGTCAACAGCAAGTAACAGAAGAACAACAAACAAACAAACAAACAAAATCATCATCTGAGAGAAGATAGAAAGAAACGAAATAAGTGAGTGAGTGAATGAGTGAAAGACAAAGACTATGGAAAGGACATCATTTCTGGCAAAGAAATGAAAACAAATCGATTGATATTGACAGTGGTTTTCAAGTAACAAAGTATCCATAGGCAGTAGGGGACATCACAGTTGCTAGGCAAGTAAACTTTGTAAATTTTGGTTACTCTAAGTATTTACAGCTTCGTTAACTTACTTACTTTACTTAATTGGCCATAACAACCCGTTTAACGGATTTCGGCCTGCCGCAATACATCCTTCCAGGCGCCTCTGCTTCTTGCGCGCCTACGCCAGTTGGTCACACCAATCGATGACAGGGCTTCCTCGATTTTATCCTTCCAACGGATACAAGGTCGTCCTCTTCGCCGACTTCCGCAGATTCCCGCATCAAATACCCGTCTCGCCGGAGCATCCAGCTTCGTTAACAGTGCCGCTTATTATTGCTCAATAACCGTTAAGCAACAGTAATGATGCCTATCGATGGGTGCGTTTGGGCAGGAAACTGAAAAGAATTTTTATAAATTCCAGACTTTATTGTCCAATACATACATACACATACGTACATAATTGGCCCTTCAGTCAGGATTACGATCTAGATTCTCACACCTCTCATGTTGTGTGCATTCATTTTTATACGTGAGTGGCGGGACCTACAGTTTAACGTCGACTCCGAACGACAGATTTTTGAGAAACTTTTTAATGGCAATTTTATTTAATCTCAGAGTTTTTGCCAGAAGTCTGCTGAGAGGAAGTCGCCGAAGAAATATTTTTTTTTTTCATATTTCGTTTTGATGTCTGGCCTGAGATATGAACCCGGGCTTTACGTCTAATAAGCCAACCCACTACCTACTAGACTACGGCGACTCTATTGTCCAATACATAATGGAGAATTCGATTGGATACGACAAAGTGTTCATTTGGAATAATAGTGCAGAGTATTTCTTAGGGTTGTAATGACCAATTATGTATGTATCAGAGATCAGCAATGAATATTCAAATAGATGATTACATTCGAATTATACTCATAATTTCTTATACTTACTTCATTCATACTTATTTTAATATCATACTCATACTACTCATATTCAAAGTTTAAAGTACTCATCGTATACATGCTTAACAATACGCATAATGTTGTTGATTTCGACTCTCCATGACTCAACATTTACAAGACTCACAAAATAAGTATAATTCACGTACGAACACTACATTACTCACTAGAAGGTTGTGTGTCTTGTCTTTATGCTTTTTTGTAAATGCAACAACAACTAAGACTGTAAATTTTGATGAATGATTCGAATCATTTATGAGCATTCATAATTATTTTTCGAAATTTATGAATCTGCATGAGTAGGCGTATGAATCAAACATATTTCGAATGTTATGAGTTTGATGTCAACGTTGTACTCATACTCATTGCAACCTGTACTTATAAATCAACGCTGTAGTGAGTACGAACGAATCAGAGTAGTTGAATTTCAATACTGTTGACTTCCTCATACTCAAAATTTCATGAGTACTTATGAGTAGCGAATAAACGATTCATTGCTGATCTCTGGTTCACTCTGGCTTAGACATTTCGATAAAAACGAAATACGAAATAATATGCGTACTTATGAGTAGCGAAAAAACGATTCATTGTACGATCTCTGGTACGTATACATGGTAGCTGGTGGCGGGGTGTAGCGTTAAAAGGCAAACCCAAGAATTACAGCTGAAGATAGAAAATTTTTTTCGTTGGGAATAGAAAGGCCAAATAATCCATCGAGACATGCACTTACAGCCAATGCTGAATATCAGAGGAGGGTAATACAGGCAGTGTCACCTCTTAAGAGTGAGTGAGAATGAGCAAAGTTCGTCATTACTACATCTAATGCACAGACTAAATAGGTTTTCCAGCAAGTTTTTGATTTTGCACAACTCAGATGGCAAAATCTTAATTCTAGGACCTGCTCTAGAAGACCAACCTACCAACGTAATGCTTGGCTGGAAAAAAGCTGAATGAGGGCAACAAAAATAATGTTTTGCGGCAGCCCTATGGTGCTTAACGGAATAATAATAAGGAAGAAAGTATGAGAGGAGATAAACTTTAAAAGTTTTAGTAGCGAGAGTGGTCTTCTAATAAAACCGGTGGTGCGCTCTACGTGAAAAGCCTCTTCAAATCTTCAAAACATACATAATTGGTCATTACGACCCTTCAGTCAAGTTTGAGTGAGAAGCTATGTTGTTCTCACGCCACTTATGCTATGTGTGTTAATTTTATGCATGAGTGGCGGGACCCACGGCATACTTTTGAGAAACTTTTAATGGTAATTTTATTTATTATCAAAGCTTTTGCCAGAAATCTGCTGAGAGGAAGTCGCCGAAGAAATATTTTTTTTGTCATATTTTGTTTTGGTGGAGATATCTGATTTGGGGTTTGAACCGATGGCTCATGTCTAGTGAGCCAAGACACTATTAGACTACGGCGACTTCAGAAGCGTCAAGAGCTCTTAAAAAAATCTAACGATGAACTTCAACTTGGAGGACCAGGAAAAACTACCACTAAAGAAATTCATCAGTTCATAGATTTTTCGAATGCTAATAAATAGTAAAAGGGCTTTCATGAGGTTAGTAAAAGCGAAAAGTGATTGGGCTGTTCAATTTCATGATTTGTTGAGTTGCTTACATCTTTTCTTATTTGGTCTTGTGATATAAAATTAAAGAATTTGAATAAATAGACCTCTCAAAAAAGAAGACGTGTTTTTCTTTCTTATCAAAAATCATGGTGGTTAAGTGGGGACTAGCAACTAGGGCCTTCGCTTTAGTTTTTCAATTTTAATTCAAAAATTCCACAACACACTTCTCTCTTCCTATGCATCCACAATCTCTGTTAAAATATTTTTATTTCTCTTCCCCTAAAAAAAAAAACCAAGAGAAGCAAAGTTTTGTTTTTTCTTCTAAACTTCAGCTGACAGCTGCTGATGTTAGAAATTGAAAACGAATCATTGAAACAGAATTTAAATTTATGACTTTACAACAACAACAACAAATTGAGGGTGAAAACTATGAAGAAAATAATTTTTTGTTATAGAAATTGCTGTAATAGACCAACAACAACAGCAGTAATAACAACAATAATAAGAAAAAGCAATGGAATTAAACATGGGCTTAACTAGTGTTTACGATTATTATTGTTGGCCGGAAGTTTGAATTTTAAATCCATCAACAACAACAAAAACAAAGATATCCTAAGGGTTCCTTCCTTAAGCTCATCTATTATGAATGAAGTAATAAAATTGAATTGTAGAAAAAGGATTTGAAAAGTTTTTCAATTATTTATGATACGCTCACATACACATAAATATATATATACGGGAGGAAGAAAAGAGTACTTCTGCCTGAGGCTTGTAATTGGAATAAATGCACGGGTTTCAAGAGTAACATGGAAGGTAAATAATGTGTTATACGTAAAAGGAACTGCATTAGGATCAGAGATCAGCAATGAATCGTTTTTTCGCTACTCATAAGTACTCATGAAATTTCGAGTATGAGTGAGTCAACAGTATTGAAATTCAACTACTCTGATTCAATCGTACTCACAACTACATTGATTTATAAGTACATTCATGAAACATTCGAAAAATGTCTGATTCATACACGCCTACTCATTCAGATTCATAAATTTAGAAAAAATCTTATAAATACTCATAAATGATTCGAGTGATTCGAATAATTCATCAAAATTAACAGTCTTAGTTGTTGTTGCATTTACGAAAAAAAAAATAAGAAATAAAAAAACAAAGACAACAAGCAAAGCAAACACACAACCTTCTAGTGAGTATTGTAGTGTTCGTACGCGTTTCAAAAAAAATGAGTAGATTCGAATCATACTCATAACTTCTGATATTTAAATGCATTCATACTTAATTTAATATCATACTCATGCTACTCATATTCAAAATTTGAAATACTCATTGTACTCATACTTAACAATATGCATGATGTTGTTGATTTGGACTTTCCAAGACTCAAAATTTACAAGAATCACAAAATTAGTATGAGTATTTATAAGCATTTTTCTAAATTTATGAATCTGAATGAGTAGGAGTATGAATCAAACATATTTCGAATTTTATGAGTATGATGTCAACGTTGTACTTATACTTATTGCAACCTGTACTTATAAATCAATGTTGTAATGAGTACGAATGAATCAGAGTAGTTGAATTTCAATTACACTCACACTCAAAATTTCATGAGCAGTTATGAGTAGCGAAAAAATGATTAATAGCCGATCTTTGGTACTTAACATAGATTTATTAGACGATTAAAAAAAAATGCGGATATTGGAAGATCACTACCGGCGAGAAGGAGACTCCTGATAGAGGTTAATAACAGCATTATGCTCTATGGAATTGAAATTTGGGCCGAAGCGCTCAATGTTGGAAAGCGAGCGTACTCACTTATATCGGTATAGAGAACGGCTGTATTGCGTATCACTTTGGCATATCGTACAGTGTCCGCGCCAGCCATACTTGTGATTGCAGGTACAATTCCCGTTGATCTGCAGGCCGCGGAGTTGATGGAGATTTATAGGGCGAAATTGACCGGCAGTTATACAACAGGTTCCTTCAGGCAAAGCACCATCTCAAAATGGCAACGCCAATGGGATGAAGATGACAAAGGAAATCCCGGATATTGGGCTATGGATTGGACCGAAAATCGGAAATGTGAACTACTACACTACACAGATGTTATCGGGGCATGAGTATTTTAGAAAGTACCAGCATAGAATGGGCAGGAGCGCCTGCCCTTATTGCATTTACGAAGAGGAGGAAGTAATTGATGATGCAGATCACACTATTCTCGAATGTGCACGCTGCAGAGCTATCGCTCTGAACTGACATCAATAGTTGGAACAATCACGGCCGCTAACATTGTCGGGGTTATAATTGCGAGTGGAGAGAATTGGACTTCAGTGGCGAATTACGTGGAGCGTATCCTAAGACTGAAGAAGAGAGATCTCGTGGCTGCAGAACATGTAGGCACGCCGGTATAGATGATACTTGCATACGTGTCAAACAAAATCCGACTTAGAGAAATGGACGAAAGGAATAGTGGAGGCACGTAGATGTCTCCTCAACTTTCGACACGCAATCCGGACGCGGATATGAACACGCAGGGGCCAAAGGGCCAAAACGACTCCACTCCGAAGTAATACCACCGTAGTTCCGGAGTGGGCACAACAAGTTCACGAGACGAGGGAGGGAATTTAGTGGATGAGGCCCCACACACGGACGATGTGACGACTTCCTCTATGGTGCGGTGCGTAAAAAAAAATTCTGACTAAAGGTTTGTAAGGAAGATTTCTCCAAATAGCTTTACAACGCAAGTTATCATATTTCACGTAGGGTAGCACACACTTCTATTTGTCTAACTCTACCATTGTTTTAACTGTTGTCTTTCTGTGAGTGTATGGCTTAATGAAAAATTGATTTTCAACAATTAAAATATTAAAATCAAGTCAAAGATTATGATGTTCTTTGTGATGAGGTTGCTCCGGCTGTGTTCTTGGTAACAAAAGTTTAAGCAATGTAATGTACTGTACAAAGAATTCTCTTTTAAAAAATAAAAACAAAACAAAAACCTCTTTTGTCTAATAATGATTCAATGGAAGGAATCATTAAAAGATTTAAAAACTTTTAATTAATATTTCTGGCAATGTATACTGTGCTGGAGAAGATTAAAATATAATTTCACGCATGAATTTCTCTGTGTACCATTAAGATGGAATCAAGGAATCAAATAATATTCAAGCGAGGGCTATTAAATTTCTAAACAACAACAATAACAACTCTAATGATGTCAAATAAAAATTAATTTATTTTTTTTTATTTTCATGTTTTATTTTCTGTGTTCACAATGTGAACTTCACATTCCCTTTTTTTTTGCTGTAAAATGCTGTTTTTCATGTTTTTTTTCCTCTCCTCTCTCCATTTTTTTTTTGTTGTTTCATTATGAAATTATAAAGAGGGTCGTCATCGTTGTCGAGTGGCATCATATGTTTGTCTGTGGCATTAACGTCGCAAATCAGCTTAAAATGCAGGCATAAATTGGTTGTTGTTGTCGGGTGAAAAATGTTTTTCATTTGCTTGTAAAAGCCAAACCAAATGTCCTCTTTTAGGGGACGTTTTCTTGTTTTTTTTGAAATTGTTTTGATTTGTTGTTGTTGTAGAAAATTAGCTGAATTGTCGCAATGTTGCTGGGGCCAAATTATTTCATACGAATGAAAGAAGTTTTTTCATAATTCACGACTGTTGATGTGGTTTTTACTGCGGAAGTTGAAATGTTTTTTGAAATGGAGGGTAAATCTGTTAAAGAAGAGGCCAACATTTAAGAAAATTTTAAATAATTTTAAGATAAAAAGTTATGAGAATATTAATATAAGAGGCTTTTAATAAGTCTTTTTTATGGAGGGGGAGAATATAAAGCAGTTAAAGCTGTTATTATTAAAATAGTACAAGGCAATCTCACAAATAGACGATCAAACAAAGAAAATATAGGTTAGACTAGGTTAGCGGCTAACTTTGCGTTCACAGGCAAGTTCACTCTGTAGTCCACATGGCCCATTCTGTTACTCAGTGTGATGTAAGACTGCTTGTCATGACTTAGTAGTGGTGGGTTTAAACCATTGGATGAAACAGGTCAGTTTCCTTAGAAAACATAAGAAATTTTGAAAAATGTTTCTTTAGGTGGCGTCGTATTCATGGTATTGATGATGATATTACTTACTTACTTAGCACGTTGACTGCCGACTACGAGTTATATCGTTTCTGCCATTTTTGTGTAGCTATGAATAAAATCGTATTATATCAGTGTTAGTATCGATAAATGGCTTCTGCGAAAAGAACAAAAAGTCAATATTGGCTTGCGTGTCCCGTTTTCTGAAAATTACCGCGGCAGTCAATGCGTTAATTGGTTAAGCCTTTAGTCAGGACAACAACCCAGCTCCTCTTCAGACCAGAGATTAGCAATGAATCGTTTTTTCACTACTAATAACTACTCTTGAAATTCTGAGTATGAGTGAGTCAACAGTATTGAAATGCAACTACTCTGATTCATGCTTACTCACTACAACATTAATTACAGGTTGCAATGATTATGTGTACAATGTTGACATCAAACTCATAACATTCCTATATTTTTGATTCATATGCTTACTCATTCAGATTCATAAATTTAGAAAAATACTTATAATTCGAGTCACTCGAATCATTCATGCAGAATTTACAGTCTTAGTTGTTGTTGCATTTACAAAAAAGAAGAAAGAAAATGACAAAGACAGCAAGCAAAGCAAACACACAACCTTCTAGTAAGTATTGTAGTGTTTGTACGTGAATCATACATATTTTGTGATTCTTGTAAATGTTGAGTCATGGAGAGTAGAAATCAACAACATCATGAGTATTGTTAAGTATGAATACGATGAGTACTTCAAACTTTAAATATGAGTAGCATGAGTATGATATTAAATTAAGTATGAATGCATATAAGTATTAGAAATTATGAGTATGATTCGTATCTACTCATCTTTTTGAATACTCACTACTGATCTCTGTTTGGGACCACCACATCGAGGTCTGGATGAAGCCGGTCAGTTTCATTAGAAAACATAAGAAAAATGTTTCTTTAAACGTCAGCGTATTCGTGGTACTGATAATGATATTACTTACTTACTTAATTGGTTAAGCCTTTAGTCAGGACAACAACCCAGCTTCTCTTCACACCAGTGTTGTGTGTGTTAATTTTATACGAGTGATGGCATCTACAGTTCAAAGTCCACTCCGAACGACAGATTTTTTGAGAAACTTTTCATGGCAATTTTCATCATCATAGTCTCTGCATATTAGAAAGCACTTCTTTCGCAATCATCGATAGAAAGCTGTGATATTTTCATTGCATCGAAATGTAGTCGTCAAAATATTTACTCAAATAATGGAATTGCGATTTAAAGAATGTATGCGATTTCTGCCTTATGAAAGATTGTAGAATTGTATTGGGTTGTTAGAATATGTAAACGATCTGTTGGCATCTTAAGAATTCTTCAAGCACATCCATTATAGGATTTTTAAATACAATCAAAATGCCTAAAATCAACTACTTTTCGTTAATGGTCTAATAAATCTAAGTTAAACAAGTTCATTATCGCTTATACCAGCTGCTGGTTAAGTACTCAGACTAGTTTCATGACAAGTTACTTACTTAATGGGTTATTACAACCATTTAGCCAGGATCACAACCTAGCTTCTCTTACCGCCCATATTGTATGTGTTAGTTTTATACATGAGTGGCGGAAAATGCAGTTTAACGTCGAAGCCGAACGACTGATTTTTAAGAAACTTCATGGAAATTTTATTTACACTCAAAGTTTTTGAAAGGAATCTGCTGAGATGTAGTCACCGATAGCTGGGGTTTGAACCACTGCTGTGGGTCTAATAAGTTAACACACTACCTACTAGATTACGGCGACTTTCAAACACTGCTTGCGTTTAATTTTCCAAATTTTGTTAAAAATTCAAGAAAGATTACCTCCACAGCTGATTCTATCAATCTTAACCCAAAGGACTAAACCTTACCAGCCCTATAACAGTTTAATTAATTGTGTTGCATATTCCCAATAAATTTATTTTCATACACAAGTTTTTTTCAAAATCCTAAATCTACAATAAATAAAAATAAAAAATAACAACAACACCAGCAATGTGTCAATATATATTATTTCCTCTAAACTGTTGGCAACAATGTTGATGCTGCTGACGGCATGAACTAAAAAATATTTCACCTTCAATGATGCTACAGAAGTCAAGGCATATATGCGATGAAATATCGTTAAAGGATGGATGTTATGAGTGGTGTTAAGTGGTGTTATGAAATAATATACACACATATACACACACAAATATAAATATTAAAAATGTCATAGACATCAATCAAATATATTTTTATGTGTGTGTGTAGGATGTTTTATATTCTTAGCTTGTTCTGCCTGAACGGATTCTGAATAGGATTTTTCTTTCAATGAAAATATGTGTAAAAAATTTAAAAAAAGGAGAGAAAATCTTATGTTAGGCTATGTGTTGTACAATATTTGTTGCGATATTTATGATGTATTTAACAATTGTTACCTCATGTTGTGTGAACATATTTATTACGTGTATTATTACAACAACAAATATGATTACAAACCATCAAGACATCATTAACAACATTTAATGGTTGATACTCTTCATATTGCAGTGACAGTTTAAGGCGAATGGAAATGAATTTCGTTTTCGGGTTGTTGAAACTATGATTTCTTTAAAAGGTTTCGACTATTTTGAAACAGGCAGAGATTTAATAAGTTACTATGAGCCTGAATAATATAAAGTTAAGCAAACAGGGGTTTAATGAAATCATATGTCATTTTTAGGCAATAAAATGAATCCAAAAGCATTCTGATCTTTCGTGTAAGCATTGCCGTCGATTTAATTGTTGAAGAAAAAACAGGTTTAAAATCACATGAAATACGGTGAATACAAAAAGGCCGACTATATCCGTACCTCATGATCCACACACCACTTAAAAAGGGAAAGAAAACATATGTCCATTCGCAGATTTGTTTTGGGGCCTTTTCGTGACAATTTTATTTACCATCAGAGTTTTTGCCAGAAATTTGCTGGAAGAAAGTCGCTGAAGAAATACTTTTCCTTGTTACGTCTTGTTGGAGATATTTGAACTGGGTTTTCAACTCACGTCCAATAAGCCAGCACACTATCTACTAGACTACCGCGACAACAATTTTGATTTATAATACAATGTCATTCACGACATATATACATACATACATAATTGGCCATTACAACCCTTCAGTCAGGAATACGGCCTAGCTTCTCACACCACTCATGTTGTGTGCCTTAATTTTATACTTGAGTGGCGGGACCTACAGTTTAACGTCGACACCGAACTACAGATTTTTGAGAAACTTTTTTTAGCCCAATTTTATTTACTCTCAGAGCTTTCGCCAGAAATCTGCTGAGAGGAAGTCGCCGAAAAAATATTTTTGTTTATATTTTTTGATGTCTGACCTGGGGCTCGAACCCGGGCTTTACGTCTAATAAGCGAATACACAACCTACTAGACAACGGAGACCACAATAACAATTACTAAACAATTATTCGATAGATCTTTGTACTTGTTGTATTCAAACACACCGCGTCTTCACACAAGTCTGGCTAAACTTTACTCACTCAGTTGCATGCTTTGGCTTGCCTTTTATAAGGCGGAGTAAACAGTCTGATAAATAAATGTTCTCTATCACTGTAAACATCGTTGTTTACATTTATTGTCGTAGTGTTGTTTGTGGATTTTTGTTTACTTGTTTACCATTTTTTATGCTGGTGTTTGTTATTATATTAAGTAGTGCGATAATTTGTAAACAGGTTTGTTCGCTGCATTGTTTTGGTTTTGTAGCTTTTGTTTATAATTTTAATGTTAAGCGATGTAAAATCAAAACACCAGTATCTAGATTTTTAATTTTCATAACAATATTCAATATTTTAGCGAGTAGTTATCTTCAATGATATATTTTTGATTTATGAAATCATTTTCTCATTGTTTTCTAAAAAGTGTGTCATCAATGCCATACAAAGACTAGGTCCTCTTCGTCCCTTTCTAATTAATTACTGGGGACTAAAACAGAATTTAATTCTTCATAAAATAATACGAACAATAAACTCTTTCCCCAACTACCTGATAATAAAAAAAAATGGTAAAAGAAAGAACAAAGCAAAGGTAAATGATAATGAGAAAATAGAGAAGAAATAAAGAAATAAAAAAATTAAAAACAATTTATGCAACAATTTTAATAACGATAACAATAAGGGGAACTGAAAGAAATGCAAAAAAAGGATAACACGCTGAACCAAGTCCCAACAATTCAAACCCCTAAATGGGTATGTCCTCATTTTCCTTGCTTAAACAACTTGCAGGCAATCTCTTAATTTCGCTAACAAAAAGCAAAACCAAAGAAATTAAAAAGGGAATGAACAAATAAAAGCCATCGGCAGCGGCATCGTCATCGGCCGTTGAAGTATACATAAATACAATAAACATTTTACATTTACCTGCGCATAAAATGCACAAAACAACAACAATAAATGGATAAAATAATGAAAACAAAATGGCTAAAAAAAAGCCATATTTAACTAACACACACACACACACTCATACACAATCAAAACCCAGCAAGAATGTCGTCTATCGGTGATAATAGTTTTTAAAGAAAATGCATTCATGCAATGCCATGTTGGCCTACCAAACACTAATAATTGGCCGGAGCAGTAGCAGTAGTGGCAATAGCTTGACTTATATTGCCGTTTAGCTCACCTCCTAGCCTTACATTTAAGTTTTGTGGTCCCTGTTGTCGTCATCGCAATCATTTCAAATGACGCCAGTTTCAGGTGAAATTTCTGTGAAAGAAGAAACAAGGCGAACGAAGTGGAAAAAGGGACTTCAAAAAAATTGTTGAAATATTTTCTGGAAATACCATGTGCCACAATCAGTTTTCAATTAAATTCTATACTTACTAACACAGACACACACTGCTTACATACACAAACACAAACAAAAGTGCAAATATTTAGTCAATACTGCTCTAGAAGGGACAACAGAAAAGTCTTACAAGTCAACAGAATGCTTTAATATTTTAGGATGTTTCTTACACAATGGCAAAGCATGGACTGTGAAAAGTAATTAAAAGAAGGATGAATGGAAATATTGGCATAGAACGAACCGACAAAACCCTACAGCAAAAGGACCATTTCATACCCAAATAAACTTTTTCTCCAGTATAATCGGTTTGATTTCCTAAAGGCCTTATTTAATTCTCAAACTTCATCCCTGATTTCAATACTTATTTGGAGAATTATTTAAATTCCGGGCAAAGTTAGATTGGTTTGAGTTAAACCGGGCAGCTTTACTTGTGGGGCTACGAGCCACATTTCAATGCCCTTTTCTAAAGCGCTTTCCAAAAGGGACTTTCGAGCTTTGATTGTTGATAACGGCCATTTTGTTGAAGCTGCAACTGTCAAATTAGTTGTCATTTATTCAGTCTGTTTTGCCAAATCGTCATTGACGAACATAGCCCTCAACATGTGAAATAGATGTGAAAATAGGCCAACGTACCTCACGTACATTCATATCATATAGCTATATTTGTGAAATTGATGTAAAAATAGGTGTTCTGCTCGACCAACCTCCTAT
This sequence comes from Sarcophaga rosellei, assembly GCA_930367235.1. Classification (NCBI taxonomy): domain Eukaryota; kingdom Metazoa; phylum Arthropoda; class Insecta; order Diptera; family Sarcophagidae; genus Sarcophaga; species Sarcophaga rosellei. The sequence goes on from OV884017.1 coordinate 15,019,645, forward strand.
CACTTACATTCATGTCCTGGTACGAGACCCATTTTCGGTTGAATGGGTACGTAAACAAACAAAATTGTCGAATTTGGGACGTTACCAACCCACATGAGATCCAAGAGCGTACAATGCATCCAAAAAAAATCCATATTTGGTGTGGATGTTGGAGTAGCGGCGTCATCGATCCATAATTCTTTGAGGCCATCATTGTCAACGGAGAGCACTAAAGGTCAAGGATTACCAAATTTTTTTTTGGCTTGAATTGAGTTATCTGGACACCAACAACAGATGATTTCAACAATACGGCATTATATGCCACACAACTCATCTATTACTAGATATTCTGCACGAGTGATAAAAAGGACATGATCTTCTCACTGAATTTGGACGGCTTAGATTTTTTTGTGGGGTCTTCAAAGCCATCATATCACACGTACTCCGTGAAATATAGTATTCCTGACTGAATGGTTTTAATGACCAATTATGTATGTATGTAAGTATGTATGTATGTTTTTTCTTCTTCTAAAGACACCTTTGTTATCTCGAAAGCTTCGTCACATTAAGTAAAATTTTGTCTCCGTTCCTCCAGACTTCGAAGTTCTATCATAACTTCAGCCATTCTCTGACTATATTGGCTCCATAGGTTCCTACAGTTCATCACCTCTTCCATTAGCCGGTTTGGTCCTAAACTTGTTTCTCCGGGCCATCTAAATTTGGGGCAACATGTTAGAATATGCTCCGCATCTTCCTCCTCATCTACACAGTTTGGGCATATAGGGGAAGTATCATGACGAAATCTGTGCAGGTACTTCCTGAAGCACCCATGACCAGTTAGGAACTGGGTCACGTAGTAGTTCAGCTCGCAATGTTTGTCCTTCATCCAAAGGATTACATCAGGGACAAGGCGAAATGTCCATCTTCCCTTTAAACTGCTCTCCCATCGTGACTGCCATTTCTGCATGGAAGTCCTTCATTCCTCCGCTTTTATAATCGCTATTTGTCCTGGATACTCGAAACGGTGTATGTATGTATGTATGTATATATGTATGTATGTATGTGTATATGTATGTGTGTATGTATGTATGTATGTATGTATGTATATATGTATATATGTATATATGTATGTATGTATGTATGTATGTATATATGTATATATGTATGTATGTATGTGTGAATAAAAAAGCAAACCCAGTGAATCCTTTACAGTAAATTCCTTGAGACCATAGTTCACTATTATGTCCTTGGCAAGGATTTGAGCTGTAACTTGTGCTCTGTTCGAGCTCTAATTGTTAAAAATAATAGTTGAGCGCTATTAACTGTAAAATTAGGGGAATTTTAGGAAAATTTTTAGAAGAAGAAAAAATCGGAAAAAATCCTCATGCAGTATTTCACCCTCCTGTTGCCACAATAACCTGCATAGTAATCGGCATTATAGTTGAAATAACAATCAGAAAGTAGGGAAAATAAAAAAGTAATGAAGAAAAATTAATAAAAACAAATATGAGAAAGAAAGAATTATTTTCTTAAGCAGGCTCATGCTGAAAGTCTTTCAAAATAAGTTTTCTTTTCTTGCTTCTCAACAACTGTGGGCCACCTTAAAACTTTCTTCATGCTTAAAAACATTTCATTTAAACTTATATTATTTCGATTTTATTTTTTTTTGTTTTAATTTCTCTTCTATTCAACTTGCATAGAAGAGCTCATAATGTTAAATGAGCAGAGTGCACTGCAAGTCAAGTAAACACCATAAAATGACAACATGACAGCCAGTATATCTTGACGTTTAACAACTAAACGGCCAACTGTAACAACCAAGAGGCCATCTATGTATTCAAGCTTGAGAGGAAATGGTCACCAGCCTTAGGTCAGGCAAACAAAATAACACTTGAATGCACATGGACAACAAGTTGACTTTACTTCTAGAAATTTTTTTGTAGAATTTTTTGTTGAGTTTGTGTTGTGATTTGGGTTGTAAATAATGCTGATAGTTTTTAGAAAATTTTTTACTTGAAATTAAAATTATTTTCTGCTTCTCCTCCTGCTCCCTCCTCCTACCTCTCCTCTTCAAATGTTGTCAATTACTTTGTGCCATGATAACTTTATTGGTTGTTATGTTGTTGGCAATTTGTAAAGTTACCATCACTTAATTACTCGATTTTTTTTCGATTTTTTTTTTGTGTGTTTTTTGCTAAACGCCAATATAACTTGGCTAATAATTACAGAAATAAGGTAAGAAAATACAGACATACATACATACATCAACAATAACAGTTTAAGGAGGTGCTAGTTTGTGTCATTTACACGAAAACATTTATTTATTTTTTTTTTTGTATTTTTGTTTATCATGTTCACCTTTAAAGGCATGTCAAAAACATGACCGATAGTTACACCATCGCCAAGTGAAAGAGCCCATTAATAATGGACATAAACACGAGCATAATCAAAAAGTCTTTAACTAAAGAATTCTTTTTCCCGCTTTCATTTCTTTTTCTGTTTTTTTTTTGGTCATTCAAGCCATTGTATGTAAGAAAAATGGAAAAAAAAATGTTTTTTTCCATCACCTCTTAACGAGCAGACACGCCATCGTCATCATTTACACTCTAGACGCACCATAATGTGTTTAAAGTTGATTTTCATTTGTTGTTGTTGGCTTTTCTTTTCATTTTCCTGGATTTTTTCTTTCTTTCATTCTTCTGTTCTCCCTCTTTCATTCCATTTTGTAATTGTTGTTTATTTGTGTGTGTGTGTGTCTGTGTGTATGTTTGTTCGTTAATTTACATAAAAACGCGTTATATTTTCCCTCCTCCATTATCCGCCTAAATAATTACACTCTGGAGTTGAATTCATAAATAAGTTTTCTTCTCTTCAATTTTTATTTGCGTTTAACATGCTTTAAATGCTTATTACACTTGTGTCACGTTGAACGGCATGAATAATTAATATTTTTGTATCCTTTATCCTTTTAGTATTTAAGGAAACCTGAAAAGGATTTAAAAATTACTCTCTTTGTGGCCACATGAAGTGAAAAAAATATGGCACTGATTGCATTCCTCTTAGAGCCATCCGACTAAAAATCTGTTCTTGGTCCAATTCCAGAATTTTATGTACCTCTGGAAAGCAATAATGATAGGCAAAGTGGATCGTTCGCAAGTATCAAAATGTAGGCCGCTCAAGTATGAACCTTGTCTGGATCAAATCGGCTGACTGAGATGGTGTATTCTTATTGACCTATTGAATTAACCTTCAGTGTGGAGTGTTGAGCGGACCAGACTTTCAAAACGCATTACATATTAGCTTTACTTCGATGAACGAAAAGCCTTCATTAATTTAGGCTGGACGTATAGCATTAAGTCGCCGTAGTCTAGTAGACGTGAGGTCAGACATTTGAAATTAAAAAAAAAATTTCTTCGGCGACTTCCTCTCAACAGTTTCACGTTAAGAAGTGTGAGAGTTTACAAAATTGCCAAAAAAATTTTTTTTCAAAAAATCTGTCCTTCGGAATCGGTTTTAAACTGTAGGGGAAGCTAGGTCATAATAGAGACTGAAGGGTTGTTATGACCATTTATGTTTGAATGTATTTTTAGCATTAAGGCACTACGAAAGAGATTTTGTTTCAATGCTGAAGACACTTCAGACTCACTTGAGAGATCGTAAGCCCCTTATGGGCCCTAAGGCCCATATAAATCATATCTTGCGCAGTCCATTAGCATATGCTTGGTCCTGATCCTTACATCCTGATCCTGAGCTATGACGACATCATAGTTAAGGAAATGCCATAAGATATGCAACGCGAGACATGAATGATGTTATTTGGAAACTAAATCTAGTCATGATATGTCCTATGATACGTCTTGAAGCCACAGTCTGGAGCAATCGAAAAACAAAACAAAGCTCATGCCAGTGATTAGGAATCACATTTCTCTTGAAGCCAAGTCGTAGAAGGCAGTAATGTCGCAGCGAAATATATGGGAATGCCACTGGACATAACTAAATGGCCTAAATGTTGCAACTGGCTACCAGAGCAACGAAACTGAAGAGCACATTGACTGACCAACATGTAGAAAAACGAGACTGCTTAGGGCAACAATGACCACGATACCGGTATATGCATGTGAAATTTGGTGGAGATAAGCTGGATGCTAACTTCAAGCGCGTGTTGGGCAAATTCAGAGAACAACAACACTTAGAATTACTTCTGCCAAGCATACAGTATCAGACGTCCATCACAAGGCCTCAAAATCACCGAAGAAATACCTATCGATACCTATATTGGCACATGAACGTATTAGAGTATAGACGTTGAGGAGAGTTTAAAGGGAAGATGCACATTTCGCCTTGTCCCTGGCATAACCCTTTGGATGAAGGACAAACATTGCGAGCTGAACTACTACGTGACCCAGTTCCTAACTGGTCATGGGTGCTTCAGGAAGCACCTGCACAGATTTGGTCATGATACTTCCCCTATATGCCCAAACTGTGTAGATGAGGAGAAAGATGCGGAGCATATTCTAACATGCTGCCCCAGATTTAGATGGCCCGGAGAAACAAGTTTAGGACCAAACCAGCTAATGGAAGAGCTGTTGAACTGTAGGAACCTATGGAGCCAATATAGTCAGAGAATGGCTGAAGTTATGCTAGAACTCCGAAGTCTGGAGGAACGGAGACGAAATTTTACTTAACGTGATGAAGCTTTCGAGCTAACCAGCCCCCCGCGAAGTAATACCTTACGGCAGTTCCGCGAGGGGAGAGTGGTTGAAGTGTGTAGGGGGTGGGTTTAGTACGTAGGCACCAGTGATGGTGAATCGTGCACTCTTTTGTTGGAACAAAAGTGTCTTTAGAAGATTCCCACCTCCGGCTCAAGACAAAAAAAAAAAACGTTGAGGAAAGAGGGAATCTCCCCACCAGTACAACAGATCTAAGATCCTAATCCTTATGTGTGACTCCAGAACCACTGATTCGCATGATTGTTTTCTTTTTTAAATGTCTGACGACTAGATACTGTTGCTGCAGTCCTCCGTATTCTCTCTGATTTTTACCGAGCCTGCGCCAACCTATCCTAGCGAACAGTTGCTGGGCATTCAACTTGTCATTCGATAGGTGCATCTCCATAATGAATATTTAAAAGGTTGGTCTGCCACCCCACACACGCACGACGTTCTTCGATAAACCCATCGCACTCGAAAGTTACGCATTCCGATGCTTCAGTTTCATTCGGGTAATTTGGATGCAAAGTATCATTGCTGGTGTTGTCGAACATAGTCCATGTCAGGTGATAACTCACTCTGCCGTGAGTTGTTGTAATCCATACTTTTGCACACGATATAGGAGTGTATGTTGATATATGCTGTGATGCCTTCTTCAGATTTAATAACGTTCTCTGCATTCCTGAATCTTAAATATTGTTACGGTAATGGAAATGGTGTTATAAAAATGGTAAACAAAACCTACAAAAACATAACAATGGACTTGTTTACATGATCAACGAATAAACAAATATATAGCAACAACATCTGTATAAAAAAAGGGATAAACAAAGTAAACAAACAGGCAACAACAACACTGCAAGGGCAAACTTAAACAAAATACACAAACAACAATAACGGAAACAACATGCAGAGCACACCAACTTCCAATTCGCTCACTGTTCTGTATGCACATTAGAATCAATATAAAATGTCTCAAAACCTGAATTATGTACTGAATGTGTTGAGTTCGAACGTGTCTTTAACCATACGCAACTTATTCGCCAAGAGGATCACCAATATTCGGTATTAAACATGTGAGAGTCGATTTATTTTTTCAGCCCGCATTCCGAATGCAATTATCGAACACTGTTTAATTCTTAGCCTCACAGTTGAATGTCCTTTTAAAGGCGGCCTAAGTGTATAACATAGCCCTTGATGAACAGAAAGAAACCTGTGGCTGAGCATTTGTATTGTAGTGTTTAAATAGTTTTCATAATTTTTATTTTTTTTCCTTCATTTCTTTACGTTTTCTTTTATGATTATGAATGAATGAATATTTTTTCTGCAATTATTAACCATAATTTGTAACATTTTATTACCATCACCAGTTTTATTTCCTTTAAAAAAAAATCGAAATACGTCGACCTTTCGCGTTTCATTTGCTTTTCATTTCATATTTGAAAAGGACTTTAATTTCACGTATTTTACGCTATAAAAAGAAATATTTTTATTGTAATGCCGATAACTATGATTAGAAATTCACTCAATCCTTAAGCCTTCAGCAATATTTAAGAAACTTAAATTACTTCCCTTCAAAGAAAAACAAAAAAAAAAAAAAAAAAGATATAAGAAAAGGTTAAGAAACTAATGACTTAATTTCTACAAAAAATTTATTCATTCTGAAATTATATGCAGAAGGTGGCCAGCAAAATATGAATTGTTTTTATTTTATTGTCAGTATTAAGAGTGTAGTAAAGAAATTTCCATTATTTTTGCTAGCATTTGATTTATAGCTTTATTCACAATACATCGAAATATTCTTTGCAGCTTACATTTGAAAACTTATTTTCATTTGCATTCGCACTTGAAAGATTAATCCCATTGGCATATAAATGAGTCCGTAGATTTGCATTAACTTCAATTAAGGCTAAGATTTCATCAACAAAAATGTTCCCCTTTAGACGGCAACATATGCTATTCACTTCTTGTTAAGCATGAGCATTCAGCTTGATAACCAAGTCCTCATAGCATCAAGCAGCAGACTGTTTAAGTGTGTGATTCAGAGATCAGCAATGAGTATTTACAAAGATTTGTAGATTTGAATCATACTCATAATTTCTGATACTTATACTTATTTTAATATCATACTCATACTACTCATATTAAAAGTTTGATGTACTCATCGTACTCATACTGAACAATACGCATGATGTTGTTGATTTCGATTCTCCTTTACTCAACATTTACAAAAATCACAAAATAAGTATGATTCGCGTACGAACACTAAAATACTCACTACAATGCTGTGAGTTTGCTTTGCTTGCAGTCTTTGTCTTTTTCTTTCTTCTTTTTTTTTGTAAATGCAACAAAAACTGAGATTGTAAATCACTCGAATCATTTATGAGTAATTATAAGTATTTTTCTAAATTTATGAATCTGAATCTCAACGTTGTACTCATACTCATTGTAACCTGTACTTATAAATCAATGTTGTTGTGAGTACAAATGAATCAGAGTAGTTGAAATTCAATACTGTTGACTCACTCATACTTAAAACTTCATGAGTACTTATGAGTAGCGAAAAAACGATTCATTGCTGATTTTTGGTGTGATTATCTTAAAGTAACTTATGTACTTAATTGGCTCTTTAGTCAGGATTACCACCCATGTAGTGTGCGCTAATTTTATCCATAAGTGGAGGTACCTACAGTTTAATTTGACAGATATTTCAGATACTTTTCGTGTCAACTTTATTTTACTCTCAGAGTTTTTTGTCAGAAGATTCCAGAAAAGATATCTCCGAAGAAATATTTTTTCGTAGTTCATTCTGCTTGAGACGTCTGAAATTTGGATTGAACCACGGACTCTTGTCCCATAAGCCGTCACACTACTTACCAGACCATGATAACTTCATTCCCTTCATAAAATTCAGTTATTTGTAGTATAGGTTCGAGTAAACGTCAGATCATTTTATGCAGAACCTTCTTATCTCTTAGAGCTGACTTGGTGGCCACTAGCAGTGGCTCACCATGCTTTGTTTTTATCTGTGGTTATAACAAGTAATCCAGTTTGCCCATCACCTTTCGTAATGGGCATTTGCAAGGAAGCCTCCTGAAAAAGCATCCGCAGCGTTTAGTGAGCTATGAATCTGATCTTTTTCTAGTACCCCTCCTGGAAGCATAGGGCTTCCACTTTCGTGATGGTCATTTGCAGGGAAGCCTTCCCACCAACCATCTGGAGCTATTAGTGAGTAAGTGGTCCTGTTTACCCATCCCCTTTCGTAATGGACATTTGCAAGGAAGCCTCTCTGGTCCAGTTTATTTTTCTTTATTTTCAGTGCCCCTCTTGGTAGTTTCTGGCTTCTCCCTTGTTTCCGTTTCTTTAATTTTTGTTCTCCTAGCTAAATGGGTGATTAGTCTCCTGTAGCAAGTCCTAGAATAATATGGTTGTCATCTATTGTTGTCAAAATCAAAGCCCTCCGAGTATTTGGTGTAGTGATGGGAAATCTTGCTCATTGTTGATTCCTTCCTCTTTTTCCCACTTTAGTCTATTTATAAAATACAATTTCATTCCAGAAAAATTAAGCCAACCGAATATGGGTCAATTATTTTCTGCGGAAGGCCCATTGCTGTTTACAAGTGACTTAAAAGCTTGTCAGCAGGGTACCATCTCCTATTGAGTAATCTATAGTACAACAAAACCTTTTCTTACTAGCTGGCACTAGTGCAGACCTTGCGCTGACCAACTTCCTCCTTTTCTCTGATTTTGGTGGAACTTGGTTAGTACAGGGCCTGCGTTCACCCGTGGCATCACAACGGGCCGCTATGCGTGCTCAAGTGAGCTTTGTGATATCAGAGCTACCACTCCGACCTAACCTAAGCTGGCACTACGTAAGTGATTCAAAAATTAATATTCAGTTCAGGAGGGTTTTACGTTTTAGCAAGTGTGCCACGTGATCCAAGGAACGTTTTTTTTATTCGGTTCTTTGTATAAAGTTTAGAGCGGAAATAAAATTGCCATGAAAAGCTTATCAAAAATCTTTCGTTCGGAGCCCATTTTAAACTGTGGGTCTCACCACTCTTGGATAAGATTAACAGTCGTAATTCTGACTGAAGGCTTGTAATGACCAATTATGTATGTATGTATGTATCCTAACTATGAACATTCAAAAAATTTTCGGCTGCCTAGCACACGTTTTCATCTTAACTAAGGTAACTTAAGACCCTTTTTAACGTTTTCATAAAAAATATGGAGTCTAACAGTTCTCAAGCAGTTAAGAAAACCTTGCATAACTCAAGGTACTTAAAATTATCTAATAGCACTTACTAGAATGCTAAGTACCTATAGTAGTAATACATGCCTTTTTACTACACCTTAACTATAATAACAACTGCAAGTTCTAGAAAAATAATGTTTTTCTTTTTTATTAAGATTATAATTTTAATTGTCTGCCTGAAAGTATGCCGTTTTCTGTTATTTATTTTAATAAATTTTTGCTTGCAATTCTTTGGTCGGTTAAAACCCCACAAAGTATGCAATAAAAACGAAAACTAATTGAGTTTTTATATACAAAAAACTTAAAAAAAAATAAATAAAAATATGAATTAAAATAAAAAATATGGAAATGAAATAGAAAAAATGTGAAAAAGAAACCAAAATAATTGTTATTAAAACAAAAACAAAAACAAAAAACTATACATCAGTGCATGTTATTCTTTTAATATCTCTATGCATTATTAACATCGTAAACTACTGAACGCAAAGCAAAATTCTATTTCGTATTTTTATTTTTTATTGTTGTTTTTATTATTATTATTTTTGTTTTTTTTTGTTTTAAGTTTATAAAAACTCAGTTAGTTTTTTTAATCCATATTTTAAGGCCAAGTATGCCATTTAGTTACTCGTTTTGTTATTTTTGCTATTCAACACATGAAATGGTGAGTATTTTAATAACACAGGCAGGCACTCTATTTTTCAAATAATCTACAGATTAAGGTTTTTAAATATAAAACTTGGTATGTATGTACATGTAGTATATGAAAAAGTATGCAATGCAATTTATACTTAGAAAGGATAAATTGTGCTGCTTTAATGCTTATTTTATTGCTTTTCAAGAAACATGTTTTTGAAGTATTTAAATTAGAACACGCTTGCTGACATACATAGTACTTTAGAATGTACAGCCTTTACTATTTGGTTGTAATATTTTTGAGTCTATTTTGGAATCGATTATTCTATATTTCAGACACTCTTCATTACCATCTACTTTAAGCATCATTAACTTGTTCCGGTATTTCAAATTCATTACAACTTTTCAGTCAGGATTACGAGCTAGCTTCTCATACCACTTTTGTTGTGTGTCTCAATTTTATGCGTGAGTGACGGGACCTACAGTTTAAAGTCGATTCCGAACGACAGATTTTTAAGAAACCTTTTCATAGCGCTTTATTTTACTCTCAGGGTTTTTGCCAGAAACCTGCTAATAAGCCAACTCACTACCTAATAGACTATGGCGACTTCAAATTTATTACGTTCGTTCCAATCTATAGACAGACTTGCCGGTATTCTGTAATAATATGATGGTCTTTGCTAATAAATTAGTTCTTCTTCATGGGGCGTCTCATTAACCTCTACGTTTAGCTGAATTTTTGTTGCCTCTACTTCCTTTCAGTCTCCTTTATTAGGTATTCTTTTTAGCTAAGCTGGCTAAACTATATATTTTAATATGTTCATTGTCTAGAAACAAAATAGTCTGTGAACGTAAACTGATTGTATTCTTAGGAAAATTTTTCTCAAGAGATGGTACGGTCTAATCTTTCTATAATGATCGTTATTGATGTCATACTCAATGGTAGGCTTAGGGGAAGGATCCTTAGAAATTTATAATTGGAAAACGATGGTGAATATATTTCCGAGTTTTTGGGAGCTTTATCACGTCTCTTAAGAGGTAGTAGATCGTGTCCAAACACTGATCTTGGGACAGCTCTTTAAACTCCATATATATATATGTATGTACCTTAGAGATCAGTAATGAATCACTTTTTCGCTACTTATAAGTGCTCATGAAATTTTGAGTATGAGTGAGGTAACAGTATTAAAATACAACTACTCTGTTTCATTCGTACTCACTACAACATTGATTTATAAGTACAGGTTGCAATGAGTATGAGTACAACGTTAACATCAAACTCAGAACATTGGAAATATGTTTGATTCATACATGCCTACTCATTTAAATTCATAAATTTAGAAAAATACTTATAATACTCATAAATGAGTTTTAGTTGTTGTTTTTGAATACTCATTGCTGATCTCTGCTTCTAATATCGAATGGAAAGCCATACCTGATGATTGTCAGTAAATAGTTTTAATTTAAGCGAGGCTAACATGTCCGATTCTAACCGTAGTTGTGCGCAAATATGTCTGTTTCAGTTGTTATTAGCACATTAGCACAAGGTCCTTAGGCTTTAAGAGGAGAAATAGTCAGCCTGTTTATATGACTAGTGCCTTAAAATTATAGGTAGCGAATAATGATCAGCAATGAGTATTCAAAATGATGAGTAGATTCGAATCATACTCAATATTTCTGATACTTATACGCATTCATACTTATTTTTTTATCATACTCATAACACTCATATTCGAAGTTTGAAGTACTCATCTCACTAATACTTAACAATACGCATGATGTTGTTGATTTGGACTCTCCTTTACTCAACATTTACTGAAATCATGAAATGAGTATGATTCGCGTACGAACACTACAATACTCACTAGAAGGTTGTGTGTTTGCTTTGCTTGCTGTCTTTGTCTTTTTCTGTATTCTTTTTTTTTTTGTAAATGCAACAACAACTAAAACTGGAAATTTTTGATGAATGATTCGAATCACTCGAATCATTTATGAGTATTATAACTATTTTTCTAAATTTATGAATCTAAATAAGTAGGCGTGTATGAATCAAACATATTTCGAATGTTATGAGTTCGATGGCAACATTGTACTCATACTCATTGCGATATGTACTTATAAATCATTGTTGCAGTGAGTACGAATGAATCTGAGTAGTTGAATTTCAATACTGTTCACTTTCTCATATTCAAAATTTCATGAATACTTATGAGTAGCGAAAAAACGATTCATTGTTGATCTCTGGTACTGAGTGCCTATCTGCGATATAGGGGTTGATGTCGTCTGCACCCTTATAAACTTACGTTTAAGTGAGTGTGACCTTAATATTTTCAATGTTGTCAATGTCACTACGGTTACTTATGATGAGCTGCAGCATAATTAAGTCTGTAGGATATAATATCCAACACAGCGGGAATTTCATTTCATTTTATTTATAGATTTCCATGGACTACCTGTTGATGAAAAAATGTTATTAAAAACGAATGAAACTCCATGATTTGGTTTGGTTTTGCTTATGAAACGCATTAAAAATGAAATCAAATGCTCTCAACATTATTCCCTAAGATGATTTAATGCTCTTTTAAAGAATACGAAAAAAACGAAAAAAACAGAAAAAAAGATGAAGAATTTATGAGAATATTTAAAACACAAATTAATTAGAATTTTTGGTTTTAAATAAATAAGACTCGTTTCGTTTTCTACTTTGGAAATTTTCCTGGAAAAAACATATTTTTTTTTTGTTTAAACGGCCAGCTTAGGGCATTTAATACGCAACAACTACAACTGATTATACCCCTGAGTACAAGAAATATAAGAATTTAGGAAAAAAAAATTATTTAAATAATCCTCAAATCATCTTAAACACAAACCCCCCACCCAACCCCTAGAATAAAAAAATTCTTCCACACACAGATCTGCTTATAAAGCAGTTAATGACGGAAGCATTGGGTCAGAGACAGTCGTTGTTGTGGATGTGGCAGCATGGTAGTATAGTAGCAGTAGGAGTAGTAGTAGTAGTCGAGCATTTAATGTTTTGTTAATGATTAAAGTGGAAATTAAATAAACATTTCAACTTCCTGCGGATACAAGTTTGAAATGATTTTTTAAAAGCCTACTACTATGCTGGCGGATACTGAAAACAACAGCAGGCGCATGTTTATGTTCTAAAAATGTAATTCTTTTTAACTTGGCCAACAACTTTCTGGTCATCTTGAAATGAAAAACAGAAAACTTGATTTTGTTTTCTCTTTGTCTCCTTGTGTTTATTTTTAAAGAAGATTTTATTTTTTTTTTATAATTTTTGGTTTAAAATTTAAAATACTTGAATATTTAAATATTTGTCTCACAATTTTTAAAACAGCGGGGGAAAGTTTTCTCCTCCAAAAAAAAAAAAAACCGGAAGAATTTTTAAGCATTTGTTCTAAGCATTGAACTCGATAGTCCACAGCTTTTCCCAGGCAACATCTAGATTCTCTATCAAGACGAATGAGTTCTAAAATGAAACCAATTCCCATAGGATTTTAGAAATATTGTTACGTTTTTAACTTTTCAAAAACGTTTTGAATATGAGTTCGTTGATTGTAAAAAAAAAAAATATGTTTTTTGTTTCTATTAAATTCTTTATTGTTTACACTACTTTTGTGTGTCACCGTATACAACTTGATGTATCCAACAATAACTTGCTTGTTCTTTATTCTTCTTTGCTCATATCCTTTGCGTAAGCAACAATACTTGTACGTTAAATCTGTTAAGCGGAGATCTTCAAACCACGACTGTTTACTTCGCACGCAACGAGTCTTCACACAAGACTGACTGAATTCTTACTGCCCGCTGCCTCATTTGGCTTCCCTTTTTATATGCCCACATAAGCAGTCTGATGAATGTTCTTGAAGTCGAATTTTCGTGGTTTCGCCTTCTCGAGAAATCTATTGTGGTATCATTGTTGTTTGTGCATTTTGATTACGTTCTTTGTTATTTCGTTCTCGTTTACTTGTTCACCCCCTTTTCTTGCATACCGATGTTGTTGGTTTACTTGCAACAAGTTCGTTGTATGTGTTAGTGTAGCTTTTGTTTCTCATGTTAATGCTAAACGATGCTTCCATTCTCGTAACAATATTAATTATAACGAGGATGACACAAACCCATCCAACCATTACTCTTTGAACAGCATCCAACCTATCCTGTCGAGTCTAATTCCGTTTTTATACTGATTAAAATAAATGAAATTAACACATGGCAAGTTCTGGAGTATCAGGTGAGCAATACAAAATTTCCTAACTATTATTTTTAAATGTTGGCTCTGATCGATTTTAATTAGTGTCTAAAGTGTAGTTGCATATTTCAAAGCTCTCCTCAAATAAAGCACTTGTGTTTGGCATAAATTCTGTATGAAGCCTTGGCTCATTTTAAGCCACTCACAAGTTTGGTTCCATCAATATTGTTTCTAGTTTTTTTCCAGACTTCAAATAAAATGCAAATCTTTTAAAGTCTCTTTCTGTACGAAACTATTGTCAAAGTATTACTTACTCATTTAATCGGCCATTAATAACCCGCTTTTCGGATTTGGATCCACCTTAAAACATCCTTTCAGGCGCACCTGCTTCTTGGTAGTTGGTCAGAACAATTGATCACAAGGTCTACTTAATTTGGTCCTTCGAACTCAGACAAAGCCGTCCTCTTCGCCGACTTTCACTAATCTTCGCATCGAATACCCGTCTCACTGGAACATCCTTTTCCATACGAGTGGCACGACCGATCTATCGCACCCGCTGGATGTTAATGCACTGCCCAACGGATACATATGTCGTTGAAGAGTTCATTATTGGTTCGGATGTAGAAATCATCGCTAACTCGTACTGAACCAAAGATCTTCCGTAGAACTTTTCTTTCGAATACACTTGAAGCTGCTGCATTGGCGGTTAATAGTGTCACTTATTTGCAAAGTGGCCATTAGATCTGTAGAGAGTCTAAAATTATTTAAGAATGCCGGAAGTCTCTGACATTAAACGGCAATGTAGGTATCAGGGCGCTTGAACATCACAAGTAATAATAAAACTGAAGCACCAGCACCGTCTGGTGCAAGAGGAAATTCAACCAAATTTATTCTCCTACAGAAGAACAAACAAATGATCAGTCATAAACAACACTTATTTGCAAATGGGAAACATATCAACTATTTTGTTGTAAAATACATAATTGAAAACTCTGTGGAACTTTTCTTCTGTAACGTACAAATGTCACACCCGTTAAAAATTTTATGATTTATGAAAAAGATTTGCAAAATTGTTGCAAAATGCCTATACATATATACAACAATTTAAAAACTAAAAAAAACAAAGTATTATTGTCACACCCGTTACTTCTCCATGTCACACCGGTTACAAATTTATGTTTTAGAAACAAAAACATGTTTTTGCTAATTTTTACTTACGAAATATCTATGGATCATTAAGAAATTAATTGTCGCACCCGTTACATATCTATGTCACACCGGTTACAAGTTTATGTTATTGAAAAACAAAACAAAAAATGATTATTGCTATTGCGAAAGGCTTATATATGAAATGTTATAAAATGTTTATAACATTTTCTACATAACATCCTTCTTCAAAGTCCTTTATGAAAATAACAAATTTCTTTGCTCTCCAAAAATCAGTTGTCCAGAATGCGCCGCATTTGAAATTGATTACTAAACATTCCATATGAGCTTTTAGCAACTCAATTAAAATGTTTTTCACAATATTAATAAAGTATTCAGTATTTAATATCACATCAATCATAACAGAGATTAGGTATAAATAAATTGGAATTCATTTTTATTGCTGATTATGATTGCCAATCATATGGCCGTAGATTTGTGAAGTGTTTGACAATACATTTCATCAAGAACTTAGTTTTGTTATTAAATTCATTTGTTCATTTGGTTTCCTAATATTTGCTAACGCTTACTTAATCTAATGCCAATATAATAAAAAAACAACAACAACAAAACTTTATTAACTTGTCTTCATTCATATTCATTAAATGATGGCCATCAGAATACATTTAATCGTCCTAATAAATGATCCCCCACCCCCCATGAAAACAATTTGAAAACTTAACAAAAAATTTTATTTTTTTTTCTCCTTCTTCTGTCAATTCATTAAATCGTCATCAACTTATTTTCTTTTTATACATAAAAATATTGACTCACTTACACACTTACGCATTTGAGCAAATAAAAATAGAATGAAATAGAAAAGCAGAGAAAAACAAAAACAAAAAATAATTGTTTCTTAAATCGACCCTCCATATTCATTATGACAAATTGGTTCATCATTAATTTCATTATCTCTGTTGCTCTTCTCATCGCCAACGTCGTTATTGGCATCGTCATCGTCAGTGTTATTATCACTTTTGTTTTGATTAAAACATGTGAGAAAAACTATAACTTTTCATAACAATTTCTCTTCTATTTTTAATCTCTCTCACTCGCCTTCCCATCTACACATACACGCACATTTACTTACCCCTTCTGTCTCCCTCTCTCCCTCTCTCTCACTCTCTCTATAAATCTCTCTGTGTGTGTGTATGTTTTGAGCATCAACGATTAATATCAATTAATGTTAAATACTAATCGACATGTGTCAGTGATGACTATTTGTTTTCTGTTGTTTTTCTTTTTGTTTTATTTTGTTGTTCTAATTGTTGTTTTTGTTTATATTTTTGCTATCAAATTGTATACAAAACACTTATACGCACACATGCATATACGTTAGCATCAAAGGAAACTGTACACTCACGATAAAATTCTAACAATCAACAAACTCAACTTCTACCGCTTAAGGAGAGTGCCCTAAAAAATTTGACAATATTTCAAAATTTTTTGTAATTTTTTTTTTTCTGTTTCAATTTTAAAAACTAGCAGTGAAAAAATTTTAAAATAAAAATAACGATAATTTATTAATGTGTATTTTTTTAAATGTACAGTTTCTTTTGACGCTCACTGTACAAGGAAAAATACATAATGTTTTGTCGTGTGCGTGTGTGACCACATGAAAACTTTGTTGTTACAAATTTTTAGCTACTCTCTCTCTCCACACTTGTGTTTACACTGTATTGTAAACTTTACAGTACAAAATAAAAGTATGATTACGTATTTCGAAAGACGTGTAAGGAAACTATGATGACTTACTGGAAACATGTTTTTAATCCGTTGGCGGTGTTTTGCTATCTAATGTAGGGGACATAGAGAACTGAGATTTTCAACCACAAAACCCTGTGTTATATTTGGGCATTCAGGAACAGAGTTTCATTTCAACATTCTACTTAAATGTTATTGACTGCTCCTATTGCCACCTTATTGATGACTTTACAGTCAAGCCTGATAAGTTTTATGATAGTATTAAGCTACAGTTCGTCAAGTGAAGTCGCCGTAGGGTAATAGGTAGTTAGCTTATTAGACGTGAAGCCACGGTTTAAGCCCCAAGTTAGACATCTCCAACAAACCAAAAAATTAAAAATATTTCTTTTTCTTCTTCCTCTCAGCAGATATTTGTCAAGAACTCTGCGAGTAAATAAAATTGCCGTGAAAAGTTTCCCAAATATCGGTCGTTCAGAGTCGACCTTAAACTGCAGCTCCCGTCACTCATGTGTAAAATTAGCACACAACATAAGTGGTGTGAGAAGCTATGTCGTAATACTGACTGAAATCTTACTTGTAATGATCAATTATGTTTGTATGTATATACGTCTGTCAAATTGCAAAAACAACGGACGTTTAAGTTATCTTGTGACGCCTACACTAATTGAAAGAATTTTGACTAAGTCTTGTAAAGATTCTCTACTTCACGGAAATAGGCATATTATGCGCAATACAAGTTTGTTTTTCAGATTTATTTAATACTGGGGCTTAGTAGGCAGAACGCCAGCCTTAGAATTGAAAACAATTTTCGAAGAGCTGAAATAAAATATGGATAAAACCACCCTTTCTTAATCATTCATGAGCTTCTACTGCAGGACTAGATATTATTTCCAACAGATATACTCAAGTGAGCTTTAATTTCGAGGAAGTTATTTCTCCTTATATATTAAATGAATATTATGTTCATGGAAACTCCAACTATACTGTAAGAACGCTCGTGACTATCAACAAAGACAACTTCGTACCCAGTATACGATGTTCAGCCAGTTGTATCCTTTGTGGGTAAATTAATGCCAGACAGTTTTTTATTTCCGTGTTCTGATGATTTAAAATTCAACATCACAGAGTCTACAAATTGGGCTTGAGTCAATCTCCATTCTCAAGAAGTGTTTTTTAAGTACAGTGCTTAGCCAAAGGTCTAGTCACTCAACTCTGTTTGCTTTTAGATAGTCTGATACATGATGTCAATCTGCTTGTATTGTAATTACCCAAGAAGAATGTATGATGTCTCTGGCAGATTTGGTTTTCTATCTCTCCCTGTATCTTGCCATTTCTACCCTTCTAAACAGCGACTTCCACAATAACTCATCTGGCTGCCCATTGCCGTGAATTTCATAGCCAAGGACACTGGAAACTTAGTATATGGTGGGCCATCTATCGGTTTAAATTTTAACCATCGGTTATTTCAATTCTGGCAATACTTATGTCATTCTATTCTCTCCTCACAAAATTCAGTATATTATCTCTACTGAACGTAATGAATCGATTTACGCTTGGCTAACGTAAAACTGTACGATGATGTCGATTTTCCCAAAAAAAATTATCTTTCCGGATGAAGCTCTTGGTGGGTGAGTTAATAATCTAAATTGTCATATTTAGGGCTCAGAAAACCCACATGTGGTTTTACAGAAGCCAATGCACCCATTACGAGTGACTGTTTGGTGTGGCTTGTAGAGCGGAGGTATTACTGGTACATATTTCTTTAAAAATGAAGAAGGCGCAACCATTACGGTCAATGGGGACACTTATCGCACTATGGTATCCTTTTTTTTGGGCGCGCTTGATGTGATCGATGTTTGTTTTCAACAGGATAGTGCAACTTGCTACACACCTCATGCCACAATCGATTTACTGCGTCAAACGTTTGATGGTCGCTTAAAGAACCGAAATGGTGATGTCAATTGGCCACCAAGAAGCTACGATTTGATATCTTTCAACTATTCTATTCTCTGTGGGACGCGAAGTCGCCGTGGTCTAGTAGGTAGTGTGTTGGCTTATTAGACGAAAGGCCCGAGTTCGAATCCCAGGTCAGACATCAAAACGAAATATGAAAAAAAGTATTTCTTCGGCGACTTCCTCTCAGCAGATTTCGGGCAAAAACTCTGAGAGTAAAAAAATTGCCATGAAAGGCTTCTCAAAAAATCTGTCGTTCGGAGTCGACTTTAAACTGTAGGTCCCGCCACTCATGTATAAAAAAATTAACGCACACAACATGAGTGGTGTTGAGAAGCTAGGCCGTAATCCTGACGAAGGGTTGTAATGGCCAATTATGTATGTATGTATGTGGGACGCATTTAAAGAAAAGTGTTAATGCCGACAAGCCAGAGACAATTGAGCATTTGAACGCCAACATTCGTGATGCCTTTGCCGAGATAGGACCCCATACACTTGAAAAAGTGCATGAAAAGTGGTCTGATCGAATAAGGAACTGTGAGGCACTCCACGGCAGCTGTATTAGTGACATAATATTTTTTTTTCTAATCGGAACAATTGTACTTCATTCCAAAAAAATTAATTTGGCAAAATTTCAAACCGTTTTTGTTTTATTGCGTGTTTAAATTTAAACCTTTAAATCACCCACCCTATATATTGCATTTTTCTATATAAAATTTTTGAATACTTTTGCTCACCACTGTACATTTTTAACACTTACACTGTTGCAAAATATCTAAAATAATTGGTCAAAAATTTATGAATGCCATCACTGTGGTCATCATCTTCATGATTGCCTCTCAGCATTAAGACAGGCACCTCCAGTTCAACTTAATTTTCTCTCTCTTCCACTCATAATTTTCTTCTTTCACTCATATTTTGATTGTTGAATCATTTTCCAAGTTTTTGTTGTTGTTGTTGTTGATCATTCATTTGGCAAAGTTTTCTTAGTTCCAACATTCCCATCCATGAGTGTAGTTGGTGGTGAGGGTTTGCCTGGGATGCTGTTGCTTTTGCTGATTAATGCTGTCATCATTTTCGCTTCCATCCTAAATGGATAGTCAGTCGTCTTATAATTGTTGTTAGTTTTATTATTGTTGTTGCTGTTGTATTTGTAACAATATGATTAAATAGAAAATTTATGTAAAAGTTTTAACGCCACTTCGTTTACTCACAATCTCCTTGCTTGCTGCCAGCAAATTTGAGAAAGTGTTAAAAAGATTTATGAATAGTTATGGCCGGTATTAAAAAGGGCTCCACATTAAGTGCAATAATTAATTACAAAACAAATGGAAAGTAGAGTGATTAATTTCTCGAATAAAGGATAAAAGTTTTCTTCTTTCGTTTTCTTAAGAAATTGATTTCCGACCCAAAAGTAGATGGCAAATGGAATGAGCAAGGGAGGAAGAGGGGGAAGAGGGGGAAAAGTAAAATAAACAATGAAATGAAGGTAAAACGCACTAATGTTACCAGTTTCCACTGAAGGCAATTCATATGGGTTGCAAGTAAATAAAAAAGTTTTATTAATATAATGACCAGAACCTACATTGAAGGCAAATATATACGAAATTATCTGTCAATCATAGTACGATGCATGATGCATTCATCTTGCCGGCGTTTTCAATCATGCTGCCGGAGCTCTAGGATTGTCTAGAATTCAATGAAGGCAATTCATATGGGTTGTAAGTAAATAAAAAAGTTTCATAAATATGATGACCAGCAATTATTTAGAAGGCAAATATCTACGAAATTATCTGTTAATCATAGTACGATACATGATGTATTCATCTTGCCGGCGTCTTCAATCACGCTGCCGGAGCTCTAGGATTCTCTGGAATTCAATGAAGATAATTCATATGTGTTGTAAGTAAATAAAAAAGTTTCATAAATATGATGACCAGATGATTTAGTTAGAAGGCAAATATATACGAAATTATCAGTCAATCATAGTACGATGCATGATGTATTCATATTGCCGGAAACTTCAATCATACTGCCGGAGCTCCAGGATTGTTTAGAATCTTTTTTACTTCAGACAAATGAAGATGAAAGGTTTTTCTTGATTCTTTATTAAGGGAGGCTATAGAGGAGAGATTTGATTGAAGACAGTTCTTAATAAACAATACTGTTACTTCTCTACCTTTTTAAAAACATTTAAAATATGAGTTCGTTGATTGTAAACAAAATAAAAATAATTTGGTGTTTGGTTTCAATTAAACTCTTTGTTGTACTCACTACTTTTATGTGCCACGGTTTACAACTTGACGTATGCATCAATAATTGCTTGTTCGAAACTTTTCTTTACACTTCTGTTTGCGTACACACTAACAAATGTTCGATGGATCTTTTCGACGACGATCTTCAAACCAAGACTGTTTTCTTCACACGCAACGCGTATTCAAACAAGACCGACTGAATTCTTACTACTTGTTGCCTGCTTTGTTTTGCTCTTTTTATATGCTCTCGTAAACAGTCTGATGAAGGTTCTTGAAGTAGAATTTTCGTGTGATCGCCTTCTCGATAAATCTATTGCGACTTCATTGTTGTTTGTGTATTTTGTTCACATTGCTTGTTGTTACGTTCTATCTTACATATCTATCCCCTTTCCTTTCATAGGGATGTTGTTGGTTTACTTGTAACAAGTTCGTTGTATTTGTTAATATAGCTTTTGTTGATCATTTTAATAATAAACAATGTTTCCACTTTCGTAAAAATACATTACACCTTGATCTTTAATCCAAGCTTGGCCATTAATTTCATCGCTTTCTGATCACTACTCTCAGCGTTTAACACTATATCCAGTGACCGAATTTGCGGCACCCGTTTGCATCAGCAATCGAACTCTCATGCATTTAAAAAAATGAGTTTTTAACCACCAAAAAAAACATTGCATACCACCTGAACGTAGAATTTGAACATTCATACATGTTTCGTTGGGGATGTCTGACCTGGTGTTTGAACCGTGGCCTCACGTCTAATAAGCCAAGACACTTCCTACTCGACTATAGCGACCATGCAGAACTGAATTTGCTTTGAACCTCTCCAGACTCCATTTGGGAAACTGGCGTTTGGATGCTCGCGGTAAGAGGCTGGTAATACCATATAATACCTGCTGCAGAAGCTGCAACAAGGAATAAGAGCAAAAAACCCCAGAACCTCTTCTCTGTCCTTTTCCGGAGCTTGGGAATCTAAAAATTAGAATTCTTGGACACCCAGAATATAATGACAGAACATGTCTAACCAAAGGCGATGTGAAGAAAATTGATATCTTCATACGACTTTCGGGATGGTTGAGAGATACCAACCAGGAGCTATAATTATATGACAGAATAGGTAAAGTCGGTGTTATAATGGGACCATACAGGACCTAAGTAAGCTGAGCCGGGTGAGGCGGTTCCTAGTTTAACCTTAACTAACTCAACTTAACCTAACCTATGAAAAGTTTATGAGACCACATGCACTTATTAGCAACGATTGAAATTTAATATTACGTAGTTTTGTTTATTTGTGTACCATAATACTTTGAAATCTTGATTATTATGAAAATTACAAATAAGTTTCAAACTTTGAAATTCATTTCATGGAAATAACATTTCACAACAAAACAGAAAAAGTTATTTAAAACGATACGTGAAAATAGTTTTAATTTATTTTTCAACTTGTTTACTAGGAATCTAAACAAAACAAATAGAAAAACAAAAAAAATTAAAAACAAAATGAAGAAATTATTAAATTTTACACATGTACACACACACACCTGCATATAACAACACAAAGAGAGAACATACATACATATGTATGAAATGTATAAAAGTTGCTTAAATATTCATTCAGACATGGATTCTACAATAATGTAAACAAAATATGTAAATTAATATGTATTATTATTCATACTTGATGACATTTATTGACATGTTATTTGATAATCTATCACATACACCCACACACACACCGGAACTCACAAACAACGCACTGTCGCAAATACACTCACATGTAGTCTCCATCTTTTGTGCAACCTACACGTGCTTTAGTTCTCAGTAGGTGTTTATGACAACATGCATGTGCTTTATAGTGAGCGATAGTGGGAGAGAGAGAGTGAGAGTGATAGAGAGAACGTATTTAATATAGAAATTGGTTTTGTGTGTACTTGTGCATATCCGTTTGCCTGTCTGTATGTATACAAGTAAACTACATGTGGTATTAAATTTGCATTTTCTTTATTAATATGCATACAATACATACAAACAAATCTAAGTCCCGTTATATCATTGTCATGTCATTTGTATATTTGGTTACTAGTGTCGATGCACATGCAAGCGAGCAAACATATAAAGATCCAATGCATTACGTATGCAGTTAAACAGTTGTGTTCAACTAAATAGCAACACAAATTAAAAATAAATGAAGATAATCTTCTAATCCTTTTCGACATTTTCCTCTCTTCGCATTTGACACAGTTCAAGTGTGTAACGTTTGAAAACTATTTCGGTGTAGTAACTTTATTGTGTTACGGTCTTCTCGTACAAGACAGTGTACATATGGCTGTGCAACAGCATAGTATACATATGCAAAAAGGTGTATCAATGCTGTTACTTCAATGTGTTTGTAATTTTAGCAGTTTGTTGATTAGCTTGTAATCCATTACATGCCATATTATTTTACGTACGTAATATATTAAGAGTTTAAGCAAATACAGTATCTATAAATTACCATACCACATCTCTTCATTCTTCAATTAGACAAATTATAACTAAAACTGATTGACGACAGAGAAATTAAACGTTTACAATGATTGTAAAATATTTTCAAGGGTGCATTACTACGTAATGCGGAATTGTTTTTTTGAAAATTTGTGGCTTTTATTACGAAACATATTGTAAGTCGAAGTAGTCTAGTATGTAGTGTGTCGACTTACGTCTAGGCCACGATTCAAACCTCAGGTCAGACAGTTCCAACAAAACTAAATCTGAGAAAATAATTATTTGGCGACTTCCTCGAAGCAAATTTTTAGTAAAAACTCTGAAAGTAAAATAAAATTGCCATGAAAAGTTTCTCAAAAATCTGTCATTCGAAGTCGACTTTAAATTGTAAGTC
Source organism: Sarcophaga rosellei (assembly GCA_930367235.1). Classification (NCBI taxonomy): domain Eukaryota; kingdom Metazoa; phylum Arthropoda; class Insecta; order Diptera; family Sarcophagidae; genus Sarcophaga; species Sarcophaga rosellei. The sequence goes on from OV884017.1 coordinate 15,043,433, forward strand.
CCGTCACTCATGTATAGAGTTAACAATCATAACTCAAGTGTTGTGAGAAAGTAGGCAGTAATCCCGACTGAAGGGTTGTAATCACCAATTGTGTATGTATCAGGGATCAGGAATGAATCGTTTTTTCGCTACTCATAAATACTCATAAAATTTTGAGTATGAGTGAGTCAACAGTATTGAAATTCAACTACTCCGATTCATTTGTACTCACTGCAACGTTGATTTATAAGTACAAATTGCAATAAGTATGAGTACAACGTTGACATCAAACGCATAATATTCGAAATATGTTTGATTCATACGCCTACTCATTCAGGTTCATAAATTTAGAAAAATACTTATAAATACTCATAAATAATTCGAGTGAATTTAATCATTCATCAGAATTTACAGTCTTAGTTGTTGTTGTCTTTCCAAATATAAAAGAAGAAACAAAAAGACAAAGACACCAAGCAAAGCAAACACACAACCTTCTAGTGAGTATTGTAGTGTTCGTACGCGAATCATACTTATTTAGTGATTCTTGTAAATGTTGAGTAAAGGAGAGTCGAAATCAACAACATCATGCATATTGTTAAGTATGAGTACGATGAGTACTTCAAACTTCGAATATGAGTACTATAGTAAGAGTATGATATTAAAATAAGTATGAATGCGTATAAGTATCAGAAATTATCAGTATGATTCGAATTTACTAATTTTTATGAATACTTATTGCTGATCTCTGGTATGTAATGCCCTTGATTAAATACGATGATTTACTATTTTACTGGCAACAAATAGATTTGGGCGACCAAAAATAGTTTGGACCTTTATGACCATTTTCTGACACAGATTAAATAAATCTTAAAAAAAATACATCCATTATATTGCATATTAACTTGATGTCGCATTCGAACTATAAGAACTTTTTAACCAAGTCTTTATAGTCCATATATGGTTGTTCTATGTATACACCACCCAGATAGCAAGGTGCTGGGGTGAAAAAGTAACTAGCTGTAGGAATTTTTCCAAGGTCCAGATTTACTCTTGGAATAATAGTTTGGATTCTACATATAGCAAGGAAAGCCTGCAGCAAGGGCCACACAAAGACAGTATTCTGCACCGTTATTCTAATGGATGTTGAAAATGCATTTAATATGGAGAACTGGAACTAATTATCGAAACTTCCAACAGTGACTTCCAAATTTTGACAGTTAATAACGGCCGTCTTGTTGTCGCTATATCTGTCAAATAAGTTGTCGTTTATTCAGTCTATTTGGTCAAATCACCATGCACGTATAAGGCATTCAACAATACGCATAAATAATGGAATTATTTGATTAAAATGAGTGTTGTGTTGAGGCATTATCGTCGAAAGATCAACTTCAGTGATGAAACCCATTACTAGATGAGTGGGTACATGAACAAACAAAATTGTCGAATTTGGGACGATACTAAGCCACATCAGATCCAAGAGATCGAAAAATGACACTGTCCTTATTTCTTTGGGAATGACGATGTTAAGGCCTACAATTTTAACGGCGAGCATTACAGGTGGATGATTACCAACTTCTTTTGGTCTGAATATCTGAAGTCTCTGGACACTAACACATGTAGTTTCAACAGGGCGGCACTAAATAGCTCATGCGACATTAAATATTCTACACGATCAATTTGGTCACATGATCTTCTCACGCAATTTGACAACGTTCGAGTTTTTTGTGGAGTTTTCAAAGCCGACATGTGCCAGAGTCATACAAGCCGTGGTGTACGTTAAACGATGTTATATTCAATACATAATGACATCAATAGGCCTTTCAAACGAATCAAAAATAGTAGACGCTTAATGAAAGACCCGTTTTTTAATCATTTTTGCAGGTTAGGGCACACCCTAGTCCTTACTTATTTTCTTTACTTATTTCAGTTACAATATAAGATAGGATATAGGTTCAACAGCGCAATTTTTTGGATCACTTGGCGGTAGGCAAACGGTGATACTGGAAGTAAATTGCCAATTTGCTGCAGGGAGAATACAAGAATGCCTAATGGTGCTGGCCTGTAGTTAACAACACAAAAAGAAACGAAGTGATGCTGACCAATTAAACTATATTTATATGGTGATCTGACAGGAAACAATAAAGTACCTTGACGTAGTGATTAATAAGAGGCTAAACTTTAAAAAGCAGTTGACATTAGTTGATGTAAAGGGTGACAAGATAAATAATGCACTCGACTGAATAATGTCGAACATTGGTGAGGCACGATATAAAAAAAAATGCCATTCTAGGTGCCACTTATTTGGATACAAGCGTCAATTCACAGTATCCGGCAGATGATACTGGTTCATAGACGGTCTGTGTTAGGAGTCTACTGATCTCCCTTTCCTACTTCCTCTCCTTTTTATCCTATTCCCTCTATTATCCCTCCCTTTTAAGGACGTTGTACCTTCGGGTACTGTACTTGTCTTAATTGACAAGTACACGTCCTCTAACCTAACCTAACCTAAGAGTCTACTGAGCATAGAGAACAGTATCCGACAATGCAATTAAATCATCTGCGGCGAAAGTTGTAGTGGTGAAAATGCTTCTCTACAAACCCAAATAGTCAGGGTTTGAATGTGTTCGAAAACTATTCATCACGGTTGTCTTGTTGGAATATTAAGAGGCCTCACTTGCCAATAATTCATCCAGGAGGCCACCCAGCCTCCATAATCTCTCTCACTGCTAATCTTGGTTTGATAGTGGTTACTGTAGAGTTTTGGGCTTACAGAAAATTCGATATCTATTGAGCTTGTGCGGCCGCAGCCAATATCAATAACTTGCTTCACTTGTTTTTTTGTTGAAATTAATGGTCATGGTGTACAGTTCCCATAGCATTTATCACGCTTAGCTTTAATGTCATTGTTTGGTTTTTCTGCAAAAAATTATGCCTACAGAGAGCACGATAGTCGCTTTGTTTCACTGGAACCAGTAATATAATAGAAGTTAATGAAACTTTTATCGTTTTTATACGAATGAAAACAATATTAAATTAAATGCTCTACACAAAGACTAAATCGTACGATCCTCGGGCTTATAGGCCCTATATCTACCAGTTAAAATCAAATTTTTTCCAGCAGCTATAGAACTGTATTTAGTATTAAAGCCAATTTGAATTTAATTTATTATTAATTAAAGCAATTAAAATATTAATGGACTGACGGCTTTAACTACTCAAATAGAGTTCATTCTATTTCATTCATTATCCTTTTTCTCTCTCCCTCTCTCTCTCTCTCATAATAACTATGATTGTTGTACATGAATTTCATATCAATTAAATCGAGAAATTAAAACAAAACTTAAATACATTTTAAAGTCATTTACATATTCAATTTCATTTTAATTTAAATTTAAATTTTTTAGTTTTTTTTTGTTGTTGTTTTGTTTCCGTACAGTTTGCATGCATGCTTGACATCAATCATTAAATTGAATTAATCTTTAATAAGTTAAATTAATAACATATTTATTATATTGTTTATAATTCATTAATATTAATCTGATTGTATGACACACATACATATTTGATGAAATTTAAATAATAGACTCCTGCTACACACACATGTGTTATCCACATACATAAGTACGAGCATATTCATGTTAAGTACATATGTATACATGCAACACACATGTGGCAAGTTGTCACGTGTTGCTTTTAAACTTCAAATTCGGAATTAAACAATCAAATTAAAATAATTGTAGATTAAATGTATACGAGTGGGACTATATATTCGCTTTTCAATATAAATTGTTTTTGGAATTTTTTGTTTCGTTTCCATTTTAGATCCATTAGGAACAATTATTGTGTAAGGCAGACAATATTAAAAGGTGGCAGCATAGCATTTTAAGCAAAAAAGAGTTTTTAAGTTGCTGTTTGCCTAGGGAACACATTTGGAATAGAAAGTAAGGACTTAAAAATCTTACTTACTTTACTTTCCAAATATGTTCCTTGGAACCCATATTAGATATGCACAAAATTGCTGCAAGCGAAGGTCAAGATAATTGCGACAATTATTTATTAGTTTACTGTCATAAGGAGCTTTCGAAGCAACTTGTAAGACATTTTAGGACTCTCTCAAGCAACAACTAAAAATGTTGGAAAACAGTACGTCTACTCAAGTTCAAATCCAGATATAATTAAACGTCCCAAATACTAACTAAACTTAACATAAAGAAGACAATTTGCCTTCATAAATAACTTGTGAAGGCAAATCGATGCGTTACAATAGCGTGATACACAACCCCTAATCGGCCAACTGTGGACCGACCTACAGTCACAGAAAAAAGCCTTCATACGCCGTTGTATGTAGACTTTTTGCCGATAATTTGTTGTTTTTTTCAATAATTTCTGCGTTATTTTTTATATTCGATTTTGTCTTCAAACATTCTTAATTGTGACTGCTTTAAAGAACGCGATAACATCACTTTTAATTTTTAAAAAAACGCCGTGGAAAAGTCTACATACACCACTTTTCCTTGACTGTAGCTTTTCACACTCTCATAGCTGCTGCTTGTTACTGAAATTATTCTTAGTGAAGCATGTGTATTTCTCAATGCTTCCTAAAGTCTCTAAAGGTATTAATCTGATCAGGATCTGAAATGATCTTCCACTACTGAAATGTGGCTATTTAGAGTTTAGCTTTAGAATGACATGTTGTATCAGACGCACCAGGATAATATTCATAGCAACCTTCATTACTACGACAGAATGGTTGTTTAATGTATTGCATTCCTCTTCCTTAGGCAATTATCCTCTGCAATCATTGACCAGGCTTATTAGACGTTAGGCCACAGTTCAAACCGCCAGGTTAGATATTAAAACGAAAATATGGAAAATATTTCTTCGGTGACATCCTCTCAGCAGATTTCTGGCAAAAACTCTGAGTGTAAAATGAAATTTGCAATGAAAAGTTTCGCAGAAATCTGTTGTTCGGAGTCGAATTTAAACTCTAGATCCCACCACTCATGTACAAAATTAACACACACAACATACGTGATGTAAGAAACTAGGTCCATAATCTGGACTGATGGATTGCAATGACCAATTAGGTACGTATGTATGTATGAATCATTGAGGAGGAAAAGTCTCCGCTTTCCATATTTTAAGTAACAGTCGATGATGTATAATAAAGAATTTTAGATTTGTCTTGCCTTCTTCTGAGCTGGGATGTAGCAAATTATACTTTTGTATGAACAGAAACATGAGAAACAATTAACAACAGAAAAAATTATGAATATTGAAACTCTGCTGCCATAGAATGCCAAATACCATATCACAACCAATCAATAAAAATAAAAAAAAAATCTCTTAATATCGGTAAGAAATAAATTGTTTGATAACGTAACGTATTAAATTTCTTAATTTAATTTTAAACAAAAAATTACATTCTTACTTGACTTGACTTGGCAATTTTACTCTGTAATTAAAGATATCATTTTGTACCGCGTGTAGATAAATATGTAGTAGTTTTTGCATGAAATTTCTTTTATGATTTCGGTTTGGTTTGCATATTGCATTTGAATTCAACTCAACTCAACTCAACTTGTCTAAAACATTTATTTAATGCGATAGAAAATCTTCTTTCTGCTGACTTCAACAAGAAAATCAATGTTCCAAAAACAAAAAATAAAAAAAAATTCAATTTGTATTGAATCGTTGCTAGACGGTAAATAAGAATCCTGAAGAATGTGAAACCAGCGAGCATTTGCTATGAAATTGTGTTCAAATTTTAAATTTCTAAAATTTTTGTTAAGGTTATATAGATTGGACCATCGGATATTTTGAATCTGACAATACTACTATCGATCTATTCTGACACACATTTCAAGCGCAAAGGTTGGGATTTATGGGTCTAACAAGAAACTGCACGATGATGTGGGGTTTGCCAAAAAAAAAAAACAAAAAATCTTTTCGTTTGAAGCCCATTTTCATCTTGGTGGTGAGTACGTTAATAAACAAAATTGCCGTATTTGGGGCTCAAAAACCTACACGTGGTCTTACAGAAACAAATGCACCCAATACGAATGACTGTTTGGTGTGGCTTGTGGAGCGGAGGCATCATTGGTCAATTAAGACAACCATCGTACCCTGATAGCCGATTTTTTTGTACCCACTCTTCATGGTATTGATGAGAACGATGTTTGGTTCTGAAGTCGCCGTTGTATAGTAGGTAGTATGTTTGCTTATTAGATGTAAAGCCCGGGTTCGTATCCCAGGTCAGACATCAAAACAAAAATAAGTACTTATACATCTGTCCGCAGATGGAGTATATAAATATACGAACAGATGTTGTATTCAGGTTGTTACTTAAGCCCACCCAAGGGTAGGATTGTCTTCCAGACCCATTTCGATTCCATTATATATCGAGCAATGTCTGTCGGTCCAAACCCCAGGTCAGACATCAAATCGAAAATATGAAAAAATATTTCTTCGGCGACTTTCTCTCAGCAGATTTCTGGCAAAAACTCTGAGAGTAAATAAAACCTGCCATGAAAAGATTTGTCAAAATATCTGTCGTTCGGAATTGCCGTTATATTGTAGATCCCGCCACTTAAGTATAAAAAAAAGTTTCTCAAAATCTGTCATTCGGAGTCGACGTTAAACTGTAGGTCCCGCCACTCAAGTATACAATTAAGGCACACAACAACCGTAATCCTGACTGTAGGGTTGTAATGGCCAATTATGTATGTACATATGTATGTGATGATTGGTTTCAACAAAATTGTGCTACTTGCCACACATCTCATGCCACAATCGATTTATTGGGTCAAACGTTTGATGGCCGTTTAATTAACCGAAATGGTAATATGACAATTGGCCGCCAATAAGCTCTGATTTGACATCGTTGGTCTATTTCCCGTAAGTCATCTTTAAAGAAAAGTGTTATGTTAACAAACCATATACAATTGAGCATTTGAAGGCAAACATTCGTGGTGCCCAAAAACACTCGAAAGAGTGCATGAATATTGGTCCGATCGAATTGGGTACTGTGAGGCCAGCCGTGACAGTCATACGAATGAAGTAATATTCCATTTCTAAGCGGAACTATTGTACTTCACAACAACAAAAATTTTGTTTTGTTGGATTTTAAAAATTTAAACATTTAAATCACCCACCCTATATATTCAGGCTTTGCTAAGACTCATTATGTGTCCAAATAATACATCCGGAAGTTTCTTTACCTTCCATGGGATAGTCACGAAGCGTTATTTCTTGATTAAGAGTAGTAAACATAAATTCCTAGGAAGGTAAAAGAAGAAAACAGTCTGTAAGCACTAATCCTGGGGACAGTTTAAGATGGCAAAGTATTTTGTTGGGGATGGAACACATAAGCATTACACTGAGAGACTATAAGAGAGTACCCTGTACTGTACCATACGGCAGTCTACGAAGAGTGTAGTAGTAGTATCTTAAAAAGCAATTCACTTCAAATATGTTATCGTATCTTTGAGTTTAAAATTTTTTTTTGCAAATTGATCTGAAAATTTATTAAAATTTATTACATTTTAAGTTTTACTTTGTATGCAGAATTACGACGTACTACATGTATAAGCAGGAAATAAAATATTTTCTACTTGTCTTGTCTACTATATTTACTATACTTACATACATACATACATACATATATAAATTACGATATATGTAATATGCCGTAACCATGCCGTTCATTGTATCATAAGAAATTAAGTTTCAAATCCATAATAAATTTGGGGGAAAATATTTCACAAACCTATGGCACAAGTAAATCATTTATTTTCAATACAACAACAAAAAAGATATTGCACAACAACATTGGCAAATATGAATAAAATTTATAATAATATTCTATAAAATATGCTCTGTCCAATACTATATACAGTGTGGGGAATTCATTTAATTGCAGTTTCTATTTTTTTTTTTGCTTTAAGCATTCTATTCCTTGAGATAACACAGACCATCCAACACTTCACACAACTTTTTAAATCGAAATGGGTTTCATTATGGTTTTCTAATCTTGATCATTCTGTTTTAACTTTAAAATATCTGGAGAAGTAAGCCTTAATTGACTTATGGCCTCCGAAATCGAAGGTGACAATCTAATGACGATTTATTGGGCGATGCTATTGCTATCAACGCACTTAGATTATGAACATAATCCATTCATTACACTAGTAGGTAATGTGTTGGCTTATTAGATGTGAGGCCACGGTTCAAATTCCAGATTAAATATTTCCAACAATCTCCGGCCACTTGCTCTGAGCTGATTTCAGGCAGGAGTCCACTTTAAACTAGGTTCCGCCACTCATGTATAAAATTAACACACACAACGTAAGTATTGCGAGAAGCTAATTCGTAATTATGTATGTATGTATATATTGACTATAACGATGAGGCTTCTGACGCTATAGTTTAAGTCGAGTATGAATGAAAGATTTTAAAATTGCTTACGTCAATTAGTTTACTCTTTGAGCTTCTGCTAGATACCTGCTAGGAATAAGCCGCCTCGCCGCAAGAAATATTTTTTAAGATTTAATAGCTGAGGTTAGAACTATAGAGCCCTTGTCTAGAAAGCTCACCAGGCTACAATGATCGCATGATGCAGCGAGGAATTTATAATTTTTCCTTATAATAAGCAACTAAAAGCTAAGGAGAGTGCAAGAAAAAATTTGGATAAACTTATAGAAGTCGCCGTAGTGTAGTAGGTAGTGTGTTGGCTTATTAGGCGTGAGGCCACGGTTCAAACCCCAAACGATGCGCCGTATTGCCTATAGTTAAACGCCTATAGTTAACGTCGAATACAAATGAAAGATTTTACAAATTTTACGTCAATTAGTTTCCCTTTAAAGCTTCTGCTAGGTCGGAGTGGTAGCTCTGATATCACAAAGCTCACTTGAGCACGCACAGCGGCCCGTTGTGATGCCACGGGTGAACGCAGTCCCTGTACTAACCAAGTTCCACCAAAATCAGGGAAAAGGAAGAAGTTGGTCAGCGCAAGGGCTGCATAAAGCTTCTGCTAGAAGACTAGTAAAAAAAAAAAAGTTGCCGCAAGAAATATTTTTTAAGATTTAACAGCTACAGTAGGAACAAAAGGGGCCTTGTCTGTAAAGCCTACACACCGTTCACTAGACAATGGTGATCGTATGATACTTAATGGAATGAAAAACTAACAACGAAATTTTTAATATTGCCTTCTAATACTTTAAACACTGTTAACTAAGGAGAGCACAAGAAAAAATTTCAGTAAACTTGTAGATTTTCTTGAGAATCTGTAGATACCGCCACTCATTTATAAAATTAACGCACACAACATACATGGTGTGAGAATCTAGGTCCTAACCCTGACTGATGTGCTGTAATAACCAATTATGTACATATGTACAATGTACGGTTTTAAAATTTGATTAAGTTTTTGTAAAGACAATTGTTTACTCATATTTTTTTCGTGCATACTCCTTTCATACCTCTACTTTGCTTGTTGTCATTTGATTTTTTCATCGGCCTACTATATAGTTTAAAAAGACATTGGATTTTTTATTCAAATTTTTAGTTTCTATTTCATTTTATGCGTCAATCAAATATACAGAGATCTGTGCTGCTTAACTTATGTTTAACACTGTAAACTGTAATCAGGAAATGTTAAAAAAAAAGAAAATCTAAGAAAAAAATTATTTTTCTTGACAGTAATAAAAAGAAGAATTACTTTGTGTCCATCTGTAAATAAATCAAGCAAAAGTTACAAGTCGTAAAAACATAAAACTTTATTCAGTATTTTTGAAGACATTTCGATTCAATAACAAAAAGAAAAGAATTTATTGAAGACTTCAATTTAATTTTTTTGTTAAAATTTTATGTTGCTGTGTTTAATACAATATTTGTACAAAAGTTTGTAAAATTTTAACTTTATCGAGCATACAAATAATCCACCATCAAACTGGAACTCGTTTCGCCAGCAACTACGAAATATTAAATTTTTTTTATTTTCTTATTTTGGAAAATTAGAGTTGAATGTGTAAATCTACAGTCAGAATTCAATTAGTAAAGTTTCTCACTATTACACATAATTTACGAAGAATAGGCTGTACTCATCAGAGATCAGCAATGAATCGTTTTTTCGCTACTCATAAGTACTCATGAAGTTTTCAGTATGCGCGAGGCAACAGTATTGAAATTCAACTATGTACTCTGATTCATTCGTACTCACTACCACATTGATTTATAAGTACAGATTGCAATGAGTATGAGTACAACGTTGACATCAAACTCATAACATTAAAAATATGTTTGATTTATACGCCTACTCATTTAGATTCATAAATTTAGGAAAATACTTATAATATGTACTCATAAATGATTCGAGTGATTCGAATCATTCATCAAAATTTTTAAGTCTTAGTTGTTGTTGCATTTACAAAAAAAAAAGAAGAAAGAAAAACACAAAGACAGCAATCAAACACAAACCATTAAGTGAGTATTACAGTGTTCATATGCCAATCATACTTATTCTGTGATGCTTGTAAATGTAGAAATTGTGAGTATGATTCGAATCTACTCATCTTTTTTTGAATACTCTTTGCTGATCTCTGCTCCACACAATGTTGACCCAGACAGATTTTTGAAACACTTTTCATAGCATTTTTGTTTTATTCTCGCAGTTATTGTCAACGGTGCCTTCCCGCTGAGGAGGGGTAAATACACCTAACCGCACCATAGGGGAAGTCGCCGCTATCTCCCGCGTGTGGGGCCTTCACCCACTAAATCTCTCCCTCCTCTTTTGGAGTCTTTGTGCCCACTCTGGAACTACCGTGGTATTCCTTCGAAGTGGAGTCCGTCTGACCATTTAGCCCTTTCATATCCATATTCGCGTCCGGATTGCGCAACAAAATCTGAGAAGGTGTTCAAGCATCTATTCTAATTCTCTCACGTATATACACGCATACATACATAATTGGCCATTACAACCCTTCAGTCAGGATTACGGCCTAGCTTCTTAATACCACCCATGTTGTGTGTGTTAATTTTATACATGAGTGGCGGCACCTACAGTTTAAAGTCGACTCCGAACGACAGATTTTTTGAGAAGCTTTTTCATGGCAATTTTAGTCTCAGAGTTTTTGCCAGAAATCTGCTGAGAGGAAGTCGCCGAAGAAATATTTTTTTCATATTTCATTTAGATGTCTGACCTGGGATTCGAACTCGGGCCTTTCGTATAATAAGCCAACACACTACCTATTCTAATTCTCTCATCCAAGTCAAATTTCTTAGATTTTAGCAAGGGTTCAGTGTAACTGACCGTGTTATTCCAATTTTCTTCGCTGCTCAGAAGTACGTCGCAGAAGTTTTCGACAGTACAGACGCCGACTTTGGCCTCAAGGTTCCTTCTTTCTTAACTCCATCTCTCACGATGAAAAAATAGTGTGTTCCGCATCGTCAATCAACGCATCACCATAAATGCAATTTGGTCGGGTCATCTTCCCCATTTTAAACACATAACCGTGTCCGGATAACAGTTGTGTTAAATAGTAATTAACCTCACCAAATTTCCTCTCAATCCAGCGGGTAATATCTGTGACAATTTTTGCCGTCCATCTACCACTTGTTTCAGTGTTCCATTTCTCTTGCCACTATTGTATGGTTCGCTTTCTGGCGTCGTCGACATTTACTATCACTCCGTTCAAGTTTTAAGTTTCCCACACTCTCTTCGGCTCGCTAGCCTGTAGATCTATAAGTATTACACCACTGATTACTAGTATTGCTGACTTAGATACAGTCCTATACGCCGATGCCACCCTAAGTACAGCGGTATACGCTTCCTCGTAAGCAGTATCAAGAGTACGCATGAATCAGAGTAGTTGAATTTCAATACTGTTGACTTACTCATACCCAAAATTTCATGAGTACTTATGAGTAGGGAAAAAAACGATTCATTGCTAGTCTCTAGTGTGGAATTTATTGGAGTTTATTTGTTTCAAAAACGTTACATTTAACCTTTTAAATAACAACAAGTGTAGTGAATCCAGACCCACTCTATCTATCTTTCTAAATCTATTGAATATGCTTTGTTGTATTATTAAAAACAACCCACGCTTATTATGAAAACAATTTGTTCAGTATGTATGCTTGAAATATTTTTGCAGCACAAATTGGAGATTTTTAGTTAGAATTGTAGAAATTTCAACGAATTTTCTTTTTTTTCTAAATTTTTATAATGCCGGATATAAACTGAAGCAATTCCTACAATTGTTACAGAAGAAAAAAAAAGAAAAAGAAAATTCCGAAACAAATTATTTTCTATAAAAAGGAAACGAATTAAAAATCATCTGAGAAGGAGATGTAAGTCTCAAGTTGTGCACATACATACATACTATTTACATACATACATATTCATATATATATATATATATATGTATATGGTACTTGGGTCATTCATTTCTTCATTTAGTTGTGCATGATTGAAGGTCTTAAATTCTAACAGCATGTAGACGACTCTTCAAATATAAGAAGGCTTCTCTTCATGGAGCAGCCTGAATTTTCACAAGTTTTGTTTGAATTTTATTTTCTTAAAGGACCTGCTTAAAAACATTAAACTGAATATATTTCACTGCATGCTTTAAGGATATTATTTGTGTGATCATATTGGAGTTTGATTAGACTGTATGAACTTGGTTATATTTTTTCTATTTCCGTTAATACGATAAGAAAAAGGTTGATTTCATATTAACGTGTATCCCTGTACAGTAGTTTATTTCATATCATTTCATCATTCTTCATAGTTGTTGTTGTTGTTTTTTCCCCATCATTTTGCATGTTTTCATGCATCGTAATACATATGTACACTCAACTTTATCTAGACGCATGAATGCAACACATGCATGCCACAATTGTAAGAATATTTCACATTCAAACACACATTCAAACACATACATACGTTGTGCTGGACATTTAAACTTGCTGTGAGTGAGTAAGTAAGTGAGTGTGTGTGTCTAACATGTTGGCATGAAGAGAATTTCTTGGAAATTTCTTGATAAAAATAAATGAGTTTGAGTTCATTTTCGGACGATTCCTTATTCAATACCTTATAACGGTACATGAAATGAAGGTTCACTGTTGTTTGTGGGAGCGTTTGCAACACCTCGTCTGAGTTTGTGAATATAAACCAAAGCTAACGATGTACAGTTTGAAGTATTACAAGGATCTGTAAGGAATTGGGTCAAGAAAATTTGGCCTGTTTTTAGGACATCCAGTTCCTGTGGCAAAGAGGTTGGAGGTCTTTGATTAGAACAAATATGGTTTCAGACAATGATTACAGACCTACACACATTCATACATAATTGGCCATTACAACCCTTCAGTTACGATTACGGCACAGCTTCCCACACCACTCATGTTGTGTGCCTTAATTTTATACTTGAGTGGCGGGACCTACAGTTTAAAGTCGATTCTGAACGACAGATTTTGAGAAACTTTTTCATGGCAGGTTTATTTATTCTCAGAGTTTTTGCCAGAAATCTGCTGAGATGAAGTCGCTGAAGAAATATTTTTTTTTTTCATATTTAGTTTTGATGTCTGGCCTGGGGCTCGAACCGTGGCCTTACGTCTAATAAGCCAACACACTACCTACAACGGCGAGTCAAGATTACACACATGACTGTTTTATTTATTAAATGTATAATCGTCGAAGCATAGTAGTCGCCATAGTCAAGTAAGAAGTGTGTTGGATGATTAGACGTGAGGCCTCGGCTCAAATCGGAGATCAGCAATGAATATTCAAAAAGATGAGTAGATTCGAATCATACTCATTATTTCTGATACTTATACGCATTCATACGTATTTTAATATCATACTCATATTACTCATATACAAAGTTTGAAGTACTCGTATTTAACAAAACGCATGATGTTGTTGATTTCGACTCCCCTTTACTCAACATTTGCAAGAATCACAAAATAAGTATGATTCGCGTACGAACACTATAATACTCACTAGAAGGTTGTGTGTTTGCTGTCCTTGCTGTCTTTGATTTTTCTTTCTCTTCTTTTTTTGTAAATGCAACAACAACTAACTGAAATTATGACGAATAAGTCGAACCACTCGAATCATTTATGAGTATTTATAAGTATTTGTCTAAACTTATGAATCTGAATGAGTAGGCGTATGAATCAAACATATTCCGAATGTTATAAGTTTGATGTCAACGTTGTACTCATACTCATTGTAACCTGTACTTACATATAAATTAATGCTGTAGTGAGTACGAATGAATCAGAGTAATTGAATTTCAATACTGTTGACTCACTCATACTCAAAATTTCATGAGTACTTATGAGTAGCGAAAAAAACGATTCATTACTGATCTCTGGTTCAAATCCCATGTCAGATATCTCCTACAAAACGAAATATGCAAAAGTATTTCTTCGGTGAGTTCACCAAATTTTTGGCAAAAAGCTCTGAAATTAAATAAAATTGCCATGAAAAGTTTCTCAAAAGTTTATCGCTAGAAGTCAGCGCAGATTCCGCCACTAATGTATGAAATTAACACTGCACAACATAAGTGGTATGAGCAGCTAGGTCGTAATCCTGACTGAAAGGTTGTAATGACCAATCTTATCTTGTGGTTACATAGACTTTTGTGGAAATTCATTACATACATACATACATAATTGGCCATTACAACCCTTCAGTCAGAATTACGGCCTAGCTTCTCACACCATTCATGTTGTGTGCCTTAATTTCATACGCCCATTACGTTTGCCTAAAAAGTAACAACATCTTGGGGATGTATATAGACTGGTCGTTACAGGGAATTTGGTCTTACTAGTACCAAAATTTGCAAATATTTGAAGCGTAGCGTATTGATATCAAATCGATCTTTAACCGTCTTATAGCTTTTCTTGTTTGTTTCTTAAACATTTTCAAATATTTTCCGATATTTTTTCAATGTATGTTGTTGTATTTTATTTAGAATTTTTATGTTTTTCTCTTTTTTTCAATTTTTTTTTCTTTCAATTCTTCACCAAGGAAACTACTTACGAACTTAAATACAAATACTCGTATTGTTCATACACTTGATTGTGAATGCACCAGCACCAGCACCAGCACCAGCACCAATAGCAGCACAATCTACCATTAGCAAACCATCATTACCATTTGCATGGATCGAATAGAAGATGACTGAATAACTGCATGAATGAATGAATGAATGAATGCCTCATAGTATACCATTGAGTAAGTAGTTGCTGTATTTCGAGTATTTCTTGTTCTTGAATATTTGTTTCTTAAAATTCTTTTCTATTTTCTATTCTTTATTTTTTATTTGTATTTTTAAGCATAAAAGTGGCAGCCATATCAAATGCTTTCTTTCTTCCTATGTTAGCTGCTCCTACTGCAGTTGTTTTGCTTGTATTTTTTTTTTTCTAAAATTTTTTTCCTCCAATTTTTTTTTTTGTTTCCATTCTTCCGATTCTTCCTGTACTCTGGAGTTTCTTCTCCCTTTCCTTTCTTTTTTTTGGATACATTTTTGTAAAGTGGGCTTATTATGTTTAAGTATGATTCAACTTTGCATGCAAATTGAAATAAATAAGTAAACATACTACAAATATACGTTTTGTTTTCTTCTTTTCTTTTATTGTATTTTTTTTTTGGTTATTATTAAATTATATTCTAAATATTTTATACGTTTGGAAAAAAGTATCTTCAAAAAAGGCTTATAATTTAAAAGGATTTAAAGGAAATTCCAAAAACCTTTAAAAATGTTTGAATTTAATACCCATGTAGACTTAGAGCTGTTCTTCTTGTCCTTTTCAGGCATGTATGTAGCTAGGGATGTAGGTTGAAGAGAAGATCAACCATATTCCCATCAGAGATCAGCAATGAATTGTTCTTTCGCTTCTCATAAGTACTCATGAAATTTTGAGTATGAGTGAGTTAACATTATTGAAATTCAACTACTCTGATTCATTCGTACTCACTACAACGTTGATTTATAAGTACAGGTTGCAATGAGTATGAGTACAACATTGACCTCCAACTCATAACATTCGAAATATGTTTGACTTTATACGCCTTCTCATTCAGATTCATAAATTTAGAAAAATACTTATAATTACTCATAAATGATTCGAGTGATTCGAATCATTTATCAAAATTTACAGTCTTAATTGTTGTTGTATTTGCAAAAAAAGAAGAAGAAAGCAAAAGACAAAGACAGCAAGCAAAACAAACACACAACCTTCTAGTGAGTATTATAGTGTTCGTACCTTAATCATACTTCTTATGTGATTCTTATAAGTGTTGAGTCATGGAGAGTCGAAATCAAAAACATCATGTCATCAGTACGATAAGTACTTCAAACGTTGAATATGAGTAGTAAGAGTATGATATGAAAATAAGTAAATGAAATTATGAGTTTGGTTCGAATCTACTCACATTTTTGAATACTCATTGCTGATCTCTGATTTCCACACCCTTAATCTATCTTACTTACTTAATTGGTCTTTACAGCCCTTCAGTCATGATTACAACCAAGATTCCCACACCATTTACTTTTCATGGCAATTTTATTTTCTGTTCAGAGTTTTTGCCAGAAGTCTGCTGGGAGTAAGTTGCCAAAATAAATATTTTTAGTATTTCATTTTTGTTCTGAGCCAGAGGTTGAACGACGAGCTCTCGTCGAATAAGCCAATATACTTTCTACTAGATTACGGCGACTTTAATTAATCTATCCTGTGGGCTTTTTAAGTTTTCGTCGTACATGTTTCCTATAGGAAATCTATAGCCTGTTCTCAACTTATGCCAGCACACTCCTCCGTGATGAATTATTTCTGGTATAGCATTCTACTTAAAATATAGAATCTAAAGCTTGGGTAGGTGCATAGCAAATTGTTCTATTGTTTCAATGTTCTTTCCGCTGTCCCCTGAAGTTATTATCATATTTGGCGCCAATGTCCTTCAGTAGAACATTTTCAACGTAGAGTCTAGTAACCTCGCTCGTTAGTATAGTCAAACCGCCTTTATTTAACCTTGTTAATATTATTGCCGTCGGGAGAAAGTATCCAAGTACTGCGCTCTACTTATTGTATTGACTGATCAAGCTTTAGTGGACATTCCCCCTATTTTCCTTTCTAGCTTTTGATATGCATTCAGGTGTTTTTTTCCTGGGTAGCATTAATGCCCCACAGGTTCAAAAAATCTGTTCCGATGATTTATTCCCATCGTCACAGAAACTATATGGTGGACTTGAGATAACCGTCATTATGGATAAGAGTTCACAATTCCCTGAGAAAAGACCGTTTACCATCTACAGTTTATGCCTGTATAGTCTATGAGAATCGTTCTATTGTAAAAAAAAATTCTTTTCTTGACGTTATTTTTCCAAATATCCGCTCCCACTGCACAGAAAGATTCTGGCCTCATAGTTACAAGCTCGTGTTCTTGCTAATTGCCGATAGTTCCCACATGAGTTTTGATCCAGCAGAGGGTAAGATTATCTTCTCATACTAGCTGATTCAGTTTCCCCATACTATTTTCCACTTAACCCCACATGAACCGAGTGCTTGAATAGTAGCCTAACTGTCAGATAGTATTGCTTTGTCCCATCTTTTGTACTTTCTATTCAAGTTGTATTGAGCACATTTTTCGATGGCATAGACTTTACTTGGAAGATACCCAGGAGCTTTCCCTTTCGCCTCAGAATATATTATTCTGAAATGAAAAACTTCTGCTCCTGTTTCAAGAACTATTCTTGACGTATTTCTTCACCACAAAATAGCTTTACAGCTTTTAGTTTACTCCAATCTAAATCTACATATTGGTTTGGAAACAATTTCCCTTCTGATTAAGTCTCTCTGAGTCTATAGAGAATTGCCAAAAAAGCTTTATTAGCTTCAGGTTATTCCTTCATAGTGTGATGCATAACTTAAGTCTCCATTCATTGTAACAAACTATACTTGTATGCTACACTTGCATTCTATGACACGTTCTTACGAAGGAAGTAAGACAATAATTTTATGCAAGCAATCAATTGCTTGAGTATTACTTTACTTAAAGGTTTCTCTTTATTTTATGGAGAACGCTTAATAATTACTTTTACTACTATATTGTGGGGTAGACATTTTAAAGGGGATGAATGAACAATTTACTTTTTTTTATGAAATTAATATTTAATTTTATACAAAAGCTATGTCTTATAAGTTGTGTCATAAATATGGTATATAAAACCCAAAATTGTTATTCTACTTATCTTAGCCGCGCTGTTGTTGTTGTTGGTATTACCAAGAGCAACATCCACTTCCCAGATTTTCTTTTTTTTCTGTTGTAACCGCCTTTAAGTTTACAACAGAAATGCATCAAATTTCTAACGAAATAAGCCTTCAGGCAACAATAAAGTTTCGTATTTTTCCCCCTCCTGTTTATTTGTATTGTTGTTGTTGCTGTTGTTGTTGTTGAATAATATCAATATTAACAAAATATGATGACTGACTCAATATAGACAATGTTGTTGCTGTTGATAATGACATTATTTTTGTGTTCTGTACATACCACAGACGTTAAACATCAATACATGGCTTAGACGACGTCTTGTGATAGATTCGTAGTCCCATAGTGTGTGTATGGATGGCAGTGTATGAAATTCTCAGAAATGATAATGACAAGACATCATCATTAAACTGAACAGATGTAAATAATACCGGGAAAAAGAAGAAAAACTCAATGAAAATAAAATAAAAATCTTGTCATCATAAAAACGATAAAGACACGCTGGCAAAATAGAAATAAAAGAGGAGAAAAAGTTTTATTTTTTAAATATAATTTCTTCCACTTCCCCTTCGCTTGTAATATTGTTTGTTGCAAGCATTTTAAACCGTGTATGCCTCAGATAAAAGAAAGAAACGTTTTTTCATTTGCTCTCAGGTTGATGAATGTCTTCTATTGATGCTTCGTAGTCTTCCCCCTTTTAAGTTAAAGACAGCAAAAGTGAGTTCAAAAAATATATGTGTTGTGTTGCTTCCTTTGTATGGAGGTAGCAGGATTTTCAAGAATTTGTCATAATATTGCAACAACAACAGCAACAAAAGCAACAACAATTTCTTATGAGCATAACCTAAGGCGTTGTAAAGGCGTTTTTTTATGATTATTATGCATGTATTCCACAATAGAAGATAAAAAAGTTGAAGGAAAAGGAATAAAAATCAAGTTTTTATTATAAAAATGAACAAGTATTCCTTTATCGTTTGATGAGAGCTTTAAAATTTTTATTTTGGTGAAGGCAGTTTAGGGGCTGATATTCTAGGATAGGATAGCTGTTTATTATGTACTTTAAAAAAACAAGCGAACCATTAAAGAATTGATTAAACTCGCTCCACTGTGCTTTATCAGATCCCCCCTTAAGTGACATGAATCTGTGTAAAGATTCAATAAATAAATACGAAAATTACTTAAAATAATATCCAGTTAAAATGGAGAAAAAGAAGATAAAAAAAGGAAAAGAAGGCCAACAATATAAGCGAAATACAAATACAAATATAAATACAGATACAAATACAAATACAAATATTATTTAGTAACTTTAAACAGGATAAGAAAACAATAGGAAATGGCAATGAAGAGCAAAGCTAAGCTAAATAAATGATAAAAAATAGAGAAGAAAAACTAATAATAATGCAATACGAACACACAGAATACAATACAGGGAGAGCACATACAACGCAGTACAATACAACAATACAACTGTGTAATAACTAAACAGAATAGAAATAGGAAAACAACAACCAGAAGTACTAAAGGAAACTGATAGCAAAACGTTGTTGATTCTATGCAAGGAAAAATGAAAAACCAAATAAAATTACAGAAAAACAACAACAAAGAAAAAAGGAAAGAAATCCTCTAAAGAAACATCAAATAAATACCAGGCAACCAACCAAGCAGCTGTAATAGTAGAAAATAATATACGGGGGGGCATATTGTCGTTGAAAGAAGACAAAAAAAACAGAAAAATTCGAAAACAGTAACGGATACAACAATGAATGCAAAAGAAACAAGAGATAAAACGAAATAAAGAACAAATAATAGAAATAAAATAAAATAAAATGAAAATAAAACTTAAATAAATATTTGGTATTAAGGATAGAGCCAAAGGAAGTTCATAAAAAATCCCTCTACCAATACTCACACAAAAAAAAATTTCCTTCTTCTACTTGCTGTACGGCTTTGACGATGTTATCAATCTATTGTTCGATAAACTATACAAGTTTATCGACAACAACCTTCAACACTTTAGTAAAACTACCACAACAACAACAACACCAACACCAAAGGAAACAACTAAAAATGGAACAGTTTTCTAAAGACACACTCGTACACTCACTTTTATTCACAACTACTACTATGACTACTGCTGCCTATAGTCCTTAGACCAGAAGTAGTTCACAAAACTAGTTTTCTTTCATATGCTTCTCCTCGCCCTTCTGCATTCAGTTAGTAAACCTTGGCTATATAACACAATGATTTGCTTTACTGGTTTTGCTTTTGATTTTAATTTTATTTACTTTGGCATCGAAATGATAAACTTTCTTAATACCAAAAAGAGAAAGCGAAGGAAAGAATGTGGTTTAGTGTGTTAGGCATATACCGGCCTATTTATTAATATTGATTAGGGGAAAAGGTATTTTCTTTAATCACACTAAAGCCTTTTTAATTCTTTATTTACGGAAACATTCACAGAGGATTTGTATTTAGATACCAAGATAAGCAAATTACTGCCTCCGGGTCCTCTTAGGGAAGTTCACAGATTAGGTAAAATGAAAGCCCCGAGTTGATACCTTAGGAAGTAGAGAAATGTAAGCAATTCAGAGCAATTCATACTCTCAAAATACCCAAATAAAATCTACTAGGTTAGTTGAGATTAGTGTGGTAGCTTTCATATCAAAAGCTCACTTGATTATAGCGGCCCATTGTGACGCCACAGGTGAACGCGATCCCTGTACTGACCAAGGTCTTCCAAACCAGGGAGAAGCTGGTCAGTGCAAGGGCTGAACTCTTAAAGCACGACTACCCCACGCTGGAAAACTAACCCGAAAGCTAGATAAACGAAACTATATCCTCGACATCAATGGACGATAGCTCCGTTAAGCTATATCTGCACCTCGCAAGAGATGGGCACTGACAAAGAAAGTGGATAACATTGTCCTCTTCCTCAGCGGATCTGCATCCACAGCAGAAGTCGTTAAATGGGAGCCGCATCCTTTCCGCATATCTACCCATAATACAATGACCTGTAAGCATGACCACTATGATCGAGATGATGCCACGACCAAGTCCAAGTAACTGGTTGGTGCGACAGCCAGTTTGAAAGAGGTAAGTGAGATTCCTAAATCAAGAGGATTCGGGAAGTATTGGACCAGCCCTGGTGAATTCGTCGGCTCTACAGTTTCCCGTAATGTCACAATGGCCGGAAACCCAGATTAGATTGACACTGAAGCGCCCAGAAAGAAGGTTGAGATAGCGGCAACATTCCCTGATGATTCTGGAGGTATTCACAACGTTCGACAGAGATCTCACGGCAGCCTGACTGTCAGAAAAGATCAAGATACGGTTGAAAGGAACACCGTGGACGAGGATTCATTGAGCGGCCCTGTAGATGGCCATTACTTCTCCACATCTAGTAAAGTTTATAATTATAATATAAGCACTGGAAAGCAATTAATATCTTCGAAATACCCTATTGAGATATACTAACGATGCTTCAAACGCCATTGTAAGCAATTTGTTATAAAATTTCGAATATTAATGAAGTCGTGGTTACTGAAGTCGTCGCAGTCTAGTGGGTAGTGTATATTAGCTTATTGGAAGGGGAAGCTCAGTAAATCAATTTTATTGGGCGAGAGTGCCGAGGTGAACGTTTTCATCTGGTCACTAAGCGATCCCTGGTCTCAAGTGTGGCAGACTGTCATCTCATGCTATCTAAGCAATTGCTACCCTCAAGGCCAGCGTTTCCTAAATCATTACCGGTACAACTACAGCCTTGTATAGGTAGAATGTGGTAGGAGATATAGCCGCCTGTTTTTCTGCAATCTGTTTAAAATTTTTTTATTAGAGGTGAGACCATGGTTTAAACCCTAGGTCAGACATCTCCAACAAAGCGAAAAATGAAAAAGTATTTCTCCGGCGACTTCCTCTCAGCAGATTTCTGGCAAAAACTCTGAGAGTAAATAAAATTGCATTGAAAAGTTCTCAAAAATATCTGTTTGGAATCGACTTTAAACTATAGGTCCCGCCACTCATGGATAAAATTAACACACACACAACATAAGTAGGGTGAGAAGCTAGGTTTTAATCCTGACTAAAGGGATGTAATAACCAAATTATGTCAGTATTTATGGGATTGATTTTTACGGCGAACAAAAATTTTTTTTTACTGTTACTGAAGTTTTTCATTGTCGAGTAGGTAGTATGTTGGACGTGAGGCCGTGGTTCAATCTTAGCTTCGACATGTCGAACAAAACGAAATATGTTGAAATCATATCATAATCATTCTTCGATGATTTCCTTCCAGCAGCAGCAAATAAAATTTGCAATGAAAAGTTTTCCAAAAATCTGTCATTCGGAGTCGGCTTTAAACTGTAGGTTCGGTCACTCATGGATAAAGATTAACACACACAACATGAGTGATGTGAGAAGCTAGATCGTAATCCTGATTGAAAGGTTGCAGCAAACAATTAAGTAAAGCAAGTTACTGTCACAGATCAGTGTGTACATACATACAGCCATAATTGGCCATTACAATCCTTCAGTCAGGACTACGGCCTAGCTTAAATTTTATACTTGAGTGGCGGGATCTACGTCGACTCCGAACGACATATTTTTGAGAAACTTTTTCATGGCAGGTTTATTTACTCTCAGAGTTTGTGCTAGAAATCTGCTGAGGAGAAGTCGCCGAAAAAATATTTTTTTTTCATATTTCGTTTTGATGTCTGGCCCGGGGCTCGAACTCGGGCTTTGCGTCTAATAAGCGAACACACTACCTACTAGACTGCGGCTAATGCAACACAGATCATATTTCTTTAATGATTGAACTTTACGACGTAAACTAGATGAGTTGTATTGAAAAATAATCATTCTAAGCCCTTAACTCGCCTAGCAATGGCCATCTCCTAAGCTGATTAAATGAATCAATTTTGGAGTGAAAGTTCCCACTTCAGTATACGATGTTGCGTCTAATTATGATACAGAATATGGCGACAACCGATAATTTTTAATTCCTTTTGTTTTCTTAAACAAACCTTCATTTTAATTAGAATTTATTAAAGAAATCTTTAAACTATGAGTACAATTACAGTCAATATATTTATGTTTAAAATTTATTTCCTCTTACATTTCAATTCGTTTCAAAACTAAGTTTTTTACTCCTTGAAAATGAATGGCTCTTTACATCCTTTGGTATTATTTCTTAGGATTACATATATTATTGGTTTAATTTAGAATTTAAAATTCTTTTGTTATTTTCTTCCTCATCTTCTGTTTCTGTTCATTTTCTTGATATTTATGATGTTGTTTTGGCCGACAACAAGATGAAGTGTGAATTATTTACTAAAGAATATTGTTAACAAATATGATTATGATCTTAACTGAAAGTTTCTTTTTTTTGGTAGCAATTCAAAAAACTATTATTTTCCTTTCTTTTTCTTCCTTTTTGTTCGTTTACAGTGACAAAACAACTTTATATCCAAGTGATAATACCCTACCCAAGGAATAAAAGGATGATAATATTTTTCACATATCTTTGGATGGTTTTCCAAGCCAATTCCTAAGGATTTTAGTGGCTATTCGGTTTCGTTGCAAGGCACCATTAAATACTTTCTTTTGCCATTCACAAATCTTAGTGTGAAAAAGTCAAGACATCGTCGTCGTCGTCGCCGTCATCGTCGACGTTGCTGTTCTTATAAAAATTTTATTTTCTCTGTTGTTGCCATAAACTTGGCATTGTCCAACCAAATGTCAGCAAAAAAATAATCAAAAAAAAAAAAATGGCAAATAATGTGATTGTAATGGTATTTATGGCGCCAAAAAGTTTAACTCTTTCGTTTATTTTATTGCAAAATATCACATATGCGGGTCATTTCACATAACAGCCAAGGCCACAACTAAAATTTTGTTACTTTTTATTAAAGAAATTTCAATAATTTTTGATTAAAACATAGTTTTGGTCCCATCGAACATCGTTTATCCCCCTGCGGAATACTGTCTTGACAGGGGTTTTCAATCATTGATTCCGAGTAGGGATGACTGGTATCTTAACACCGTCCCCCTGGAACTCCTGGACATATATACGGACGGCTCTAAACTCGACAATGGAGTTGGGAGCGGAGTCTATTCTAGGAAACTGGACCTGAGTATCTCTCTCCGACTGTCGGATTACTGCAGTGTGTTTCAGGCGGAGGTGATGGTCATTTACCAGGCCGCTCAATGGATCCTCGTCAACGGTGCTCCTTTTACCCGCGTCTCGGTCTTCTGACAGTCGGATCAGCCATAAGATCTTTATGGGTGTGTTGAATAACTCCAGTATCGTTAGGAGTGTCGTCGCTGTCTCGACCTTCTTTTTGAGCGCTTTAGTATTTTAGTGATTTGGGTCCCCGGGCACTGTGATATACCGGGAACTTGGTCGTGGCACCATCTCAATTACAATGGCCATGCTTACAGGTCATTGTGTTATGGGTAGACACGCGGAAAGGATGCGGCTCCTATTTAACAACTTCTGCCGTGGATGCAGATCCGCTGAGGAAGAGGAAAATATCGTCCACTTTCTTTGCCAGTGCCCATTTCTTGTGAGGTGCAGATATAGGTTATTTGTCTCTCGATTTGATGTCAGCTTTACGGAGCTATCATCTATTGATGTCAAGAATATATCTTCGTTTATCAAACTGTCTGGCTGGGGGTAGTAGTGCTTTTGATGTGCAGCCCTTGCGCTGACCAATTTCTTTCTCTTCCCTAATTTTTGGTGGAACTTGGTCAGTACAGGGACTGCCTTCACCTCGTGGCATCACAACGGGTCGCTATGCGTGCTCCAGTGAGCTTTTGATATCAGAGCTACCACTCCGACCTAACCTAACATAGTTTTGTAGTTAAAATTTAAATAAATATGAGTGTAGTACCAAACGTACTAAACTATTTGGTATGTTCAGGGTATGTCCTTAACTAAATACATCTAGTATAATATCGATATAACGTCAATACCGAAAAGGATTCTCCATTTTTTGTTTCGAGAATCTAGGCTGCAATTACAAATATGTGTCAATCAAAAGTATTAAAGAAAAATGGGGAAAAATTACATACTTTATGTCGTACTGCGACTTCTCTGGGAATTTCAAAAGAATTATTTTGAAAAAGAGTTAGAAGCAGAATATAGTCCACTTACCATCATTGCTGCTTCCTCCAGGAGGAAATATCGGCCGCTTGGTTGGTTATTGGTGAGAGCAGTGTCACTAAGAGAGTTATTGGCATTATTTTCAATATCTAGAAGGCTTTAAGAGCATTAGGTTTTTATATAATAAATGCGAGAATGCAATAAATCTACATAAGGTGCGCACGGCAAGCCAGCATAAGCCCGAAGGAGAAAAGTCATCATTGTTGGAGTAATTATTGGCTATTGTATGCTGAGCACTTGTGGGAGACATATGCACCTTGGATATCATGTCAAGGTCTGGACTATCTGGAGGTTGAAGCAAAATTTTCCAATCACTACTTCCTAAATTTTATGACTGGTCTGGCAACATGTCTACCCGCCTATTTTGGTGTGTTTTGGGGAAATGTTTTAATGTTTTTTCATTGACATTAATTTTCAATTATTCCTCGCCTTACTTCATATGCGTCTTTGCCATTTGGTGGAGCTTAACACACGTTAACTTGCGCTTGAGGCTCTGGTAAAGAAATTTGCATCAGCAGCAGTGACTGATGTGGAAACTCTTATCTCAACTTCTCACGACTTTAATATTAAATAAGCCAATTGCCTGTAAAGGTTTTAAAATTGTTTGCAGAATGACTACCAATAATTTTAAAAGCAATTTTTCTGTTCGATAACAACTCTTCATTGAGTAATGCAGCAAATCATCATCTTTGAAAGTTGTCTTTTTAGTTGTCTTAAGCGATAGCAAAATCGCCATTAGGGTGGCCAGCGTGAACATCTTTCGATGTTGCAATCTATGGAATATTTCATGCATTGCTATGCTTGTTCTTCAAACGATTTTTATAACAGAAACTATTTAGGCACAGAATTACTATGTCGAAGCAAAGAGAAAAATATTTTCTATGAGTAACATTAGAAGAAATGATAGTTGTTTACATCCGATGTACTATTCAAGTTATTAAATACATAAACCAAGTGTCAATGACATTGATATGCATTCATGCAATAGTTTTGCTACACATATTGCCTTATATAGCCCTCCTCCTATATTGGTCTTTTCAACTGAAAATGACTTTAAAAATTGGTCATGAAGTCAATTTTGTTTCTTTAGAGTTCATAAGAAAATGATTTTTAATGTCATATTTATTGCGTTAAAGAAAAGTTTCTTGTAACTCCAACATAACTATTCTGTGACTGCTTTTTTATAAGTCTTCAAAACTATTGGCAAACATTTTTAGCAAATCATTTACTGTACGAAGTCATACTATAAATGATGCGTACAGTTTACAAACTCTTCTAAAATTTTCTTTATCTTGCATTACAGTTTCAATTTTTTTTTACTCATTTGGATGACACTTTTAGCTTTTATTGTCAAGACAAAAAAAAAGTTTTTTTAATAATTTTTTTTTGGAATCTTTTCTTGTACTTGTGTCATACATTTCGGACGACTTCTTTTTAGAATTTGGAATTTATGTTGTGAGAAGTTCGCTAACGACCAGTAAATATTGCAACGACTTAAGTTTTGAACTTGAATTCTGCAGAACTTTTGTTGCATTTATTGACAAATCGACATGAACGCAATTTGTCAATTGAATTGCAGTGTTGAAGATTATTTTTAAGGAACAGTTTTTCTGGCTTTGTTTTTAATTTTATTGTGCGCGTATGTTTTCTCCGCAAAAGATCAAGGACTTGATTCGAATCACTCGAATCATTTATGGGTACTTATAAGTATATTTCTAAATTTATGAATCTGAATGAGTAGGCGTATGAATTTAATGTATTTCGAATGTTATAAGTTTGATGGTAATTTTTATTAACTCTAAAAGATTTTGCCAGAAATCTGCTGAAGAAATGTTTTTCATATTTTGTTTTATTGGAGACTCTCGTTTGACTCTCATTTAATATTATTGGAGTACAACGCTTTAGTTAGAACATTTCAAACAAAATTATAGAAAATCCTCGGTATTTCCTACAACAGCAAACTCCAGCATAAAAACTTTTAAAAAATTAAACAAAAACACAACAACAAACACTACAAGAATAAATGTAAACAAAATACACAAACAACAATAATGAAACAACGATGTTTACATTTATAGAGATTTCGCGAAGGCGAAGCCACGAACATTCGTCTTCAAGAACATTCATCAGACTGTTTACTCTGCCTTATAAAAGGCAAGGCAAAGGAGGCGCCTGAGCCAGTAAAGTTCAGTCAGCCTTGTGTGAAGATGCGGTGCGTTTAAAGAGAGCAATCGTGATTTGAAGATCCTCGTTACAAAGATCTTGTCTAGTAATTGTTATTTTTTATGCAAAAAATGTAAACAGAGGAATAACAAACAAAGCAATTGTTGTTGTTTACATCAAGTTGTGAACAGTGGCAAACAAAATTGTGCCAATAATAAAGAATTTTATTTAAAACTAAACATAAATTGATTTTAGTTTTATTTGCAATCTACGAGCTCATATTTTAAAAGGTAAAAATGTAACAGTATAATAGTTATGCGTATTCAAAAATTAAAGATAAATCACAAACAAAAATAATTTCATTAAATTAACTGTTATTTGGTTATTCAAATACTTATGTTCTGTTCGGTAGCATATAAAATGCATCATCATTGTGTGGTAAATAATGGAAATTATTTGTACAAAACTGATAAGCGTTTGCTGCCAGTGAAAATCAATTAATTTATTTAAATTTTCCAAACAATCAATTGCAACAATTACAACACATTACAACATATTATTTTATAATAATCCCTAATAAAATAATAAAAAAACAAAACAAAATAATAAAACCACTGTGAACAAAAAGGACACACAAGCAAACACAATTACTTGAATGCTTCTAAATGAGTTGCACGGAGAAAATAAAAAAAAATCGCCATGTTTTTTTTTCTTTCTTTTTTTCGTATTCAAAAATTAATTAAATTTTCCCCATCATTGGCCCCAAAACAAATACTGATTTTAACTTGAACATGCAATTATAAGCCAAAACGAAAGGGGAAAAAAGGAAAAACTGTTGCAAACACACACCACAGCACACACACATACATATAGAAACAAACAGGAAATGAAAGGATTACAACGCCAAAGACACCCACTTACAAACACCCGCATGCATGCATACATTACATACATACTTATACATTCACTTATTTATACTGTGGTTACAACTGTAAATTGTAAATTTTCTGTAATTTGTAATTGGATGTGGTGTAGTTGTGTAGCTGTGTATGTGTGTATGTGTACGTTCAGATTACAATTGCATAATTTCTGATAATTTTCATGGCTATCGAAAGAAAACAAAAAAAAAGAGTCAGAGAGAGCTGCATAATGGCAATGGTACGAGTAAATTTGTTAAAATGAACACTGAAACTGTAATGCCTGGAAAACATAAAAATTTTTGAAACAAAAAGAAAGAGCACAGCAGTAGTAGCAGCAGCAAAAATTTATGACAAGTCAGAAATTAATGAAAAAAACAAAAGAAAAAACAAAAGAAATGAAATGAAACGAAAACAAAATTCACCCAAAAAGTCAGTTAAAAATCACCAACCAGCACGAATAAGTTGAAGAAAGAAAAATTTTTTTAATGAAAATTCGATCGCAAAAAACAAAAAAAAAAAATTAAACAATAATTGAAAATCATGGTGGCAGTAGGAAAAACTTTGAAACACAATTAATATTGAAAAAAAAAGAAGCATTTCTCTTGAATTCTTTTGCATTCAAAAACTGTTGCAAATAAAGTGCGAAAGAAAATTTATGAACGAAAATTTCTTGAACAACTTATCAACTGCGGCTACAAAAGTGAGAAGAAAAAACAATAAAAAAAAAAATAAAAAAAAAACAAATGAAATTATGCAACTTACAACAAGCACTTGATGTTATAATGAGTAGTAATTACAGGGTGCTGCAATAAACGTTGCAAGGAAAGTATACAATGTGAAAGGATTTTGTACAAGATTTGACCAAAATTTATGTGGAATCAAAGGCAGATGGATTTGTTTCCTTTCAAAGTGATGACGGTATGCCGAAAATCCTCTTATTTTTATATGCTGAAGGAGAAATTTAAAGATACCACATCATAAATTAACGATCCAGCCTTAGAAGAAAATTAATTACTGCCATGTAATTAAGCATTTTTACTTAAAAGTTCTCAGACGAATCATTATTAAATCCAAGCCCAACTCAAATTGAAACTAGTTTGTCCTTTTATTTACAAGTAAAAAATATTTACAAAACAAAAGCTGCTAAAACTATTACTCTAGTGCAAGGTGTCAATCTATGCTAGTCATTTTCGCTATTATAAATCAGGCTGAAATTCAACGATCTCATGCGTTATGTTGGCTTTGAGAACTACTGCCGTTTTGTGGCTGATTCGCATACATATGTGAAAACCTCACAAGAAATATATTAACGGAGCCGCCGTTTGTTTGCATTTCCTGTGGTTTGAACGGAACTAGGGCGACCTTAAATACTTTATAGGATATTTGTAACACGTCCTTTGAAGTCAAGTATTGTTAGCGAAAAGCAGTCTGTATTGTAAATACTCAGTTATTATTTAGTTGTGATTGATTTTTGCTTTCAAACAACGTCTCAACTACTACACAGTATCGATATTAGCCTGACTTGTATTACTTGTGTTACTTTTGTGGTCTCAAATCTGAATTGCTTCATAAGAATATTATAACAATACTGCTTAAAGAAGTGCAAAATAGAAAGAAATTGATCATACACTTTTTGGCTATAAATTTAGTTTCAATATGTTCAGATTCAACAATTTCGAAACACCCTTTCATAAGTCACCCCATCACATCATTTGCAAACATTCGCAAATAATACCACCCATAATTAATAAATAGAAAATGTTAAAAATCTGACTTAAACAGTTCATTCGATTCAAAGACAGTGGCACACACAAAAGTTGTAAACTGAAATGAAAATGAAATTAATTAATTAAATTGGAGGAGAAGATATGACATATTAATATGCCTGTAATAAGCAGCCATACGGTATGGATACTTCATCTCTAACCGTGTGGCATTCGAGCCAGAGATCAGCAAACAATCGGTTTTTCGCTACTCATAAGTACTCATGACATTTTGAGTATGAGTGAGTCAACAGAATTGAAATTTAAATACTCTGATTCATTATTACTCACTACAACATTGATTTATAAGTACAGATTGCGATGTGTATGAGTACAACGTTGACATCAAACTCATAATATTCGAAATATGATTGATTCATAAGCCTACTCATTCAGATTCATAAATTTAGAAAAATACATATAATACTTATAAATACTCATAAATGATTCGAGTGATTCAAATCATTCATCAAAATTTACAGTCTTAGTTATTGTTGCATTTACAAAAAAAGAGAAGAAAGAAAACGACAAAGACAACAAGCAAAGCAAACACACAACCTTCTAGTGAGTATTGTAGCGTTGGTACGCGAATCGTACTTATTTTGTGATTCTTGAAAATGTTGAGTAAAAGAGAGTCGAAATCAACAGCATCATAGGTATTGTTAAGTATGAGTACGATGAGTACATCAGATATTAAGTATGAATGCGTATAAATATCAGAAAATATGAGTATGATTCGAATCTAATCATCTTTTTGAATATTCATTGCTGATCTTTGATTGGATCATATGGTGATCTGACTCCAACATGTATAAACGTTAAGTAAGCAGGGCTTGCCGCTAGTTTCATTGCAAGAGCTGGTTCAGTTTCTTGGCAATCTACGTGTATTATCGACAAGCTGATGGCGTTCCTAGATGATCCCATCTTTATGACATTACAAGGCTTGAAGACTTAGCTGACCTTTCAAGTATTAAAAATCGAAAGCATTTACTCGTAATTAAAAAAAATGTATACTTTCGTTTCGATGTCTGGTCTCTGGTTTGAACCGTGGCCTTACGTCTAATAAGCCAACACACTACTTAGTAGACTGTGGCGACTTTACATCCCTCAATTTCACAAATTCAATAATTTCGGCCCACTGTTCACTGATGTCATTTTCATAAGGGACCTATTTCAGAAAGAAAGAAAAGTAAAAATGGAAAATATTACGGGTTTATTGCGTTTCACTGCTTTTCTTATGAAAGCAAAAAAAAAAAGAAAAACAACAAAAACAATTATTGAATAAAACTTACATACACACACACTCACTCACTGGTACAAAATAGTTACAACACAATCAGAAAGTGTTAGAAAGTGGCAGAATGAAACGCCTTGAAACTTTCTTGGCGTTATAATTAAAAAAAATCATTCTGAAAGTTATTGTTGTCATAAAAAATAAGCATCATAACCCAGCAAAATTTATGATCAGGACTTAAATAAATTGAAATTTTAATTATGAGAATGCAATAATTAAACTTTTAATTAAAACAATAAAAAAAAGAAAACAGGCCAACGATATTATTTGTTGTTTCTTCGATTTGATACAATGCAGGTTATAGGTTCGAAATAATCACAATACAATAATACAATACAATACAATAATACAATACCTTGTACGTGACGGGAAAAAAGTTATACCCTTAAAGCGGCTTAACTCTGTCTTTAGAAATTTACATATTGATCTGCTAGTGTATCCAAACAAGACTGATCTAACTCACCTTGCCTACTTCACTCACTTAATTTGTCATTACAACGCTACAGTCAAGATTAACACCTAGTTTCTCACACCACCCATGTTGTGTGTGCCAGTTTTATTCATGAGCCTTATGAGAAACTTTTTATGGGAAATTTTTTACTATCAGAAATCTGTTGCTGAGAAGTTTCCGAATAAATATTTCCTAATATTTCCTATTGTTCGAAATGTCGGGGCTGGGAGTTGGAATCACGACCTCATGAAAATCGACTAAGGCGACTCACTATATTCACTAGAAAACATCCTTGAAATCAATCCTCCATTCAATTTCTCCATCATGGTCTTACATATCACCGAATTAGAGAATCCTACTGTAATATTTCTTTGGGTGTAAAATTGAAGTCTGTATAAAAGCGACATGAACCTTCGCCTTTAGAAGCTGACAAGCAGCTGAATGCATTTTTACGCTCTTTTTAACGAACATTGTTGATGCTCGTGTCCTATGTGTGTAAAAAGAAGATTTTCGTCCCCTGAGGGACATGGGTGATAACCTGTACTCGGAAAGTCCATCTACTAACAGATATCTGCCTTTCTTTTAGATCGGATCAGCCTTATAGAGGATAGTGTAAAATATTTTTCCATTCCAAGAGGCTTTCTGTAGTCGTCTGTCATTTGGGAAATGGAGTTTTTTGCGAGTGCTATAGTAACTGTTTTCTTGGTATGGAAGTCCTCATATGTTTCATTTGCATTGTTGTGTAGGACATCTTTGGAATTGAGTTCGTTCGACTATAATTTCTTCCACTTTTTTTGTGTTCTTTTTCCCCAGTTTCTGCTTTTTTTCTTTTTGGTTTGGTGTGTCTTTTCTTGTTCATTTTTCTTTCAATAATAATATTCATTTGCATTTCATGGATAGTTTTGCCACGAGGCATTTTCATAAAAATTATAAATTAATAGTTTCATAATAGAGTTTCATTCATTTGCTTTTTTTGCTCATTTTATCATAAGTACTCGGGTAAGTCTGTGTTTGTATTTTAATAAATTTAATAATTTAGTTTTCAATAAATGTTCTGTAATTTATTACGTTTTTTGCTGTTTCTTTCTTCTTTAATTTGTTACAACTTAATCAATACAAATTCAAAGATTTTTTTCAAATTGTAATTGAAATTAATTACTACGATATTAATCTCATGAAATACGTTGTATTTTCATTTCAAAATTAAATTTCAATTAATTGTTCGTAAACATAATACATAGACGCATACATACATAAATACAATATTTATTAAATGAATAAAAGCGAAGAACATCGAAATAATTTCATAGGGTATGAGTAGGGATTAGTTTTCATAAAAGAGATTGCAAAACATATTTAATTACGGGGGTTTTTTTTATTAAAATTATAAGGACTCATTAAAAATTTTTTTGATTATATTGTAATACAATCAATTAAGAAACTCAATACAATATTTAAAATCCCTTTAATTAAAAAATATTTCAACCTACTAACTCACTTCAATGCACTTCTAATGCGATGTAGATAGCTACACTGCTGGTCCTTAATTTTATCCTGCTCTCCAATAGCATCACCATAAAATAGCAAAGAAATTGTTCGCTGTTCTGGTTTGCTACCAAAACTTTACCTGGAAGTTGCTGAAATTCGCCGAAAGATTTTCACTCAATAGCAGTACAACACATCTATCATACTGTGAACTACATATCTGTTAGTTAAAGAATGCTAATTGTGGCATTTACTCCAAGCCAGGAAAGCAATGGGTTTGGAAGCCAAAGGATTTCGCACGTATTCATCTTGCCTTGTTAATGTTGAAGACCCTGAAGACACTTGAAGAACCTGGGCACAGGATGTGAATATTTGATTACTTCTTTCATGAACGGCTTCAAGAATCCAAGCACTGCCACTCCTGTTTGTCAACTCAAATGAAAGCTATTTAAACTAGGGTAAACTAGCTTATATTATACCGAAATCATTTACACCTGATTCCAGTGTCGACATAAAATATCAAATTAAGAAAGCCACAGTCCTATCTGCGGTTCATACCAGAGATCAGCAATGAATCGTTTTTTCGCTACTCATAAGTACTCATGAAATTTCGAGTATGAGTGAGTCAACAGTATTGAAATTCAACTACTCAGACCCATTCTACTCACTACAACATTGATTTATAAGTACAGGTTGTAATGAGTATGAGTACAACGTTGACATCGAACTAATACCCAGACATCTCAAACAAAACAAAAAAAAAATATTTTTCCCACTCAGCAGATTTCTAGCAAAAACTCTCAGAGTAAAGAAAATTGCCATGAAAAGTTTCTCAAAACATCTGTTGTTTGCAGTTGACTTTAAACTGTAGTAAGTTCAGCAACTCATGTATAAAACTAACAAACAATATGGGTGGTGCGAGAAACCCTGTGCTTATAGAGAATAGTGTGAGAGATGAAGCCTAGGTTTATATAGAATAGCATAAGTTTATTTAGAATAGCATGAGATAAGAACCCTGGGTTTATAAATAATAGAATGAGACATAAACCCTTGGGTTTATATAGAATAGCATGAGACGTAAACCTCTGGGTTTGAATAGCATGGCTTATAAACCCTTGGGTTTATATAGAATAGCATAAGATATGAACCTTGGGTTTATATAGAATATATAAGATATGAACCCTGGGTTTATATAGAATACATAAGATATCAACCCTGGGTTTATATGGAATAGCATGAGATATGAACCCTGGTGTTTATACAAAATGGCATAAGATATGAACCCAGGATTTATATAGAATAGCATGAGATATGAACCCATGGTTTATATAGAATGGCATGAGATATGAACCCAGGGTTTATATAGAATAGCATAAGATATGAACCCAGGGTTTATATAGAATAGCATGAGATATAAACCTAGGGTTTATATAGAATAGCATGAGATATAAACCTAGGGTTTATATAGAATAGCATGAGATATAAACCTAGGGTTTATATATAATAGCATGAGATATGAAACCAGAGGTTATATAGAATAGCATGAGATATGAACCCAGGGTTTATATAGAATAGCATGAAGTTTTTATGTATTAAGCCACATATATTATATATATCTCATGCTATTCTATAAGATATAAACCGCATGATATAAACAGTAGGGCTTATATAGAATAGCATGAGATGTACGAGATGTTATTAATTTATATAGAATATAATATTATATAGCATGAGATACATAAACCCTTGGTTAGCATGAGATATAAGCATTGTTTTATATACAGGATCTAATTGTAGCGGTAATTATTTAGGAATTGTCTGGCGGGTAGCAATTGCTTGGTAAACATGAGATGACAGTCTGCCATACTTGCAACTGGAGACCAGCAGAATACACTCACTCAGACAGTTTCGCCATATAAAATTAACTTACTGCGCTTCCCTTAGATCAATCGACAACTCTTGTAACAATCATTGACTGAATTTGATTCCTTAGGGCAATCTGAAAAGGAATTTATGCCGCCGAGAGACCAATAAAATGATCAGCGACAAAGTGATTCTCTTTTCAAATTTAAAGGCTTTATATAGAATAGCATGAGACAGAATTCCTTGTTTTAGATACAGATTCACAATTTTGTATAAAATTTTGCGAGTCATGGTAATTTTTTTTCCAATTTTGATTGTATCCTTGTCTTTTATGTTTTGTGAGACAATTCTATATTTTTATGTTTCAAAACACATTCGAATACAATTTGAATCTATTGGCAGACATAGTTTGCAACATATTTAAAGATTTCCTTTTATTCCACTTCATATACTTTTTTTGAGTAATTCGTGTAATAAAAATGAAATTAATCGTAGTAGAGTCTGAAAATATAATCGACCCAAAACCGATTCAATATAATTGTGGCAACATTAAGCTTTTAGCTATGTGATGGAAAAAGAGAAAAAAAAATGAAGTGAAGAAATATATTAAAAATATGAATAAAAATAATAAAAAAAAAGAAATTTTAACAAAATCCATGCACTAAATATTTCATTTTTATAAATATTTTATACAACCAAAATATAAAAAAAACACTGAATAAAAATATATTCAAACAGAAAATAATATAAAAAGCGAGAACGAGAGAGAGAGAGAGAGCGAGAGAGAGAATGTTATTTAAATTTTTTAAATGTTTTGCAATTTATTGTATTAAACTTATATGCCACAGATTTTAATGCTTAACTACACTAAAAATAATGACGTTCTGAATTGGTTTCTGACTATCATTTAGTAACGGGACTACAAATTTGTATACAAGGTGCTAATCAATTATCAAGTTGGCTCGATTGTCTATTGGCCTTGAATATATCCTTATTTCACCCTGAATTACATCAATTTTTTATGGATTTTATTTATTCCTTATTAATTCTCTCTGTGTATATTGATACTCAAACAAAGCTTCATATAAAATGTATATGTATGTATGAATAAGTTTACAAGCACATACATAAATAAACACACTCATACACTCATCTATACATATTAAGTGTAAATATTGACCACCATTACTAAAGGCTAATTCTGTGATATTTTTTCTTTCACTTGTTTTTTTTTGTTATTATTATTTCTGTGTTAACCCACTAGCTGTAGCTATAGTAGTAGTTGTAGTTGGTTTACTTCTGTACGCAATTGAAAGCGAGAGAGAGAGAGAGTATGTTTATTTTCATATCCATGCATGTATTTGTGTGCCTATAAATGTTTATGTTTGTGTTTCAGTATGTATGTACGTTGAAAGAGCAATGGTGTAACGGAAATTTGCATAATTTACTACAGTACACATATGTATGAACATGTATGTGTGAGTGTATTTTATATCAATTTTTTATTCCCTTTTTTTGGTTTGTTTTTGTTAAACGTGCACAATAACAAATTCAGCCTTAGGCTAAAATCACTTGTTTTTTGCTTTTGTTTTTTCTTTTTGTCCCGTTATTCACAAACATAATATTTTTATTTTTGTTTTTATAATGTTGCTGGGTGTGAATGTGATTGTTTTCTTTTGTATTTTTTTTCTGTTGCTCTTCTTCTTATTGTTTTTGTTTGTTTTACTGTAAAAATAACATGAAATTCACTTTTTTTTTTGTTTTAATTTTATAAAAATCAGCCCTTGTTGTTAAAACAAACAATCCCCATCTAATAGCAGCGTATGTGTGTATATGTGTGTGTGCAATTGCTAGTATATTTGAGATTTTTAAATTTGTAGGCGTTTGTCAACAAAAGCTCGTTACCCGTTAGCTATTTACAGTCGATTATTTTTTTTTTTTGTTCGCCCACAATTTTGTTAGTTGACTAACATTCTAAAATATTTTACTTGGTGGACAACAACAACAATTAAAATAATTTTTAAGTTTTTTTATAAAAAGAAAATAATTTTTTTTATATTAAAAAAAAATCAAAAAAAAAATTTTTCTTTTTTGTCGTACATCATATTGATTTCTTCGATACAAGCAGCGGTCAAAAGGCAACTATGGAATCGATTTTATGATGTTGTATAGCACGGAGCTTGTGTGAAGCGAAACTTAAACTCAGGCAGGGTCTTCACTTTTTCTATATTATTTTGTGCAGGAAACCCGAATCTACTGAGCGGAATGTAAAAGGCCTCCATTGCTCTTTACTTTTATAATAAGATATTAGATAAAAAAATGGCATATCGGCCCTAGATCTCGTGACTTTTTGTATCTATGTAGAACGATGGAAATCTTTTTGGCAGACAAATCATCTTAGTTTGACACGTTGGATACAGAGAAATACTTGCATTATTATTCAAAACAATTCTATGCTTCTTTTCTCTGGAACTTTGTTATAAGGGCTTAGCTATTAGTACTAATTAAACCCTATTGGCGTTTAAATTGTATCCAGGTATCCCGTTGCAAACCATCAGGAATATGGATTACGTGTTGCGCCGACATGGCTTTTTGACGCATTTTAAAACGTTCATTACGAATAGAAAATAATGTCAAAATAGGATAATGCCCAATGTGAATGACTCCATCAATATTTTCATAAATGGTTAGAAGCTGAACGAAACTGCGATTGGAGACAGGTTTACGGAATTGGCGGCGAGAGAAAACTACCAGATTATTGTTGTGTCTTCTAGGCTCAAGGCTAGGATATTAGAGGGTTATGATTATTAAGATTGACAATATCTTTGGGAAGTAATTGCTACATTTTCTAATAGCTAAGCGTCCGTCAGAGCACAGAACTACAATTCTCTCAATTCTCATATGGGTACCGAACCACTTCAAAACGGTTGGATTATTTAGATATGTTACAAAGATTGAACCGTTGATAATCAACAAAATCAGGATTGATACTGAAGTAATAAATTTGGTTTATAACGTTTTAATATGGATAAAAGTTTGAGAAAACTTCAAAGGAGAACGTCTGTGTACTTGATGATCCTATTGATCTGCTTGTTGTAGTCTTTGCTGAACTATTGAGACGTTGGGTATATAATTTATAATTTAAATATTTTGTGAG
This sequence comes from Sarcophaga rosellei, assembly GCA_930367235.1. NCBI lineage: Eukaryota > Metazoa > Arthropoda > Insecta > Diptera > Sarcophagidae > Sarcophaga > Sarcophaga rosellei. Next base: position 15,081,941 of record OV884017.1, read on the forward strand.
AGTTTCAGGACTACCACTATTCTGCCTGTTAGTTTTTATTCGTTTTAATAGCACGTCGGTATTAGTGGATAATTTTTCTTCACCCAGTAAGAATACCGTACGAAAATAATTACTTTTTAAGGATATAAAACAGTAGCGTTGAATGTAATTAAAAAATAAAAATTACATTCAGCAGCATATTGGTTTAAAGCAAAGTCTGTAACAATTTTGTTATTTCAATTTAATGACTCAGTTTTGCAAATCCATCAAAAAAGAAAAAAAAAATTGTTTTATTTACTGTCACATAGAAGGAGAAGCCCAATCAATTGTTCCTCTGTCTATTGGAGTATTAAACTAAAAATAGTAGACTTTGTTAAACATGACAAATGATTATTTTATTTGAGATTTATTTATTATTATTTTTTTTTTTTTTAATTTTAGTGGTATCAATTACACAAATAAATTTCATTTTTTTCTTGTTGTTTTCAATATTTACCAATGTATTGTAATATTTATTGTGTAAGTAATATGACCCCATAATATATTTGTTTATTCATTTCATTTCACTCTATTCTATTTTATTTTGTTTTATTTTGCTTTCGTTTTATTTATTTACTGTTTATTGAATATGTTACAATCGATTCGTTTCGAATTCCTAGTCAAACTCTTTATATTCGTATTTTTTGCAATTTTTTTATATGGCACAACCACAACAATTGCTCGAGTTTTTTGCAAAAAAAAAAAAGAATGGAAAGTGTTTCGAATGCAATTTCCTTTTACTGTCTTTATAAATAAATAAAAAAATAATAATAAAAGAACTAAAAAAGAGAAATGACAATAATAAGATATAAAGAAGTCACAAAAGTGGCATTAAAACTCAACTAAACTGTAATATTCATGGTATTCATGCTTGCATGAAAGCTTTCGTTAGTTCGTTCGTTCGCTGTTTCGTTATGTGAGTCTGACATGATTTAAACAAGAAACTTAAAACTTCTTGGCAAATTTTCTTTGCTAAATGTATGTTTGTATGTGTGTATAAGAGTGTTTTTTGTTTGTCTTTTTCTTTAAGGTTACATTTCATTAATATTATGAAACAATGTATTGTAACGGTTCATGCATGAAACTAAAGACGATTTTCAATTTTCATGCTAAATTGCTAAATGACATGCAAAGACGAAACAATAAATTCTGGTGTCGTTTTGTGGTTTTTTTTATGTTATTTGACAATAAAAACAATTTGAAAAATAAAAAATTGTTTATTGTTAAATTATTTATTTTGTATTTAGTTTTGCTAGTTTTAAGTAAAAAAGGCTTAAATTTTTAACAAAAATTTTAAAAATTTTTATATTCACAGTCTGGCGGCTTATTACGGAGTTTGAGATCAAAATTATTTGTACGAAAAAGTCTTACAAATGAAATTAATTTGTACCAACTATGATTGAAATTATTTCGATTACGAGTCCCATAATGTGCTCCTTAGATTTTAGTGGACCGAAATATTTCTGGAAAGACTTTTGGTCAACTTTTAGTCGTTGATATCGCTCGCACCATAGTAGCCTGCAGATACATTAACTACTCAGTAACGCAGCTCTTTATTGTTTCGTTGATGCAATAATGCAAACAATTCAGTTGATGAAAACAAATAGGAAATGGACAAGCCGTACTTGAATGAATGAACAAACTTTACAGCAACAGCGAATGTTAACTGTACAGAGAAAGATATATGAGAAAAATTAAAAAAATTAGTTAAAAATTAAACGACTTATATCCAATAGGCCCATACTTTTAGATCAAAGGGTAAACTGCATGAAAAATTAAATTTTTACGTAAAATTCTGAATTTTAAAAAATCCCGCTCTGGAAGGTCTATGGGTATACCCATTTCATTTATTTTCTAAATAACATACATACATATGTATGTACATCCATAGTTAGTCATTACAATTCTTCAGTCAGGTTTACGACCTAGCGTCTCATACTACTTATGTTGTGTGTGTTAATTTTATTCATAAGTTTCGGATGAGTTAAAGTCCACTCCGAGCGACAGAATATTGAGAAACTTTTAATGGCGAAATTTATTTTATTCTCAGAGGTTTTGTCAGAAGACTGCTGAGGAAAATTTGTCGATGAAATATTCAAATTTTGTTTTGTTGGAGATGTCTAATCTGGTATTTTAAATCGTGGCCCCAGGTGTAATAAGCCAATACACTACCTACTAGACTACGGCTACTTATTATTGTTTAAATACTCTACTAACAAAGCAATTTTTGGACAAAAATTTTATTATTTTACTTGGACCTGGTCAATTATGTACGAAATTCTCTGTTACTCAAATGATTGCCTCTGTATTAGTTACAGCAGTCTGACGCTTTTGAGATAGTTCCTTTTCTTCGGACATTTCAGGTGATGTTTGAGCCATAATTCGGCAGAAATTGGGTTTTAATTACTACTAAGTTAAAGGATTACCAGCGTCGATATAGTTTCTTAGCGTAATCCTACAAAACGGTCTGAAGACGTCAAACTGTGTGAAACATAGGTGTTGACGTAACATGAAATTACTTTCTTTGCAAACGTTTCATGCAATAATGCCGAAATCTGTTTTATTGTGATGTTTGTTGCATCGTTGTTACTATCCAGTTCACAATCTTTAATTGGAAGCCAGAAATGGAAATTATCATATACGGCTCTCTAAACGGACGGTAACAATTCGTTCATGGTCATTTTTGAAAACATAATGAGCTCCAAATTTTAACTTTTCCGCATTTAATACTTTCTTCGCAATTACTTCTGGCTTCTGCCATAAGCAGAAGTGACCATTTCGATTATATATGGAACCACCAAGTGAGAAATGAGCGTTGAAAGTCTACTGTTCTAGAACATGATGAGCATATCTACGACATTGTGAATTCGCAGCCGCCTTTAATTGTTGGGTGAATTTGTTGAGATGTGCATAATTATCGGTAGAATAGGTCCAACTGCTAAACTTTCTTTAATAGAAATGATATGTTCTGTTGTTTGTATATTCCGAAGATGTGAGGGCCTGATTACACGTGTAACGCTTTTGGTATATTCAAATTTATTTATAATGCCGTCAATTTCTTGCCCATTAGATAGATTTCGATTAACCCGTAATGCTAGAAACTGTCTACGTTTGAATCAACATATCATTTATAGCCAGTTTAACTATCTATTTCGCGATTTTCAATTATTAAGTATTTCTTATCCGTAAATAGAATACGTTTCAATAAATAAAAGCCATTTGAGATAAAAGTTATTTAATAGATGACAGCCAAGCCAGACTTGGGATAATTTAATGGAATACCCGGTGATAGATGGGTAGACAGAAAGCATACAAATTCGTTTGTACTATGAGATTATTTTTATTGTCAAAAATGTAGCTGTTGTTGTTGTGTATATGTTGATATGCGTTTAATTAAAACGAAAAAAATGTCCCGCTGTGCGTATGATTAATTTTTATTTTATTTGAATAAATAAACAATTTGTACTGGTACGTATGAGTAATATGTAATCAGGTGTACATACATGCAAATGACATTAAAAGTTTTAAATTTAATCTCAAAATTTATTACAATACTTTTGAAAAACTATTCATTTGTAATCTCGAAGACAACAATTCTTTTATTGCACAAAAATTAATTAAGCTTTTATAACATATTAATAATTACATATTAAATCCATTAATATTGTGTAATTGCAGCAGAGAAATTTATACTGGAAAATGGCAGCGTAAGAAATACTATGTATATGATTTTTTTTAGAAAAGAGGCGACATTTATTGTGAGTTATTCAAACTGATTGAATTGATTACAGAAGAATTTGTTTAAGCATAGTCTGCTAAAAGAATTCACAGTATTAAAAGTTATCACAATCTTCAAAAAACACAGCGTATTTCAAAGCATCAGGTCAATCACATTATGTATACAATGGGGTCAGTTGGTGATGCATAACTGAAAATATTGTTACGAAAATGGAAACGGTGTTATTGAAATGATAATATGAAAATGATAAAGCTACAAAACAAAACAATGGACTTGTTTACATGATCAACGAATAAACAAAAATATAGCAACAATATCAGTATAAAAAAAGGGATAAACAAAGTAAACAAACAGGCAACAACAACACTGCAAGGACAAATGTAAACTAAATACACAAACAACAAATAATATTTCTACATTTATAGAGATTTCATTCTCCTTCGAGAGCATTCACCAGACTGTTTGCCCTGCGATGTGGAGGGCAAGACAAAGCAGGCAACGTGATCAGAAAGAATTCAGTTAGTCTTGTGTGAAGACGCGTTGCATGTGAAGAGAATAATTGTGGTTTGAAGATCTCCGTTGTAAAGATCTAACGAACAATTGTTATTGAGTACGCGGAAGAGTGTAAAGAAATAATTAAAGTAAATTGTTGTTGTTAAAATCCAGATGCGAACATTGCCACACGGAATTGGGCGAAGAATAAAAAATTGATACAAATTCATTTTTATGTTTATTTGCAATCTACAAACTCATATTCTAATCGTATTTAAAAAGGGTAAAAACGTAACAACATGTTGATATTCTGCGATAACTATGTAGTTTTCTCAACTCTCCTCACAAATCAAATTTAAACCTCTTCTACTTCGGATTTTTTTATATTTGAGATTGCCTCAACAGAAGACATTTTAAATCTGAAATTAAACACCATTATATTGTCACAATTGCAACGACTGTGGTTATCTAATCGGCAATTAGGCAGGTTTTCGAGTGCACACCAAATGCTCCATGCTAAATAAGACTAACATAGCTTCCATACAGACTGGCAATATAAAGCCAGTTAATTGCTCTGCTATAGCTTCTATTCACTCTAGCAATTATTCTGAAATATCTTTGATGGTATGAAGTATCTGTTGATAGAGGGAGCCTCAACTGAAAGGCCTTCTTATACCTTTAGCTGCCTTGAAGGTATGATTGATAAATATACAGAGATAAACAAAGTCAATGAACAGTTTGGCGGTAAACGTTGTCAGTTTAATGCATTGTCGTTTGATGGTACTTTTTACAGGATTCTCTGAAGGTAAATATTTGCAAGAGCGTGAAATGTATTCTCAAGAATAAATGGCAGTTTTGCGGAAGAAAATCTAAAGTCATACGATATTTTATGATAGATTAGTTACTGTCTACAGGCTCAAGAGATTGGTAATCATTTTTATTTCTGCGCTTTTCAAGTAAAGCCAGCTACTTTTACTACAACAGACACTCTGTTGAATCAATGGGGAATGTAAAACGTTTAAAATCCTTTAAATTGAACAAAATGTGGCAAAAGGATTATTTTAAAGTTTCGTTATGCTTGACCGGTAGTAAAAATTCTTTCGTTCGTTTTTTATGTTTCACTCAGTTTAAATCTCTCAATAAATCTGAAAATATTTTTGTCTCCCAACAATTGTTGCATTCAACATTTCTCAACGTGGCCACAGTGACAACACAATCTTCTGGCTGTGGTTTTACATGCGACAACGTTTAGCCAAAGCCTCGAACAAAAAAAGAGAAAAACAAAATAAAACCAAATATGCTGGTCAATATTTTTTTCTTTTTTTTATTGTGGTACATTGCAACAGTTACGGTGCAACTTTTTTTATCACTCGTAGATATTTCTTCAGATTTTTTAAAGTTTAAGTTGATGTTACTATTGCCGTCATAAGAATTTTTTCTACAGAAAATAAATATATTTTTATAAATATTGTTACGAAATTGAAAAAGTCTACATAAAAGTATAAACAAAAGCTGCAAAAACAAAAACAATGAACTTGTTTACAAATTATCGCAGTGTGTAATATAACAACAAACATACATACATACATAATTGGCCATTACAACCCTTCAGTCAGGATTACGGCCTAGCTTCTCAACACCACTCATGTTGTGTGCGTTAAGTTTATACATGAGTGGCGGGACCTACAGTTTAAAGTCGACTCCGAACGACAGATTTTTTGAGAAGCTTTTCATGGCAATTTTTACTCTCAAAGTCTTTGCCAGAAATCTGCTGAGAGGAAGTCGCCGAAGTAATATTTTCATATTTTAGTTTTGATGTCTGACCTGGGATTCGAACTCGGGCCTTTCGTCTAATAAGCCAACACACTACCTACTAGACCACAGCGACTTCAATAACAACAACCAACACCATAAAAAATGGTAAACAAGTAAACAAAAATATATCAACAAACACCAGCATAAAAAAATGGTAAGCCAGTAAACAAAAATACAACAACAAACTCTACAAGAATAAATGTAAACAAAATACACAAACAACTGTAATGAAACAACGATGTTTACATTTTTAGACATCTTGAGAAGGCGAAGCCACGAACATTCGCCTTCAAGAACATTCATCAGACTGTTTACGTTGCCATACAAAAGGCAAGGCAAAGCAGGCGAGTGAGTTAGCAAAAGTTCAGTCAGTCTTGTGTTTGAAAAGAATAATCGTGGTTTGAAGATCTCCCTTACAAAGATCTGTCAAACAATTGTCTAGTAATTGTTATTGTTTATGCAAAGGGTGTAAACAGAGTAATAACAAACAAAGCAATTGTTGTTGTTTTCATCAAGTTGTGAACAGTGGCACACAGAATTGTGCGAATAATAAGGAATTTTAATTAAAACTAAACATAAATTTATTTAATTGGCAATCTAAGAGCTCATATTTTAAACGTTTTTAAAAGGTGAAAACGTAACAGTATTTTATTATACATGTGTATTCCATCTCTATCTCTAATCATAATAACAATAAAATTGTATTGTATTTCTTTATATTATTTTAACAAACGTCATTCATCATTTTGAAGTTACATAGACATAAATTGACAGCCAGTTTTACAAATCATAAATCATTTGTTGTGCAGAATGCTGGCAATGCCATAATAATTGGAAAGAGATAAAGAGAATGAGTATGTATGGCAATAGACAACAACAGTCACATTTCAATTTGATTGTGTAGTAAATAATGGCAAAACTTTTAGAAAGCAAATGTTAATTAATGTTTTACTGCATCAAATGCAGTCAATAGTACATACTGCACAAAAAAAAGAGTCTTCCAACAATAAAAAGGAAAATATCTGAAAGAAAATGAAAAAAATTCGTTTTAATATTAAAACTTTTTAAACAAAAACATCAAAAGAATGAAAATCAGACGAATGCAAAATAAATATAAAAAAAAGAATTATAGGAAATGAAATAAAGAAAGATAAGACAGAAGGAACAAATGAGTAATTGCGAATGCAATATAATCGTCCAAATAAAAATGGAAAAAAATTTTTAAATAAAATATTATTTTAAACCTTTAAAAACCTTAGAAATAATAATGAGATCTTCTTTATAAAGAGTTTATAAATGAGTTCCTTGAAGGAAGAGAATTTAACTTAGTCCAGCATTTAATTCTACCCGGGTGCCTACCATTCTCGAAAGAAAAAAATCCCGAGTCCAAAATAAATCTTGTTATTGCAGCAATCTTTATATGAGGGAGCTGAATCAACGATGTCATGCAATGAGATATCAGAAGCCTCCGTCTCTTTATGACAAGACAAGGGCACTGGCAGACATTTTCTTCTTCCTCCTCCTCAAATCCACAGCTAATCACTCTTATCGTGAATTGATACCCACAACCTTCTAGGCAAGATTACTGCCCAGCTTCTTACACGATCCCATGTTGAGTGTGATAATTTTGTCCACGAGTGATGAACATACAGTTTAAAGTCGACTTTAAACGACAGATTGTTGAGAGAGTTTTTCATAACAATTTTATTTACTTTCATAGAGTTGTTGCCATAAATCTGCTGAGGATCACCGTATTTCGCTTTGTTTTACGTGTCTGAGCCTGTGGTTGAATCACAGTGCATCGTCTTTTAAGCCAATACTACTAGGCTACGGCAATATTATGCTGTTACGTTTTTGCCTTTTAAAACTTTTAAAATAAAAATAAATTTGTGTTTAATTTTACTTAAATCATTCGCACAATTCTGTGTGTCACTGTTCATAACTTGATGTAAACAACAACAATTGCTTTTCTTTATTATTCTTCTATTTACACCCTTTGCATAAACAATAACAATTGATAGACAATTCTGTGACAGATCTTTGTAACTGAGATCTTCAAACTGTGATTACTCTGTGAAGACTAACTGAACTTTTGCTAACTCACTCGCCTTCTTTGCCTTGCCTTTTATATGACAGAGTAAACAGTCTGAAGAAGTCGTCGTGGTCTAGTATGTAGTGTGTTTTCTTATTAGACGTGATGCCTCGGTTCTAATCCCAGGTCAGGCATCTCCAACTAATCGAAATATGACAAAATATTTCTTCGGCGACTTCCTCTTAGCAGATTTCTGGCACGAACTCTGAGGGTAAATAAAATTTCCATGAAAAGTTTCTCAAAAATCTATCGTTTGCAGTCCACTTTAAAATGTAGGTCCCTCTACTCATGTATACAAATTAACGCACACAACATAAGTGGTGTAAGAATCTAGGTCAGGATTGCTAAAGGGTTGTAATGACCAATTATGTATGTAAACCGTGTGATGAATGTTCTTGAAGGCCAACATTCGTGGCCTCGCCACGTAAACATCGTTGTTTAATTACTGTTGTTTATGTATTTTCTATACATCTACTTTAGTAGTGTTTCTTGCTGTATTTTTGTTTACTTGTTTACCATTTCTTTATGCTAGTGTTTGTTGTTGTAGTTTGGTTTATAAATTTAATGTTAAGCGTTAAATGTAAAAGCAAAACACCGACATCTAGATTCTTCATTTTCGTAACAATACGTTTAGTATACGTCTTCTAGCTGGAAACTATAACCAATCTTTTGTTTTGGCTAAAATAGATTAACAGCTCTTGTCGTATGAAATAAGAAGGCCTTGATAGAGCTGAATTGTCTATCTCCATATATGCTTCATATTTGAACCCATAATACATACATTCTTGTACATGGGGATCGAAGTAAACAACCAATTTATTGAAGCCTTATGCTTGCGAGAGGATGAAAGAGAATTTATAGCAATGAGCTATTCCAATATTATTCTGGCAATATTTGATGGCTTCAGCAGATAGTGTGCGATCCTTAGAAGATTAATTTACAAATCTTGGACAGATGCAATAGAATATAAACAATTGTTTTGCGTTAAAAAAAGAAGAAAAAAAAACACAAATTGTAAGCAATTTGCACTCTATACTAGGCTTCAAATTTCCCGGCGTTTGCCATTAAATTCACTACAATTCTTACAACTATCTGGGACTACGGGATTTTTCATTCGCCATAAGCTTTTGTCTGTGCTTTTGTTGGTGTTGTTGTAAATTTTCTTTTAATATTTTACCATGATTACTCAATTACATTTAACTTGTGTTGTTTTTTCCATCGCCTTGTTATCATCTATATTTGCCCTGATTCCCTCCTCCTTCTCTTTTTGCTGCTGCTGCTAAGGACTACAATAGAGAATAATTTTTATTTTTATAAACGCGATTACGAAGAAAAGAATAAAAATAATGGAAAGTTGTACAGAAGAAAAAAGCAAAATTGTAGAGAAAACCATACAATAGTTTCCAAATAGAATAGAAGAGAGAGAGAGGGAGAGAGAAAAAAAAATCGTAAAAAGAGAGTGGAAAACATCATAAGCATTATCAGTAGAACAATAGAGAGAAATATGTTGGGTAAATTATAAACATTTAAGTGGATGTATATATGTATGTATGTATGTTCCTAAATAATTAGACAGTTGTGGTGGAAAAAATAGTACCCATAAGTACTTTACTTCGCTCTCTAAAGGATTAAATTGATATGGTCATTATGAATAATATAAAGAAAACTGAGCATCTAAGCACATACTTACTTACTTGCATACTTAATTGGTTACTACAACCCTTTTAGTCAGGATTACAACCCAGCTTCACACACCACTTATGTTGTGTGTGTTGATTTTCTTCATTAGTGGGGGGACCTACAGATTAAAGTCGACTCCGAACGACAGATTTTTGAGAAACTTTTCATGAAAATTTTTGTTCAGCCTCAGAGCTTTTGCCAACAGCCAACGGAGAGGAAGTCGCTGGAATGAATATTTTTTCGTGAGTCATTTTTTCGAGATGTCTGAGCTGGTGTTTGAATCACGGCCCCATGTCTAATAAGCCAACACACTAACTTCTGAACTAAAAGTCAAAAGACTGTCGTTCGGAGTCGACTTTAAACTTTAAAGATTGGTCGTAATCCAGACTGAAGGGTTACAATGACCAATTAAGTATGTATGTATGTTCTCTACGGGCAGCGTAAGCCATATTCAGCAATGAGCTCCATTGCTAGATGAATGGGTATACAAACAGACTAAATTTGGTGCAATAGCAAACCACTTAGGATACAAGAGCGTCTAATGCTTCCCGAGAAAATCATTGCTTGGCGTGGATTTTAGACTGGCGGCCTCATTAGTCAATATTTCTTTGAGGACTACGTTGGATAGCCCACCACTGTGAATGGCGAGCACTATAACTCGATGTTTACGAACTTCTTTTAGCCTGAATTCGATATGGTTTAACTATATATGTATCTAGAAAAAGTGAGGTAATACTGTTGCGGAGAAAACTTGTAGTCCATATGATTCTAAAGACAGTTTTGTTCACTTGCTTACTTATGGGTTTGGATATAACAGTTACAAAAATCTTGGTGGCAATTAATTCCTAAATGGTTTAAAGGGGAGTGGGTAAAATCTACCACTAACAGATCATGACACTGGGTAATACAAGGGGCCTTACAGGCTACCAAGTAAACTTGCGTGTGAACGGAAGGCTACCTGCGAAGCTACGCTAACTCTTAAATTAAAAAAAATGATGCTATTTTTCAGCACTTAACTGTAAATATTAAAATATTTAACATAAAGGTAACAACCTAAATAACTTTAACAGATTTCTATAATTTGCAAAATGTGGGGTCGTTTTGGGACTTAATGTGATTGTCTGATAGTGATTCCAGTATTTTACAATTACGAGCATAGTAAGCATAGCTCCTACAATCGCATTATAAACAACATGTACACGTAAAAACTTTTTCGTTTACACACTTTACTTGCGCAAACTACAACGAAGATGCACGAAAGATTAACTACCAAAGAAATGAGAAGACAGACGAAGAAATGGACTCATTCAGACACACTTACTCACTCGCGCGCTTACACACAGGCAGACAACGACTGACACTCCTCCAGAAATGAACGAGAAAAAAGAAAATTCCATACAAAACGATATGAAACTTAAGGAAAGTAAAGGAAAAACCCCGCATAATTGTAATTCAAGATGAAATTTTCTGCGGTTTTTCATTTTGATTATAAAAAAAAACCAATGAGTACGGGACAAAAAAAAAAGGAAAATGAGAGAGGAATACAAGTGGAAAAAAGTGCAAGAAAACTTTGTGTTTGAAGTAATAATTAAAGAATTTTCTTTTCCCTGATTTATATTCTTTTTAGTTTAATTTTCCTTATTTTTTCTTCATATTTTTTATTGTATTTCATAATTTATTTGAGCGCAAAACTACCTCAGGTTGAAAGAAAAATTGCAAAAAAAAGGAGGTTGTATTGTACCATGCACACAAGCAATTAAAAAAAATTATGCCAGAATGGACCCAGATAAAGAAGAAAACAATTTTTAAAACTAACTTGGGCTTTAAGGCAACATTTAGAAGAAGAAAAAATTAGAAGAAGATTAAATAAATAAAAACTAAATGTGCACATTTATTATGCAGGATTAGTAAATCAATAAAATCATGAAAATACGCAAAAGCAAAACCAGCATAAATATTCAATTAAATTGAAATATTCTAGCAGAATATGAATTAGCAGGGGAGTTAATCTCTTATACGCATAAGGACAAAAATGAATCATCTTCCATTTAAAAGTCGTCATAGTCTAATAGGTAGTGTGTTGGCTTATTAAACGTGAAGGCAAGGTTCAAACCAGAGATGAGCAATGAATCGTTTCTTCGCTACTCATAAGCACTCATGAAATTTTCAATATAAGTGAATCAACAATATTGAAATTTAACTATATAATTTGATTCATTCATACTCACTACAACGTTCATTTATAAGTACAGGTTGCAATGAGTATGAGTACAACGTTGACATCAAACTATCCTCAACCTCAACCTACTAACGGCTGGACAGTTACAGAGGAGGTTTTTGAATGTCTCCAACTCCGCCTCATCCCAACTTTGCCTGCAATAGTCCGGCTGGGATCTATTCCAGATCAGAGATCAGCAATGAATCGTTTTTGCACTACTCATAAGTCCTCATGAAATTTTGAGTATGCTATATGATTCATTCGTACTCACTACAACATTGATTTATAAGTACAGGTTACAATGAGTATGAGTACAACGTTGACATCAAACTCATAACATTCGAAATATGTTTGATGCGAGTGATTATTGCAATGTTCTTATGCGAATCATACTTACTTTGTGATTCTTGTATATGTGTGAGTAAAGGAGAGTCGAAATCAATAATAACATGCGTATTGTTAAGTATGAGTACGATAAGTACTTCAAATTTTGAATATGAGTAGAATGAGTATCATAATAAAATAACTATAAATGCGTATAAGTATCAGAAATTATGAGTATGATTCGATTCTAATCATCTTTTTGAATAATACTCATTGCTGATCTCTGGTTCAAACCCCAGGTCGGACATCTCCAACAAAACGAAATATAAAAAAATATTTCTTCGGCGACTGTCACTCAGTAGATTTCTGGTAAAAACCCTCTGAGAGTAAATAGAATTGCCATGAAAAGCTTCTAAAAAAAATGTCCTTCGGAGTAGACGTTAAGCTGTATAAAATTAATACACACAACATAAGTGGTGTAAAACTAGGTCGTAATCATGGCTATCCACTCATTCCCATTTTACTTCCTCAGTAGCGTTGGAATGTAACAGCATTCTACCGATCACACAACAAAAATTTTTATGAGCATTATTGTCATCGTTCGTCCTTCGGGCCATGTTGCTAACATACTAAATTGCATTGTTTTTAAATTATAGGAGTTGTTCTCCTCTTTCAAATCTATTTAAACGGGTTTTCTAGCTTAGAGGTTAGAAAAGACTCAGGTCTATAAAACATACATACATACATATATACATACACGTGTAGCGATATAGTGGTGAATACTATTAAAACACGAACCAATGTGTAATAAAGTATTTGCAAGTACACAACAGATCACAGCAATGAGTATTCAGAAAGATGAGTAGATTCGAATCATACTAATAATTTCTGATATTTATATGTATTCATTCTTATTTTAATATCATACTTATACTACTGATATTCAAAGTTTAAAGTACTCATCATATTCATACTTAACAGAACATATGATATTTGTTGATTTCGACTCTTCTTTACTCAACATTTACACGAATCACAAAATACGTATGATTCGCGTACGAATACTATAATACTCACTAGAAGGTTTTGTGTTTGCTTTGCTTGCTGTCTTTGTCTTTTCCTTTCTTCGTTTTTTGTAAATGCAACAACAACTAAGACTGTAAATTTTGATGAATGATTCGAATCACTCGACTCATTTATGAGTAATTATAAGTATTTTTCTAAATTTATGAGTCTGAATGAGTAGACATATGAATCAGACATATTTCGAATGTTATGAGTTTGATGTCGACTTTGTACTCATACTCATTGCAACTTGTACTTATAAATCAATGTTGTAGTGAGTACCAATGAATCAGAGTAGTTGAAATCTAATAGTGTTGATCCACTCATTATCAAAACTTCATGAGTACTTATGAGTAGCGAAAAAACGATTCATTGCTGGTCTCTGAAACACACATACTCTAAGACAATGAATATAAAAAAATTTCGATTTTTTTCAAACAAATATGTAAGGCACTCATTTCACCTTAATCACCGATATTTGCATTTCATTGCTTTAAAACAATAAACAACAGAAAAACTGACAACGACAACAGAAATATCAGTGAGGTTTTTCAATAGAGAACGAAAAAAAAGTCGGAAAATAACAGCCATAAAAAAACATTGAGAAAGTATAAACAAATGAATGAATGAATAAATAAATAAACCAAGAGAAAAAAAAGCAAAAACAAATAATATGAACAAATAACAACTAAAAGTACAACAAAAGCAAACAATAATGACAATGAAGTTTGTTTTTATTACAAAACAAACAAAAACAGAAACCAAAAAAAAAAAAAAAATTCGTTCTCATAAATGCGATAAAAAAGTTTTCTTTTCCTTGGTTTTTTTTAATTTCAGATACGTCTATAGATTGTAATAAATATCAGTGTATGTGTGTATGTGTGAGAGAATATTTTTATGAATTTTATTTAAAAAAATAAACATTTTTACACACAATTTTTATTAAAAATCAAAAAAAAAAAACACACAAACAACTGTCTGTCATACGCACTCATATACGTTTGTTGATATTAAATTTCGTTTTTTTTTCGTCCTTTATTATGCAGGAATCAAAAATAAAATTCTACGAAAATATTTTGTAGCATATTTATAGGAGCTTAAATAGGCAACCAATCCAACATGTGGACTTACGCACGGCTGACATAAATGAAAAGTTGACACGTTTGTTGTTTCATGTTCCAATTGTTGTTCATAAAAATTTACAACACAGAGACAGACACACGCACACACTTTTAAAAACTTATTCGTGCATTCATATGTGCACACACTCACAACACACAAGCCCACTCAACATTACACACTCATACTCGTATATACTGACAGACAGTCACATCACAATCTCTTACAGGATGTAGAATTGGCGACTGAATTTTTATTTGATTCGTTTATTTTATTGTCTTCCGTTGTTGTCTTTTTGGCATCATCAACATGATGGCGAATCCGTTGATTTAAATGGGAACAACACACACATATATACACACAGAGCATGTATTTATGTGTACAAAAATGAAAAGAATGAAGAAATTCCATTTCAATTGTATTGGAAACACAAAATTCAGGTTAATTTTTTTAACACACACACACATACATTCGTACGTAAACGTGTGTACATAAAATAAATTTTTGCAATCAGTTGTACAAGCTTGAAGGCCGCTTTTAAATGCTGGAAATTTAATTTTAAAGGCTTTAAAAGTATCTCTTTACCTGTATTGCTAGTGTTTTGTTTTATTTCAAAATATATTCTTCAAATACAGTAGGGGGTTCAAAAGTTCAACTTTCAGCACAATGTGTTGCTTACAACAGCTTTTAGGCCTGTATCTGTTTCTATGATACTCAATAAATTTGTATTTTTAAACACTCAATTCAAGTGACACATTGTTTGTCTCAATAATATGACAGCTTGTCAGCTAAATGTCAAATCTCAAGTTAATATCCTTGACTGTTAGCAGGAAAACAAGGCAATACATCGCGTATTTTGCATTTTCTTTAAAAAGGTTTCGATTAGGTTAGACGACGTGTATTTTCCAATTGAGATAAGTACAGTACCCGGAGGTCAAGTTGACCCAATGTACTACGTCCTAAGGGAGAGAGGATAATAAGGGAGCTAGGGAAACATATTTGAGCTCAATATTTCATATTAAGTTTCAATTAATTATTGCGCAATAAATACGCATATTATTATAAAATTGAGTAAAACTTAAAATGCAGCACTGTCATAAGAAGTTTAGTAAGCATGTTACAATTATCCGAACACTTTCTGTTGATATTTGGCAAATCAAATGTCAGCAACGACAAAAAAAACCACAATATTGTTAAAACAACCAGCTATTTTGTTTACCAGCTGTCAAATGAATATTGAATAAGCAGCTGAACTGCATATATAGTTATGTCTGAACACTTAAAATATTGTACTCAATAAGCCGAATATTGACTTAATAAAAATGCATATCTGAATATAGTATAACAAACACACAAGAGAGCGGGACTACACTAGCACTTCCCAAACAGCTCAATCTAATAATGAATCTATGGTGAGCCTTAATGTCAGCTCTCGACAAAGAATTCAAACTCTAGGAGCAGTCCTTGTCAAGGGTCCTCAACCTCAACCTACTAAGGGCTGGACAGTTACAGAGGAGATTTTTGAAAATCTCGAACTCCTCCTCATCGCAACTTAGCCTGCAATAGTCCGGCTGGAATCCATTTCAAATCAGAGATCAGCAAAGAATCGTTTTTTCGCTACTCATGAAATCTCGACTATGAGTGAGTCAACAGTATTAAAATTTAACTTCTCTGATTCATTCGTACTCACTACAACATTGATTTATAAGTACAGGTTGCAATGAGTATGAGTACAACGTTGACATCAAACTCATAACATTCGAAATATGTTTGATTCGTAAGCCTACTCATTCAGATTCATAGAAATTTATAGAAATACTTATAATTACTCATAAATGATTCGAATGCAAACACACAACCTTCTAGTGAGTATTGTAGTGTTGCAAAAGTGGAGTAAAGGACAATCGAAATCAACAACATCATACGTGTTGTTAAATATGAGTACGATGAGTACTTCAAACTTTGAATATGAATAGTATGAGTATGATATTAAAATAAGCATGAATACGTATAAGTATCAGAAATTATGAGTATGATACGAATCTACTCATGTTTTTGAATACTCATTGCTGATCTATGATATACATATGTATGTATGAATCTTTTTCGGAGACTTCCTGTCAGCAGTTTTCAGTCAGAAACTACTAGTAGAATATAATTGCCAATGCTCAAAAATCTATCATTCGCAGTCAACGTTAAGCTAAACGTGGCGCCATTCTTGGATAATATTTATACACAGAACATAGGTTATGTGCAAAGTAAGGTTGCAGTCCTGACTAAAGAGATGTAAAGACGAATTAAGTAAATATGTATGTAAGTCGAGAAATTCTGCACTGGAAATGAAATACAAAAATCTCTTTTCCAAGATATGAACTCACAGCTACTGTTTAGCAGCTTAATCCCTAGAATATGACAATCAACAGTGATTAATAACTGATACAGCGTCCTTTTGTAAGAAAATGTCTATGAAATGTCTATGTATTCCAGTACTGAGGCCATATACAACAATCAGAACTGTGGAAGCTATTGAATGTAGAGCCTTAAATTGTGCATTCCATAAAGTCCTAAATTAATACTATTCTACTCGTTTACATTTCATAATCTTACTAACAGTTTTCATCCGAACCCCGTAACCATTTGCAACTTCTTTGACTTCATTTGACAACCACTTGAATTGCATTAAAAAAAGAATCCCTTTTAGTGTTGCCAGTAAAAAAGTCAACTCCCATCATTAAATCTTTTTTGTTTGTTTTGTTTTTGTCAATATAAATGAATGAGACCAACAACTGCAACAACAATTAACATAAAAATGATTATCGAAAAAAGGAACATTTAAAGGCAGGCAGCTGCCATTTGCAGAAAAACAAAACCAAACCAAAGGAACATAATTTCTAATACAAAACAAAACAAATCATTTGAAATAAAAAATTACTCTTATATGGAACTGAACGACAGACAGATAAACAAACAGACAGAGAGGATAAAAATAAAAGTAAATCACTTACAAGGAAAGGGTTGAACTGTTTCATAAAATTTTCATAAATTGTGGTCAGTCAGTCGGTTTGTTTGAATTGTCAGCATGTTACTGCTGCTGCTTTACAAGGGCAGGCAGCATTGTTGCCAATTTGACGTTTTTCCCGTCAGATCTGACGTTTTTGCAATGCCAATTACGAGAAAAAATGCTTTTTAGCGGTTAGCGTGAAATCTGGAGATTTTTACAGCGCTTTAGCTTTTTTTTAGCGTTTCTTCCAAGGTTGAATTATATGATATAAATAATGAAAAATGCAACCATATATTTGTATTCGAGAGTCGAATAACGGTTAGTAGAAAAAGTACAGTAGTCGCCGTAGTCTAGTAAGTAGTGTGTTCGCTTATTAGACGTAAAGCCCTGGTTCGAACTTCAGGCCAGACATCAAAACGAAATTTGAAAAAAAATATTTCTTCGGCTACTTCCCCTCAGTAGATTTCTGGCAAAAACTCTGAGAGTAAATAAACCTGCCATGAAAAAGTTTCTCAAAAGCTGTCGTTCGGAGTCGACGTTAAACTGTAGGACCCGCTTCTCAAGTATGAAATTAAGGCACACAACCTAAGTGGTGTGAAAAGCTAGGCCGTAATCCTGACTGAAGGGTTGTAATGGCCAATTATGTATGTATGTATGTAAATATGTAGAAAAAGTACAAAGCAAAAGTCGAAAACATAAAGTTGAAATCTATTTCAAATGAAGGTGAAGCTTAAAGTGTTGTATTTCAAATAAGAAAAAATATCAAAAAAGTAATACATGATAAAAAAAAGATAAAATTGTTACAACATAAATTATATGAATATAATTTTAAAATGTACATTTAAATTGAATTTTTTCTTTAAAAAGTTATGGCACCTCAGTTTCCACAAAAGTTTCGAAACGAATGGCTGGACCATTGTAAACTAATAGGATGGCTAACAAAAAATTAACAAGATCCTACAAAAAGTTTTTGAAAGTATTGCAAACGTGCTTTATCCGGAAAGTTGAGCGATTTAATTAATAACGGAGAAACCCAAAAACATAAAGCCGCAGCATCTTTAAGAATAATAGAAAATATGTGTAATTATTTACATTTTATTTTATTTAACGTTAATTTAAAATTTTCAAACTATTTATTTGACGGGTTTCTGACGGTTTTGTAAAAATTTAATTTAGCGATTTCTGGCGATTTTGAAAGCCCAATTTGACGGGAAATTTTGAAAAAAATTTGACAACAATGGCAGGCAGTTACAGGTCATTTGATGATGTACATATGTATGTATGACACAGAAGCATAATATTTTTATTTCGCTCGTCATAACATTTCATGTTCATTTGTTTGATTTTTTTCTTTCTTTTTGTTTCATTTTGTTTCATTTCATTTTATTTAAATAATAAATACATCATTGTCAGACACCCACATTACATCACACCACACAACACCACACCCTCATTACTCTCCTTTGTGTTGTTAATGTCTCTCATGCTGTTATTTGTAACTGAAATTGTTATCGTAGAAACGATTTTATATACAATGCAAAACTGACCAAAAGAAATCGTTAACTGCCAATGACATTTGTACTCTCATATAAACATTCTGATATACACTCCCCGAAATATTTATAAGACCAAACGTATTTCTCGAAAAACTTAAAATCTTTTAGACCAATTCGTACCATTTTTGGGTTAAATATAACTAACTATAATATAAATCTTTTTATGTAAAAAAAATATTTTTTTCTTTGTTTAATAAAAGGATAGCACAAAATGAATTTCATTTTCAAACGAACAAATTATAAGACCAAAATTAAATAATATTCACCTAAAGCTAAAATAACAATGATAAAAAACAACTACTGAGTAATTTTTGTATTTATTAGTAATTATGGTGTCCACCGTGATTAATAATGACTTTCTGAAGTCGACGGGGCATAGAATTTATTAAATTTTCAATGCAATTTTGACCAATCCTACTCCATTCTCGTATGATGGCACTTTTTAAGCATTTTACATCCTTATACTGAGTGTTATTATTGAAAACTTGGTCCGATAGTATTGCCCATAAATTTTTTATCGGATTTAGATCTGGACTACATGCCGGCCAATTCAAAACTGGTATGTTTCTGGAGGACAGAAATGATTTTGTTGCTTTTGATTTATGGATTGCGGCGTTATCCTGCTGAAATATCCAATTGTTGCCTAACGAATCATCCCTAAAAGTAATTAAAACATCATCTAATAATTCGATATACTTCTCGCTATTCATTTTAGTTGATATAAAACAAATAGGAGTCCTTCCCATAGTCGAAATCCCAGCCCAAACCATTACGGTGCCTCCACCGAAATTTCGCGACATTCATTGATTTTTTTTTTTACGTGAATCCATCCAATATTTTTGGGAACCATCTGGACCATCTAAATCAACTTTTTTTCACCAGGAAAAATAACTGATAACGTTGAAAAACTTCAACGAATGTCGCGAAATTTCGGTGGAGGCACCGTAATGGTTTGGGCTGGGATTTCGACTATGGGAAGGACTCCTATTTGTTTTATATCAACTAAAATGAATAGCGAGAAGTATATCGAATTATTAGATGATGTTTTAATTACTTTTAGGGATGATTCGTTAGGCAACAATTGGATATTTCAGCAGGATAACGCCGCAATCCATAAATTAAAAGCAACAAAATCATTTCTGTCCTCCAGAAACATACCAGTTTTGAATTGGCCGGCATGTAGTCCAGATCTAAATCCGATAAAAAATTTATGGGCAATACTATCGGACCAAGTTTTCAATAATAACACTCAGTATAAGGATGTAAAATGCTTAAAAAGTGCCATCATAAGAGAATGGAGTAGGATTGGTCAAAATTGCATTGAAAATTTAATAAATTTTATGCCCCGTCGACTTCAGGAAGTCATTATTAATCACGGTGGACACACTAATTACTAATAAATACAAAAATTACTCAGTAGTTGTTTTTTATCATTGTTATTTTAGCTTTAGGTGAATATTATTTAATTTTGGTCTTATAATATTTTCGTTTGGAAATGAAATTCATTTTGTGCTATCCTTTTATTAAACAAAGAAAAAAATATTTTTTTTACATAAAAAGATTTATATTATAGTTAGTTATATTTAACCCAAAAATGGTACGAATTGGTCTAAAAGATTTTAAGTTTTTCGAGAAATACGTTTGGTCTTATAAATATTTCGGGGAGTGTAAATAAAGACAATCATTTAAGGTAACATCACATTATTTGAATAAAAAAAACTTTAAAGAACAATTTAAGCAATCCAGTATTATATAAAGAATGGTAGGCCCATTTCAGATTCGCAATCTTACATGATCTTCGTTGACAGTCAGGTTGCCCTAAGGGCCATTGCGTCGGTCTGGTTCAAATCACGACCAGACCGAATCCGTCTATGCTGGGTTCCAGCTCATAGCGGAATACTCGGTGGTGAGACGGCGGATGCTCTCGCTGCATTAGGTTCACTTTCTGAAGACGATTTGATAGTTCTTCCTGATCTCCCAATGTGTCACCTCTACGGCCTCATCAATGAATGAGTCAGGGGGAAAGGCAGAGGCGTTGGGGGAATGAATCGGGTTGCTATGTTTTAGGTGTCTATAGCCTGCTGTAGACAGTGTTAGAACAAGTATGGTACTCGGCTCGAATAAGGCTAGTTTAAGGTTATTTATTGAGTCTATTACGGGGCACTGCGAAATTAGATCACTGACAAGGATCTGGAACAGAGATCAGCAATGAGTATTAAAAAAGATAAGTAGATTCGAACCATACTCATTATTTCTGATACTTATACGCATTCATACTTATTTTAATATCATATTCATACTGCTCATATTTAAAGTTTGAAGTACTCATCTTACTCATACTTAACAATACTCATGATGTTGTTGATTTCGACTCTCCTTTACTCAACATTTACAAAAATCGGAAAATAAGTATGATTCGCCTATGAACACTACAATACTCACTAGAAGGTTGTGTGTTTGCATTGCTTGCTGTCTTTGTCTTTTTCTTTCTTCTTTTTTTTTGGTAAATACAACAACAACTAAGATTGTAAATTCTGATGAATGATTCGAATCACCCGAGTCATTTATGAGTATTTATAAGTATTTTTCTAAATTTATGAATCTAAATGAGTAGGCGTATGAATCAAACATATTTCGAATGTTATGAGTTTGATGTCAACGTTGTACTCATACTCATTGCAACCTGTACTTATAAACCAATGTTGTAGTGAGTACAAATGAAAATTTCGTAAAGTAAAATAAATTTCATGAGTACTTATGAGCAGCGAAAAAGCATTCATTGCTGATCTCTGATATATATACATACATAATTGGTCATTACAACACTTCAGCTAGGATTACGACCAAGCTTCTCACACCACTGATGTTGTGTCTGTTGATTTTATACATGAGTGCATCGCAACATATTTTAGTCCATCTGTATAAAATCTGTGTTTTAGGACCATCTTCTTCCCTAGTTTAGTGGAATTCGGTCAATCTAGGAACTGCCCTTAGCTGTGGCGTTACAACAGGCCGCTATGCGTTCTCAAGTGAGGTTTAATAATCAAAGCAACCTCTCCAACCTAACTTAAGGCAGATGTTATAAAACTTCGCATTTGATATTTCATACCGAAAAAAGCTTTGAACTTGTCTTACATCATGATTCAGGCTTTGGAAGGATGAAATATGAAATTTTACTACGGCAGCCACAGTAAAAGAGTGAATATTTCATATTCCAAGCTATAGTCTAGTACGATATTAACAGCTAAAAGGAGACAGATTCCATTTGATGCTGCCAAGTTCAGAGAACTACCTTGTCGTCCGTCTGGTTGCCCAGCCTTAATATAAATTGTTTGTGAAAAATCGCCTGCCAATGACCTTCGGTATTCTCTCGTAGGGCTCAAAATTTGTTTACTTCTGTCTGATTTGGAAATTTAATCTTCAAATTTTCGTTTTTATTGGTTTGGGCCGCTCTCTGGTTCTTGCATCAAAATCTTTCAAAAGGCATAAAACATCTCTCGCATACGTTCGAATCGAACGAACATATACAGAATGGTAGTTGTCGTAGTCTAGTAGGTAGTGTTTTGGCTTATTAGACGTGAGGCCAGGGCTCAAACAACAGGCCTGCCAAAAATCAATCAAAAATCTGTCGTTCGGAGTCGATTATAAACAGTAAGTCCTGTCACTCATAATGCGAGAAGCTTGGTTGCGATCCTGGCTGAAGGATTGCAATGAACTATTATATATGTACAGTGAGCGTCAAAAGAAACTATACATTAAAAAATAAACGTTAATAAATTACGGTTATTTTTATTTTAAAATTGTCTTCTTGCCAGTTCTTAAAATTGAAAAAAAAAATATTGAATTTTTTTAAAATTTTTTCGGGCACTCTCCTTAAGTGGTAAAAATTTAATTTGGTGATTTTGGAATTTTATCCATAGTGTACAGTTTCTTTTGACCCTCACTGTACATATGTATATATAGAATAGCCACAGTACAGTAATTTTTCGCAAAAAATAATACTACACGATCACAAGAAATTTTGATTTTTTTTCTCTTAAAAATCACTCCCAAGACCTCTGCTGTTCGCCACAAACTTAAAGACGTGAAGTATTACCGCGTTATAGTTTCAGTTTAGTGGCAAATAATATTTAAAATTGCATGAGCTCATTGACCCAATCTTTCATACAGATATCCCAATTTCTTTACAAATCACAGAATAATTCATTTCAATCTCTTAAAAAGAAGAAAAACTTTAAAAGAAGAAAAATCCTTTGAATCTGTGAATACATACTATAATGAAAGTTATTAAGAATCTGTTTAATTTGCACATCATTGCATCACATTACTTCACATTATGGCTTGATGTAATACTTATCGATAACTACGAAATAAAATCGTACGGTAAGTAAGAGGTTGAGTAAGAGAAATACTTTAAATTGTTGCCATAAAGGTAAGCAGCCACAGTTTACATTTGAATACATTTTTCATTGATTTTTTTTTCTTTCTGTTCTTTCTTTTGTAAATCATGGCACATTAACAACGAAATATTCTGCCATTTTATATGTATTTTTTTTTTCTCTTTTTCTGTACATAACTTTACCTTTCTTTACGTATCAATAACTTGAAAATTATTGCATTTCATATGACATTGTTGAGTGCGTTTAAGCCAGAAAAAGGCAACAGAAAATGAAGACCCAAATTAATTTCAATAGACATTCTTACCATATACAGATGTATGTATGTATGTGTGTATGTATGTATGTATGTATATGCGCGAAAGAATGAATGATTGAATGCCTGTATGCAAATGAATGAAAAAGGAATGAATGAGGAGGCTATGTAAAGAATGTTGAGATTGAAACAACTTAAGTCCGGGTCTTAACAGCAGCGTATAAAATGTAACACATTCTCATTTATTATGTTAAACAGTCAGCAAGTCACTCACTCAGTCAGTCAGTCATTCAGTCAATAATTATAAATTCCATACTTACAACAACAGTAAAATATCGCATCATCATCATCATTGCCATCAACATTATCATCAGTAATGTTGGCACTTTTTATCATAAATTTTTTATGATTTTTTCCCACGGTTGCCTCTTTTTTTTTGTGTTTCACAAAATTTTATTGTAAGAACAAACAACAATAAAACCCAACACAGAGAGAGAGAGAGAGAGAGTAAGATATTCAGGTGAGAATGTAAAAAATTTCATTGCAGAAGCTTAAAAGGAATTGCTGGATTATTTGACGATGAAAATGACTCGCTTTTAACTCTTCTCATCATTTTTTATGGGCATAAATGAAGAGATTTTTATTGACGAAGAAGAATAATTTAAGCTACAGGATCCTGCAACAGTAGGTGGCATTTTCAAATGCTACTTTGACTTTTTGTTCAACAACGCCTTGGAAGTCTAGATTCTGAAAATTTAGCCCCTGAGGACTTTGTTGCTTCCCCACAGCCTAATTTAAATGTTTTTCCATTTTTGAACGGAAATCACGTTTTCACACACATACATACATACATAATTGGTCATTACAACTCTTGCCGAGAGGCAGTCGCCCAAGCATTATATTGTTACGAAAATAAAAAATCTAGATACTGGTGTTTTGCTTTTACATCACAACAACGTTGTTTACATTTATAGAGATTTCGAGAAGGGGAGGGGATGAACATTCATCAGAGTGTTTACTCTACCATATAAAAGACAAGGCAACGTAGACGACTACAGTTAGTGAAGTTCAGTCTGTCTTGTGTGAATATACGGCGTGTATGAAGAGAGAAGTCAGGGCTAGAGATCTCCGTTACAAAGATCTGTCGAACAATTGTCCAATAATTGTTATTGTTTATGTAAAAGGTGTAAACAGAGGAATAACAAACAAAGCAATTGTTGTTGTTTACATAAAGTTGTAAACAGTGGAACACAGAATTGTGCGAATAATTAAGAATTTTAATTAAAACTAAACACGAATTTAACTTTTATTTTATTTGGAATTCAAAGGCGTTTTGAAATGTAAACAAACATAAGATGTGATAGTTTTCTATGGCTTCAATGGCTTCGATAGTAGTTGAAGGATAGAGAAGAAAGAAGAACTGCTATTTGTCGTAGGAGGAGAAAGAACTTAGGTTTCAACTATTAAGATAATTTTCTTGATCTGGTAGTCGTCTGTGGGCATAGGGATTGGGATCGCCTTCCACAATCACTGTGGTGTCAGAAATTGAATTATTTTTGAATTTTTATGGATTATGGATTTTTATTATGTGCGATGGTCAATTCTTTTTTAACCACATAAGATAGAAAAACAGCTTTATTGTACGAGATAAAGAGGAGTAAATATCGTTGAGTTGGTCAGTTCCTTAGAAGGCAATCGAACGATAATACCAGAATTGCCAAAAAATGCAGTCCGTAAAGGAACAGCTTTCATGACTTAGAAAATAAATTTATGCCTGAAATTAATTGAGACCCTATATATCCCATAAGAGCCACGCTAATACAGATTGCGTGAACCATCTATCGGTTTAAATATGACAAACATACATACACATACATAATTGGCCATTACAACCCTTCAGTCAGGATTACGGCCTAGCTTCTCAACACCACTAATGTGGTGGCGGGACCTACAGTTTAAAGTCGACTCCGAACGACAGATTTTTTGAGCAGCTTTTCATGGCAATTTTTACTCTCAGAGTTTTTGCCAGAAATCTGCTGAGAGGAAGTCGCCGAAGAAATACTTTTTGTATTTTGTTTTTGATGTCTGGCCTGGGATTCGAACTCGGGCATTTCGTCTAATAAGCCAACACACTACCTACTAGACCACGGCGACTTCAAATATGAACCGTCGGTTATTTCGAATCTGGCAATACTTATGTCATTTTATTATGTCACAAAATTCAGTATATAATCTCCACTGAACGTAATGAATCGATTTACGGTTGAACAACGTTGGGATTTATAGTGCCAATGAGAAACTGCACGATGATGTCGATTTTTCCAAAAAAAAAATCATCTTTTCGGATGAAGCTCATTTTTATCTTGGTGAGTACATTAATAAGCAAAATTACCGTATTTGGTGCTCAGAAAACCCACAAGTAGTCATCTAGAAGCCAACGCACCTATTACACAATGTTCAGATATGCACTTTTATTGAGACAATATTCTGTTTATTGAGTACAATATACGCAGTCCAGCTGATTATTGAATATTCATTTGACAGCTGACCAGCTGGTTATTTCAACAACATTGTTTATATTTCTTTTTTTTTAATTTTAAAGAATTCTCATGCTGGCTAAAGCAATTAACAAATGCTGGAGGTATTAAATTAAAATATGTTTCCAGTATCATCTTGGCAGCTGATTTCGTAAATAAATTTTAAAAAATTTTCAAACGTAAACCAACAATAGCTACACAAGCATTCATTTTATATGGCACCTAAGAGGTTTATTTTGGTTTATAATCATAAAATATAATACACTTCCACGGCTAATAATTTAATTCGCAATTCAATTGACTGCAAATATTTCATGAAATAAAATTCCAGAAATTAATCTGAACAAATAAAACGTAGAATTTCTGCGCATACTTGAAGGGAAATCTCTTCTACGAGTACTTTACAACGACAACACGAAAATAAAAAAAAAAAAAATAAAATTTTATGTTCAAATGTAGACGTAATCGTTTGCATTTTGTTTTACAATTCCCTTGAAACAGATTCCTCTAATATTAACCACTGCAGACCACACTGTAGGCTGTCTACTGTAATACAGCCTATGTGTTAAGAAAATTGAAAATGACATTGAAGTTGTAGAAAATTATACAAGAAAAGGAAAAAAGCCATGAACAAAACAAAACTGAAATTTGTTGTAAGATTTCATCCACATCAACGTAAGAAAATAATTAAACGTGAGGCATTCAAATGGAAAAAATGTAGAGACACGCACGCTTGCAACATTTTCAAATAATTTATATGATTTTAATATTTCATTTCATCCCAAAAAAGAACGAAATTAAATGAAATATTTTCAGAAAAAATTTGTTCTCTTTGTTTTTTCGAGTAGTCTTTAC
Source organism: Sarcophaga rosellei (assembly GCA_930367235.1). Lineage (NCBI taxonomy): Eukaryota > Metazoa > Arthropoda > Insecta > Diptera > Sarcophagidae > Sarcophaga > Sarcophaga rosellei. The sequence goes on from OV884017.1 coordinate 15,109,105, forward strand.
GCACGAAGACAATCGCAGCCACGTTAAAAATTCAAAATACTCGTAACAATAGGCAATTTACTGTATAGATTGGATGGATGGGTGTAGGATAACAAGCCCAAGCAGTCTAAATTGAACAACACAAAAAAAATTTGAAATTATTTTTCAAAACCAAATATTTCATGGCGTTTATAAAACATGAAATTTTCATATTTTTCTTCAACGAATAAAACATTTTTAATTTGATGGCAGCAATTTGTTTGATGTACACAACTATTCATAAAAAACAACGAAAATAAAAACAGAAAATTATGAAAAATTAGCAAAACGAGTCATAAGAGAAATGCGTAATTGTTTTAGTCTGGAAATATTAATAATTACCATCAACCATGTACTCTACAGTTAGAAACTCTATGTCGGGTGTAGATCCCATTGTTTTGCCATTATAACAATGGACTTCTGCTTCATTTCATATACCAGCCAAGTGGTATGTTTAATTTGATTCACGAGAAACAGAACCTATAGTCATGTCACCTCTCAAACTAAGTTTTGAAAGACTTAATGTCAACACACAGAGTTGCAATCAGAAGACTGTTGAAAAGGTTCATATACCTTTACTTTAGAGTATCTGCAAGTCATACTTATTTTAATATCATAATCATACTACTCATATTGAAAGTTTGAAGATATCGATTAGATATCGAGCAAGATATCAAGCAAGATATCAAGCAAGATATCGAGGAAGATATCGAGCATGTTATCAAGCAAGATATCGAGCAAGTTATCGAGTAAGATAGCAAGCAAAATAACGAGTAGGATAGCGAGCAAAATGTCGAGCAACATATCAAGTAAGGTATCGATAAGATATCTAGAAAGATATCGAGCATGTTATCTAGCAAGATATCGAGCAAGACATCAAGAAAAATATAGAGAAAGATATCGAACAAGACATCGAGCAAGATATCGACAGCAATGCTTTGGTTTTTACAGAAACCTTGAGTTCTATTATCGCTCTTGGAGCATATGACTTAACCAAAGCATTTCCATATTAATTTGCTTGGCGGTGGTATCTTTACGTCTTGGTTAGTCGAGTTTGTTAAAGCGGCTTCATCTCAAGTAAATTCTCGAGTACATCTCCATTTTTTTCAACGAGAATCCTGAGACTTCCTGCATTTAACTGATTTTCGATCACTGCTTCGTGTTATGAATAAAGCCTGAGAGAAAGATAAGAGTATATCTTTACTCAAAAGATGTCGAGTTAGACTATTTTCGATACTGAGTTTATTGGCACTAATGAACATTAAATTACTGCATATTATCGCCAAGAAGTTGGAGAACTTATGTGTTTGAAATCGACAAATGGTTCTAATGCTGACAAATATTGCTAGACTGTCGTTAGCAGCTGTCATGTTTCAATATCCCTGTAGCCTGATAGCACGAAATGGTGGAGGAAGTGAAGCGATATGCTTACAGGATTTCGTAAGCCTAGTAATAAGGAATAAGGTTTCCAGGTGTATTATGGCAATACAAGCAACATTTCTAAGAACTCTGGGCTGGTTTATGAACTAAAAATGTATCACGATTTCCCAAGGACGTGTTGCACTACGACATTCAATGCAGATGGCAGTATTTGCTGTTGTTTTTTTTATTTTTCTTGTCAAATATTATTTCAACTTTAAATAAGAAGTTCGTCTCATGGATTAATTAAATGTAGGGTAGAAAAGCAATCAAATCAACACAAACAAACAATCTGACAACAAAATGAAACTTAGCAAGCAAAAAAATCAGCCTTCACTCCAGGGTTCAGCTTAAAGTTGTTAAAGAAAATGAAATAAAAAAAAGAAACAAACCAACGAAACTAAATTGCCATTAAAAAAAATAAACAAGAAAAGAGAAGAAGGAGCAGATGGAGGAGAGAAAAAGAAAAACTGTGAAAAAAATAACATGCGATCATGCAAACATGCCAACATTTAAAGGACGAGTAATTAATCACAAAAATGTGGCAACGTTTTACAATGAAATTAAGTTCATTACGCTACAGTAACAACAATTACAACCGCAACTACAAGAAATCATTCATTTGTTCAAACAGTTAACTGTTAAGGAGGAAGAGGAGGAGGACAAACAAGCATGAAAACCTACAGTTAAACAGATACGAAACCAAAGACACACACACACACACGCGCGCATACGAATACACAAACAAGCTCAAAGTCATTTGAGTATATAAACAATATATTAAAGCATAATGTTAGGCGCATTAGCGTATACATTTAAAAATAATGTGCCTGTATTTGTTATTATGATACTGGGGCTGTGTTGTAGCATTTGGCTGTTGCTGTGCTATGTTTATGTCGCTTTAGTGCCATGTTTAACTAGATGGTGGACACCAGATAACAAAACAAGCCAAATGTATGGATAATGGCCAAAATCTACAACAGCAACAACAACAAATGATGGGGGAAAAAAGAACGGAATGGAAAGCAATTGCAATGCTTTAAAGAAAATGAGCAAAAAAACTGAAAACTGAAACGAATAAACGAGGTAACGACCGTCTAAAATTCACTTAAAATGAAATTAAAAAAAAAATTCAATGAAAATGGCAAAAAAGGAAAACGACACGACAAATCCTGCAAAATAAGGTAAAACATTGGAAAAAGAAGTGAATATAGAAGATAAAATGAGAGAATGGAACCAGGAAGACACCCACAAAACTAATATTCCGGGCGGGAATCAATTAGAAAAACATTTTTTTCCTATTTTGCTTTGCTTTTGCTTTTGTTATCTTTTTTTTCGGGTGCAATTTTAACAAAATTGTTTAAACACCTTTTCTTGTTGTTACTCCGCTTTGCTGTTTGACACAACATGTTGTAACATTGGATTATTGTATCAAATGCCCAATAAAATACAATACATACACCATTTCCAATGTAAAATAAAATTATTATTGAACTTGATTTCTACTTACTTAATGACAACTACAAGCCTTCAGTCAGCACTGTGACCGAGCATCTCACACCACCCATGTTGTGTGTGTTAATTTTAAAAATTGGCGTACGTACAGTTTAAGGACGACTTCAAATGCAGGAGTTTTTGAGAAACTTTTCATGGCAATTTCAGGGCAAAACAAAGTATATGTTATCGACATGTAGAGACGTAGGACGTATTGGATCTCAGATAATGGCCGATAACTACATTTTCGATATAGTCAAGGAAGTTATTTATCTTGGCTCTGCCATTACCATCAAATATTATGTCAGTCTGGAGAAGAAGCGCAGGATCGCTCTTGCCAACAGGTGCTACTATGGTCTCAATAGGAAATTGAGTAGCAGATACCTCTTTCGTAAGACAAAACTAATGCTCTACAAGACACCCATTTTCCCCGCCCCCGTGCTTCTTTATGGCGCACAGGCATGGACCCTATTAGGCACTGAAGCATCAGCCTTGAGAGTATTCGAGAGAAAAATCCTACGTAAGATCTTCGATTCAGTGCGAGTTGGCGATAATTTCCACATTCGACACAACATTGAGCTGTACGAGCTTCTCAGCGATATGGACGTTGTTTAGCATATTAATATCCAGCGGCTGTGCTGGCTCGGCCATGTCGTTCGAAAGGAGGAGATGCTCCGCCGAGACGGGTATTTGATGCAGGGATCTGCTGAAATCGGCAAAGAGGATGACCTTGTTTGCGTTGGAAAGACCAAATCGAGGAATCCCTGTCATCGATTGGTGTGACCAACTGGCGTAGGCGAGCAAGAAGCAGAGGCGCCTGGAAGGATGTGTTACGGCAGGCCGAAATCCGTTAATCGGGTTGTTAATGGCCAACTTGTCTTTCAATTGGTTCATGGCACAGCACACTTTGTGGGATACATAGTAGAAATTTTTTTTATTTTTAAAGAAGTACGATAAAATGATTCGTTAACCTACAAACCGCTCCAAACAGTGCATCATTTAGGTCGCTTTTTATCTGCCCCTGGCTGCACTTCACGACAATTTCCTTGATTCTGTATGTTGACATGGCCAATGAGATAAAAATGAGCTGAAGTTACTGAATTTAATTGTTCGATGGAAACACATTTCTCACGCCCTACGAATTTTGTTTATAAAATTAATGATTTGCGAGCAGTTTAGCACTGACCGATATAAAACTGTCCAATCTGCCGTTCGGAGTGGACATTAAACTGTAGGTCTCACCACTTGTGGATTAAATGAACACACACAACTTAAGTGGTGTAATCCTGACTGTAGTCGCCGTAGTCTAGTAGGTAGTGTGTTCCCAGGCCAGACACCAAAACGAAATATAAAAAAAATATTTATCCGACGACTTCCTCTCAGCAGATTTCTGTCAAAAACTCTGTGAGTAAATAATCCTGCCATGAAAAAGTTTCTCAAAATCTGTCGTTCGGAGTCGACGTTAAACTGTAGGTCCCGCCACCCAAGTATAAAATTAAGGCACACAACATGAGTGGTGTGAGAAGCTAGGCCGTAATCCTGACTGAAGGGTTGTAATGGCCAATTATGTATGTATGTTATGTAATCCTGACTGCAGACATATTTTCAGAAATATAGTCTACTCATGTAACTGTCGAAAAACTGTTCTTCAAATTTCCAGGCAAATACACTAGGAAACGGTGTTGAACAAATATCTGTTTGGCTGTAGCAATATTAAGCGGACCTTTTGTTTCATAAGGCATTTTAAGTGTACAACAATAAAAATTATTTATTGCTTTAACTTGTAACAACAACATGTAAAAACAAAAACAAGAAACAACAGAAAACAGCAACAACAATCATTTCTATGTCCGAGTACGAACTACCAATATGAACCTACATATATTGGCCTCATTCTTCAACAACAACACAGACAATAAAAAAATTTATACAAAAATTGTACAGGTTTTTGTAAAAGGACTTTAACTAATAAAAACAGGAAAAAATGGAAAAAAATACTGAAAGAAAAAATGTGAAACCAATATCTACAGAAGCAACAACAACATGAATATGAACATGAATATGAACATGTACAGGTACAAGTACAAGTGCTTTTACAAAATATGTTGCACTGTGTATTAAAAGTATTTTCTCCACTTGTCTCTATTATTTCGTTTACAGTGTGTTGTCTAATATTTCTCGTTTTTTTATTTTCTTTTGTATTTTTCTTGTTAATTTTTTGACTTATGTACCTTGGAAGTGGAGTAGGTAGCGTAAATTTTGAAGACCACTGGTAGAGGTCAAGTGGATGGCGTAAAATTCCAAAAAAAAACAAAAGTATGTAGAAATTTATAAAAAGAAGCAGAACTCATTTATAAACTTTTTTCGTTTAATTAAATTTAATAACTCAGAATATACAGTGAGCGTCAAAAGAAATTGTACACTATGGAAAAAATTCTAACAGTCATCAAACTCAACTTGTTAGTACTTAAGGAGAGTGCCCGAAAAAAATTTCACAATATTTCGAAATTTTTTTTGTAATTGTAATCAAATAAAAATTCGATTTTAAAAATTGGCAATGAAGCAATTTTTAAATAGAAATAACGGTAATTAATTAAAGTATATTTCTTTAATGTACAGTTTCTTTTGACACTCACTGTATGCAGCAACAGCTTCAAATGATTGCCAATTATTTTAGAAATTTTAAATATACGTTCGTTGAGGAATAACCAAGTCTTTTAAAGTTTCTGATTTAATGGAAATGTTAAAAACTGAAGTTGCCTGGGGTTTGAACCGAACCTCATGTTTAATAAGCCAACACACTATATGCTATTTTACAACGTTGCTCTGCGCAAAAAAAGGACAATATCCTTCCCAGTACCAGATATCCTACTGACATGCTTTAATACCGCACATGCACCGTCATAACCGAATATATAATCGAGACGATTCCCGCTCTGAAGAATTACAATCAAGTCTACAGTACTCTTTCGCTCAACTCAGATTATTTTTGGATAGTCTGTTTTGTTAATTACCCAACAAAAGTTAGGTTTGCCTTAATCCCTCCATTCTCTATACTCTTACTTTTAATCGATGAATTTGCTCTCATACTGCAGAGAAAAGTTCTGGTCCCATCAACGGCAAAAAGACTCCTCTCTTCGTAACCTCTTCTGACTTCTTATTGCTGATTACTATTGGCTTCAGCATTGTAAGAACATCCATGGATAAAATTAACACACACAACATAAGTGGTATGAGAAGCTAGGTTGTAATCCTGACTGAAGGTTTGTAATGACCAATTATGTATGTATGTTTTGTCGATAGTGCCTAAGGGTCGTTAGGAAAGAGATCGATAGAAACCAAGACAAAACACATGCTCTTAAAATCATCTTTAGTGGATCGAAATCGAATGAGGCGCTCTTATTTGGTCAAGAAATGATATTGAAAAGTGAACTTTATTGTAACCCATGTAAGTGCAGACATTTACCTTGAAGTAGCCGTAGACTAGTGGGTAGTGTATTTGGTTTCAAATTCAGCTCAAGCATCTCTAACAAACGAATGAAGCATCTTAGCGGTTTTCTAGCAAAAACTCTGAGTAAATAATTTTAAAAGTCTCACGTTCAGAGTCGACTTTAAACTATAGGTCCCACCACTCAGAAGCTAGATCGTAATCCTGACTGAAGCGTTGTAATGACTAATTATGTATGTATGCATGTATAGTATGTAGGATTAATAGTTATTGATCGAATTTAAAATGAAAATGTGTATGACAATGGTTTGACGCTGACAGCCAATACAAATCGAATTAAGATCAGTCGAACAATTGCCTAGTAATTGTTATTGTTCATGCAAAGGGTGTAAGCATGAGCAGAGGAATAATAAACAAAGCAATTGTTGTTGTTTACATCAAGTAGTGAACAGTGGCACACAGAATTGTGCGAATAATAATGAAGTTTAATTAAAACAAATTTATTTTTATTTTATTTGCAATCTACGAGATCATATTTTAAAAGTTTTTAAAAGTTAAAAACCTAACAATATTTATTATGCACAGTTTCAGGTTTAAATTTCAGCCAACACATTTCATCGATTATGAATCATTCCATATATACGCATAATTTTGCGACTGGAAGCCAGTCCGTAGTCTAATTACGTTGACCTTAGCATGATTTTTTAAGGAATAAACTTCACATTAAATTTACATTCTCTCCGCACCCGCAAATTAATTTATTACCCTCGTATGCACTGTGCTCTCTATTGGAGGCCATTAACACAAAGTGTTATAAATAAGCCGTTCATGAAAACCTGAAGAGGCCGGCCTAAGTTAATGACCTTTTATTATCCCTTAAGCAAATCTTCTCTATTTTTAATATCTGAAAACAAATGAAAAATTTCCTATCGCATAACTTAAATTTCTAATTCTTATTTCCCATTTTACTCAACAAATAAACCTGCTGCCGTAGTATTTAAATTCCATCTTTATATAGTAAATACAGTACGAAACAAAAAACTCACACACATCATGAAATTCAATTGGGGTTGCGAATTTTCCTCATGAAAAATAAATTAAAAATAATCAAAAAAGGAGAAAAACACGGCCAATGACCAACCAACACGATGAAATATACTCAACACAACACAAAATCTAGTATTGAAATAAAAACAGAAATAAAAAATGAAAAAAATCAGCCAAAATATATATGCTAAATAGCCCCGCTCCTCAAAAAGAAAAAGAAATGAAAAATATAAAACGAAAAATAAATATAAAACATGAATAAACATGCATAAATCTTGTTTATAAACAACATGCAGTTTCTACTACTAGTTTATTCCTCTTCCATTCTTTTGGATTTACGTGGGGCCAGTAATACAGGCGAATAAACTTAATTTGCCGTTTTGACCAGAGAAATATATTTCAATTGCTTTTTAAAGTAGAAAATTTGTTTTTGCATTAGAACGTATCATATTATATATGAATAATGTGAGCTACATTCGGTGAGGAGGGTTTGATGTATGACAGGTTTGTTAGATGTCCACGCCTCCGAAATCTATACAAAATTAAGCCGATTTTTGATACAACGTTGTCATGAACAACTGTTAGCAACTGAAATAAAATGACATTTTTAATTCGTAAATTTCTATAAGTATCCTAGAGTAATCATTGTAGTCGGTGTAAATTATTCTTCAAGCTGGGTGTTCAAGCTTAAACAGTTCTTGTTATAGTGCCCAGTTGTTTTATTAGAATGTATCCTCATCATCACTACCTAAGCACAAGTGTAGAGCACTTCCCAACTAACACATGCAGATCTGAAAATTCGTAATATTCTGCGCAGAGATTGCAGTCGCCGTAGTCTAGTAGGTACTACGTTGGCTTATTAGACATGAGACCACGGTTCTAATCCCAGGTCAGACATCTGTAACAAAACGAATTCTGGAAAAATATTTCAAGGGGACTTCCTCTCAACAGTTTTCTAGCAAAAACTCTGAAAGCAAATACAATTGCAATGAAAATTTCCCAAAAATCAGTCGTTCGGAGTGAACTTTAAACTGTAGGTCCCGCCACTCATGTAAAAATTAACGCACACAACATAAGTGGTATGAGAAGCTAGGTCGTAATAACGACTGAAGTTTTGTAATGACCAGTTATGTAATGAAAAGATTGTCTGACCCTGTACTTACCATTTAAGAAACACATAAAATTAGCTTTAAGGCAAGGTTAGGTTATGTAAGAGGGTTGCTTGCCATTCGTAGGAAAATTCGCTTGATCGCCATGTGGCTCATTGTATCACCCAGTGTAAGGTATGCCCCCAAACATGATCCGTTAGTGATGGGTTTGAATCAACCCAGAGCTCCGTATGAAACTGGCCACCGTTCGCCAGCTTTCCCAGATCTTCAAACGTTTTCTCATCCAAAAGCCGATGACGTCTGTCCTAAAATTCAAGGCACTCTTATAAAAGGTGTTGCATTGATTCCATTTACCTTGAGGCTAGTTTAGTTTATGTCATAAGTCAACAGCATATGAATTTATTCAATCATAAAAAGAATAAAAATAAAATCATTCAAATAAGACAGACGGGTTTGGATCTGAGCTCAGCCAAAAAACATTCCATCCTGTTTACGAAATTTTATAAGTTTATGAAGCTTCATATAATTTAAAATTAATGCAATTAAATAGTCCTCAAATTCGTAACTAAATATTTCAAAAGGATAACAACAACAACAAACATCATAGAAAAGCCCAGCAGTGCTACCTCATGAAAAAGAGTAAAATTTGTCTAGCAATCTGGCTCTCTTCTACCCTCACTTAACTAATAACTTTTTCTGCTTCGTTACATGGCAATCCCGTCCTCCTGGGACCTTCAAAGTCCATTGTTGGCATTGATCTTTTCCCATAATTTCCCTAATGAAACCAGCCATTTGTGGATACCGCGTTTTCAAGTCATGTGTAATCGAAGAAAGGTTGGCAGACGTAACACGGTCTGGACTCTAAAGCGGATAAGAAAAACTTCACAACCTTACTTACTTAATTGCTTATTATAACCCCATTAGTCATGATTACGACCTGCCTTCTCACTCACAAAACCATCATTCTAGGACCTTCAAAGTCCATCGTTATGTATGAACTTCTTCCATATCTTTCCATATGATTCAAGTCCATCATGGATACCGCGATTCAACATACATATACATACATACATAATTGGCCATTACAACCCTTCAGTCAGGATTACGGCTTAGCTTCTCAACACCACTCATGTTGTGTGCATTAATTTTATACATGAGTGGCGGGACCTACAGTTTAAAGTCGACTCCGAACGACAGATTTTTTGAGAAGCTTTTCATGGCAATTTTTACTCTCAGAGTTTTTGCCAGAAATCTGCTGAGAGGAAGTCACCGAAGAAATATTTTCATATTTTTCGTTTTGATGTCTGACCTGGGATTCGAACTCGGGACTTTCGTCTAATAAGCCAACAATAAGCTAATAAGCTACCTACTAGACCACGGCGACTTCAAAAGTGAAGGGTAATCTAAAAAAATGTCGTCAAACGTGAGAAGGTCTGGCGTGTAAAACTGCGCATTTTACTATGAAATGTTAAGACTTTATGTCAAGTCTTACACCACCGGTACTTATCGGGTTATATTTATTTCAGACGAATGAATTGCAAGCTCTTCTTGATCTTCTGACAGACTAATCGCAGCTTGTAATAAAAAAGAGCATTGCCTTGCCACCCTGCATATCAGGGTGGCTTCACATAAGATTCTTCTCCTTTTGGGTAAACAGTTTAGCATGTTTAAGTAGTAAATCGGGCAACTGGTATGATAGCCAACCTCTGCTTGCAGAGGTTTTGACTTGTCAAAGTTTGAGTGACTCTCATTTGTTTTGGAAGCTCTTTTTAATTTTATAACCAGTTCGTTGACCATAGTTTCCCCTCTTTTGATCTTTTTATAGGGCTTCCAATATTCTTTGCATATCAACCGTTTAATAAATACTCTTCCATACACTATATAGTACTTGTATATGTATGTGTGTGCAAAATATTAGGAGCACATATATTATATGCTTTGAATATCGTTGTATTAGTCAGCTGCTGTCGCTGGTATTATTGGCAAAGGATGCCAAGGATTTTTTTCTAATTTTAATTCAAATGCAAATGCGTAAAATACTGTGTCACGCATACAAACCCCTTGTTAAAGCCATCAAATGCCGTAAAAACTGAATTGAATTGAACTGAACTGCACTAGACTATACTGCACTGCACTGCACTGCACTTGCACTAAACATAACTGAATACAACTCAACACGCATTATAATGATAACAATTGACATTCATATGCGAATAAAATGAGAAAAAAATGAGAAAAAAATGGAGAGCAAAATGAAATGGCGTTTTTAAAACGATAACTGCATTCATACACATACACACACACATAACAGATATGTATAGATGGGTTTATACAACTAATACCACAAACATATGTAGACAAACATATTATATGTGTTGTATGTTGTATGTACATATAAATAGACAATTAACTGTAAATATGTACTTAAACACAAATACTTGTATAACACATTCAACACATATGCTGTTATATTGTTATGCCGTTGTTATGCGCCGCTATATTGTGATGGTGTTTTAATTTCATTTTTGTTTAAATATCCTCGACAACTGGTCATCTCTATTGTTTTAGTATTTAAGAGTGATTTCAACGAGAAGAGAGTTAAGGGCCTGGTTAAGGGCCTTTATAGAAATCACAGTATGTGATGCGTTATTTCATGTACTTTGTAATCCTTTACTTAGGCTTTTCATAGCTTTTCTCACATAAGGATCGCTCTACAGATATTGACGATTATTTATCCCTTTATGTTACTATTCCCCAACAGTTTGTGTGACGTTTTCGCCCTTTTTCGTAGCCTGGTTGTCAATCTACTGAAAGCCATTACGTTATACAAATTATAATCCGTAACTCTTTAGTGAATATATGACTTAAGAAGTCGATTGAAGCGAATATTCTCCCGTCCAAAACATTAACGTTTCTTAAACGACATGTTTGACGTCAAACCAATCGAATGTATGGCTGGTGGATGGACTTATGATAAGTTCTGCTCTCAGCAGATCTCTGGGAAAAACTCGGAGAGTAAATAAACCTGCCATGAAAAAGTTTCTCAAAAAATCTGTCTTTCGGAGTTGACGTTAAGCTGTAGGTCCCACCACTCAAGTATAAAATTAAGGCACACAACATAGCTCATCTTCGTAAAGAATTCTTAAAAAGGCCTTTCATAGAAGTCATTTGCTGTCAATGCATGTCTCGTTGATTGAAATTAAAAACGCAACAAAATTCATCTAAAAATATTGGTTTTCAGTATTCGAATTTCGCAAAGAATTATACTCGTAAATTGTTGTTGTACACCGTATTACGAGCATTATCATTATCAGCAGGATTGGTGTCATTTTAATATTATTTATTGAATATATTCCATATTGGCGTATATTTTACCGTGGAGCAAAAGACTTGGTCATGGTAAAAAAAAAATACTTTAAAGAAATTAATCCCATTTAAGTTTAGGTTTTCCAGATCCCTTACAAAACCATATATTTTGTAAGAAATTTTAAAATATTGTTTTTTCTTTAGATTGCTCCACTGTTATAATTTATTGTAATAGAAACCATAAAACACTCTTTAAATTAAGTTTATCCAGTTAGTGTTTTATTTTTTTTTTTTTTTTTTTTTTTGCAGCCACATTTAATTTTATTTAGCACTTTTAAACAAAAAAAGGAGTAGAAAACAATAACAAAAAAAAACACATTTTGATTATAAATTTATGCAAATATACATATATACAAATTGTTTATTTAATAAAATAAAAATAATAAATTAATATTTCAGATAATAAATGTTTGCTTTACTCCGTAATTTTATTGTTTTTCAGCCAACATTTTGTCAACGTATACAAAGCGTATAACCCAGTCAACAATTTCATTTGATAATCGATAGGATTTAGAAGAAAAGAGAAATAAAGAATTATTAGAAACAGTTATTTTAAAGGCTCTTTGATCAAAAATGATATATCAAGCCTGTCTGTCCGATCCTGTTCCGATATATGGTTCATTGATTTGCTACAATTGTAGATAAGGACTACGGCCTCTGTATTCTGACTAAATCTCAACCCCATAAGCATGCTTTTCAGCCTCAGTGGAATTCAGATAGGCCATTGGGCAATTGAATTGGAACATGACACTGTTCTTCACCTACTGGGAACATGCCCGTCACTATGTTAATGGCGAAAGAGGCACCTTGGTGCATACTACGTCCATGATCTAGGTTATTTGTTGACACCTGCTGTTTGAGTAACTTCATTGGAAGCTCTAGGGGGATAATTGATGAAAACTTTGGTATCGCAATGGGCCCCATGTGGCCTGGGTGCGTTCATTCTAATTCCTTGGGGGAGACGACTACCTCTGTCTACCTACCTACTTAGGTCAATAATATTGTTGGGAGTCATATGGGATCAAATTTTAGAGAAAGTTTCGATGGTTTTTATACCTTGGGCAATTGAAGAAAACATATTCAGTGATATTCTTACTATTTATGTATTCCGAACATGCTTCATCCACGCAGTGCACTTATTTCTAAAGACAAGCTTTGCTTATCTGATTATCTGGCATGTTTTCTTTCCGCCCAGTTCGTTAATTTCCCTTATTTGTGCTAGTGTGGTCCAACCATACTGCAGTGTTATCATAGCATTGTCAAGCAGCTCTTTAGCGGGGAGTTCAGACACTCTGCCGAAGACAAAATCCTTCACATAGCCGGTAGTCTGCATCTATTCCAATCCTGTAGATATTTCTATACATAGCCTCTGCTTAAGGGGTTCTGCACATATAACAATTAATTTAACCACTTCCATGAGTAAAGATTGGTTGAATGCTTTGCAGCTCCCAGGTTGAGTGATATTGGTGTAAGTGCTTATGTTGTTACCGCTTATTTACAACTAACATAGAGTGTTGTATCCCCAAGGACTTGACTGTATATTTTGAAATTAAATGCTCTTTGCCTATAGCTATTAAACTGAAGTCTAATTTCTGTTTGCTGCTTACAAGTAAAACAACAGTTATAGAGTCAGCAAGTTTGTGACCTACGAATGAGATCATATCTTTAACGATAGCTATGACTTTTGTTGGACATTCTTAGTAGTTCAGCAGCAGTATTATCCTCCAAATCAATTATCTGCCAACTAGACTTAATACACCTTCTAATATATGAAGCTTTATAGTAATGAGCCCAATGTGAAATATTCTTCTTGGTTATCTACTACAGCGCGTGTTTTCCGAAAGCCACTTATGTATGTGCATACATGATCCATTTGTGTGGGTAAAAATTAAAGCTACTAACTTACACATTTGCTGACTAGTTCAAATTGATAACAGATTGCCTATATGGACTATAAATATACAGACCTCATAAGTATATCGAGGCTTGGGAATAAAAATTTCAATTTTTTAAATAACTTCCGCAGACTTTCATTACTTTTGCTGAAAATTTAAGAGTAGGCAACAAGGGAATTCCGGATCTGGGGTCTTAAAATTTATTTATGCTCACAGATTTTCATTATTTTGTGGGAGAACTAGGCGAAAAATAATTTCTAGGTTATTCTTTTGTACTTACAGGGCTTGAGGGCCAAAATATGGATTAGCCTTACTGTATATAGTTACCTTAACTGACAGTAGAAGACATGAATTTCAAATACGAAAAGTAATGAACATTAATTTCATACCTCCCTAATTGGTCATTACACAACACTTTGTACTTGGTTCAGACATGCACTTTTGTTGAGCCAGTATTCTGTTATTTGAGTACAATATTTTAAGTGTTCAGATATAATATAAGCAATATTCATTTGACAGCTGGTAAGCAAAGCAGCTGGTTGTTTCAACATTATTTTTTTTTATTGGTCATTGTTGACATTTGAGTTGTCAAATATCAACAGAAAGTGTTCGGAAAACTGTAATATGCTCACTGAACGTACTTATGACAGTTATGTATTTTAAGTTTTACTCAATATTATAACAATTTCCGTATTTATTGCGCAATAATTAATTGACATTTTATATGAAATATTGAGCTCAATAATGGCGTTTATTGCGATTTACGCAATAAAAGTGCATGTGTGAACACAGTACTAGTCAGGATTACAACCTAGTTTTTTACATCACTTATGTTGTGTGTGTTAATTTGTTTGATCTACGAACGGCAACACCAATAATTTAACGTCGACTTCGAACGATAGATTTTTATAAAACTTTTCATGGCAATTTTATTTACTTGAATGACATTTCTAACAATTTGTATTCAATTAGCAAATCGTATATGAAAATGGTTCAGACACGTACTAAGAAGATAATGCTGTAGGAATGACAGTTAAAGACAAACGAAGAAATGGTACATTTGCAAGGTGAAGACAGCTTAATAGGATTGAATTGATCAGAATTAAAGTGATTGGCTTTGTTATTTTACTGCGATACATTGATATATTTTTGGTCAGTCAGGATAACAACCTAGCTTCACACCACTTATTTTGTGTGGGTTAATTTTATACAGGAGTGTCGCAACCTATAGTTAAAAGTCGGCTCCGAACAACAGATTTTTGAGAACCTTTTGTTGGCAATTTTATGTTCTTCTCAGAGTTTTTGCCAAAAGACTACTGAGAGGAAGTTGCCGAAAGGAATATTTTTCTTTTCATATTTCTTTGTGTTTGAGATGTCTGGGGCTTGCGTCTAATAATATATACTAGACCATGGCGACTACAAAATTTATTCTATTTAATTTCGTTTACTGAGTTTTCCAAACAATGTCAATTGGTGTAAAGTCTTATATCACAGAGTAATTGATAAAAAAAAGTGATAAAAAAATGATTCTCTACACATGGATAATTGACCCTGGCGGTTAAAATAAGCCAACTGTTATTTTACATTTTTTTTATTTGATTTTTAGTTTTTCATTTTCCCCGTGTTGTTATAATATGTTGTTGCTGTTATTATTGTTGTAGCTATGGTTTCCTATTATTAAATGTGTGTGTTGGTTGTTTACATTTCTGATTTTATGTTTTTGATTAACACTTTCAACAAATATTCTGTATGAACTACTACTCTATTGTATGCTACTCTACCACCATATACTCGACTCTATTCTTTACCAGCGAGTAAATATGTTTTCGATTAACAAATAGTAGAAAAACCAACAACAATACTAATATTATTATTATTATTATCTAACAACTACAATTATAATCACTGGTTTAAATGTGTATACATAATGCGAGTGTTTGTGTGTGTTGTTATCTAAATACATACATACACATGTTTTTATTTATTTAAATGTTTTATTATTTTATTGTTTAAAACCAAACAACAAATATTGTTCATTTTGTTGTTAATTTTTGTTGTTTTTTTATTATTTTAACCACATTATTTATATTATTTTTAGTGGAGAGGGTCTTTTTTAGTGCATTTTCCGTGATTTATTTTTATAATCGCTCACAATTGTTTAAACAAATTTGGTCGATTTTATCTACTACTACCACTACTACTACTACTGCTACTATGACAGTAATAATGTTTATACCATAATTTGTTATTTAAATAAATATTTTTATTGTTATCTTTGGAGTTTTTGCTTTTTTTTATACTTTATTAGTGTCGATACACAAATAACTTTAAAATTTATTGGCATTTATCCTGATATTCGTATCATAACAAAACAGATCAGCTCTATTATTTTAAATAAAGATTCTAAAAGAAGGTCAAATTATTATAATTTATTTGAAAATATTATTTGCAAAACCATTCATTAACAAATCTTGTGTTCAAATCTCTTTTTAAATCAAATTCCATACATACAGTGAGCAACAAAAGAAACTATACATTAAAAAATAGATTTTAATAAATTACCGTTATTTTCATATCAAAATTGTTTCATTAAGAGTTTTTAAAATTGAAAAAAAAAAAATTCCCAAATATGGTCAAATTTTTTCGGGCACTCTCCTTAAGTAGTAAAAGTCAAGTCTGGTGATTGTTAGAATTTTATCCTTAGTGTATAGTTTCTTTTGACATACATACATACATAACTGACCATTACAACACTTCAGTCAGGATTACGGCCTAGCTTCTCACATCACTCATGTTGTGTGTGTTAATTTTATACTTGAGTGGTGGGACCTACAGTTTAACGTCGACTCCGACCGAGAGATTTTTGAGAAACTTTTTCACGGCAGGTTTATTTACTCTCAGAGTTTTTGCCAGAAATCTGCTGAGAGAAAGTCGCCAAGAAATATTTTTTTCATATATCGTTTTGATGTCTGGCCTGGGATATGAACCCGGGCTTTACATCTAATAAGCGAACATACTGCCTACTAGACTACGGCAATTGATGCTCACTATAAATTCAGTTTTTGTTGCACAAAATTGAAGGCTTCCATTAAAGTCTATCATGCTCTCCTAATTGTATTGCGACTTCCAACAGGGACCTTCCAACTTTGATAATTTAAAACGGTCATCTTGTTGAAGCTACATCTGACGAAATAGTTGCCTTTTATTCAGTCTGCTTTAGCAAATCATCATAGACAACTATAGATAATAATTGAGTTCCATCTCTCTATATAAATCGAAAACAAAATGATCGAATTTGAGACAATATCCATCCTTATTAGATCCAAGAGGTTCCAATGCGTCCCTTAAAAGCTCGATGTTTGGTATGTATTTGGAGCAGGCTGAGTCAATCAAGACATCCCGAACAAAACGCAATACATATGAAAAAAATATTTCTACGGCGTCTTCCTCTCAGCAGCAGATTTCGGACAAAAACTCTGAGGGTGAATAAAATGAACATAAAAAGTTGCTTAAACATCTGTTGAAGTTGTCTTCAAACTGTAGGTCCCGCCACTCATGTATACAATTAATACACACAACATAAGTGGTGTGAGAAGCTAGGTTGTAATTCTGACTGAAGGGTTGTAATGATCAATTATGTATGTCGACCTTGGCCTCGCCTTCACTGTCAAAGGATTACTCACTTATTTTGGCCTGAAATGAATGATGCATACATCAACGACATGTGGTTTCAACAGAATGGCTCTACGTACCATACAGCTTATGTTAAATCTGCGCAAACAATTTGACGGCATAGTTACCTCATATGGAGTTCATCGAGAAAGTGTAATTTGACGCAGTTAAACTATTTCTTAAGGAGTTTTCTTATGTCGCAAATATATGTAAATAAGCCACAACCCATAGCGTTCCTTAAAGCTAACATAACCCATGCCATTGGCAGATTCGGCTTGATTCAAGCGCCAGACTTATGGAAAATTAAACATTTTGTATGTACTCCATCCAGAAAATCCGTGGCAGATCTTTGGACGATGTCGTATAACATACGAATGGCATCAATCGATCTTTCAGACGAATACAAATTGCGATGATATGTCCCATTTGGACATTTTCAAGGTAAATTAATTTGGTTTTTCGCTTTAAATTTTTCCAAGTATACAAAAGACTTCGCCACATGTGACATGTTGTATACTATACATAATGGCATCAATCGGTCTTTCAGACTAATACAAATTTCGATGATATGTCCCATTTGGACATATTCAAGGTAATTTAATTTGGTTTTTCGCTTAAAATTTTTCCAAGTATAAAAAAGACTTCGCCACATGTGACAATGCTAGAAATGCTCATTCAGGTTCAGGATTTCGCACAACACTTGCAGGTGTTTAAATTTTATGATTAAAACCAATCAATGAAGATCGATTATTGCATACATTGCGACCTTTTAGTCAGGACAACAACCCAACTTCCTACACTAACCTTGTCAAGTGTGTTAATTTCATTTCCTCATTTCTTCTTCGAAAATCGTAGAAATAAATATTATTTTTTTTTTGATAAAACTTTGAACTCGGACCACTCAACTAGCCCGATAACTTTCAATTTGTTAAACCACGCGACCTAATTTTAATTTTAAGACTTCAGTACTTTTCAAAAGGAAAAAATTCTATCTAAATATGAAATCATAAAAGTCCCACCAATATTTACAGACCCGAATTGGTCAAATTCTTTATTTAACATTTACTTTCATTGGATTTTCTGACACACCACTTTATTCTGGGCATATGAACTCATATCTTTACACTCCGGTGTTGGTAAGTAGTCCGCACAGTTTGTGCAACGCTGTTGACGGAAATTGAAATACATTTTGTAGACACACGTAACAAGTTGTAGTTGATCGCCCACACAACGATAATATTCACTGGAATTTGCATAATTTGGCCATAAAATCGTTTGATCCCTGCCTGAGCAAGTTGGTGTAAATGTTTGTGTGTGAGCCTTTATGGCGGGACAATCTGGTACTGGTCCTGGTGTAGTTGTTGTTGTAGTTGTTGGCTTAGTTGTTGGTGGCGCAGGAGTCGAGGCGGTAGTGGGTAAAGTCAATGTAACACATTTCGGTTTACCGCTGGCCAATTTTAAGTCACTGCACGCAGGTGCAGCAATGTATTGTTCACAACCAGTGCAGCGTTGTTGTCTAAAATTGAAGACCATTTTGTAGGGACATGAAGCTATTACAGGATTACCAACACCTTCACATCTGTAGTATGATGAGGTGTCTTCATAAAATGGCCACAAAACATTCTCATTGCCACCTAAACAATCGGGCACAAATTCCTGTTTGTAAACCGGTGTTGTGGAACAAACGATGGCCAGCAGTTGTTGAGCCATTGCCAGTAATATGGCAAAGGATAGTAGGGCTGTAATATGAATATTTTTATTTGAGAATAAAGCGATACACTCTTTGGGTGGTAATACTTACAGAATTTAAACATTTTCCTTGAGAATCGAACACTTTGCAATCAAACAGTGCTTGAAAATCACTGCCAAAATATGGCAAGTGTTGTGAGCTTTTTATTGGGGGAGCGATGTTTATTGGCAATGGCTGAGTGCTAGTACAGCTGATAACAATATTTCAACAATATCACCAGTATTATCGCTCGTGGAATTATGTATACCCTACTTGTGTAAAAAGCACAAAAATTTGATCAGATAGTTGCTGTAGCACTAGTAATAAAATGTCTCTTTTAATTTGTTTGATTTAATAATTCCTTTAAAAATATTCATGAGTCATGCCATCGGAATCTACGTACAAATGGTTTAAACGCCAGTGCTGTAAAGTAATCAATTGTTTGCGTTGAGTATTCCACTTCGAATTGTGATAAATCCGAGATATGCAGGGCAGGATATACTTTCAGCATTGCTTTAAATGTGAAGCCTGCTAAGCAAGGTTTTGAATAACGAAAGTTTTGATAGAGATTCCACTGATTGAATGACAAGCAAACTTCAAGCAAAACTAGGTTATACATACATAATTGGCCATTAGAAACCTTCAATCAGGATTACGGCCTAGCTTCTAACACCACTCCTGATGTGTGCCTTAATTTTATACGCGAGTGGCGGGACCTGCAGTTTAACGTCGACTCCGAACGAGAGATTTTTGAGAAACTTTTTTATGGCAGGTTTATTTACTCTCAGAGTTTTTGCCAGAAATCTGCTTTCCTCTCAGCAGTCGCCGAAGAAATATTTTTCTTTTCATATTTCGTTTTTGATGTCCGGCCTGGAGCTCTAACCCGGGCTTTACTTCTAATAAGCGAACACACTACTACTACACTACACGACTACGGCGACTTCTATTTACGAAAATGCATCGCTTAAAAGTCGAACAACACGAAGACGATGATACAAACCAGAGATCAGCAATGAGTATTCAAAAAGATGAGTAGATTCGAATTATACTCATAATTTCTGATACTTATACGCATTCGTACTTATTTTAATATCATACTCATACTACTCATATTCAAAGTTTGAAGTACTGATCATACTCATACTTAATAATATGCATGATGTAGTTGATTTCGACTCTCCTTTACTCAACATTTACAAGAATTACAAAATAAGTATGATTCGCGTGCGAACACTACAATACTCACTAGAAGGTTATGTGTTTGACTTTTTCTTTCTTCTTTTTTGCAAATGCAACAACAACTAAGACTGTAAATTTATGAGTATTTATAAGTATTTTCCTAAATTTATGAATTTGAATGAGAAGGCGGCGTATGAATCAAACATATTTCGAATGTTATGAGTTTGATGTCAACGTTGTACTCATACTGATTGCAACCTGTACTTATAAATCATTGTTGTAGTGAGTATGAATGAATCAGAGTAGTTGAATTTCAATACTGCTGACTCACTCATACTCAAAATTTCATGAGTACTTATGAGTACTTACAAAACTTGTGATTTAAGCGAGGTCGTCAATATCGAATTTCTGTACAAGAAATATGATAAAATTGTAAAGAAGTTAAAAGTGATTGGACGTCTTACAGGAGTAGTGAGATTTGTGCATTGTCATATAGATGGTTATGTCAACAACTAACTTTTTCACAGATGCAGCTCGAAGAACCAAGAAGTTATTGTGGCAAAGAATTTCATCCGGTAAACCCAACCAGCATACGAGCAATTTATAGTTGTGAGACATGAGCATATAGTACACTTAATGCTAACTCGTAGCGTTATGGCTGTATGTTGACCACCAAAACCATATGAGTTGACATCTATAGATTTTCTTGTAGGCTTACGACAAAGAATGTATGTATACTCATGATTTCCCAAACAAATATTCGCTAAATTATCGCTGTAAACGAAATGTGCAAAAATGTCTTTGACTTGTTTCTATTTTAAAAAAGCTCGACAAGCAAGATGGCAAGCTCTTCGAGCTTTATAATGAAATGAAGGTTTTTATAGAAATCATAGCTCTGCGCCTGTTTTATATAATTTTACTTTTGAAAGCGAAAAATGGATAACCCTTTATGATGTTACAATAATCATTACAGTCTTCTGCGTTCCAACATTACTTGCATCATAATATTCTAAAAAATTTAATTTTTGTAGCGCCTTTGTTTAATTACATAATTAAATAAACTATTGAACTAATTCAAGTCCCTGACAAATAATGGTAACAACAAACGTATTTGGTAGCAATTATTAGATAAAACAATTCAATCAATTGCCAATGTCATGTCTTAAACTTTGATAACACACAAAAGCTAGTTTTTGATAATTGAGTAATCGCTGCTCTCCGAATAGATTATTTCACAACACTTTTAACAAATGAAATTTATCTATTTTGATAGGGTACATCCGCTCTGCTCATTTCTATAGACAATCTGTTTTATATCTATTTGAACAGTTATAAAGTTGCTATTACTGAGTACCATAGATGGGCACTTTGCAGTACCAGTAAAATTTCAGTAAAAATTGATTTTTACTGATTACTGAAAAAAATTTCAGTATTCAGTAAAATTTTACTGTTAATGCAATCTAAATTTGAATGAAATTTAAATAAAATTTAAATGAAAAAAAGTAAAATATTACTGTTAATGCAATCTAAATTTAAATGACATTTAAATGAAATTTAAATGAAATTTAGATTGCATTACCAGTAAAATTTTACTGAATACTGAAATTTTTTTCAGTAATCAGTAAAAATCAATTTTTACTGAAATTTTACTGGTACTGCAAAGTGCCCATCTATGCTGAGTACTGTACTGTATTGAGTTTATACGAGTAGGTGAGGAACTTTGCTCATTGTGACCTAATTCTCATCTTGAAGTGGGGCTTTTTGACTTTTGACTGTGATATTTATTGTTGCCACAATCTCTCCGAGGATAATTTTGAGCTTTTTATTCTTTGATTTTCAAAAGTCGCTAGCTACAATGGATACTTTTTTTGACTTCACTCGAAACGGATGGTATACTTCCTTCCGACAGCCAAACTCAAGATACATGTCAGAGATTAGCCATGAATCGTTTTTTCGCTACTCATAGGTTCTCATGAAATTTTGAGTATGAGTAAGTCAACAGATATTCTACTAGTCTGATTCATTCGGACTGACTACAACGTTGACATCAAACTTATAACATTCGAAATATGTTTAATTCATACGCCTACTCATTCAGATTCATACATTTAGAAAAAAATACTTATAATACTCATAAATGATTCGAGTGATTCGAATCATTTATCAAAATTTACAGTCTTAGTTGTTGTTGCATTTACAAAACAAGAGGAAAGCAAAATGCAAAGACAGCAAGCAAAGCAAACACATAACCTTCTAATGAGTATTTTAGTGTTCGTATGCTAATTATTCTTATTTTGTGATTCTTGTAAATGTTGAGTTATGGAGAGTCGAAATCATCATATTAAGCATATTATTGTTAAGAATGAGCACGATGAGTACTTCAAACTTTGAATATGGTATTAAAATAATTATTACAGCGTATAAGTATCAGAAATTATGAGTATGATTCGAATCTACTGATCTTTTTGAATACTCATTGCTGATCTCTGATACATGTTTATTGGGAATAAATAAACAATAAATCTGCTTATAGGGATACAATTCTATTGAGTTTACAAATCCAACCGGAACTCAGGGAAGTGTAAATTGATTTCAAACTTAAACATTCAATGTGTGAACCGTATAACTAAATCCTATTTGAATCATTGGTGAGCAGTTGTTAGAATTGTATAGGAATGCATTTATATCACAGTAGTGGGGAAGTAATTAAAGTGTATCTTGTTGCAGCCACTTACGACAGTAGTTATTGTGCCATTTTTCACCTCAGTACTATCAACTTGTCTGTTCTTTTCTTCTTTTTTAGAGGGAAAATTATGTCGACTGTGACTATGATGACGGTATTATTTGGCACCATAATAACCGACTAGTGAATATTGACCACTCTTAAGACATACTGCTTCTGATTTTAATACAGTGCTGCATACACGGCACAAAGAAAGATAGGGAAAAGCTAGTCTTGCAATCAAGTGCTCATTGATGATAACACCACAATAGAAATACTCAAGTGAAACATATGGGTTTCCCAATTTACATACATACATAATTGGCCATTACAACCCTTTACGACCCAGAGTCTCATACTACTTATCTTTTGTGTCTTAATTTTATACATGAGTGGTGTGACCAACAGTTTAAAGTCGACTCCGAATGACAGATTTTTTTACAACTGTATTTACCCTCAGGGGTTTTCCCAGAAATCTGCTGAGATGAAGTCGCCGAAGAAATATTTTTTCAGATTTCGTTTTGATGTCTGACCGGGGATTTGAACCGTGGCTTCGGGTCTAATAAGTCAACACAAATATAAATAAGTTTCCCTATTTAGTGTTATAAAAGCGCTGCTCTTAAGAGGCTGCCAACTGTCAAATACCATTAAATTGAAGTGTTAATTACTTAGTGAAAGGTATAACATTTACGAATATGGATCGTTTAACAATCGAAGACGATGCAAAAATATTAAAAATTCCGTAAAATTCCATCATTACAAGGTCATTGTGGTAGTCACAATAGGCCTACAGGGTAAGGAGTTGGCAAGATTATAAAGAAATTTCCATAAATTGAAACCGTTATTGATTTGCTATAACTATGTACACAGTCATGAAAAGATCGCTCCTGTTATATGAAGTGTAGTGGATATTTCGAATTTGTCGATTTCTTGACGTTCTCAGCATTTGTGCCCGCTTTATGGACGTATCATACTTATAAGCTCCACATTAAGCTGCAGTGAAAGCTGTCTTACAATTCTAAGTGGCGTCGAATGGCACTCAAAAAACCCAGAAAAGATTGTGGAAAATCCAATGCATTTGAATTGTGAATGCTTAGTGGCCATTAGGGTCTGAAAACTGACATAAAGCTGTTCCTGGAAAAGAAAAAACGATTTATTGAATGCAATTTAAGAACAAAAGTACAAACCTTACTTTTGTAGTCGGTTCATGTAAGCCCTTTAAAATCATCATTGCTCTATGGGTACGCAACCCGGAGTACATATTCTTGAGCCATTGACCAAAACCCGGCATTCATGAACGAAATAATGTTATTAACACGTGTACATTACCTCGCCAGATTTGTTTTTAAATCAAGTATCAATTCTAAAAACATTTTTAAAAAATATCGCATTCAACTATTGCTGCTACTAATTTGGCATAACTTTAGTTTTTCCTATTTTTAATTACATTGAAGGCAATAAATTTAAAAAAAGAATAAAAAGAATTATAAACAAATAAATAAACAAACAAAAAATATAAAGAATTAAACAAAAAAGGAACAAAACAAAAACTGAGCAACTAAATTAATTATCTAATTTGTGTAAATAAATTTCATTGCAGGCTGTATTGTTAATTACCAATAAATTATGTACACAATGCAATAAAATAAAATGCAATGAAATTAAATGAAAATGAATTTTAAATTAAAATTTAAAACAACAACAACAACAATTTTTTACAAATTTCATTGCATAATAATGAACACATTTTATCACTTGTAAACCGCTAAAAGATTTTTATTTTCATAATTTGAACAGGATGTGAATATTTTTTTTAAGCAAATCACAGTGGTATTTAGGGAACATCAAAAAAATTATAATAATAACGTTGGCTTCATGGGCCAGTTGAAAAGTCAAGTAAAGTCAATGGAGGGGCAGGTTCACCGGGAAATTTACCACTGTCCTTAAGAGCTGATCTCTGAAGTGCACCCTCAAGTTGCTTTTACAGGAGTTGCAATTCCGAGAAGATGAAGGAACAGAGCCCACTGTCTTGCACTCGTACGAACATATGCTAGAATACTGGGTAATAGAATGAAATGGAGTGTCTTGGCCTAGTAAATTACTCATGTGTGAACCTTACATATTTGATAACTCGATCTGACCCCACCAAACCTTTAGTTCGTTCAGACCTTACATTTAGGAGTCCGATTTGGTTTAAGTATTTAGTCAGCAGGAAAATTTAAAAACAGTTTAAGTATTAATTTCCTTCTTTATTTTCTTTAATCAATTCACTTACAAAATACATCCGAACCCTTATACCTCCATTAGGCTTAACACCATCTATTACAGGGTAAACAGCACTAAACTTGGCAACAACTAAACAAAAGTACAGGTAACAATACTAAGAATATGTCACAAAAGCAAAGGTGATAAAATTCTTAGGAAGTTAAAGTCTTTCATTAGCACACAAAATTAATGTCATTCCCCATCGAAAACACGGCCATCAAAGCACAAAAGGCTTCTCTTTTTTTGGTTGTTGTTGTAAATAAACTACAAAAGGAAATGCGACCATCACAGTTACAATCAGAGGTTTTTAATTTTTTAACCACAAACTCTTCTAACAAACCCTTCTAACATTGTACGTTCGACCACAAAAATAACAGGAGTAACAGGAGTAACGGTGTAACTCCTTATAATGTCGTGTCATATGCAATGAATGGTTTTCTATTATGCATTCATGCTCTCTTTTATTACAGTTACTTTACTCTATCACATATACATACATATGTGCGTAAACATACATACACACATATGTTGAAAAAAAAGGATCTTGTTTATGCAGTAAGCCCTGCTGTATAGGAATTTTAATTTGTGGTTTTTATTAACAGAAGTTGCTTTTGGTCAAACTGCAAACGAAAGGCATTTAATCATAATGAATGAAGTCTCTAAATACTTGTACAAGGTGGCTTACAAGTGGTGTCATGTTGTGTGCTCGTTGCTATGTTGTCGTTCGCAGTCGACTTCAAACTGTAGGTCCCTCCACTCATGTTTAAAATTAACGCACACAATATAAGTGGTGTGAGAAACTAGGTCACGTAATCCTGACGGAAGCGTTGTAGTGACCAATAATGTGTGTATGTGTCTGAGATATCATCGATATTTTTTATTCGTTTGACGGACTTATTGTCGCCATTGGGTGAGTAATATAGCATCATTCAAATGCCTGTCACAACTTCTTTATGTGCAGCGTATCCAAAATATCCAATTTTCCACAACTTTAGCGCTTAATTCAGGCTGAGTTGAACCAATGGCTCGGGTTATATTGGCTTTGAGGATTGTTGTAATTTCTGGAGATTCAAATATCTCAGTGACTGAAGAAAACCCCATAAGAAAAACTCTAATGAGGTCCATTCGCGCGATCTCTAGTGGTCAGTTCACATTACCTGCATGTCAGATGATAATTCCTTCAACCTGCTCGTAAAGAATATATAATGTTGCACGAGATATATGGTGCGAAGCGTTGTCATATTGAAATCATATGTTGCCGCTGTCAAGATTATTCAATTCAGGATTAAAAAAAGTTGATAATCATCATGCCATTAAAGATTTCTCGAAAATCTGTCGCTGGGAATAGGCTTTAGTCCTGCCACTCATGCATAAAATTAACACACGCAACATAGGTGCTGTGAGAAGCTAGGTTGCAATCCTGGCTAAAGGGTTGCAATGACAAATGATATGAGTATGTAATCATCAAACTATAGCGCTCTTCGGTGGAAGTGATGGCTTTGATGGCCAACGTTATTCTTAAATAAATAGGGACCGAATTTTTCGGATGAAATCGTCCCAAATTCAACAAATTTTGTTTGATCACGTTCTCATAATGGCGTTCTCAGAAATGGATCTTATAGCTGGAGATTATTTTGCGATGAGAATTAAGCTCAGTTGCCTAAAAACATTTTGATAAAACAATTTTGATTATTTGCAGTTGTTGTTAAATGCTATCCATGCTGATGGAGGCAATACAGATTGAATAAATGAAAAATATTATGAGGGATTTTAAGTAGCCGCAATCTAGTATATAGTGTGTTGGGTTATTAGATGAAAGCCTGTAGTTAAAACCTCAAATTAAACTTCCCGAACAAAAAGAAATACGAAAAAATATTTCTTTTGACGATTTCCTCTCAGAAGTCTTTTGGCCAAAAGGCTGTAAAATAAAATTGCCATGAAAAGCCGCCGTAGTCTAGTAGATAGTGTGTTCACTTATTAGACTTTGAGGATACGGTTCAAATCCCAAGTCAGATATCTCCAACAAAAAAAAAAAAAAAAAAAAAACGAAATATGACAAAATATTCTTCAGCGACTGTCTCTCAGAAAATTTCTGGCAAAAAACTCTCAGAGTAACTAAAATTGATATGTTTCTCAAAATATGGTCAAGCCATTCATGTATAAAATTTACACACACAACATATTTGGTATGAGAAACTAGGTTGCAATCCTGACTGAAGGGTTGTCATGGTCGAATTATGTATGTGCATGTTATGTAGTAATTCGACAGATGTACCTTCAATAAAATGGCCGTTCTCAACTGTCTAAGTTCGAAATACTCCATTGAAAGATCCATTATATGCCATTAGGCCTCAGTAATCTGCAGTGCTCTGTCAGTCATTACCAGGCTCAGACAGACAGTTCCATTATACGCAACCAAGTTCTACACTAATGATGAAATAGTTAGACTCTAGCTACAAACATATTTTAAAAACAATTTTTTTTAATTTTTAATATGACATTTCTATTCGGCCACCTTGTGTTTACATGACATATTCAATAATTGACTCCGTTTGTATGCGATACAATTGCGTTTTAACCTGTTATTAGTAGTAAAACGTTAAAAAAAAACTTTAAAATGCTTCGCTAATGAAAAATTATACAAATTACACGCTCTCTACATGGGTAATTAAAGTTGAATAAAAAAAATTGTGATTTTTCCCCTTAAGCTATTGTTATTATTGTTGCCGTTGCTAACTTCGACTAAAGGATTTGCCATCTAGGAACCTGAAAAAAACCCAAGGGTTGCGACATGTCACATGTCACACTTTAACAGGAATCCAGTAATAAGTGACAAGTGCATGCCCATGTACAACCACGTAATTATTTATAATTTCATTCTTATTTTGTTGTTTTGTTTTTATTATTTACAACAACAATATATAAAAAAATAATACCAATATGAAATTACTATAATTATTCAATTTATTGTTGTTGGAACGCAAAGTTATTATTTCGTTTTGAATAAGAAAATATTTTTGAAAAAAGCTTCTAAAATCTATAGAAATGTATACTTTGGAGGAAGTAATAGGCCCCTTAAGTCCAATTCAGAAATATTTATAAGTATCATGTTCAGACAAGCACATTTATTGAGTCAATATTCGGTTTGTTGAGTACAATATTTCAACTATTCAGACATAATAATATACGCAGTTCAACTGCTTATTCAATATTCATTTGACAGCTGGTAAACAAAACAGCCGGTTGTTTCAACAACATTGTTTTTATTTTATTTTGTTGTTGTTTTTTTTTTTTTTGTTTGTCGTTGTTGACAGTTGAATTGTCAAATGTCAACAGAATTTTACTCAATATTATTACAATTCGCGTATTTATTGCGCAATAATTAATTGAAACTTTATATGAAATATTGAGCTCAATAATGGCATTTATTGCGATTTACGCAATAAAAGTGCTTGTCTGAACATAGTATTACTCTCCTACAATATGTTTTTAAATTAAATTTACAATTTTTAGCAGATGTTTTTATTTCGAAAATAATTTCTAATCTTTTAATCTTTTTTTTTTGCTCATTTAATATTTATTTTTCAAAAATTTCTATTCTAACACCGCGATATAGAAAATGTGTTTTGTTTCCTATCGTAGAATATAAAGTAGAAAGTGTGCGAAGTAATTTTAATTAAATTTTAGCCATTTTACATAATAATTTAATTTATTTTCATATCATTTTAATCGGTTTGTATTAATTTTAAATGAGTATGTAATTCATTATTCAAATGGTTGCACAAACTGTTTGCTTTTGTTTGGTTTTTGATTTAAATTCTCAAATTTATTTATATTTTCTAATAAAACCAAGGCATAGAGCCCGTTATACTTCGCCACACGCATTTATTTACTTGCCGTAACGCAATCATTGAAAGAGATATAAAAGGCATCAAGAGCTACATATGTATGTCTACTAATGAGAACGGATCACTAAATCAGTGGCTTTTTATATTTACCACCTCGAAACTGAAGGCGCAATACTGCTTTTGTAAAGGAAAATTATTCTTTGAATTGAATTCGAAATTAAAAATTTCAAGATACTTAAGCCGAAAGTCGATACAATGCGTTTAATGCGTCACATTCGTGTGTGCAAAACGTTAGAACCAGTGTAGTTGTTTGTGTCATGCTACAGAGCAAAACGCATAGAATGCATAGACGTATTACTTACTTACATGATAAGGGATCGCCTTGTGTGAAACCTCACACGGTATCAAAAGGTTGGGAGAGGTCCATTCCAACCTTGTCAGAGCTGCAGGAATTGCTCAACGTCATTTTGTCTAGCTTTATATATTCGCAGGTATACCAAGCTCAGACATTGCGGCAAAAACACGATCCCTTATGGGGCTGTCGAAGGCTGCCTTATAGTCGTCAAAAAGATGGGATGTGTCGACTTGTTTTTCGTGGGCCCTTTCCAAGATTTGGCGTAGTGTTAAGATCTGGTCGATGGTGGACTTGCCAGGTCTGAATACACACTGATAAGGTCCAATCAGTGTTTTGACGAGTGGCTTCAGTCGTTCACACAATACGCCTGTAAGAACTTTATATGCGATAGGGAGAAGGTTTATACCCACTGTAGTTGGCGCATATCGTAGGGTCTCCCTCTTATATCGGGTCACAAAATTCAATATATTATCTGCATTGAATGTATTGCATCGATATACGCTCGAGAGACGTTGGGATTTATTTCACGATGGTATTGATGATTTGACGAAAAGGAATGTTGTATTAGGATGAGGATCATTTTGGGCACCTTAATAAGGAAAATTGCCGTAATGGGGCTCAGAAAACCCACATGTGGTCTTACAGGAGACAATTCACCCACTACTAGAGACTGTCTGGCCAGTCTTATGAAGCGGAAGCATCGTTGGCCCGTATTTCTTTGAAAGTGAGGAAGGCACAACCATTACGGTCAATGGAGGCACCTATCATACCATGATAATCGATTTTTTTGTACTCGCTCTTCATGGTATTAATATGAACGATGTTTGGTTTCAACAGGGTGATGCAACTTGCTACACATCTCATGTCACAATTGAGTTATTGCATCAAAGGTTTGATGTCCATTTAATTAACCAAAATAGTGATTTCAATTGGCCACCAAGAATCTACAATTTCACACCGTTACGCTATTTAATGTTATGCCGACAAACCAGAGACAATTGAGCATTTGAAGGCCAACATTCGTGGTGCCATTGCTGAGATACACCCGCAAAAGTGCATGAAAATTGGTCCGCTCGAATGAGGTACTGTGAGGCCAGACGCTGCAGTCATATCAATGAAATAATATTCCATTTCTAACCGGAACAATTGTACTTCACGACAAATTTAAACTTTTAACTTTCCCACCATAAACTTGCAGGATTTACCATTGCCGGCGCCTATGAACTAACGCACTTATCATTTCTGTCAACTATTCTTTATTCGGGTCGTCGTAGTCTAGTAGGTAGTGTGTTGGCTAATTAGACGCGAAGCCAGGGTTAAAATCCCCGGTCAGACATCAAAACGAAATATGAAAAAAAATATTTCTTCCGCGACTTCCTCTCAGCAAATGTCTGTCAAAAACTCTGAGTTCAAACAAAATTGCAATTAAAAGTTTTTCAAAAAATCTGTCCTTCGGAGTCGACTTTAAATTGTAGGTCCCGCCACTCATTTTTAAAATCCTGACTGAAGGGTTGTAATGGCCAATTATGTTATGTTATGTTATTCTTCATTCGGGACTGCCGTTAGCTATTACCTCGTCATCGGCTTTTAGTTAAAAACTTAAATTTGGTGGCGAAAAAGGTCTCAATTCGGCTAGCATTTAGTGTCATTGTAATATCACATTTAATATCCAACACGTAGGTCGCTTCCCTGCCATGGAAAGAAATGTGATTTTAACGATGAAATTATCTCACAATCAAATCTATTTGATGATATCGACAAAAAATTGTAGGAAAGTTAAGCAAAGTGTACTGAGCTTATTGAGAAAGCCACAAACTTAGGCCGATTTCATATACTAATTTCGTCTTCTGTATTCTGTAGATGGCAATGTTCCTTAAGCAGTGCTCTTGGAGTGGTAGTTTCAGAGATACACAAACACCCTTCAGTCAAGATTAGGTCCTTACTTCTTACACCACTTATGTTGTGTGTGTTAATTTGATACATGAGTGGCATTAAAAATAAGAAAAAAAAAAAACACCTACAAATAAACATTTCCCACTAAATAATATATATATGTATAGTATACATGTATGTATGTATATGTACATATTCTAGCCAAAATCATTTAAACAACAACAGCTCAGCATAACAATCGAAATGAGATTTAAATTGAAATATCAAAAATCATATTTTAATTGCAATTGAATTTAATTACTTTGGCAAAGTAAATCTCAGCGAATATTGAATTTATATATCCAAAGGATACGAGTTTTATTAAATATAAAAACACACCTACTGATCCTTTCCAACAATGGAAAAGTTGCTACTCATAAGTACTCATGAAATTTTGAGTATGAGTGAGTCAACAGTATTGATAATCAACTACTCTGATTCATTTGTACTCACATACAATATTGCTTTATAATGTACAGATTGCAATGAGTATGAGTACAACGTTGAATGCGTATAAGTATCAGAAATTATGAGTATGATTCGAATCTACTCATCTTTTTGAATACTCATTGCTGATCTCTGACAAAGACCAACTAAGTAAGCAAGTAAATACTAGCCAATATATGGAAGAGTAATTTCACGTTTTGTCGATGTCAGTTTGCACCAAAATCTTACCTCTGAAATCAAAATCTTTACCCTGTAACCCTTACATGCATAAGTCTCTCGATAATTTTCTATTTTCTGTATGATTCTGAATCACAGACATCTCAAGCAGAGTTAGGCTCAGTTAAATAATGAAATTAATTTGCAAATTTTGTTTATATACAATACAAATAAATATGTATGTACATATGAATGTGCGGTGATTAAATAAAATCAAAAAATAAATAAATTTTAGTTCAAAAGGTTATCAAGTGAAGTATTGAATCAAAAAAATGATTCTGCTTAAAAATACCCAACGCCTCTCACAGTGTCTGACATGAGACAAAGCGACAGTATCAAAATACGTTTTCAACATTAAACAACAGACGTTTGAACTTGAATTTCCTCTTCACAGTTGAATTTATAAAAAAAATCACGAAATACCGGCAGTAAAATGTTGAAAATGCTACTCTGCATAGCTATGTGTAGCGCTATTTTAGCAACGGGCGAAAGTGCGGGCTTATTAAATCGCGTTCAACGTACAACTACCACCGAATCGACAGCAACAACCGATAATTTGCCTGCTGGATATTATAAATCGAATAATTTACCTCATGTCGAAAAGGATTGCCGAATAAGATTCGTATGCAAAAAGAAATTAAAAACCGCCGAAACACCCAAGCCATGCCTAAAGTTCTGTGTCAATTTCATTGACTGTGCCGATGGTAGACGGATAGATGTTGATGCCCACCAGTGTTTGGAATTGAATGAGGAAATGGTGGCTCAGGAATACAATGACTGTAAAAAGGATGAACGTACCCCGGGATTGAACGCTGCGCCAGTTGCCATGATTGATTTTCCCTGTCAACCGGGTTACCTGCCGGACAGCCGCGGTCGTTGCAGAGAGGTTTGGTAATGAACTTATTTGTTCAATGCCAACGTTATTAGTGACATTTACTAACTTATGGATGAAGAAAAAAAAAAAAACAAATTTTGTTGTGTTTCAGCTCCACTCAAATAGTGTCGAAATAAAAATTTTCCAAAACAAAAAATGAAAATTCTAATAAATTGGTTTTAATTTTGTGCCTTCATTCTTATCTGAGTGTTATTTCAGTGTGAGTGTTTTTTTCCAACAAAAAAAAAAAAAAGGCTCATGTCTTATCAATAAGAACTCAAAAGATTTCATTACGAAAGAAAAGAAAAAAATTTCCAAGAAAAATTAGAAGCACTAGAGAAATACAATAATAAAAAGACCAACAGCAACAAAATTATGGAATTTGTTATCAGTAGACTTGTGTCTACACAAGGTTATGTTGTGGTTTAAAGAGATTTTTTTATTTTCAATTTAAAACGAATGTTTATAAATTTTTTCCAAGTCATCCAAAGATCTGACAGTAACAGAGTTAATAAACCGAAAAAAAATTTCTTCATATTTTCGTTTTGATGTCGGACCTGGTGTTTGAATCGTGGCCTTTAATAAGCCAACACCCTACCTACTAGACTACGGCGACAGATACCGAGCAACATTCTGAAATTTTTCAAGGCAATGAGCTTGGAGTAGACATTATAACGATACCCTACAGTGAGCGTCAAAAGAATCTGTACACTATGGATAAAATTCTAACAATCACCAAACTCAACTCTTACCACTTAAGGAGAGTGCCCGAAAAAATATGATAATATGTATTTCCAAATTTTTCGTATTTTTTTTTTTTTGTTTCAATTTTAAAACTGGCAATACAACAATTTAAAAATAAAAATAACGGTAATTTGTTAATGTATAATTTTTTAATGTAGATTTCTTTTGACGCTCACTGTATATACTATAGATCGTGGGCAGTACAATAGATCCTATGATCGCAGTACCATCTCTTCACAACAATTTTTATTATTTGTGAAACATACATACATATGTATATTAGAGCGACTCACAAAAAAAAGTGCTCGATGTACCCTCCTTAAAATGAACATTGGAATTTTTAAGATGACATTTAAAATATTTCGGCTCCAGCTTTGACCTCTCGTGAGCTGGACCATTTCGAAAAAGGGTATATTTTTCCATGTTTTGTCAACTTGAGTCGCTCTAATGTACATATATACATACATACGAAACTTCAATCAGCATTACCACACCACTTATGTTTTGTATATCATTTTATCCATAAGCGGCGTGACCTACAGTTTAAAACTTTTTCATGGACATTTTTAAGCACCGCTTAACAGACACTCTGAATTTGTTTCATTCCACTTCAGTCAAGAATTAAGTTGCACTTTCATACAGGAGTACAAATAGAAGTTTTAAAAAGAGAAAGGTCAGTCATGCCATGCATTGACTGAATGCTGAGGATGCAATTCAGGACTTATGCACTGGATGTATGCCATAATGGTCATACTAGACCTATTAGGTCAAATTTGGAGTTAGGCAAGTATAAACGCGTTGTTTGCTTTAAATCCACTGTAATTGTAGTCAAGACCTAAAATTTGGAGATTATGGTTAGGTTAAGAAGAGAGAAGTCTAACATGAAATCCACAAGGGGACTTTCTGACATAAGGAATAATGTGGCTGGCAAATCCCCTCTTAACCGTCCTCTCTATACAAGCAGTAGTCTTTATGAATTTGGGCAATATTACACAACGAGCTTTAGTAACAAAACTAATTGACAGTTAGGCCGATATTCAAATAGTCAGCTCTTACGAAGTTACATCTCAGATGTTGTGGGACTGTCAGATAAATAAAAAACATATGGTTAACCTTTGTTAGAACCTAGGTCGTGAAAAAATTCTCTACAATTAGCAAGCAGTCAAACGTGCAAAGAATGGAAATTCTGCTCCGTTATAAGTACCAGAATCCTTGTGTTAAGTGGAAGAGTATGGTTGGAAAGGTAAGCTCAATAAAAGGCAGGATAACATTATTGAGCTTAATATTTCATATAAAGTTATAAGAATTATTGCGCAATAAATACGCAAATTGTTATAATATTAAGTAAAACTGAAAATACAGCACTGTCATATAAGTACCCTCAGTAGGCATAATACAATTTTCCGAACACTTTCTGTTGATGTTTGACAACTCAAATGTCAACAATGACAATTAAAAAAAATAAAAATAAAAACGATGTTATTGAAACAATCAGCTGTTTTGTTTACCAGTTGTCAAATGAATATTGATTATTATTATTTCTGAACACT
Source organism: Sarcophaga rosellei (assembly GCA_930367235.1). NCBI lineage: Eukaryota > Metazoa > Arthropoda > Insecta > Diptera > Sarcophagidae > Sarcophaga > Sarcophaga rosellei. The sequence goes on from OV884017.1 coordinate 15,144,434, forward strand.
TACAATATTGTACTCAGATAACCGAATATTGACTCAATAAAAGTGCATGTCTGAACATAGTATAAGGCAACTCATAGCGACAGTAATAATATCTACTAGATTACTTACATACGTACATAATTGGCCATTACAACCGTTCAGTCAGAATTACGACCTAGCTTCTCACACCACTTATGTTGTGTGTGTTAATTTTATGCAATTTGAAGTTTGAAGTTACGAACGACAGATTTTTGATAAAGTTTTTAATGGCAATTTCATTTTACTAGCAAAGATTTTACCTGAAAGCTGTTGAGAAATATTTTTTCATATTTCGGCTTCGTGGATTTTTCTGACTTGGGGTTAAAACTACACCAATACCCCGATTAGCGTCGCTTCAGTTTGCGTTGCTTCGAAGTTGCGTCTTTTTTTAAGTTTCTGGAATTTCAATCTTGCGTCGTTTTTGTTTCAGTTTGCGTCGCATGGCTTCGAAGTTGTGTCGTAAATGCTTCGATTTGCGTCGTTGATATGAAAATGTTTTTACAAAGCTAAAGCATCCCCTTTTTCTGCTTCCCGTTTAGTAGAAAGCAAATTTGCAGGTGTGCGTTGTTTTACATGTTAAGCGTAGTTATTAGTTTCGAGTTATATGTCGTGGAGTGAAGTTCAGTCTGAAAGTTGAAATTGAAAATTCTGCTTCAGTTCGCGTCGTTTCGGTTTGCGTCTCATTTTTTCAGTCCCAATTAGCGACGCAAACCGGGGTATTGGTGTATGGCCTCACGTCTAATAAACCAACACATTTTGACACTATTTCTGTTGCGTAATATTCCTTTAAATTCTCAAACCTGCTGGAAAAAACACCCTATGTTATAAGAACTGTAAATGATCTGTGTTGTGAAATAGCAAAACTGAGTGGTTTGAGACTGAACTTTTCGGTTGGTGTTCTATTAAACAATTCATGATCAACACTTATGTATGTATATCATTCGAGACACTTTGCCGATCTCTGTATGTGGAAGCTATTTTCGTTGATATTAAGATTTTTCTTTCTAGTAGTACAGACACATTTAGCATAGATACTTACCATCACATATATTTTAGATTCTGTACTTAGCTATAGAAGCTTTTGTTACATGTTTTAATACAGATACTTACCGTTTTTTCTTCTAATAGGCCTTTTAGAGTGACCATATTTTTTATGAAAAATAAAAAAAAATGCCATGTTTTTTATTTTTTTTATTACATCTAATGTTTTTTGGGTTTTTTTTCGTACTTTATTTTAAAGTGTTATTTTATTTTCATTCATATTATTATTATTATTTATTTTTGTTTTTATTTTTATTTTTATGCATTAAATATTAATCATATTATTTCACAATTTTATATATATTTTTTTTTTAAGTTTATTTTTATATTGGTTTTTTATTTTATTTTAATCGTGTTTTCATTGCATTTTCTTATTCTGTCTTACTTACACATTTATATTTAATATATTATTATTATTATTTTAATACAATAATTGCAATAATAATAATAATTATTTTTTTATTTTTTATTATATATATACTGTATATATGTTTAAATACATATCGTATTTATATACATACAGACATATGTAGGTATATGTTTTTATTTAATATTTTTATAATTATATTAATTTTTATTTTTTTTTTTTAATTTATTTTTTTTTCTTTGTTTTTTTGTGTAATATAATTAATAAATATTTAAATAATGTTCATTAGTGGCTTTATAAATTAACCCTACTGATGATCATTTTTTTTTAATTTTATTTTTATTTTTTGCCTTCCATGTCTGTGTTTAATTTCCATTTTTTTTTGTTTTTAATTTTTTTTTCTTATTTTTTTTTTAATAGAGCTTATTTTGTTTTATGCTTTTCAATCTGGTATTCATTAAATTTTAAATAAAAAAAAAAAACAAAATAATAAAAATAAAAAATAAAAATTAATTGTTACTTGTGTTGTTATTAATTACACATTAATTTATAATCATTTTATTTACGTTGTTTTAATTCTTTTTTTTTTGTTTGTTTTTTATTTCATTTCATTATGATTCTTTTAACGTTGATTTCGGTGAAATATGTGGTCGTTCAGCACATTTAACAGTTTTGTCGTTTAATTTTATATTTTTTTTTTTAGAATTTATATAAAATTTTTTTTCTTGTTATTGTAATTTAATATTACATTAATGACAAGTGTGTTGTTACTATTGTTTTTTTAATTCAATTCTATTCGTTTTTTTGCTGTCATTTTAATCTGTTTTTAATTTTTGCAAGTTAACAATTTTTATTTTTTAACTAAATATTATTGTTGTTGTTGCTGTTTTTTTTTAATCCATGCATATATGTTTGCATTAATGTGGTTTATTTAAAAAATAATACAAAACACAACAAAAAACATTAATTTATTCAACAATACTGTTGTGTTCGTTCTCTGTATGTGAGGCATCATTTTTTCATTACAACTTAAATTAACTTAACATGTCGCCATTTAAATATTGTACATATAAATTGTTAATAATTAAATAGTGTTTTAAAATAATAAAAATTTAATTATGTTTTGCCAATTATAACACTCCATGATGATTGGTTAGACAGTTGTTATTGCAATGCGGCTGGCTAATTACAAGAACATTTTTGTTTTTTTTTTGTCATACATTTTGATTTCTAAACAAAAAACCAATTGAAGTTCAAAAAACTTGCTGAGTCTGTGACAATTCCAGACTTTTTCATTTTAACCTTAAAAATTGCAGCTAAAGATGCATTAGTACCGACTGAAATAGCCAGAATGAGGATCGTAAACATACCACATACATACATAATTGGTCATTACAACCCTTCAGTCAGGCTTGCGACCTAGTTTCGCACACCACTTATGTTGTGGGTGTTATTTTAACTGTGAGTAGCAGGACGGACCAACACTTTAATGTCGACTCCGAACATCAGATTTTTGTGAATCTATTCATGGCAGTTTTATTTACCTCTCATAGTTTTTGTCAGAGGACTGTTGAGAGGCAATTGCCGGAAAATATTTTTTTATTTCGTTTTGTTCTAAATGCCTGAGCAGTGGTTGAAACTACAGGCTCTCGTCTAAGATTCCAACACACTACCTACACTATACCACGACAACTTTTAACAGAATTGCTTCCTAGTTTTTTACTAGCCACAGTAGGGAGATACATTGCATAAGATTTTTTTTCCAGTACCCTTCTTGGTAGCATTTCGCTTCCACAAAGCTTTTCTGCCTTGTTTTAGTTTCTTTAAACTATTTTTGTTGTCCAGCTAATGAGGTGATTTTGTAGCAAATCCTAGAATAATGAGGCTGCCAGCTATCGTTGTTTGGAAGCAACACTCTCCATGTACTAGGTATAGTAGTGGAGAATTTTGCTGACTGCAAAAGATAAATACTTTTAAATATAATACAGGGCTATGTATTAATATTGAAAAGGGTTTTGGTCCTATATCTGAATATAATCAAATTAACGGTAGATGCTATAGGATTTGAGAACTTTTCGCCTTTTCTGTTGTTGGGAACAGTCAGCCGTTCAGAAGATATAGAAAACTTATCAAATTCACTTACGGACTAAAGTCCATGATAGTTCATCGAATGTGCTTTCTTACGACCTCCATCGCTTGCGAATAATTCAGCTAAAAAGTAATTCTTTTTAATAATGGAAGTCGAACTAATACTGTTTTTTGTAGTGGTAAAGACTGACCGAAAGTACTTAAAGTCCCCGCAGTCTGCTAGATATCGTGTTGGCTTATTAGAGGTGAGTCCGCGGTTCAAACCCCAGGGTAGAGATCTCCAACAAAACGAAAAATAAAAAAATATTTCTACGGCGACTTCCTCTCACTAGCTTACATGTAAAACTGTAAAAGTAAGATAAAATTGCTATGAAAAGTTTCTTAAAAATCTGTCGTACGTACTCAACTTTAAACTGTAGGTTCCGCTACTTGTGGATAAAAAGTTAAACACACAATATACATTAGTGGTATGAGAACCTGGGTTGTAATCCTAACTGAAGGGTTATAATGACCAATTATGTATGAAAATTTGTTACTTTCCTTAGAAAATGGAAGAGTTTTAGCAAAGGGAGCTGCTGAATACTGCTGTCCACCAGTTTCTCGTCTGCTCGGCGTCTGCTTTGACCGTAATTTTCAACGATCGCTTAAATCCAGACATTGTCTTGGTGTAAACAAAACCGTCTTTGTAGGGGTTCAATGCTTCCAGTCATATGCGTTAAATCAGCAAATCTGCTGTGAAATAATAAAGAATGCAATGAAGACGGTGAAACAATTCCCAGGAAAAATTTTTTGAACCAAATGAACTTTTGCAAGTGAATATCAAATTATCAACTAGAAATTTAGGGAAGTTAAAGATTTAAAAATTGGTTTAAAGCGAGTTTTAAACTGGTTTTGAGGTATGAACAGAATTCCAAACATCAAATATTGTTCGACTAACTTGTATAATTTCATCAGGGAGGAGTGTACCATAGGCAGACGTAAGATTTTTCGATTTTTAAATAAAAATTAAAAACTTTCTAACTATTTATGATACTTATAGGCGGTGTGGTGGCAGTATGTAATTTGTTCGTTTTGAAATTTTTGTTGTTTTTTTTTCTCTTCTGTTTTTAATTACTAAAATTTAAATAAATTTGAACGTCTTTTTGTGTAGACATAAATATGCACATTTTGTTTTTAAACAATTCTCATTAATTAATAAATTTTTCTTTTCTTATTTTTTGTTTGTTTGTTTATAATTTTTAAGCAATTTATCAATTTACTACCAACATTTATAAACTATCATCGTCGTCGTGTTATTTTATTTGTTAAATTTATTATATATTCTCATACAATAATAATCTATAGGTGTAAACGAATATTAATTATTTACAGTTTTTGTTTTTTATTCTAGACGTTTTGCAAATACTTTTCTTTTGTTTTTGTTTTTTATAAATATTTATTGTATTTTTAATTTTTAAATTTTTTCTTTTTTTTTGGTTTGGTTTGTATAACTAATTTAATAATTTAGGTGGTACAACTTTATACTTGATTTATTTAATTTAATTTGTTTTTATTTCAAAACAAAAAAGAGTGTAATTCAGAATTTAATTGAAAATATTTAAACAATTTATACGGTCGTTACTCCAAGCCATACAGCGACACTCGTAATAAATTCATAAAATTCAAGAAAATCATAATTTAACATTTAATTAGTTAAGCATTTCAAATTCGAAAATCATATTTACATACAATTTATTTGTACGAAAATACAATCGATGAATGGTTTAATACATAATTTTAAAAATTCAAAAAAAATATTTTTTGGGTGGCGGGACCTACAGTTTAAAGTCGAAATTTTATGGGGTTTGAACCGTGGCCTCACGTCTAATAACTCTACACACTAACTTACTAGATGACGGCCACTACATCGTCAGATATATTGGCTAATCAAATAGTTGTGGACAAGACAATGAGATTGAAAGCCGCACAAGCATGAAAGCATAGATAATATAGTCATGCCAAAAGCTTGTATTGTGTTTGCTACCAGTTTGATGACTAAAATGCCGAATAAATCATTTTAGGACAATGGTTTCCAGGTAAAATGATCGAAATATTCATTATCTAATCAAAATCAAGATAATCTGACAAAATCGTATGTAAATATTTGCAAGTTATGTTGACCTTTAGACCTTCTCTTTTTCAATGATGAAAAAACAGCTGAAAATTCAGTCACCGTGAAAATTCACATTTAATATGTGTAAACCACATCTAAGATTGGCAAAGAATGCCGGGTGTTTATCATCTGAGTTCCAGGACATGGTGACATTGAAAGTCCAACATAACTGAGGCACATTCAAAAACTGGTACAACGGAGTTCAAACTGCTTGAAAAAACTATCAGGATGATTGATAAATACCATTCAAAAGTTACACATAAGGGGTCAAACTTTATTTAACCAAAGTGGTTTATGCTTTAAGAGGGCTGCCAATATAGGCTATGTAACCTAAGGAAATAAGGCTAAACAGGTCTTTTAAGTTTGAACTACTTTCTCTGGCTACTGCTACTGTAAATTACAATATCATTTCCATGTGAAGTAAAATTAAATTGCAATGTTGTTGCCTGTACTGCGCGCTCTAATATATTTCTGACTCAATGAGTTCTTATAAGAACAATATTTTTGACTTCCTCTTATATAACCATTATCATTATCAACGTTTAGGGCCATCCTAATTATTTTATTGCTTTCATTTCATTGTTAACAAAATATAACTTTAGGTCGTTCGATTCGCAAAAAGCGGCTTAGGTATTACGACCAATTTGGCATTTATAAAAATATATAGAATTTGAAAGGCTATCAGCTCACACCCTTCACAAATATATGTCCTGCTATTATTGTGCTCAAATGAAAAAATCTGCTTCTGTACGTTTGTGATTCCTAGAATTATATTTCAACAGACATATGCTCCCTACACGAAATTGAAGACGAATGAAGATTCATCAAACACATTGGAAGTGAACTCGAAGCAATATATGTATCTTTGCTGTAACCTGGAACAACAACAACACCAAGCATAATTCTGGATCAAATTCTTGAAGCTGTTCAGGTCAGAAGTCAGGAAATCGCTGTAGTCTAGTAGGTAGTATGGTGGCTTATAAGACGTGCAGCCTCGGTTCAAATCCCAGGTCAGACTTCAAAACGGAATACGACAAAAATTTCTTTGTCAACTTCCTCTCCGCAGATTTCTGGCAAACACTCTGAGAGTAAATAAAATTGCCATTCATAGTTTCTCAAAAAAAAAAAAATCTGTTGTCCTGTGTCGACTTTAAACTGTAGGTCCCACCACTTATATATAAAATTAACGCACACAACATAAGTTGTGTTAGGAACTAGATCGTAATCCTGACTAAAGGGTTGTAATGACCAATTATGTATGTACATATGTATGTCTTGTAATCCCCCTGTTTATTCTAGGCTGAAAAATAGCTCAAAATTCAGTCACCGTGAAAATTGATATTTAATGCGTGTACATCACATAAAAGATTAGCCTAGAATATAGGCTGTCTCTGAAGGAAATAGCGACACGTTCAGCAACTTCTCTGGAAGAAATAGCAACACGTTTAACAGCTTCTCTGGAAGATATAGCAATATACTATTACATGTGTTCCTGGACAAAGGTCAGTACGGCCATACAGAGAACGAAATTTGAGCTAAATCGACCTATAACCTCATAATAGTCATAATACACCATTGGCTTGTGGGTTTAGTACAGAACGACTCAAGTAGAAGATGTAATGATAAGCAATAAGATGAGGCCCACAAAAATTTGTTTCTGTTATTGTTCAGTAGTTGAAAACCTGTGCACTCAGAATTTGCTAATAGAACGTGCCTAGGATGGTTGAGAAATACATACAAACACACATAATTGGCCATTACAACCCTTTAGTCAGGATTACGGTCTAGCTTCTCATGTTGTGTGTCTTAATTTTATACTTGAGTGGCGGGACGTACAATATAAAGTCGACTCCGAACGATAGATTTTTGAGAAACATTTTCATGGCAGGTTTATTTACTCTCAGAGTTTTTGCCAGAAATCTGCTGAGAGGAAGTCGCCAAAGCGATATTATTTTTTTTTCATATTTCGTTTTGATGTCTGGCCTGGGACTCGAACCCGGGCTTTACGTCTAATAAGCGAAATACCATTCAGAAAATACATATAAAGGGCGAAAATTTATAGAGTCAAAGTGACTTATGTTTTAAGATGGCTGTCAATATAAGCTAATCTATACTAAGAAAATGATTTGTAATTCGAACTATTTTCAGATTTACCGTTCTCTGGCTTGTCAAGCTAGTGTAAATTGCAAACTGTTCTTGTAGGATCGCTATCGACAACCGTTTATGATGAAGAATTATTAGAAGTTGTTAAAAGTTAGAGATCTGGTGATATATTACTTCGATGCCAATACAACTTTTTGAAACTCACTTGGTAGGGACTCAGCTGCCCTAAGAGCAGGTTAGCTTTGGCGAAACGACGACTTTATTGGCATCAGCTGCCTATTTGAAATGTCGTCTTTATCTTGATTAATTGTGTTCAGTAGTAACTTGACTTGTGAGTAGCTAGGTCTATAATCCTGACTGAAGGGTTGTAATGGCCAATTATGTATGTGTAGTAACTTGACATAAAACGAAACATAAAATTGGAATATTGTCAACATCATAATTGTAGCTCTTCATATGCTAAAAATGGGCGTATGCTACGTTACGTTCCGTGGACGTTTGGCTAACCAGGGCTTAAGTCTGATATTTAAAATTAAATGACAAATCTAATGAATTATTTTATTTCCATTTTAATTGTGTAATATAAGTGGCTCATTACAGTAGTCGTGCTTGGTTTGAAGTGAACTTTAGAAATTTTTATTTAAAAAATAATACAATAAAAAACATTGAATTTATTTTCCCTTTTTTTAATTTAAGTTTTCTCCTTTTTTAATGGTGCGCTTAAAAATGTGTTGAATATGTTTTCAATATTTCGCTTCTTTTTTTTCTTGTAATTTTTATGTAATTTTAAGAATTCTTAATTATTTTCATTAAAACTTTTAATTCATTTTTTTCTTGTTTTCATTTCTTTTTTAATTTTATTTAATTTACAATTAATTTTAATGTGTTTACTGTTATAAAAATGTATGGGTTTTTTTCTTCTTCTTCTTCTTTTTTTTAATTAAATATTACAATAAATATTTACACAATTTTAAAATTATGTTTTGTTTTGGGTTTTTATTTTAATTTTTCTTTCTTTCTTTAAATTATTTTTAAATATTTTATTTATTATAATTTATTTATTTATTTATATTAAAAATTATTTACAAATCTTATCACTTAAATTAAATTTCTTTCATGTATTCTTTGGTATTTTTAAACTTTTTTTTTATTTTTCTTCGCTTTTTTATAAAATTATTTAAATTAATAAAAAAAAATGAGGGAACTGTAGTAATAAGAAGAAAACATATTTCATTCCATTAATTTATAAACGAAATTTTTAATTTTTCTTTTATAAACTCAGTATTGTATGCCATAGTAACCAGATCAAATTTCTAATTATACATGTAAGAGGAGCTTTGAGTACAAAAAAAAAAAATATTAAAAATGAAAAGAACAAATAAATGAATAAATAGGCAAGAAAATAAATTGCTTTTCTCATCATTAAATCATTGTTCTTTTTTTTTAAATGAGCAGCATATGGAAATTCTTTTCTTTTTCTTTTCAATAAATTTCTAAGAATTTCTTTCTTTCACTTGAAATCAAACGTGCGGTTGAAGGAAATAAAGAAGGGATGCTCTTTAATAGCTTTAAAGTAAAAAATAATTTGAAATTCTCATAGTCTTGAAGGCATCTTCTTCCATTTAATTGGTCAACAAGCTACAACCTAGTCAGAACTTCAACCTAGCTTCTTCCCACACTATTCATGTTGTGAGCATTAATCTTATACATGAGTGGCTAGACCTATTATTTGATGTCGACACCGAATAACAGATTTTTTATTTTGTTCTCAGAGCCCATGCCAGAAGACTGGTGAAAAGAAGTCTCCCAAAGAAATATTCTTCTTTTTTTTGGTTTTGATCGAGATTTCTCATCCCGGTGCTGAACCACACGCATAAATCAACTGCGAAGAAATAAGTGGAACAATAAAAAAAAAAGATTATTGGCCAATTCACACGACTTTGTATCGTGTATGTTGTATTGAATGCACTTGGTTGTTTGCGAACGCTCAATGCTATGCTGTATTGTGTATTTCGTATTCCGAATGTCAAAAAGCGATAAGAAGAAGAAGAATATTCTTCATAATTTTTGGCATTCACACAAATTGATAGCACCAAACCTATACAACTTTTAAAAATACATGAAAATAATGTGTATAAGTGTATCGGATTTTTACATGAAAGCTATCAACAACAAGCATACACTGTTGTATATTTGTCCAACAGTACACTCAATACAACGATACAATGGTTTGTGTGATTTGACCATTGGGCAATTCACACAACTTTGTATCGTGTATGTTGTACTGAATACATTTGTTTGTTTGTGAACGCTCAATGCTATGCTGTATTGTGTATTTCGTGGCATTCATACAATTTGATAGCCCGAAACCAACACAACATATGAAAACATATACGCATTTTTTTCATTCACACAATTGGATAGCACGAAACCAATACAACTTTTAAAAACATATGGAAAAAATGTGTATAAGTGTATCGGATTTTTATATGAAAATTATCAACAACAATCATACACTGTTGTATGTTCTTCCAACAATACAATGAATACAACGATACAAAGCCTTGTGTGAATTGACCATATGACTTTAAATGAACAGAATCTAGATGTGCTGCCGCATAACGATAGGATACGATATTTATTCAGAGCAACATGACTGTGAATATATGGAAATGAGAAAGTAAAGAATTGATAAATACAACGTACTAGTTGGAATACGCTTCCGAAATCCTACTTAGTACTACACACGACGAAGAATACAAAAACAGCAGAAATATTTAAAACTGGAAAGGAAGAGTTTCTCACATATGCTCTTCGATTGCTATCACACAGAATATTGTGTAGTATTTACGAAAAAAAAACACACAACTTTCGACTCATACGTCTTCTCTTCATTTGATGTAATGCTAATCCATGTGGTAAAGCGTAACATGTACATTTTGAAGCCTGCTAATTGTACCATGGACTAGTTGCTGAAGTCAAATCGAATTAAATTGTGGAAAAAGCAATGGAACAGTAAATCGAAATCTGACATATATTTGTCTGCGTTAGCCCGATAAGAGAGCAGTTTTATGTGCGAATATTGTTGAAAAAAAAATGCAATCAATGAAGGAACAGTTCTTTCAGAGTCGGACGATAGATTTCAACCACGGAAAGACACATAAATTAAAATATCTAACGTTGTTTGCTTACACACGTACATACATAATTGGATGTTTGAACCATGACCTCGCGTCTAATATCCCCACATACTCATACTAGACTGCGAAGACTACAATGCTTACATGTTGTTTGCGAATATCAAAAATCATATGTCTAAAGATAAAGTCAAGCAAGGCTTAATAAGGCGTTTTAAAGCCTAAAATATTACAACGTTGCGATCAGAGGACACTCCTTGTTACCGGCAAATTGGATTTGTTGGACGATGAATTTAAATTTGATGGAGTCTATGTAGATGAGATGGCTGACAGCAACAATGAAATTGAACTACGAATAGGAATTATAATTCAAAGAATCGATAAGCTAATCGTCAACGGCTCCGGATTGACCAGATTATTTCAATAGAAAATTATGCTTCTGGCCGTGAGTAATTCAATGAAGAATCATTAAATTGGAGAGAACGTCTACATGGAAACATAAGTACCGTTGGTATGATTAGATGAAGAAAGATTTGCAAAAACACTGAAGACAGAAAACAAATGCAGGAGAAGACAATGTTTTAGTTTGCATCGATCTGAAATCGACTTATGATTGCAACAGGCAGATAAGAAATAAAGTTAGTTTAGAATCGTGTATTCGTTGCATACAAGATTTAACAAACCTTAAAACTTGAAACATATACAGCGAGCGTCAAAAGAAACTGTACATTAAGGATAAACTTCTAACAATCACCAAACTGAACTTTTACCACTTAAGGAGAGTGCCCGAAAAAATTTGACAATACATACTTTGAAATTTTTGGTATTTTTTTCTTTTTCAACTTTAAAAACTGGACATAAAGTAATTTTTAAATAAAAATAACGGTAATTAATTTTTTTTAATGTACAGTTTCTTTTGACGCTCACTGTACATACATAATTGGTCATTGCAACTCTTCAGTCAGGATGACGACCTAGCTTTTCACACCACTTGTGTTGTGTTTGATTTTTTATACATACGGATTTGAAATACTTTTAATAGAAATTTTATTGAGCCAATTCAGACGAGCACATTTTTTAGTCGCACAATTTTTGTTTTTTCAATGTATACGTATACAGAGCTTTGTATGTGTTAGTGTTTTTGCATTCATTTGATGTTTGGCTGATTTTTAAAAATGTGCATGTATTAGTTTTGTGCTGGTGATGCGGGGTTGTAGCTGGTGGAAACTTTACGCCACCGAAAAACCATTCTCTTCACCCCTCTTGCTTATAAACTATCATTTTACGCCAGTACAATTGTGCTTGTGTGGATTGGCTCATTGACTTTCAGATTTTTTTTACTGAGGAGAAATCGCTGAAAAAAATTTTCATATTTCGCTTTGGTGGAAGGTTTGACCTGTGGTTTGAATCCTGGGCTGACGTCTAATTAGCTAGCACACTACATACTAGACTACGACGAAAACACTCCTCAGTTCAGTATGTGAAATATTCTCCAAAGTCTGCTGGACTTGACTGATCATCACAAATTAAATGAAATTTTTAAATCTTAAAAAAACATCTGGCAACACTATAGTTTAACTTTAAAATATAATCTTTGAAATAAGAATCTTACGAAATCAAATAGAAAATCTTACGTTTTTTCATTGTTTCTTTTAATTATTTAATATAATATGTGGCTTAAATTTAATCATTTTTTCCTCTTTCACTTACTTTTCTTAACCTACTTGTATATCCATTAATTAATTAATTATATTTATAATTACAATAACTAATTTCTAATTATATTTATAGACTAATTTTTTCTTTCTTTCATATTTTTCTTTTTTTGTTTAAACGTTTTACTTTTCTCTTTCTTCTAATATCCTCTCATTTTAATTTGTATTTTACAATGTCTCATAGAAAACAGAAAAAACTGAACATAAATCAATCAGAATTCATCTTAATTAGAGGAGAAGTTGTGTAAAACTTTTCATAGGATTTTCTTGTACGAGGATATTTTTTTCATTATTTTTACAAAAATAAATTTGTGTGTTGGTGTGGGTGTGTTTTTTAATAATTTATAAATGAAAACTCCAGGGGGAAACAGTGTAATTTAATATGAATTTTTTTAATTCGTTTTTTCTTTTGCAATTCATGTACATATGTACTTTCATGTACGTACATAAAACTGAAAACATAATTTAACGCAAAGCCTTGTTTCGAAAGTTTGTGTGTCCTTGGTTGACTTACCCCAAATTAAAATGGCGCCTTATTTGACATAAACTTCTGAACATGTATGAAACCATGATGCCAGACACAATTATCTGTAGATGCTGTATGGTTTGCGGGTGCAAAGCTGATGAGGAGGCCGCATTGCTGCGTGATTTTGAACTGGCGACTACTTCGGATTCTTCAGGCGGTATATCCATACTATTGCTGGCCACAATAAACTGAAAGATATCGCTGACCTAGAAAGACAAAAATTGGGAAATCGTGTAGTAAAAAAAGTTTAAGCCAAACTTCTTAAGGAACTGTAGAAAATAAGAAGTTTTTCATTGATTTGTGATTATTTCTGTTCGCCTACGATTTTCGACTAAGGACGTATACCCAGCTAATATGCGGAGTTTGGTACTAATTTCTGAAAGAGGTGAAACCATGAAAACTACTGCTTATGCCAGCATTTGCCTTAAACTACCAGTCAGGATTATGGACCTAGTTTCTGACACCACTTATGTTGTGTGTGTTAATTTTATACATAAATGGCGGGACCTACAGTTTAAAGTCGACTCCGAACGACACATTTTTTGAGAAACTTTTCATGGCAATTTTATTTACTCTCAGAATTTTTGCAAGAAATCTGCTGAGAGGAAGTCGCCGAAGAAATATTTTTTCATAATTAGTTTTGATGTCTGACCTGGAGTTTGAACCGCGTCCTTACGTCTAATAAGTCAACACACTAACTACTACCTACTAGACTACGCCAACTTCCCTTTATAAATTGAGTTCACAACCATACAAACAGTTCACAAAACGATAAAGAAGAAATAAATAACAATAACAAGTGCACAGTAAGATTCTAGAAGTTGCCAAAATGAAAATAAATGAAGTATAATATAGATTCGGAAGTAAAGTTGTCCATGTGATGTTTTAAACTGTTTAATTGTAAGGTTTGATCTTCGTGGCAAAAGTATCGTGTAGTAAAATTGATCGTAGTATTGCTCACATTGTAAAACAGTGCACTCTAGTCAAATAAGCACACTAGTAGAGGAAAATTACGAATTATTTTCTTTTACAAAGAGAGAATACGTGCTTACACGGTGTGGCCGTGTCAAAAGCACTACTGATACGCCCCTATTCTATTGTGAAACAGTCTTCGTGCAGAATAATATTCGCTTTCAAATTCAAATCAAATATTCTTTATATTTTTTAGTTCCAAATAATACCCTCCAGAACTACTTCAATTATTAGAGAAATGAGAAAAATGTTGTAAACAGTAATACTATGTTCAGACAAGCACTTTTATTGCGTAAATCGCAATAACTGCCATTATTGAGCTCAATATTTTATATAAAGCTTTAATTAATTATTTCGCAATAAATACGCAAATTGTAATAATATTGAGTTAAACATAAAATGCAACACTGTTCAGTGCACATATTACAATTATCCGAACACTTTCTATTGATATTTGACAACTCAAATGTCAAAACAAAAAAAAAAAAAAAATAAAAACAATATTGTTGAAATAACCAGCTGTCAAATGAATATTGAATAAGCAGCTGAACGGCGTTTATGGCTATGTCTGAACACTGAAAATATTGTACTCAATAAACCAAATATTGACTCAATAAAAGTGCACGTCTAAACATAGTATAACGAACTAACACCAACATGTAGACGTTTGCACTGTTGCATTACTTGCAACAATTCATTACTTTGTGCTCCAAATGTCGAACATTAAGTAGAGCATGTCGTTGCAAAAATTTCACAACTTTTTGCAACAACACATTACTACATATTTAAACAAAAATATGTATGTTTAAACATCTCTGTAGATAATGTTGCAATCAAGAGAGGAATATTTGTTTAAAAAATATCATAAAACATTACAACATACATAAATGCAACAACACACAGAATCAATGCATAAATGCTTACCTCATTCCAACCATAACGATTCTTTGCCTGTACAATGGCCTCATAATATGCTCCGGGTACTAGATTCTTAATTGTATACGACATAATATGTGTTAACGGTTCCGAGGCTGGACGATGTTCGGGCGTCAATATAAAATCATGCCATCTACCTGGCTGCTGGTATGTATCATTCATCTGGAAGAAGAAGAAGAAGAAAAACACACATAGAGAATGACTGAATGAAATAAAATACATTTGAAATACAATAATTATGTGATACAAAAATACATATATTTGTAAGAATAATAAAAGAAAAATAAAATATCGGCATCATCATCTGTATCTGTATCTGCATCAGCATCAGTGTTATTATGTTGGCAATACATACTCAAACAAATACTAAGGCAATACTATGTTATATGCTATCAAGGAATGTGTAGCTAAAGCTATTGGGCCAGGAGCGAGTGGCAAGTAAGTAAATACGTTTAAAGGTATGTATGAAGACAGATAAAAAAAGAGAATTGCGTTCGTATTGAAATGAAATGAAATGAAAAAGCAACAACTTTTGCCTGATACTCATAATACTCGTGTATACAATAGCTAGGGGGTTATTTTTTGATTCTTAATGTTTTGCTGCTTCCTATACTCGTGTGTATATATTAAGAGATAATAAATATGTACTCAAATACCATTCATTCCTTAACAGTACAAGGACATTATGCTAAGCAAACAACAACAACCGAGAACATTATATTGAAATTCTTGTTTATTTAGCATGTGAAACGTTTTCGTTATGTTGGCCATTACCTGTAGTTAGACATATATCTGTACATATGTATATGTATATGTGCTATTGTATACATATTTGTTTGCTATTAACTTCATGTAAATACACATAAGGCTATTGGGATTTGCATAGCATCTTACAAGTTCGAGTTTAAATTTCAAATTTCGATTAATTTTACATGGCAGACTTTTCTTCGAAATTTTGCTTCCTACAGCTATCAGTTCTACACTAAGCAATTTTCTAAAATCAATTCAATTTTAAAATTTCATATCGAAATACCCATGTCCACAAATCATCTGTAGTTAGAAATGACTACAGGTTACTCGGTTATTGGGGTAGTTTTGCTAGCCGCACTTCTGTAGAAAAATGTCAACGAACTTTAGCAATTAAATATCGATAACTTTCGAGATGTAAAAGATGTCAAGAACAATGCATACATTCATACATACATACCTACATATATACATACATACATACAAACATACATACATAATTGGCCATTACAACTCCTGGATTACGAACTAGCTTCGCACACCACTTATGTTGTGTGTGTTAATTGGATCCATAGTTGGCGGGACCTACAGTTTAAGCACGATTCCAAACTACAGATTTTTAAGAAGCTTTTCATGGCAATTTTATTTAAGCAAACCGTCGAAAAAAATATGTTTTCGTACTTCGTTTTCTTAGATACATATGTCTGACCAGGAGTTTGAAGTAAGGCCTCGTGACTAATAAGTAAACACACTGCCTACTAGACTACTGCGACAATAACAATACATTAGATAAAGGAATTCGTAATAAACATTTTTCTTAATTGGGAAAGACAGTACATTTCTCCTCCTTAGCTTAACTGCTGCATAAGCCATTTCACGGAATGATAAGTATTTCGATATGCCTACCAAAGGCAAAATGGCCCATGAGAATCGTTATTTGCTTTGGATGGCCATGCGACTTAAAAACAGAAGTGAGTCGATCCGATCTTCTTACCATACGTAGAGTCTAGCAATATTGCATGTATCTTCATGCTGCCAACGAGATTGAGCCTCCTTGCAAAACGACTGGGTGATATTCAATTTAACTGAGGTAATCGATATACATAACTATGCCCTGTAACATGTTAGAGAATGCATGCTCCGTACTGGCCTTGGCCGCTTTATCCAGCAATGCAATTTCCAACGGAATACCTACTTATGTGCCGCAACCAATTTCACGAGTTACTATTGAATGATTCAAAATTTTCTGTATTCATCTACAAAAATGGACGTCGAAAGTACGTTCGTTAGGCACTTAATCGCAGCCTGGCTGTTCGACTAAATCAAAAGATTTTCTGGGAAAATTTCGCCAACCAGCAAACATTGCTTCGCTTTCAAATTGCCCATGACCGCCGCCTGGAAAAGACTACAGTAACTAATAAATATACCAAAGCCTACCTTATCATGCAGCTTCTAGCCATCGGTATAAACCTTAAGGGTCTCATTGGGGACCTCAGCGTCTTTAGACCGATTTGGAATTCCAAAATTAAAAATTCTTTCAAGAAGGTTGTAAGAGACTATATAATCGAACCGAATGTGACCATGTCGTTCATGGATATCAAGCCTGCCCATAGTTCAGTTTGGGTTAGGACATAACTGCATTGAGCCTTACTTCCACCAACTCAGCTCTCTGCTTTAATAGATTATCAGCGGAGAGTCAATGAAGTATAACAAATAATGTCATGTTTGAGGATAGCTGACTGCTTGCGTATCTTGTTTGTTGGCCGGCAGTGGTATTCGTGTTTACACTCCGTCCACTTATCATGTACATCACAATGTTGATTACAACACTGCCCGATGGGACCAGTATGCGATGGTTGGTCTAAAATCACAGATCTTGCTTGGGGTTCTTTTGAGAAGTGTCAAGTGCTATCTTAATGCGTTTTGCCTGCATATTGAACTCATAAACCATACAAAATTCAATTGGAGCCGGAATTGAAGGCAAATGGTCAGTAGGAATACTAGTTACTACACAATTTCATTGAAGGCTTGATTGTATAAAAAAAACAATTTTCTCTCTGAAGTTTTCATATTTTTCTTGCGAGTGTAGAATACTGGAAGGTCCAAAACCTTGAGCAGATGTGCCTTATTGGTATTGATCAATCGAATGCATGGTTACGATATCTGTGCTATGTTTGAAACAATCGAAATATGAGAAAAATAACAATAAATCGTTGAACAATTTCGATTGCATGTTTATGCCAAACGAGGATATAGTATGTACATACATATGTATGTCAGATATCATATACCATTCACAACTGAAGACTCTCGAGTGCATATGTCAATCAGCAAAAAAAAATTTTCTTACTTAACATGTTCGTGCAATTTGCAATTTGAAAAAGAATCTCATACTACAGTAACCCTGTATACATGCATATGTATGTAGTTGTGTAAAACGTTAAATAAATATGGCCAAACAACATCAGGGAAAATATGTTTTCAATAGTAAAACGATTTATGCTGATACCAATCTATGTATGTATGTATGTTTCCGCTTATGTTTCTTCATTCATTCCTGGTCAGAAGATTTTCATCAGGCTTTAACAGGGATTTGAATTGATTGTGTACAAAGATGTTTTCTTCTAATCTTAGGAAAATAAAAAGAAATTGTGCAAAATGATACGGAAATCCTTTAAATCGATACAAAAGAGAGAATGGGGGAGAATATTTTCTTTATTTGAATATGAAATAAAAATTGAAGAAAAATAATGTCAACGATTATTGGAATGTAGAATAGAAGGAAATAATTTTTTCTGCTTTATACTATGTTCAGATATGCACTTTTATTGAGTCAATATTCAGTTTATTGAGTACAATATTTTAAGTGTTCATACGCAGTTCAGCTGCTTATTCAATATTCATTTGACAGCTGGTAAAAAAATAGCTGGTGTTTTTTTTGTCGTTGAGTTGTCAAATATCAACAGAAAGTGTTCGGATAATTGTAATATGCGCACTGAACATACTTATGACAGTGCTGCATTTTTACTCAATATTATAACAATTTGCGTATTTATTGCGCAATAATTAATTGACATTTTGTATGAAATATTGAGCTCAATATTGGCGTTTATTGCGATTTACGCAATAAAGGTGCATATCGGAACACAGCTTTAGGAAGCCTTTTAATTTCATAGAGCGCATAATTAATTTCTATTTACTACACCTTATTTAAGAATTTTCTGCCTTAGGAAGCCCTTTAATTTCTAAGAATAAATAATAGTTTTCTTTTTACTACAGCTTATTTAAGAAATTAATTTAATTGCAACCCCATCAGGCGTGCTGGAATGTAAGTTCAATAAAAACTTTTTTAATTTCTTATTTTTTTGTTTTTTTGTTCACAATTCTTTAATTTAGAAATTTTTACACGGATTAACCAAGGAACATAGAAAATCAAAAAAAAAAAAAAGTGGAAGAGACGCGAAAAAAGGAGAGAATAATCACAAATACCAACCATTAGTATGGTATCCATAGATGTAATACCAATTAAAATTTAAATGCTGAATTAAACAAATACAAATAGAAAATGGGGAAAATGGAGGAAAAATAAAAGAAAATTTTTTAATACAACAACAACTAAATCAACAGGATTTTAAGCATACTGCAGAGGAGGAGGTATGCCATGGGTATGGCTATGGGAATGGCAAAAAAGTTGATTTGTTTGATTTGATAAACTCCTAGTGAAATAACAAATTCAAATCAAATGTAAAACTAATTTATTTAATATAATTAAACAGTAATTAATAGATGTAAACATTACACAAAAACTAATGATGTTTGTAAAAACAAAATTTTTCTAATTGAAATTCATTTCAAAGGATAAGAGATCATCATCTCATCTACGCTGTAAAGTAATACTGAAAAGGGAAAAAAAGAAATAATTTTTTTTAATGAAAGTTGTTGTTATAAAATTAATTAAAGCATCATGACAAATACAAAAATATCAATCATTTAAATTGTAAAAAAAAGAAAGAAATTCAAACAAATTTTAATAACAACTTATTAATGAGCTCGCATGGCATGGGTGGTAGCAGCACTAGCTGTCAATACAATTTCTATCAATATTTTATTTTATAATTTTTTTTTTATTGAAGTATCTATGTAATTATTGCTTTGCATTCAAATTAATGAAGTGCATTTTCTACAAGTTGTATATATTTAAGCAAAAAAAAATTGTTTTTTTCTCTTCCTTTCCTTGCTTTCATTGCTTATGACATTTGTCATGCCATTATAATTGCACTTCAACTGTGTGCAAAGTGTTGAAGACAAATGAAATGAAATGAAATGAAATCATTAAAATTTATTTTCTTTATCTGTTATGAGTAGATTTTTACCACACACTATGAAGTATTTGTAAATTATCACCATCAAGTAATAAAAAATATTTTATAAGTTAGCAGCAGTAAGGAAATGAAAGTGGATCAGCAACGACTTTATGATACCTTTCATTATAAAGTTTTGTAGTCTTTCAGTTTACTTTAATGATAAAACTTCATCTTAAATTATGTTGGCTATACTGTTACGTTTTTACTTTTTAAAGCATTTAAAGCGTTCGTAGATTGCAAATAAAATAAATCCTTTATTATGAGCACAATTCTGTGTGCCACTGTTCACAACTTGATGTAAACAACAACAATTGCATTGTTTGTTATTACTCTGTTTACACCCTTTGCATAAACAATAGCAATTACTAGACAATTGTCCGATATCTCTTTGTAACTGAGATCTTCACACCACGATTACTCTCTTTAAACACCGCATCTTCACACAAGACTGACTGAACTTTTACAAACTCACTCGTCTGCTTTTATATGGCAGGGTAAACAGTCTGATGAATGTTCTTGAAGGCGAATGTACGTGGCTTCGCCTTCTCGCGATCTCTACAAATGCAAACATCATTGTTTCATTATTGTTGTTTGTATATATTGTTTATATTTATTCTTGTAGTTTTTGTTGTTTTATTTTTGTTTACTTGTTTACCACTTTTTATGCATGTGTTTGTTGTTGTACAATGGGTCAATTCGACCTCCGGGTACTGTGCTTGTCCTAATTGACAAATACACGTCCTCTAACCTAATCTAACCTTGTTGTTGTATTACAAAGTACGATCACTTGTAAACAAGTTCATTGTTTTGTTTTTGTAGCTTTTTTTATAATTTTAATGTCAGACGATGTAAAAGCTAAACACCATTATCAACATTTTTCCTTTTCGTAACAATATTATTGTATATATGTTCATGTAGACTCTATAGTATAATAAGGCTTTTGACAAGCCTCAAGTGAAAGTCTTGTTATATTGACCCAACACTTTCACTTTACTTCCGATTTTATTTATGGCAGCTTTTTCTCAATGACTTCTAACATAAGTAAATAGGTATAGAAATGCTTGAGTGCAGCAATTATAAGTTCTATTCCCCACAAAATCTTTCTCGATTCTGTTGTCCAACGTCTGTGTTTTCGATGTTGAAATTTTGAAGGTATTTCTGGTCAACCCATTACTAAAAAAGTTATCGAATCTATACAAAAAATTAATGGTGTTTTCTTTTCTACAAAGAAAATGTCACCCTCTTACAAGGTGCATTAAAAAAATTGCTGACCAACCCTGTTAAAATGTAATTTTTATTTGAGATGAACATAACACAAATATGAAAAAAGGGTATGCCCCGTGAACTTAAAAATATGTTGTACTTTTTGATTTGTTTTCAATAAAATATGTAAACATGAAAAAGGTGTTGCCAGATCGCTAATTTTTCGATTTCATATTTTTAGGGTTTTTTTTTATAACCAAATAAAATTTTTTTAACACAGTTCTAAAACTGAATGCAATTTTTTATATTACTGACCTGTAGCTTTAATAATGTAATGTTCCCTTAAGGTTACCCCACAAAACAATGAAAAAATTAACTTCAGAATTGGATAACGATACTAGGAGACTTTTTTTAAATTTCATCTGGTAGCCCTATAAATAAACAAAAGTCATTTGCTTTACAGGGCATTAGCAGCACTCTCGATTTATACAGGGCGTAAAATGCAATGCCCTCCACCATTTTCAAGTGCAATTTATTTAGAATAAAACATACCACCCTTTTAGAGGGAGAAACATTTTTAAGAAACAAACACAAAATTGCATTTTTTACAATAAAGTGCAAATTTTTTGGTAGAAAAGAAAACACCATAAGAAAGACCGGCATAGCATTATCGTGAATGTTGTAAGAGGATTAAGCATTCAGCATTAAAGTGTTATCGACCATTATGCTCGATGTACGGGTGCCACATAAATTAAAAGCGAAAAATTGAACCAAATTTCAATTTCAGATTGACTGATGAAATGGAAAGAATTCGAATCGTTACTGAAGCTAATGATTATGATCACTTAAAAAGTGAATCCCATCTGATTATAATTGGTCAGGGTCAGGTATGAAGAACCATGAAGTTATGCAGACGGTGCTAAAGTCAGGATTGACTTTAAAAACATTAAGGGGATTGGAGGTTTGATTGCAAGAGAATTGTTCATTAAGAGTTTCTACAAAATGGTCGAACGACTGACTCTGATCTTTAATGTCAGTAACTCAAGATACAACCTAGCTTCCTTCACCACTTATGTTGTGTGTGTTAAACTTATACATGATTGGCGGTATCTATAGTTTAATGTCGACTCCGATCGACAGATTTGTAGGATATGTGATCTGAGCAGCACAATGTAAATATGAATTCCATATAGGCCTGTCTGCAGTAAATGTATTAGTTTTTCTCTTATGAAACCTAATCATTGATGGAATAAAAAGTTAACAATCGGAATGGCTTAAATTTGGTTTAATCAAGTTCGTTTCATGTTGTATAAAGTGGAGTAAAGGATTATGTTCTGACTAACAGAAACTGTTTTTGAAATAATTACATAGCAAAGCAAATAGTAAACCTGGCATAATGTTTCTATTATGTTTGCATATTTAACTAAAAAGGTATTCCTTTAATGCTCTTTCAAATTCTTAATTAAATTTCCAAAAATATACGCCAACTCAGCAAAAATATTACTGTTTTCCCCCATTAAAACCTGGGGAAAAAAAGGACGAATTTTCATTTAAAAATGCATGAATTTATGTTTTTTAATTTTCTTCGACTATTTTTTGTTTTCTTTTCAGGCACGTTTATTATTTTTATATCCTGGGCTAAAAACACACAACAGCTGCACTTGCAGCAATTTTTATTTCAGATATCATTCAAAATGATACACACAAAAAAAACAAAAAAAAAAAATAGGAAACAAATAGAAAAAAAAGAGGAGATAGAAATGGAATTGGTTTTAAATAAAAATAAATTATTATGGCCAGCAGTAGAATAATCGGAGAAGTAGTAGAGTAGAGAATCACAAAAAAAAACTATACGGGATTTAGTTGTATGGCCATAAATGTTTATGGTAAATACCAACAACAAAAAAACCTAAAAAAAATTGACAGAAAAAAATTCAAACAAAAACCATTTTATTGATAGCTATGTGCAGCATACATAGACAAAAAATATGTATTTAATATCATAAAAATCTCTCTCTCCCACTCTCTATAAATTTTTTTATTGTCATTGCCGTTGCACTTACCAATACACGCCTGTAGAGTAAGCGTACTTCCTCTAATGGCGGATAACTATCTATTTTCCATGTAAGATTATAACTATCCGATGAACGACCCCATTTGGGTGAATAGAATTCAGCAGGTCCAGGGCGACCAGATAATTCCATATATTTGCGTGAGCGTCCCAAAGTGTTATCGGCAACACAGCTGTAATGATAGCAAAAACAAAACAAAAACATGAGATTTTAAATACGATTTTATTTTTATTTATTTGTTACAGGAATTTTATTTTTTGGTACGGGTTATTATATGTATGTAACAGAGGGGAATAGAAAAAGTACTTTTTTTCTAGAAATTGGTACGAATTTATATTGCTTAATAACTGAAAAATACAAAGGTAGTGATTTAAGAGTATGTCTATAGAGTGACTATAGACCAACCAACTGTGCAGGGAAGTAGCAGGTTTATAACGTAATATCAAGAGAAGAGATACAGATGTGGTTAAGTCTCTCCATTACCTATCCATGTACGCACTTCTGGGTATAAGCCTACAGGGATATAAGCCTTCTCCCTATCGAGAACGTCAACGTACAAAATTGTGCTGCGTGAGGCCTGGAGAACCAAAAAGTTATTATTAAAATCTACTGCATTCGGAAAAAGTGCCTGTTTGCTGCATCTTATACTCTGAAAGTGCTTATGGTCGGGAGGTGCTCTTAGATCATAGTTAACATTAGATTGGATTGCAGTGGTAGCTTTGATACCAAAGCTCTGTTGAACACGTATAGCAGCCCTTCGTGATGTCGCAGTCCCTATACTGACCGCATTCCACCAAACTAATCAAAGAAGTTGGTAAATTTTTCAGAAATCAATGCAGAGCGCCTTTTCCATCGCCACGATAATCGACTTTTGTTTTTTGCATAAATAATTGAAGATTATGATCCGTTGGCAATTGACTCTAATTTTAATTGTAAATTCTCTCAAGCGGTGAGGCCTATTTCTGGATGAATATGTATGTAAGCAAACAATATTGTCAAATTTAAAACAATACCACACATGACGTCTAAGAGCGTGCAATGTATACCAATACTGCTGGCCAGAGTATCACTGTCAAAGGCAAGCGCTTTGGGTTGATGGTTACCAACTTCTTTTGATTTGAATTGGATAACCTTAATACCAACGATATGTGCTACATTGGACATTCTGCATGGGCAATTTAAAGACAAGATCTTCTCACGTAGAATAATGTAAACTGACCCTGTTAGACTTTTTCTTATGAGGTTTACAAGTCACAAGAGTATGCGAATAAGATAAAAATCACAATGGTCCTCAAAGCCAGCAAAACCTATGTCTTCAGTCAAATTCAGCCTAATTTATGCGCCACAGACATGAAAAATGGGTCACTTGGGATGCGTTCCATCCAGAGAATCTATTTTCGACACTTGAACGCTGATATATTTCCCAAGTAATGGTGTCAACGCTCTTCCAAGCCAGAAATCAGCAAAGAGTATTCAAAAAGATGAGTAGATTCGAATCATACTCATAATTTCTGATCCTTATACGCATTCATAGTTATTTTAATATCATACTCATACTACTCATATTCATAGTTTGAAGTACTCATTGTTCTCATACTTAACAATACGCATGATGTTATTGATTTCGACTCTCCATAGCACAACATTTACCAGAATCTCATAAGAAGTATGATTAACATACGAACACTATAATACTCACTAGAAGGTTGTGTGTTCTTTCTTTTTTTTTGTAAATGCAACAACAAGTAAGACTATAAATTTTGATGAATGATTCCGAGTCACTCGAATCATTTATGAGTATTTGTAAGTATTTTTCTAAATTTATGAATCTGAATGAGTAGGCTTATGAATCAAACATATTTCGAATGTTATGAGTTTGATGTCAACGTTGTACTCATTGCAACCTGTACTTATAAATCAATGTTGTAGTGAGTACGAATGAATCAGAGTAGTTGAATTTCAATACTGTTGAATCACTCATACTCAAAACTTCATAAGTACTCATGAGTAGCGAAAAAACGATTCATTGCTGATCTCTGTTCGAAACCAATAACATTTCAGAGGCACTTTGTTATGTTTAAGTTTAAAGACAGTCGCCGTAGTCTAGCAAGTAGTGTATTATCTATATAAATCTAATTAGACGTGAGACCATGGTTCAGTCACGGTGAACGAAAAGAGAAAATATTTCTTTCAGTGACTTTTTCTCCACGAGTAAATAAAATTGCCACGACGAGTTTCTTAAAAATCTGCCGTGATCGTAAATAAAGGGTTGTAGTGGCCAATAAAGTAACTATTGTACTGGGCCTAGTTTCTTTGTCTTCTCTTCTTGCTTGTGAATTTTATTTTCTTTCCTTGATTTTAATAATTTCAAATGTTTGTTTATTTTCTTGTTTTTATTTTTAATAATTTTTAATTTTATAAAACAATATCAAATATTTTTATATGTATTAAACTATTCAGTTCATTAAAGCTGCATAGCATCGATTACTGTTTTAAGTAATTAAATTTTCTTATCGTTAAAATTTAAATAAACAAAGACTTTTCAAATAAATTCAATTGAATAGTATTAAAAAACTAATGAATTTTATTTCTTATATTAAAAGTTAAAAAATGTTGTATGTGTGCAGACTACTTCAGTACATTTGATCATTAAGTAAAATATTGTTATCGGAATTAAAGTTCCATCTCTAATTTCTATCGTTTTAATTGATATTTTGTTAGTTAAAATCACATTCTCTCTCTTTCACTCTCTGTCTCTCTGTCTTTCTCTGTTTTTTATGTGAAGTCCTCCAGAGCTTTACAAAAAAAAAATAAGAAAAATAAATCGTGTTGGTGTTATTACTAGAAAATAGGTTTTTCTATGAATAAATACGCTCTAGACTCTATAGTGTGTAATGTAAATGTGGGCGTATGTGTGTGTGTGTGTTTGTCAATGTATAGTATGAGTATTGCTTTACGTTTATTTGTTTTTCTGAATGTGTGCGTGTGTGAGTATTATTTTCCATTTGTTTTTATTACACTCATATGTAATAAACTTTATTGGTTAAAATTGTGTTGTGTTGTGTAGTGTTTTTTTAGTTATTATACGTCTGTGTTGTTGTTGTTGTTGGATTTTTTCTATCCTTACACTCTTCTGCCATTAACATTCGTTAGTACAATGCATGTGCTATGTTTGTTTGTATTTGTACGTATATTTATTGCATTTATTGGCATACAAATACGCTCTCTCTTACATATACAAACATAACATAAAGGTTTATAGTGTATGCCTTTCTCTTGTTCTTTCGTTTGTTGTTGTTGTTGATTTTATTTAACTGTATTATTGTTTATTTGTTTTTGTTGTTGTTGTTGTTTTTATTTTGCTACTCTAAAGGGTAATTTTTATATTTGTTTTTATAGTTGTATGTGAGAGCAGTTTTTTCTCTCTCTCTCTCTTTCTCTCTTTCATTTTTTCTTTGTGTAGGTGTTTTGCACAGTAATTTTGAACGGAAAAGTAGTGGAAAACTTTAACAAATTTATGGTTTTAAATGCAAATAAATTACGTAGAAACCAAGTGGACAGAGGAAGCTATACACTGAGGCCATATAATGTTGCCCTGGTCTCCAAGCCTCAGAACCATGCGGACTGCCAATATCCATGACAGTTAATATTTTCAAATTATTTGTGTTGCAGACATCATGGCGCCGTTTTCCTTCTTCGGTTTTATATTGAACATGTGCCCACATGTGTCTACAGCTACTGCAGAACTAACTCATTTGTCACGTGCTCAAGATCAAAACGCGTTACGTGAGTGTCCATACATACATAGATAACCCCCACGATTTAAGAAATACTCGAACAAAAATGTTCCACAAATCCAACACAAAAGTTAAATCGAATTTTATTTGCGAATCGAATCCCACTTGCACCACAAGTGTCGTATGCCACGTGGCACGTAATATTGAGAACCCAATTTGTTGAGCAATTAATCTGACGTTATGATCCAAATATACTATCTGTTGAGTGGATAAGCCAGTGCTGAAAGACAATATTACAGCTGCAGTTGATGGAAAGGGTTTGTCAAAATTAGAGTTTATGAATGGATCAGCAGAAGTAGGTCCATGTCCATTTACTATTTACGGTAGTCCAGTAAAAATATTAACCACTAATCTAGTGAGAAAGCATGCTAATCTGCAATTGTGGGTTCGTTTTCCACCAGAGACTCTGGACTGGACTTGGTCATTACAACACTTAAGTCAGGATTACAACATAGCTTCGCACATGTTAATTTAATCCAAACTTGCTGGACCTACGGTTTAGAGTCGACTCTGAAGGATAGATTTTTGATAAACTTTTCATGGCAAATTTATTTCACTCTAAGAATTCTTGTCAGAAAACTCAGACAGAAATACATACATACATAATTGGTCATTACAACCCTTCAATCAGGATTACGACCTAGCTTCTCACATCACTTATGTTGTGTGTGTTAATTTTATACATGAGTGGCGGGTGACCTAAAGTTTAAAGTCGACTCCGAACAACAGATTTTTTGAGAAATTTTTCATGGCAATTTAATTCACTCTGAGAGTTTTTTCATATTTCGTTTTGATGTCTGATCTGGGGGTTTGAACTCGGGCTTAACGTCTAATAGGCCGACACTCTACCTTCTAGACTACGGCGACTTCTACTGAGTACCCATAACTCAGCAGATATTTCAATGGCCTTGCATCCAGCTTTGGTCAGATTTGCTGAAAAAATCTTTCTTTTTATGCTAAGTTTTGTTCGAAATGTCTGACCTAGTATTTGAAGCCTGGGCTCGCGCATAATAAGCTGATGCACTACCTACTACGGCGACTTCTACTGTGTGCCTAGTGCCCATACAACAGATATTTCGCTTTGGCCAAATTTGCTGAGTGCTTATACAATGCCACCTTTCCGGTTTTCATATAATCTACAATTTCAATGTCAATTATTAGCGCGAAAGTCTTTAAAGAGGTTTCTAAAGTAGAGAATCCAGTAGAGAATAATACATTGTTTGTGCCACACCTTAATGATCTTGATGGTCAGCTTGATCAGCATACCCAAATTGCAATAAAATAATGCCACATATTTTTTCTACATACAGTGATCGTCAAAAGAAACTGTACATTAAGCATAAAATTCTAACAATCATCAAACTCAACTTTTACTACTTAAGGAGAGTGCCCGAAAAAATTTGTACAATATTTCGAAATATTTTTTTGGATTTTTTTTTTTAAATTTGTTTTCCTTTTTTGTTTCAATTAAAGAAAAATAACGGTAATTTATTAATTTATATTTATTTTAATGTATTTTTTACACATTCTTCGTATGACAGAGAATATGTTTGTATATGTGTTTTTTCATATTTATTTTATAAATAATAAAATGTTACCAAATTAAAGGATTTTTATAGAGAGATAGAGATGAAGAGAGATAAACAAAAAAAAAATAAACTGTTAGAGATTACAAGAGATGTGTATTACAGATAAAGTGTGATAAATTATTTTCCATTTATTTATACAAAAAAAACACTTTGTATGTTTGTTTAAAAAGTCTCTTATTTTTTATTTGGATTGTTTGTTTTTATTTCGATTATTTTTATAAAAATAAACTATTTTACATAAATAACTGTAAAAATATGTTTCTGTCTGTATGAGTACTCATATACATAGATTGTGTATGGATGGCATTATGAAACCTTTGTTTACATATTCAAATACTATTTGATTAGAATACATAGTATAAACCATCATAAAAATTTTAAAAGCATTCTATTTTATTTACTTTAAACAAAATATTATTTATTGTAAATAAATGACAAAATTTTAAAGGGAAAAAAATGGAATTAAAAATTCTATTTCAATAGCTTTTTAAGTATTTACAATACTTGTGTCTGTTGATTTAACCACAATACCTTTTTATATGGCCAGACTGATTGTACCACAATTTCGTGAATAATTAAAATTCTTTTTGACAAACAAACAGAAACAAATGAACATAGAAATAAATAGAAATTGTCTCAGTATATGGTGTTGTAATAATAATTAGATTTTGTATAAGAGTTCAATAACCAGACATATACGGCTTCCTCTCCCTTATTTCTCCCTGTACCATGTCAGAAAAAAAAAATCGAGAAAAACTTTGACGATCTGTCAAGACAAAAAGTAAACTTTTTTTTTTTTGCTTAATTTGTTTAGCTGAAGTTTTTTCTTTTTCATATACAATCTAATAAATAAATCAACGAAAACCTGCCAAATCAACAACAGACAGCCAGAATAATACATGCATACTCGTATACAGTGAAAAACAAAAACTTTACACTCATACTCGCACACACATTCTTACTTAATTTCCTTTTAATTTCAAACTTAACTGATGGACAAGTCAAAACATGTCAATATTGATAAACAAACAAACTAACATGTTGCCAACATATACTACCATATACCCCCATACATACATACAAACATACTCTAACATCATATACATGGTTATAAAGTGAATAGGAAGATAAAATAAAGAGAAAGAGATAAAAAGGAAAAATTCCCGAAAAAAAAACGGAAAGAAAAACTCATTCATTTATACAGCCAGCCATATTAGTATAGATTAGGATGAAAATTCTGCTCTACTAATCCTCTCTTAAAACATTAAAACAACAGCAGCATCAACAATACTAAAAATAATAACGGAAATACAACAGCCAGTGTTGCCACTGTTTCTGAAATTTTGTAACCAATATATTTCATTATTATTGTCGTAGAGAGCTAATAAAGTGCTACAACCAATAATTTCAATGATTTTTTCGGTAATGTCTTCCTCAGCACTGTAGTCCAAATTAATCTATAGAGTCTTTGTAGTATAGGTCATATTGACCTCCTGGTACTGTACTTGTCTCAGTTGACAAGTACACGTCCTCTTATCCATTGAGTCTCCCATGTCACTTATAATACCTCTTTATCTAGTTTCTCTTAACAGACTTAGCTGTTGCAGATAAAAGGCTTGCCATTTTGAAGTGCAATGATGCTACAACCAGAATGAGGAGATGATTAGATAATGCTGGCCTCGTACTAAATGCTTTGAAAACAGTATCGGTATGGATAAGTGTACACAAATGAAGGCAACAAATGAAATTCCGTCTAGGTGGCAATATGATAATTTCACAGGAAGCAGATACTACATGATTAAAGCGAGACTAAGCGTTAAACAGTACCTGTCATTAATTGGTGTTAAGCCTGGAAAAATAACTCGTAAATTTGGGAGTTTAATGTTCAATATTGTTGGTGTTTTAGGTCAATAATGCGGCTTCTGTTAATGATTGCGGTTCGTCGCATTCTATGCGCTAGCAACATAGAAAATACACTGTATGTGGTAGATAATACAGGATCATATGAACCCGATATTAAAGATCTACAGAGCAGTGTTCGAAGTGACAATTACTATTATATACCGGAAAATATCAATAAAAGTCATCGTAAAGAAGCTAATCAGGCTTTATTGCACGCCAGGTGGAAGGAGACACAAGAACAAACATCAGAAAGTGTTTACAATGTTTTAGTGATTTGATAGGAATGACGGAAGACATTCCGCAATGGTAGATGATCACACGCTTCTATAGCTTTCCTCAAAATATGCATTGTAAGTCTGCATGGCGAACTCAATTATTTCTTCATACAGATTCTGTATACAGACTGCCTTAAGCTAATAAATGTTCTTAAGGCTTAAGCTAATAAATGTTCAGATTAGCTCGAAACAAACATCGATTCATAGCAGAATGTCATACTTTAGAGAAGGTTTGTTACAGATGCCAAACTTTTAAAAATCGAATAATCAAGATGTGTCATTTTAATTGAAAGTTGAACACTGATCAACAATTTGCCAGGCAAGACGAACGCAAATTCAGCGCAATCAAGAGAGAATACATGACGCTTCAGCAACAAGACACTAACATGAGTGTGTGGAGATACAGGAACACTTGAACTGTCAATAACTTTGCGTTTCTGCATAGCTCTCATAATCGGTTGTTCCGGGTGGATCCCATTCACGCTGCTCAGCTTCTAAGTATTGATGTCTTCTGACGACTCATGCTCTATGTCACAGAGTCCTTATATTGAATCTGAAACTATTTCAAAACTAGTGCGTTAAAGCTACTGTAATCAGTTAGAAGGTATTTACCGTTTTCAAGCTATTTCCGGATAGTCTGATGCAAGATCCTGGTATACTTCAACAAGTCACGCAATTATCCAATTCAACAGAACGTATTGAAACTTAAAAGGATCGTAACTGAATTAAATCAATCAAACGATACTAGTACAGAGTGCAGACTGGGTAACAGAATCATTAATTCCGATGTCGTACATTAGCATTTAATATTTATAAACATGAGCTTGAACTTGTTAAAACCCCATGCCACAGATATTAATAGGAATCATGCAGCTAAAAATTCACTTTTTTTGGGTATTCAAACATGGGCACTTTGAATTTTGCTTAGATCATAAACCCCATTTGATACTTACGACCACAGACGATTAGAAAGTCTGTACGCCATAGATTTGATTAGATTTCTTCAACACTTTGGGGAACAAGACAATCAAAATATGTTTCAATATGGCAACACTGGCTACAACATGAATGATAAGGGAGAAACATATTGACAGCAAAAAAAAAACCGAAAGAGTGGGTGAAGAAAAATAAAAAAAAAAATATTTCTTTCAGACATATGTTTACAGGGATGGGAATATTGCTAGAATCATACTAATTTCATACTCAGTATCATAGCATACTTAAAAATTTTAAACACGTTAAGTTTTTGTAAGAAAACTTATAAACATGCTGGACTAAAGGATTTCTTTTAATTAAAAAAAGAGAACAAATTACAGTTTCCATCTCTGATATCCATAATAATTGTATTCTTGTTTCCTTTTCATTACTATTAGTTATGCTCTTTGTAGGGCGTATGATAAATAATGGAATACACTTGAAGGAATTACATTGCAGCAGTAAAAATGAAAGATTTTCCATCATAATTAGAGTGCATTACAGTGATTGACTAAATATTTCTACATAAGTTCCAGCAGTGACTTTCCTTTTAAGGCTTTAATAGGGTAAAGGACAACCGCTCAGTATATGCCCTAGAATATATTTTTAATGCAACTCAATGCAGCTATTAAGAAAAATGCCTCTGTGCATCAAGATGATATCGCCTTTCAAATGTTGCAGAGAAGCCTGATGTAAGACACGTTTGAAAGATTTAGATGCGTCCATGCAAAATTAGTCATGATCAAAAAATGAGTGACATTCTACCTTCAGTCTATCCTGAGTACCTAGATACTGTGAGAGTCAAAAGAAACTTTACATAAAAAAATTTTACATTAATAAATAATACAGTTATTTTATTTTAAAATGGTCAGGGCTCTCCAATCGACTTTTAAAGTAGCCAAGAAAATGCATAGACTATATATGGACTCGCACGGGAATACTAGGTGTTTAGATTGCTAAACAGATTATAACCGGATTCAGTCAATCATAGAATACTCCTTTTATTCTGTGAAAATTTTGTAAAATTACAAAAAAATTGCACCTTTCATGGAGCGTACCTGCTGTAAGAGCAGTTGAAAAGTGTTCAAAAACACGGGTTTGTTCCTATTTATTATGAATTTAAAAAAATATAACGGGATTTATACCAGAGATCAGAAATCTATATTCAAAAAGATGAGTAGATTTGAATCATATTCATAATTTCTGATACTTATACGTACTCATACTACTCATATTCAAAGTTTGAAGTACTCATCGTGTTCATACTTAACTTAACGCATAATGTTGTTGATTTCGACTCTCCTTTACTCAACATTTATAAGAATCACAAAATAAGTATGATTCACGTACGAACA
Organism: Sarcophaga rosellei; assembly: GCA_930367235.1. NCBI lineage: Eukaryota > Metazoa > Arthropoda > Insecta > Diptera > Sarcophagidae > Sarcophaga > Sarcophaga rosellei. The sequence goes on from OV884017.1 coordinate 15,177,768, forward strand.
TAAAATACTCACCAGAAGATTGTGCGTTTGCTTTGCTTGCTGTCTTTGTCTTTTCATACTTATTTTAATATCATACTCATACTACTCATATTCAAAGGTTGAAGTGCTCATCGTACTCATATTTAACAATAAATGATTTGCTTGCTGTCTTGGTCTTTTTTTTTTATTCTTTTTTTTTTTTTTTTGTAAATGCAACAACAACTAAGACTGTAAATTGTGATGAATGATTCCGAGTCACTCGAATCATTTATGAGTATTTATAAGTATTTTTCTAAAGTTATGAATCTGAATGAATAGGCGTATGAAGCAAACATATATTCATATGTTATGAGTTTGATCTCGACGTTGTATTCATACTCATTGTAACCTGTTCTTATAAATAAATGTTGTAGTGAGAACAAATGAATCAGAGTAGTTGAATTTCAATAATGTTGACTCACTCATACTCAAAATTTCATTAGTACTTATCAGTAGCGAAAAAACGATTCATTGCTAATCTCTAGTTCAAATCCCAGATCAAACATATCCTGCAAAACGAATTCTGAAAAAATATTTCTTCATCGACATCTGTCCCAAATTTCTGGCAAAAGCACTGAGAATAAATACAAATGCCATGAGTACTTATGAGCGATTCATTGCTGATCTCTTATTCATACATATGTATGTCCACTGTCGGATATAAATTATGTACCCAATGATACTGAGTTAAACTGTTGATTTAAATTCCTTAAGAATATATGGAAAAAATTGTGTTTTTTTCAATAAATTTCATTGAAAACTGTATCATTTCAATTACACTGTAAATCCTGTATATACTAGATAACCTACATATCCGTTTAATCCTTGCCTGTACGTACATATGTATGTATGCATTTTGTAGCAATTAAATACTTATTTTTCTTTCAGTGCAATTTCCGGTTTACGTACAGATAGCATTTGGCTACTTCCGTAGTTTTAATATGTTTTCGACAGATTGACAGTGATGTTACAAATAACATGGCTTCTAGTCCATGAAGGAAAATAAAAATGAAATAAAAAAAAACTTTGGAACAAATAAAACTTTATTTTCACATGAATTTCAAACAAATAATATAAAAAAATAAAAATAAAAAAAACATTTTTTTTCCTTTACATCCTGCTGTAACTTTCCCAAGGCTAGGAGGGAGAATTAATGGTACAATAACCCCAAAAAAACGTGGAAGGAAGAAAACTCATATCATGGCAGATAATTGAGCAAAAAGCCTTTTCTTTTGCTTTGACAAACAACTGCTGGATATTAGCCTCACATATGAACCACATATCCAAAGCAGATTTTGTTGTCTCTTGCTGCCCTAAATCTGCGGGGAAAGGAATATTGAATCGAAGGAAAGAAAATAGCGTGGCATAGGAATAGTAGAAAAGTAGACAAGTGTCTTAACTTTAAGATTGGAAGCCGCCTTAAGATGAAAGCATGTTGAGAAGTCCATTAATTTTGTCCTGGTTTTTCCTTGAAACAGATTGACAAAATAGCAGCAAATCAAATGAGTTTTTTCTCTGTTTTTTGTCTCTGGCATATGTTTTAAGAATGAAAAATATCACAAGTTGGCTTAGGTAGTTACTTTTTCGTTCAGGTATTTTTCCAATATTAACAAAACCAACCAAAGGATAAGTATGAGAAAAGGATTTAAAAAAAAAAAAAAATTCCGCAAAAACTCACCTGTAGTTACCAAAATCTTCTTGTTGTATATGCCTGATGCTTAAGGTATGACGATTGCCTCTTGATGACATTATACGTCTATCGGTTGTTTGTATTAAAAATGAATTTTGATACCAGGATACCTGCAATAGAAAAAGAAAAAGGGAAATAAGAAACGAACGAAATAAGTAAGACTAAAAGATTTGTATGCATTAGATTATGAATTAAATATAAGCCTTGTAAGATAAATTCGTTTTCTTCTTCTCTTTTTTTTCTTTCTAATTTTGTTCGCTGAATCAACAAGAAAGCCTGGAAAGTCAAAAAAAGGGCTCATGAAGTATTTTCTAAGGAAAGTGGAAAAATTTATGAAATATTTTCATGGATTAAGTGGGAGATTTAATAAAACCATCATACGAACAAAAGCTCTTTCTACTGATTTGTCAATGACTATATGGCAATACTTAGCGGGGTTCCAAACCCCACAAGATTTCTGGTAAACATTTATTGCCAAAAAATCTTACACTCTCGTAATGCTGAAAATCCCTGCAGTTTCATAGATGACTTCAGTTTAGGAAACCGCAAACAAGTTTACATACAGGCACTCATAATTGGTGATTACAACCCTTCAGTCAGGATTAAAACCTATCTCCTCACACCACTCATGTTAGGTTAGGTTAGAGGACGTGTACTGTCAACTGTGACAAGAACAGTACCCGGAGGTCGAATTGACCCATTGTACAATGTCCTAGCTTTTCACACCACTCGTGTTGTGTGCGTTAATTTTATACATGAGTAGCAGGACCTACAGTTTTAAAGTCGACTCCGAAAGACAGATTTTTGAGAAGCTTTTCATGGAAATTTTTACTCCCGGAGTTTTTGCCAGAAATCTGCTGAGAGGAAGTCGCCGAAGAAATATTTTCATATTTTCATTTTGATGTCTGACCTGGGATTTGAACTTGGGCCTTTCGTCTAATAAGCTAACACACTACTTATTAGACTACGGCGACTTTACCACTCATGTTGTGCGTGTCAATTTTATATATGAGTGGTGGGACCTACGTTTTTGAATTCGACTTCGAACTACAGTCTGAATACAGCACTCGGAGAAGTGAGTGAGTTTACAGCTAAATAACCTAGACAATCGTTGCCTGTTTCAACATTTCGATCAAGCTTGGAATATTACTTGCTGCTTAATTGATTTTCACAACCCTTTAGTCAGGATTACAACCCAGTTTCTAACACCACTCATGTAGTGTATATTAACTTTATTGATGAGTGGCTGAACCTAGAGTTTAAAGACGACTTCGAACGACAGATTTTCAAGAAACTTTTCATGGCAATTTTATGTCACCATTAGAGTTTTTATTGCTGAAAGGAAGTCACTGAATGAAATATTTTTTTTTCTTGAAAATAGAATTGCATTGTATAGAAAACTTGTTGAGTACAATGGGACACTGTCAAAATATGCTCCACTAAGCATATAATATGCCTTAGATACACTTCTTTTAAGATTTAAGATGTATATGTAATACGGTTTTCTGATACGCAACTTTATTGCTTAAATCGCAATAAATGCCTTTATTGAGCTCAATACATACATACATAATTGGCCATTACAACCCTTCAGTCTGGATTACGGCCTAGCTTCTCACACCACTCATGTCGCGTGCGTTAATTTTATAAATGAGTGGCGGGACCTACAGTTTAACGTCGTCTCCGAACGACAGATTTTTGAGAAACTTTTTCATGGCAGATTTATTTACTCTCAGAGTTTTTGCCAGAAATCTGCTGAGAGGAAGTCGACGAAGAAATATATTTTTTTCATATTTCGTTTTGATGTCTGACCTGGCATACGAACCCAGGCTTTACGTCTAATAAGCCAACACACTACCTACTAGACTACGGCAATATTTCATATAAAGTTTCAATTAATTATTGCGCAATAAATACGCAAATTGTTAGAATATTGAGTAAAACTTAAAATACGGCACTGTCATAAGTGCGTTCAGTGAGCATATTATAGCTGTTGATATTTGACAACTCAAATATCAAAAAAAAAAAAAAACAAAACAAAATAAAAACAATGTTGTTGATACAACCAGCTGTTTTGGTGACCAGCTCTCATATGAATATTGAATAAGCAGCTGAACTGCGTATATTGTTATGTCTGAACACTTAAAATATTGTATACAATAAACCGAATATTGACTTAATAAAAGTATATATCCGAACATAGTATAAAGATAAACGTCACGTAAATGATTTCGACATTTTCGAAGCAAATAAATCTGATTCTTTATTAAGTATTTTGTTTAATGGCTAAATGAGCAAATATAAGTACGCATTAAAGTTTTTATTAAACAACTATTTAACGAAATATAAAATAATCTGATAAGCACGTACGTATGTATGTGTATAGAGGACATGTCCTACTTATTTAAAATCCCAATTTTTGTTTTTGTTGTTCTTTTGCAATAAATTTTTGTTTATGTTTTAATCTTTAATGCATAATTATCAGGCAATTATCAACATATCACATCTCAGGCAATTTACTAAATGAAACGAAACAATTGAAAGTGAAAGTAGAGCAATAGATAACAATGTTTGAAAATGTTTAGAGATGTTTTTATTGTTATTGTTTAAAATTGTTTAATTTATTGCCTTGATTTTTAAAATTAAGCAACAATAGAGATGCCTTCAGTAGAGATATGTATTTCATATGCCTTTAGAAATTTTAATGCATAACCTACTTAATTTTAAATTTTAAAAATAATTATTTAACACGTAATCTTTTTAACAAAATTTTATCTAAAAACTGTTCACTTGCAACCTACTTTCCTGCTGCACATATGAACATAATTTTTCTGCAACACTGACATATGGAAAAAGGATGAAAAAAAAGAACAGAAACTGAGTGTCATGGTTATCATTACCAATTAATTAAAATGTCATTAATGCATGTATCACAAGCAAAAAAAAAAAGTGCATGTATTTAAACAACAACAACAATATTTACAAATATTTTATGCAATAAAATATTCTGTTTTTAAATAAATTATTACCCATGAATGATATTTTTATTTGCCAAAGATAATGAACACAACCGAACCTAACCAAACAGAACAGAACTGAACAGAAGGTCCAAAAAAAATTATGATTATTTATGGCAGAAATCAGTAAATAAATAAAAAAATATATGTTTTTAAATAAACACACACATATATATATATACACAAATTGCAGATTTTGTGTATGTATACATATGGCAAATAATAATATATTTGTCTTGCAATAATAAATTAAACATAAATTACTTGACCTAATTTAAAACAAATAAAAAAAGAAGAAAAAACAATTGAAATTAAGAGAAGAAAAAATTATTATGAAATTCAACTTCACAACCGTCTGAGTGCCATAAAAGCGCTTTTGAAATGGCAAAAATACAAGACAAAGAAAAAAAGAACTTTTTTTTTATTAAATTTAATAAAATTCAGAGACAGTGTAATAAATATTAAATGATACATACACACAACTATTCCAACAATGTTTCATAGAAAAATATTGAACAGGCTGTGGGCCAACTTAACTTTTAATCTAACTTAACTTATTTGTCAGAATTAGACCCTAGCTTCTTACACCACATATGTCGTGTGTGCTAAATTTTTATCCATGACTGGCGTGACCTACAGTTTAAAGCCGATTCCGTCCGACAGTTTTTTGAAAAAATTGTTATGGCAATTTTTTTCATTCTCACAGATATTTCTAGAAAACTGCTGAGAGAAAGTCACAGAAGAAATATTTTTTTAGATTTCATTTTATTTGAGATTTAATAAGCCAACACTCTACCTACTAAACTACGACGACTTCAATTGTAATGACGTTGTATTGTTGGTCCCGTTACTCTTGAATAAAATTAACACTCGTAACATGGATGGTGTAAGAAGTTAGGTTGTAATCCTGACTAATGTCCAATTAAGAAAATAAGGACAATATTGCCGCTGTATCGGTCAGTCTCAACGAGTTAGGTCACCTGCAAGTTTTTAACCAAGGACTTAAGCATGTATCCATTCAAAATACGACTTCGTCGTTGCTCAGAGCATAAGAGCTCATTGCTTTTTCCCTTTGAGTTTTTCGACAATGCCATTCTGCCCTGCATTAGTGGTAATTGAACGAGATAGTCTTATCTTCAGCACGTGATCTCTGTTACAAATTCAGATTGTCGATTGTGAGGTTGAAGGGGTCGTTTCTAGAGGATGGTATGTTGGCTTTCCTAGACCAAAGCTCGAGTATTCAAATCTCTGATCTAATATCTAAAAAAAATAAAAAAATTCTTTGGGCTTCTGACAGAACCTCTGAGTATAAACTTAAAGCCAAGAAAAAGCTTTCGTGGATGAAAAATTAAACTAGGCGGTATATGTGCTATTGTTTAATATTTGAAGAGTACAAAGGTGGTGATTTAAACGTTGCTCTGCAGAGTGATTCATTGACTCTCTCTAATGTTTCCATATTCGAATGTCGCCGTAGTCTAGTAAGTAATGTGTTCCCTTATTAGAGGAAAAGTCCCGGTTCGAGCCCCAGTCCAGACATCAAAACGAAATATGAAATAAAAAATATTTATACGTTGACTTCCTCTTAGCAGATTTCTGGCAAAAACTCTGAGAGTTAATAAACCTGCCATGAAAAGTTAAACTGTAGGTCCCGTCGCTCAAGTATAGAATTAAGGCACACAACATGAGTGGTGTAAGAAGCTAGGCCGTAATCCTAACTGAAGTGTGGTAATGGCCAATTATGTATGTATATGTGCTTATGTACGCAGAGACCACATAACCAGGGCATGTATGTAACAGAGATAGAGTAGATTCGAATCATACTCATAATTTCTGATACTTATACCTATTCATACTGATTTTAATATCATACTCGTACTACTCATACTCAAACTTTGAAGTACTCATCGTACTCATACTTAACAATACGTCTGATGTTGTTGATTTCAACTCTCCTTTACTCAATATTTATAAGAATCACTAAATAAGTATGAGTTTCGTACGAACACTACAATACTCACTAGAAGGTTATGTATTTGCTTTGCTTGCTGTCTTTGTCGTTTTCTTTCTTCTTTTTTATAAATGGAACAACAACAACTAAGACTGTTAACTTTTATGAGTGATTCGAATCCCTCGAATCATTTATGAGTATTATAAGTATTTTTCTAAACATATGAATCTGAATGAGTAGGCAAATGAATCAAACATATTTCGAATGGTATGAGTTTGATGTCAACGTTGTAAGCATACTCATTGCAACTTGTACTTAATATTGTATCGAGTACGCATGAATCAGAATAGTCAAACTTCAATACTGTTGACTTACTCATACTCAAAATTTCATGAGTACTTATGAGTAGCGAAAAAAGGGTCTCTGGTATGTAAGAGGAGATTGACAAAACCGACACGAAATAAAACTGATGGCTTATACAAGGTGTAGTTGAGACATGGTGGTACAAATTACCGTAACTCGAATCGATTGTGTTTTTGGTTTAATTTTATGAGATTCATGTCATTTCACTTAATATTGTTAGTTTTGAATTATAATAATTTATTAATGTAAATGTAAAAATTACAATGGTTTCTGTCTGAATAAAATAAAAAAAAAAATAAAACTTGAATGCATAATGTCCTTTGAATGAATAAAAAAAACTAATTTTAACACAAGGATACTAAGTAGACTAGAATGTCTGCAAAACATAAAATAGTAGAATAATAAAACACATTAACCCATTAAATGGGAGCAGAAAATAAATTTTTCAATGGAAAAGCAAGCGAAAGACACTCTCATTATCTTGCAAGGAAATTTAAAAAAATTTTTGAAAAAAATTTATTATCCCGATAGGTTCGAATGGTTTCATATTTTCAAAATGGAATACTATTTCCAGTATTATCACCCATTAATTGAAATACATATCTTCTGTACTTACCGTTGCAATGGGATCTGCATAGACAATGCAAACAAGTTTCGCTTCAAAACCTTCACCCGAATGTATCCAAGACTTTTCCACTTGTATGTCAGGAGGATCTGTAATGTATAATGAAAATGAAATTCATTGTTTAAAATAAAATATTGAAAAATTTCTTTTTTTTTGTCTTTTGTTTTTCTCGTAGAATATAATGAAAAAGTTCCATGAAAATATGCATTTCACTGGAAATTATAAAAAAAAATGTTCTTTTTTTTAGAAATACTTTTGCCTAATTTGCATTTATTTTGTTTTTAAAAATTTTATTTTTTTATTATTATTTACAGTTAAACAAAATCAGTGAATCATAAAATGCAACTATTTATGAGTTGTTTTCTTTTTTTTCTATGATTTTCATAATAATTATGAAAATAGCTTAATGGCAGCAGTTGTTATTAAAAAAACTATTTTACACAAAGGAAGTGAGAGAGGGGGATAGGGAGATTAAATATTTTCCTACAAATATTTAAAAAATCTAAAACAAATAAAAGGGGAGATATTGTTTACGCATAGCAACTGCTTGACAACAGCATAATCAGGAAGAACTTTTGCGTTAGTAATATTAATTAATTTCTAAACACTTTGGCCAAATTCATATATATATCTCAACTAGTTTCTCACAACACTTATGTTTTGTGCGTTAAATTTTATACATAAGTGGTGAGACCTACAGTTTGAAGTCAACTCCGAATGACAGATTTCTGAAAAACTTTTCATGTCAATTTTATTTACTCTCAGAGTTTTTGCCAGAAATCTGCTAAGAGGAAGTCGCCGAAGAGATTTTATTCATATTTCGTGTTATTGGAGATGCCTGACCTGGGGTTTGAACCGTGGGGTCTAATAAACCAACACACTACCTACTAGTCTACGGCGACTTTTTAGTTCTATCATAATGCCATCCAAAACGTAGATTGTGTAGAAAGTATTGTTTGGTTTGACTATCAATTGTTGTCAGTCGGAAATCCTTAAAATATTTTAAAGTTACGTCGAACACGATTTTTGTCCCTGTTTGTCTTGGTCAGTCCTTTTACTTAGGACTTTTCTCTCGAATACTCTCATGGCTGCTGCATCGGTGCTTAGTAGTACGATCCATGCCTCTGCGTCATAAAGAAGCATGGGTAGGATGAGTGTCTTGTAGAGTGTTAGTTTTGTCGCACGAGAGAGGTCTCTGCTACTCAATTGTCTATTGAGACCATAGTAGCACCTGTTGGCAAGAGTGATCCTGCGCTTGATCTCCAGACCAGACTGGTGGTAACGGCGGAGCCAAGTTAAATAAATACCTTGGCTGTATCAAAGGTATAGTTATCGGCCGTAATCTGAGAATCAATACGCCGCACGTCTCTACTTGTCGATGACATATACTTTGTTTTGCCCTCATTTACTGCCAGACCCATCTTGGAAGACTCCGGTTCTATAGCACTAAAGGCAGCAGTAACATCTCGCTTGGTATGCCCTATGACGTGAATGTCGGCAGCATACCCAAGCAGCTGGACACTTTTTTGAAAAATAGTGCCATTACGATGCACTCCCGGCTTTCGCAGAACACTCTCCATGACGAAGTTGAAGAGTTCGCATGATGAGCGAACGCCTTGTCTGAAACCTCGCACGGAAACCTACCTTGATAGAGCTTCAGGAATTGCTCAACTTGATTCTACATAGTCTTATCAGCTTCGCAGGTATACCGAGTTTAGACATTGCTGCAAAAACATGATTCTTATGGAGCTATCGAAGGTTGCCTTATAGTCGACAAAAAGGTGGTGTGTGTGCCGACTTGTTTTTCATGAGTCTTTTCCAGGATCTGGCGTAGTGTGAAGATCTTGTCGATGGTGGACTTGCCTGGTCTGAAACCACACCGATAAGGTCCAGTCTGTGTTTTGACGAGTAGCCACAATACGCCTGTAAGATAGAGAGATAGGGAGAAGGCTTATACCCCTGTGGTTGGCGCATATCGTAGGGTCTCCCCTTTTCAGGACAGGACAGAGGACACTAAGGTTCCAATTGCTTGGCATATTTTTCTCTAGCCATATTTTGTAAATAAGCTGGTGCATTCGCCCTACCAAGTCATTACATCCGCTGTTAAACGATTCAGCGGGAACGCCATCAGGACCCGCCGCTTTATTGTTTTTAAGACGTATTATCGCGGCTTTTACCGCTTCATGGCTAGGCGGCGGAATCTCCACGCCATCATCATCGATCGGGTTCGGAACATAATCACTTAAGGCGGAATTGGTAGCGTCATCGCCTTGTAGCAGAGTAGAGAAGTGCTTCCTCCATAACCTCAACAGCACCAAATTATCATGTCCTGCTTAATTAACATTGTAGGCTCTCGTTATCTGTCAATGATATGTCTTTTCTTACAATTGTTGGAATGCTCCAACATCTAATGTTCCTACAAATAAAACCGGTGAGAGCAAACACTCTTGCATTGCTGCTGTCATGGCTGCAAAAGCGTAGCCATTAATTGAGAGTGTATATCACATTTCTGTGAATGATACTGAATGCTTTCTTGAAGTCAATGAATGATTTGGAATTCGTTGCATTGTTCTGTCATAAGAGGGTGACAACATTTTAGAGACTACAGCTCAGGGAACATTGTGTTGGTGTATAGAAAAGTAAGTTAAAGGAGATGAGCAAAGAAATTAATCAACAATTCCAAAGGTGGGAATACGGATTATGTTACCATATTTCTTTCAATATTTTTTTTTGAAATTAATGTTATTTTTTTTAAAAGAATTCTGTCCATTTTCCCTTCTTTTATTTATTTTGTTTAAAACATTACTTCTGTTATTCTTTGAATACTTACATAGGACATCTAAACGTATATCAACGCTGACTGGTTCACCAACACCATTATCTGCGGTACATTGATAAACACCAGCCTGTTGACGTTCCACTTTTTCCAAAGTCAATATTGGACCATCGCCAATGCGAGCCGTTGATTTGCCAGCACCACTCTATTAAATAAGGAGAAATAAGAAAGAAAAGAAAAATCATGAAATTAAACACAAAATGGAAAATATTTGGTCAAGATTTTACAAGAAAAAACCGGAAGTTCTTAAAATAATTGCATACAGCAAAAAAAAAAGTTTGTAATTGAAACAAATTTTATCAAAAAAGAATTCAATTCCTTTAGAATTTCTTCTTAAAATTACTTACAATTTAAAATCTAAGGAGCACATGACATTGTTTAAATCTTAATTAAACATTTCAAAGCCAGTTATTGTTGCTTTAAGACCTTTTTTCTTGAAAAACCTCCTCATCAATGCTAACTAAACATTCAGTTCGTTATTAACCTTTTTTGCCTTGCAAAATACCCTCAAAAAAAAAACAACAACAACAACAAGCAAAGAAAGTCTGCCTTTTTTAATACCAGAAACCATTCAGCACCATAGAAACACTTGCACTAAAATGTTATGTTCTGCTCATAGGGAGAGCACATTTGGCAAAAGCCAGTTACACTGTTATGCTTGAGTGTTTTTAATTCAAACTAATACCCTACACTTATGATACTAAATCACTGTCATCCATAAACTGCTTTTAAAATGTCAATGGAGTCAATATGTCACAGATGATGGCAAAAAAAGGGACAGAAAAAGGATAGAAACTGAAAGACCAGAATTCATAGGTTTTCACATGCCGTCACAGTTTTTGAGGACTTTGAAGTTTTGTTAGGCATATTAGGGTGGCCCTTATTTTTAGGAGAAGTTACATTTTTTCAAACTCAACGTCACAAAATATAATTTACTTTTAAAATCGAGTGTTGGTAGACATATGTAGGTCATGTGTACACAAAGTTTGTGCTCAACGTGAAAAAGAATACATCCCTTTTTAAACCGATTGTTTTAGCATTGTTTCCTCAGGTGAACCAAAAATACTTTAAGTCGCTGTAATCTGTGGCTTATTAGATGGGAGTCCGCGGTTCAATTCCCAGATAAGCCATCTCCAACAAAACCATATATGAAAACGTTTTCCTTTCGAAGTCGCAGTAGTCTAGTAGGTAGTGCGTTAGCTTATTAGACGTAAAGCCCGGGTTCGTAACCCAGGTCAGACATCAAAACGAAAATATTAAAAAAAAAAAATATTTCTGCGGCGACTTCCTCTCAACAGATTTCTGGCAAAAACTCTGAGAGTAAATAAACCTGCCATGTCGACACTCACGGGTCCCGCCACTTACGTATAAAATTAACGGACACAACATGAGTGGTGTGAGAAGCTAGGTCGTAATCCTGACTGTAGCGTTGTAATGGCCAATAATGTATGTATGCACACCTTTCGGCGACCACCTCTGAGATTTCTGGTAATAACTCTGTGATTAAATAAAATTGCCAAAAATCTGTCGCTCGGAGCCAAAGTTTAATTGTTGCTCTCGCCACCTATGTATAAAAATTAACGTACACAACAATACTGCTGTGAGAAGATAGGTTGTAATCCTGACTTAAGGGCTGTAATCACTAATAATGCATATTATTATTAAAATTTTTCGGTAAATTTATCATAGACGACCCATTCCGAGATGTTGACCTAAGACTGAAAAGATACATGGAATTCTTTCCTAAGGAAACCTAACCTAACTTTAAACAAATCTCAGTCTATGATATGCTAAGATTCAGGAGGATATTTTGATGGAATTCAGACTGATGAACTTTAGGACGATCATTAATTTTATTCTTCCAAATATTTTTTATCTTTACAGAATACTTTTCAATGGACAAAGCTGTTTCAGATTTCTTGGATTGTTTGCAGATAAAAAAAAATAAGAAAGACTGCTGATAGTTTCTGTTAGAACTTAAAGATTTCTAGGCAATCAGGTCAACCTATTCTCTGTTAACGTTGTATCTGAATTATGATCTTGTTGTGAAGCTTGAATCTTTTGAAAAAAGGTTTTAATTATGGAACTCACGTCTTCATGCCAATGAAATCATCGACAAATGCAGCTGAAGTGGCTCTGTATATTAATGCAATACATTTTGAAAATTTGGGGCATAACTAATAGGCGGGTCGAAGTAAAATAGAAAAAAATTTAAGTTTTTATGTAAAGCAGAATATGGACAATTCCTGCTGCATTGTTGTATTGAAATAGCATACCATGGACCTACAATGGCAAATCCTGGAGTAAGGAAGAATTTTGTTTTATTGTCAGTGTCATCAACTACTTAAATTGGTTTGTAAAGACGTCTCTATCACAGTATCTATTCATTGCATTGTAGAAAATTCGTTAAGTTATGTTAGGTTAGGTTGGAATGGTAGTTTAGATAAAAAGGTTTAGTTAAGCATGATTAGCAATCCGTTTTGGTGCCACAGTTAAGCGCGATGCCTCTATTGATCGAATTTCACCAAGCTTATCAAGGAGTTGGTTAAAGCAAACGATGTGCGAGACTTTGTTTACCAGAAAATAACTTCTGTAGGGGTTTCAATTCACTAGAGGAAAAATAAAGTATTGTCCACTTCACTTGCCAATATGATTGCTCTCTCTCTCTCTCTCGCTCTCTTGACAGCAGCGTTGCCAGTTTTTTATTTTAAAAAACTTTTTATTTCTGGAAAAAAACCTTGTTTTTAGCAAGAAAAACTTTTTTCTTACTAAAGTACCAAAATTTTAAAAAGAAAGTACCGGAGTCCGTTGAATCTGTTACTTTCAATGTTGGTGTTTCTTTGGTATCTTGCCCTGAAGTAAATATTTCGAGTTATTATTAAATTTATTGAAAAAAGTGGAAATTCAAATTTGATGAAAAAACTTGTTTTGTTAGAAAACAAATTTAATGAAAACTTTATTCGATCTCAAAAAACTTGGAAAAAAAGGGAAAACTTGGCAGTCTTACAGAGCCATGGTTGTTTGAAATCGAATCGGTAATTAAATTCATTCAAGTTTCAAACTGGCTGCCAGTTTTATTCTCAATGAGTCATGTTTTAAATGGTAAGCTCTGAAGTTGACTGTCAAAAGCGAATTTGTTGCTTATCTCTAGGGTATCTCTAGCACATATAGAGAAGGCTTTGATTTAACAATTTGCATTAAAATTCTGTAGATGCTTTGATAGATACGTTCTGATAACAGATGGCAATTATCTGACTTCCTCCTTGTTGTAATGATATCCTATTGGTCTTATGTTAGCGAATCCAACAACCCAGTTCCACTATGAATCTGTAGAAGATCATGAATATGTTGCCAATCTTTTTTATACTCCCCAATATCGATAGGAAAATAGATAAAGATTTTATGGAACAATGTTAAATGCGAGAAATATTTTGATGCAGCCAAGCCACTGGACGATTTTTAAGGCAAACACGTTTCCTTAGAGCATAACATCTCCGGCAGTTGTTTTGCTAAAATTAGAAAGGTTTTCTGGGATGGACAGAACCCCTTTGATGGATATCAGTAGGATACTCTGAGTAGGGAGGCAATGAGTGTCAGTGATATAGTGATAGGTATGTGAGTATTTTACAGATCATGTTTTATCTTGAACTCTTGAGAAATTTCAGAGAGAATGAAAGAAATGAGTGGCGTATTCCCAAGAAAATCTTGTGCAATGATACATACATACATACATAATTGGCCATTACAACCCTTCAGTCAGGATTACGGCCTAGCTTCTCAACACCACTCATGTTGTGTGCGTTAATTTAAAACATGAGTGGCGGGACCTACAGTTTAACGTCGACTCCGAACGACAAATTTTTTGAGAAGCTTTTCATGGCAATTTTTACTCTCAGAGTTTTTGCCAGAAATCTGCTGAGAGGAAGTCGCCGAAGAAATATTTTTTCATATTTCGTTTTGATGTCTGACCTGGGATTCGAACTCGGGCCTTTCGTCTAATAAGCCAACACACTACCTACACTACTTGTGCAATGATGGCAATGAAAAACCCTCACAGTTGGCCACATCAAGCCAGCATTAGGAAAGAGAAAGAAACCAGTTTTTTTCCTGACATAAGAGTTCCCTGACGTGTTTTTTTTCAACCGCGTTTTTTTCCCCTGTTGTATCTGATACCAAATGGGAAAAGAGAATTGAGGTTAGCAACTATCCTCCTCGCAGCTAACCGTGCAGATTGCGAATCATCGCTAATCCTTTGGAATGTTCAGTCAGGATTACGGCCTAGCTACTCAACACCACTCATGTTGTGTGTGTTCATTTTATGGATGGGTGGCGGTACCTACAGTTTAAAGTCGACTCCGAATGACAGATTTTTTGAGAAACTTTTCATGGCAATTTTATTCACTCTCAGAGTTTTTGCCAGAAATCTGCTGAGAGGAAGTCGCCGAAGTAATTTTTCTCTCATATTTCGTTTTAATGTCTGACCGGGCATTTGTAATCTGTGAGGCATTAATACATACATCCCAGTAGGAAACTTCTGAGTGCTTATTAGGTGTTGGGTAGGGAATCACTCTCATTGATATCGAGCTGCGTCTCACAGTTAATTAGGGAAATATGTTGGGAGTACACTTTACATATATTGAGGGCAGTAAATGGATAACAAGGTCACAGTTATATAGCACCTCTACACGACAAAAATATACACACGTATATACATATGTGTGCATAAGTGCAACAATCTACTCTGACATCTGAAATTTATATAAAAAAAGAAATAATTTAATCAATAACTTTTCAATGTACCACCCTAATAATGTTCACATATAGTTTTGTTATTCCATAAAGCAGTCGTTAAAAACTGACTGTCGCTCGCCTTAGTCCAACACTCCTATGCAAATGCGAAACTTATAAATTCTCTTTCAATATTGAACCATTGAGGGAGTTTCTCTTTGGCCATAATAACAGGGAAAATATCTCATATTGATGATGACAATAACTTTGCAAATAAATAGAAAGTGGAGAAGGAAATGAAATAAAAAAGAACAAAAAAAAAAGAGAAGAAAAACGAAAACCGGAAAAAAGTTCAAAGAAAAGAAGGTGAAATGTCACATACTGTTAAATGCACACAAACACACACACACAGACACACATTCCAATGGTTAAGATATTTATGCAAGCCCGGGTACATTTAAACCTTCAAACTTAAAGTAGAAAACACAAAAAAAAATATTTCCACATAAAAAGCCCGGGTACATTTAAACCTTCAAACTTAAAGTAGAAAACACAAAAAAAAATATTTCCACATAAAAGAGAGCAGTAAAGTAAAAAACATTTCCTGGCAATGGCAACGATATTATTGTGTGGATTTTCCTTGAACACATCCAGCAGAGTTGCTTGCATGCATGTCATCTTCTTTTAAAGAGGTGGTCATACGTGTATCGGTTGTATGTGGCAGGCACCTTTTAACTACAACGACTAGTTGTTGTTGTTGTTGTTTTCCATTTTTGTGTTTTTGCTTCATTCCATTCAATATCTTCGTACGATTGCATGTTGCTTGAGTTGTTGTTGTTTGAACATAGCCTTTGACATGACTAAAGACCCGCCTTGTTTGTGCCAACCTGGTTGAGTGCTTTTGTCAGTGCCAGCCAGCCCCGCAAAGAACAGCTCAGCCAAGCCCGGTTGCCTGCCTGCCAAATTGTAATTAATGCGAATGACTGGGTTGCAATGTCATGTTAAAACTGCAGACAATATATGATGACTACGATGCACAAGTAAATGCAAAATTTCTCTTCATTTCTTTCGATATTCGATTCTCTTTTCCCATTTGATATCATTTATAACAGGAAAGCAGAAAAAAAAGGAAACGCAGCAGAAAATAAAACGTCAGGGAAATCTTACATATGTCCTCCTCTCTTTCCTAATGATGGCTTGATGTGACCTACTGTGAGGGGTTTTCAGTCCAGCAACACACAAAAATTCATGGCCATCAATACAAATGATGTTGATGTGAATATGCCACTCATTTCATTTTTCGTTTTCATTTCGTTTCATTTTATTTCACTTTTTTCGCCCCCGCCGCCCCCTTTTGGAAAGAGAACAAGAAATATGCAGGTTTTAAATGAAAAAGGGAAATTTTTTAAATTTGTATGAAGAATGGTGCCATAAATTGTCGGCTTATGTAACTGTATGAAGGATAAGAAAAGGAGGAAAAAAACCGTGTATTTATATTCTTAATTTCAGTAAGAAGAACATTTGCTCTACCACCTTAAGGTTGGTTGTCGGTTTTATCAAGAGACTCTGCGAGATTAGGTCGCTGACGGGGATCTGGAATAGATCCCAGCCGGACTATTGCAGGGCATGTTGCGATGAGGAGGAGTTGGAGACTATCGAGCACCTCCTCTGTAACTGCCCAGCCCTTGGTAGGTTGAGGACCCTTGGCAGGGCCTCCTTTGAGAGTTTGAACTCTGCGTCGAGAGCCGACATCAAGGCTCTCCTAAGATTCATTAGTGGCTTAGGCTGGTTGAGAGGCACTAGGGCTTCATCGGGATAGTCGCGCTCTCTCTTTCTTGTTCTATCTGGTCTGTGTGATCCCTCCGCTTCCCATTCTCCCTTTCCTACATCTTCTCCTTTTTATTATATTCCCTCTATTATCCTTCCCTTTTAAAGACGTTGTACAATGGGTCAATTCGAACTCCGGGTACTGTACTTGTCTTAATTGACAACTACACGTCCTCTAACCTAACCTAAGAAGAACATTTCAGTGAAATTCCAGAATCAAACAGAATTCGAAATTTGAAGCCAAATTAGAGATGCGGGTTTGTAAAAGCTTAGTAATTCAAAATATCGGATCAAGAACTTTCAGTACAATTAAGCACAAGAAATTGAAACTTTTGAATATTCTGACAACAAAACTCCACATTCAATGCACCAGAGATCAGCAATGACTATTCAAAAAGATGAGCAGATTCTAATCATACTCATAATTTCTGATGCTTCTAAGCATTCATACTTATTTTAATATCATACTCATACTACTCATATTTTGATTTGAAGTACTCATCGTACTCATATTTAATAATACGCATGATGTTGTTGATTTCGATTTCCTTATTCAACATTTACTCGAATCACAAAATAAGTATGATTTGAGTAGAACACTACAATACTCACTAGAAGGTTGTGTGTTTGCTTTGCTTGCTGTCTTTGTCTTTTTCTTTCATCTCTTATTTTTTCTTTTGTAAATGCAACTAAGACGGTAAATTTTGATGAATGATTCGAATCACTCGAATCATTTATGAGTATTTATAAGTATTTTTCTAAATTTATGAATCTGTATGAGTAGGCGTTTGAATCAAACATATTGCGAATGTTATGAGTTTGATGTCAATGTGGTACTCATATTCATTGCAAACCTGTACTTATAAATCAATGCTGTAGTGAGTATGAATGAATCAGAGTAGTTGAATTTTAATACTGTTGACTCAAAATTTCATGACTATTTATAAGTAGCGAAAAAACGATTCATTGCTAATCTCTGATATACACCTCGTGATTACATGGGAGTCTGCATATGAAAAGTGGATCTGTTGGTGGGAGAATAACTGCCGTTTTCATATTAATTATTACACAGCAGTGAGCTTTCGTAAGTTTAACTAGAGGGATACTATTTTGGTTTTTACAAATCTTCAGTCAGGATTACGACCTAACTTCTGACACCACTTATGTTGTGAGTTTTAATTTTAAGGCGGAATTTTTTTTACAGATTTTTATGGAACTTTTGCACGGCAATTTTATTTACTCTCAAAGTACTTGCCAGAAATCTGCTGAGAGGACGTCGCCTAAGAAATATTTTTTTATATTTCGTTTTGTTGGAGATGTCTGACATGGGGTTTGAACTGTAGCCTCACGCCTAATAAGGCCATACACAACCAACTGGACTACGATGACTACATTTAAACTATCTTATTAGGTCTCTAATGTTACATTCTTATTGGCATGTCGCCTAAGTGCCTAAAAACTGAACATTAAGGCCTTCAGTAGAATTGATACATGTACGAAGACACAGTTGTAGGCCTACTTTACCAGAATATTACCAGACATGTTCATATTAAAGATATTAAGACAAAATATTTAGGTATTGGCGTCACATTGTAAATTTGATTTCGACTTTGTAAATTGTTATGTTGGCAATGAGGAAAATATTATCATTTGTCGTATAAAATGCAATAGTACTGCGTCAGTATGATCTATTGTACTGTAGGGGATCCTTATAGTGTTTACTCCAAACATAAACCTCAATATGCTGCCCGTTGTTAACAACGAAAATTCTTTGCCAAGCAACCAAGTGTTTCTGCCTGGGATTCCTGCATGTTCTTAATGAAGTCGCCGTAGTCTAGTAGGTAGTGTGTTGGCTTATTAGACGTAAGGCCACGGTTCAAACCCTAGGCCAGACATCAAAACGAAATGTGAAAAAATATGTCCGACTTTCTCTCAGTAGATTTATGTTAAGGACTCTGATAGTAAATAAAATTGCCATGTAAAGTTTCCCAAAAAAAAATCTGTCCTTCGGAGTCGAATTTAAACTGTAGGTCACTTCACTTATGTATATAATTAACACACACAACATAAGTGATGTGAGAAACTAGGTCGTAATCCTGACTGAAGGGTTGTAATGACCAATGTATGTATGTTTGAATGATTCATTATCATCGTTACAAAATCTGCATGATGAGTTCGACACAACAACCATTCTAGATAAGTTTCTCTGAGTCTACAGTGTCCTGTCAAAAGACAAGTAATCAACCTCGGATTATTCGTGGATAGTCTGATACGTGGCTCAAACCTTCTCCTCTTGTAGTTACCCAACAAGAGTTGATATTGCCTTAAACCCACTTGATTTGAGAAGAGCATTTGATTCTCTTCATATTCTCTTTTGTATATCATACATTTACAAACATTTATTCCTACTCGAGAGAAAGGTTCTGTCCTCATCAGCGGCATTGAAGCTTTTTTCCTCGTCAACAGCAGAGGCCAACCCTATTATCCCTACAGAGCTAACTCAACTTCCCTAGAATTTAAAAATTATCCTCATAAGAGCCAAGTGTTCGTACAGCGCATTTTGTACTTTCTATACAAGTTGTATTGTACATATCTTTGGATGGCATAGGCACTCACTTGGAAGTTGCTTGAGTTTCTCCAATGGTACGGAATATGCTATACTGGTTTCAAATATCTTAATCCTTGATCTCGAACCATCCGTTTACTTCAAAATGGTGCACTTTTTAGAAGAGTATAAAGCCTCCTTGCAAATCATTTCCTACTTCATAAAGCCTACTGGTTGTGTCAGCGACAGTTGAGCAAGGACATGTTAGCCATTCAAAGTAACCTGATTAACATCTTGTTAGGCTTGTCTTCCACTCTCCTAACCATAGTCTGCTAAGCTTACAGTGTTGAGATACACGTGTTTTAATTTAACTAAGCAATTATTATCGTATTTGCAAGCATGTGCTAAAATTATACTGCGTGTGGCAAAAGGTTTTTTCATTTACTTTTTATTTATTTTGTCTCAACAGACATTCGTTGTTATTTTATAAGTCCTTTTGCTGGCATTAACAATTATTCTGGTTGATTATCTTGAAATGTTGTCATTAGACTTGGATTTTTACCCCAAATGTGTCAACACCTGATAGAAATCAATTTTCTAAACAATTCATAAGAAAGAAAACTTTTTTATATTTCATTTGATGAAGTGGTCACACTGAAGACGACAGACATGTTGACAATACAATACAAGTTATTTAAAAATAGAATTTTCTTCCGTTTTTTTTTATTAAAAATTGAAGACAAGATGAATGATTATTTAATGACAATAAAATTTTAAAGCAGTTTTATGGCAAAATTGAATCTAAGTCTCATTGTTTGAGACTTGATTTAAAAGAAGAAAAAATTTTGAAAATTAATTTTCTTTTGCTAAATAGGCCCTCGGTTGTCAAAAAACATATAATCGAGGAAACAAAATTCTCACATTTTCTGCAAGTTTTTAAACATTTTAAAAAACGGATTACATATTGCAATTTGCAAATGCCTTAAGCCAAGACGTATGATTAATATTTTATTTTTATTATTACTCATACGCTGTCAAGTACATCTCTATGAAGTAAAAACAGCTTACAAAAGTGGAAATCTTGGCTTCTTTCTTTTTCCATTTAACAAACCATCATTAATTTATTTTTTCTTCATTCTTTTTTACTTCTTATCATTCAATTGAATTCATTTAAAGACGAAAGATTTCTTTTTTTATCATCATCGTCATCATCAAGCATTTCATTGCTTTTGAGAACTGAAAGTATTTTTCTTTGCATCGTTGCGCTCTTTTTCGGTTTTTTTCTCGTTTTTTTCTTTGAAGAGACTATTTAAGCAGACAGTATTTGTTCGGTATGTTCTTAAGCATTTTGATTCAATAAAATTAAGAGATTTGAAAGCAGAACAGAGTGCAGAGTACAGAGTGAATTTAATTAAATTAAGAAAAGTACTCAAGGCAACAACATAAAGCAGCCTTTTTTCATATGCTGCTCCCTGCCACTAAGTGTACGTCCTTTAGTATCGTCTTAAGTTCATTTCATAAGACTTGAGATAAATTAAATTGTAATTGATGACGATTCAATGGAGTTTAAGAAAAGAAAAAAACGCACTCGCAACAACTCAAATAAACTTGAAAAGAAGATGTGAAAAGTAATGCAAAAAATCCAAGGACTTACCTTTTTCGTCCAGTATATTGAGGGCACTGGATTGCCTGATCCCTTGCATTCCAAGGTAACAGGACCACCTTTGCGTGCCTGTAAATTGCCAGATGTGGGTGTGGCACGAACACTTGGTGGCACTGGAATGTTATAAATAAAATAAGATTTTTTTTTCATTTATTTTGCCGTGAAAAACAAGCAACATTTACTTACCCAATATCTCTACTGTATGCACTTGATCGCGATTTATTTTGTCACTGATTTGACAAACATAATCACCGGCATCTTGTGGCTCTAAATCGGAGATTTCTAAATTATAACCATCTATCAGTCTTATACGTTCATCTCTTGTCACCATTATGTTGGAGGCTGTGAGCACATTTATACCACGACGCCACAATAAAACAAATGTTCCTAGAAAAATTACAAAAAAGAAGGATGCAACACATAATTTATTATCTTTGGGGTTAACAATGACACGAGTTTTTTTAGAAGCTTTTATAATAAATTTAGCCAAGGATTTACAAAATCCTTGAAAGTTAAATAGGATTTAAAACAGATTTTTTTTGGTAATCCGTTTTGATTTCAATTAAAGAAATTATTTTCATATGAGAAATTTTAAAAGATATTGAAAACAATATTTTACTTAACAAATATGCAACCACGGTGGGTGGGCAATACTTCTGTCATTCTATTCTGTTATAAAATTCAGTATATTGTTACGAAAAGGGCAACGGTGTAGCATCGTTTAATATTAAAGTGCTACACTAACAATTACAACGAACTTGTTGCAAGTAAACCAACAATATCAGTGTATAAGATAAGGCGGTAGACAAGTAAGCGAGAACGCAACAACAAGCAATGTGATCTGAATACACAAACAACAATGAAGTCGCGATAGAGTTCTCGAGAAGTCGAAACCTAGAACGTTCTACTTCAAGCACCGTCATCGGACTGATTACGTGGGCATATAGAAAGGCAAGACAAAGCTGGCAACGAGCAGTAAGAATTCAGTCAGTCTTGTTTGAAGACTCGTTGCATGTGAAGAAAACAGTCGTGGTTTGAAGATCTCCGTTTTAAAGATCTGCGTTGTAACAAGCAATTATTGTTGTATTCGTCAAGTTGTATACGGTGGCACATAAAAATAGTGCGAACAATAAAGAGTTTAATTGAAACTAAACACAAATTTATTTTTATTTTGTTTGCACTCAATGACCTCATATTCTTAACGTTTTTAAAAAGGTAAAAACTTAACCATATTGTACTTAAGAAATATACATTCACGGTCCTTAGTAATCTTTAGCAGCTAATAATATTCTACTTAAGAAATATCCAATGAAGGTCCTTTGTAATCCTTATCAGCATATAAGAAGATGCAATGATGTAATGTCTTAAGCAATAATTTTAATTCTAGTCAGTTACTCTATTCTCTCACAAAATTCAGAATATTATCTCCACTAAACGTAATGAATCGATTTACGTTTGAGCAACATTGGGATTCATTGGAAATTTGTTACCAAAACAAAGACAATTGATCGGAAATTGCAAGAAAGTGTCGTACAAAATTTAGTTGCAGAGAAAGGCCAATAGCGCCCCGTATATGTACCTGTGTTTTTGCTAAAATTCGTAAAACTGGTTTCATTTTTGATGCGCAAAAACGAAAGCATGTTCATGAGTGCTTACACCCGAAAATATCGAAGCTGTGGCTGAGAGTGTGCAAGACAACACATTAACATCATCCTGCCAAGAATTTATCATTTCATGCACCAGCTTATGTCTAAATTTACGAAAAGATCCTGGTATGACGCCTTATGAAGTTCAAGAGTTGAAGCCGCATGACCATTTGCTTCGTTTTCGATTCGCTAGATGGGCCACAAAGAAACTGCACGATGAAGAAAAGCACGTCTGCAGAAAAGCCACACGTGGTCTTAAAAAGGCTCATGCACCCATTACGAGTGACTGTTTGGTATGGCTTGTGGAGCGGTGGCATTATTGGCCCATATTTCTTTGAAAATGAGGACGGCGGAACCATTACGGTCAATGGAGACAATTATTGCCCTATTGATAACCAATTTTTTTGTTTTTTATACTCGCTCTTCACTTTTCTAAATTTATGAATCTAAATGAGTAGGCGAGTATGAATCAAACCTATTTCCAATGTTATGAGTTTGATGTCAACGTTACGTACTCATACTCATTGCAACCTGTACTTATAAATCAATGTTGCATGCAGTGAGTATGAATGATTCAGAGTAGTTGAATGTCAATACTGTTGACTTACTCATACTTTAAATATTATGAGTACTTATGAGTAGCGAAAAAACGATTCATTGCTTATCTCTGTTACTCACGTTATTGGTTTTTAAAACCCTTTAGTGAGGATTACAACCTAGTTTCTCATACCATTGTCTCATTGTCCGTGTAAATTTTATGTACTAAGGGCAGAACCTCTGAGAAGCTAGGCCGTAGTCCTGACTGAAGGATTTTAATGGAAAATTATGTATGTATGTATGTATGTAAGGGCATAAACTACTTTTTAATTAATGCCTGCTCTGAATGACAGTTTTTTAAACTTTTCATTGCAGTTTTATTTTACTCTCACTCCTGAGAGGAGTTTGACGAAGCAATATTTTTGCGAATTTCGTTTTGTTGGAGATATCTGAAATGGAGTTTGAAGCTTGGTCTCACGTCTAATAACCCAACACACTACCTGCTAGACTATGGGTCGTCGTTTTATACCATACGAAATTGTTCACTCCAGCGTTATTTATGTCATCATAGCCCTTATTAAGCAATTACAGACAGGTTTGTTAGGACTGCTAGGATTGCTTTCCTAAACTTTCCTGGTTTTTAGGAACCAAAGTGGGAAAATTACTGTGTTTTTTATTTTCCATGTACATATTTTTCTTTTTTGTTATTGTATTACGAAACAAAAAAATTCTGTGCAAATTAAGTTATTTCCTGCATGAATGAATGAATGAATGACTGCATAAACATCCATTTGATTGCAAAATTTTTTTGTGTTTTCATTCGTTTTTTGTATGTGCATATGTGCTGCAACACATCAGAATTTATTTCATTCATGTTTCATTCGTAATCTATCACAGCGTAGACAAAGTCAAGCTCTTCATCAATTCAGTTGTTTTCAGTTGTTTTTCAAAAAAAAACTTTCATTAAAGTTTTGAATTCATTTTAAATATGAATTCATTTCATTATTCCATCCATACTCAAGCATTAAACAAACAATTTTAAACAAATTAATTTTGCATTTTGATTAAATTTGTAGAAAAATTAAAAATAAATTTTAAATTCTTTATTTAAATATGCAAACAAATATTATTTCGAGCATTATTGTGCATGAAAAAACTACGAACATCAGTGAAAAAAAATTTGTTACAAATAATTTTGAGAACTTTTTTAATATAATTTTTGTAAAAAAAAATTTAAAAAAAAATAAAAACAAAAACAACTGCAACTTGTTTCATGCATTTGGTTACTCTTTACAAAACCATAAATTGAATTTCTTTTCTTTTCCATTTTTTTTTAGTATTTTGCATATGAATCAGAGATCAGCAATGAATCGTTTTTTCGATACTCATAAGTACTTATGAAATTTTGAGTATGATTGAGTCAACAGTATTGAAAATCAACTACTTTGATTCATTCGGACTCACTGCAACATTGATTGATAAGTATAGATTGCAATGAGTATGAGTACAACGTTGATATCAAACTCATAACATATTGAAATATGTTCGATTCATAAGCCTACTCATTCAGATTCATAGATTTAATAAAATAATTATAATACTCATAAATGATTCGAGTGATTTGAGTCATTCATCATTTTTAGACATAAGAAAGAAAAAGACGGCAAGCAAAGCAAACACATAACCTTCTAGTGAGTATTGTAGTGTTCGTAAGCGAATCATACTTATTTTGTGCTTCGTTTAAATATTAAGTAAAGCAGAGCCAAATCAACAAAATCATGCGTATTGTTAAGTATGAGTACGATGAGTACTTCAAACTTTGAATATGAGTAGCATGAGTATGATATTAAAATAATTATGAATGCGTACAAGTATCAGAAATTATGAGTATGATTCGAATCTACTCTTTTTGAATACTCATTGCTCATCTCTAGTTCCAACCCCAGCTCAGACAACTCCAATAAAACGAAGAATGAAGAAATATTTCTTCGGCGACTTAATCTCAGTAGATTTCTGACAAAATCTCTGAGAGAAAATACAATTTTCATGAAGAGTTTCTAAAAAAACAATCTGTCTTTCGGAGTCGACTTTAAACTGTAGGTCCCGCCACTCATCTATAAAACTAACACACACTACAAAAGTGGCATGAGAAGCTAGGTCGTGATCATAACTTAAGAGTTGTGATGGCTTATTATGGATGTATGTATATGTATGTAAAGCCATCCATTTAAAACATATTGACTGCCTTTTATTTTTTGAATTTCAATTGAATATTTTCAATATCCTGCAGCTAAAAAAGGAGAAACTTTTTGCTTAATGTCTTTGCAAAACAGCAATTTAAAGTTTTTATTTTTTTAAATATTTTCAATACTTCTGTTACTTTTATTTATTTAAATAAAACAACAATAACAACAAACATTATTTTAAAATGTTTTTATTTTCCTACTTCAATTTATGTTCCTAAAGTTCCCACAAACATTGTTTGTGGCTTGAAAGTAAAACAAAAAAGAAGTAGATATAATAGAACACAACAAAAAATCGGAATGAATTTCTAGAATAAGACAACAAAAAAAAAACATTGAAAAACAATTTCACTCAATTTTATGGCAACACTTGTTACCATAAAAAGATAAAATATGTTTCAATTATTTTTACTGCCATGCACGATACACACACACACACCACAAACTCTCTCTTCATAGACTCTTTAAAGCCATGGAATTTATTTTTTATAAAGAGGGCAGAACATGCATTTTAAATGTGCACCAAAAGGGGGCAGATCATGCACAAATTTAAATTTAATTTCATGAAACACCATAAAAATTATATTAAGTCCTATCCCAAAACTAGTTATGGAGGGACCTATTAAAACATACACAATTAGTCATTATAACCCTTCAGTTAGGATTAAGACCTAGCTTCTCACACAACTTGTGTGTGTGTTAATTTTATACAAGAGTGGCGGAAGCTACAGTTTAAAGTCGTCTTCAAACGACAGATTTTTCGAGAAACTTTTCATGGCAATTTTATTTTCTCTCTGAGGTTTTGCCGGAAATCTCTGAGGTTTTGTCAGAAATCGCCGAAGAAATATGTGCTCATATTCCGTTTTGTTGGAGATGTCTGACCTGGGCTTTGAACATTGGCCTCATGTGTAATAAGTCAACACACTACGGTGAATTCAAGTTTCCGTACAATGCAGCTAATTGAGCGTCTCTAGATTATTTTTTATGAGGCTGGCAAACTATCAGCTCTGGATGCATTGAAAGCCAGTATTCAAATAACCATTAACACCATACGATGAAATTTATTAAAAAAAAATGGTAAAAAAGAAACGATAACTTAATAATAAGCAGTCTAAGCCTCTACCTGATCCTGCAGGTATATATATAGTTCTCTAGTAACTCGTATAAATCTCTTTTGTAATGACTTTCTACTGTGGTGGTTCATATACACCCAAAATTGATCATTAAAAACCTTCAATCAGGCTTATGTTCTAGCTTCTCACTACTTATGTTGTGTGTATTAATTTTTTGCAAGAGGGGAGGAACCTAAAGTTTATAGTCGACTCCGAATCACAGATTTTTGAGAAACTTTTACATGGAAATTTAATTTTTTGTAAGTTTTTTTGCCAGAAGATTGCTGAGAAGAAGCCACAGCAGAAACATTTTTTTCATGTTTCGTCTTGAGGTTTGAATGGTGGCCTCACGTTTACTAAGCCAACGCACTACCTACTTGACTACGGCGACTTCTGTTCTTAATAACTATGCTTACTTTACGAATATCAAATGAAGTGAAAAGGTTTATCTACGATCGTCAGATCCTGACTATACGTAAGGCTATTAATCAGAAGTTTTTCAACCCTATAAAAGACAGAAACCTACGTCTCTGCTTCTAGCTAATTATTGTTTTCCCACCAAAAAAAAATTTTAATTATGATTAGTCTAATTCTCTATCGGATCCTTCACGGTTCATAGGTCCTCAGGGACTTAGATAAATCGCTAATGCAATGGTTTTCCATTGCCTTTTTAAGGTGTGTACTTAAGGAGTTAATACATCGGGGCTTTATTGATGACTATGGCGTACTTGTGCCGATTTTTTTGAACGACTTAGTTTCGTAAAACTTTCCTGCAATATTATAGTTTTCAATGTTTCACTGGAACTCTAGCATCACTTTAGTGTGTTAAAAAAAATATTGTTACGAAAATGGAAATGGTCCTATTAAAATGATAAACAAAAGCTACAAAAACAAGAACAATGGACTTGTTTACATGATTACCAAATAAACAAAAATATAGCAACAACATCAGTGTAAAAAAGGGGATAAACAAGTAAACAAACAGGCAACAAAAAGACTGCGAGGACAAATGTAAACAAAATACACAAACAAAAATAACGTAAACAATATGTTTACATTTATAGAGTCATTCTCCTTCAAGAACATTCATCAGACTGTTTACCCTGCGATATAAAAGGCAAGAAAATGCGGGCAACGGGGTCAGAAAGAATTCATTCAGCCTTGCGTTACGTGTGAAGAGAATAATCGTGCTTTGAAGATCTCCGTTATAAAGATCTATTGAACAATTGTTATTGTTTACTCATAAGAGTGAAAAGAATAATAACCAATAGAACAATTGTTGTTGTTTTCATCAAGTTGTGAACAGTTGCACACAGAATTATGCGAACAATAAAGAAATTATTTAAAACTAAACAAAAATTTATTATTTATTTTTATTCGCAATCTGCGAACTCATAAGTTAAACGTTTTTAAAAAGGTAAAAACGCAACAATATTTAAAATTCTGGTAAGTTGATGTCAGTTGATAATATTAAACGTTTATATTTACAAAATGACTCTTAAATATTTTTAAATATACACGTTTAGTACTTAAATGACATTTGCTGCCCATTTGTACGTAAGTCACGTAAATTGGAAAAAATTAAATTAAAAATGAAATTTCATTGTCATTCATAAATACGCAGGGGAGTTTTTAATTTCAAAAATTAAAATGTTTAAAGAATAATTTATAGGCTAATTGCCAAAGCAGACCACTTTACAAACTTACGTTTTCCTTTTACAAAGAAGAATGGCTTGCCTCCCTAATATCGGGTGATTTTTTAGCTATTATCTTTTTGGCAACACTGGTTTAAACAGCTCACGCACGTTTCGTGTTTTGTTTCACTGTCAAACATCTTCAGTTTGGTCTATAATTTAACCATGAATCGTCTTACAAACGAACAACGCTTGCAAATCATTGAATTTTATTATCAAAATGCGTGCTCTATTAAGAAAGTTCATCGCGCGCTTCTTCCATTTTATGGTCAGTTTAATCGACCCACTGAAGCGGCTATTAGGGATACGTAAATAAGCAGAATTGTCGATTTTAGAATGAAGATCAGCCAGAAGCATTGCAAAAGCTATTAATGCATCCAGAAAAAGTCACAGTTTGGTGCGGTTTATGGCCTGGTGGCATCATTGGACCGTACTTCTTCAAAGATGCTGCGAATCGTAACGTAACTGTGAATGGTGAGCGCTACCGTGAGATGATATCCAACTTTTTTTGCCCAAAATGCAAGAGCTTGACTTGCATGACATGTGGTTTCAAAAAGACGGTGCCACATGCCATACAGCACGCGTAACAATGGACTTATGGAGAGGCGAGTTCGGTGAACATTTATTTCACGTTCGGGACCGGTCAATTGGCCGCCTAGATCGTGCGATTTAACGCCTTTAGACTATTTTTTGTGGGGCTATGTTAAAGCTCATGTCTATACAGACAAGCCCGTTTCAATTGACGCATTGGAAGACAACATTGAAGCATTTATTCGTGAGATACCGGCCGAAATGTTGGAAAGAGTATGCCAAAATTGGACTAAGCCGGTGGACCATTTGAGGCGCATTGTATTGTAATATTGTACTCAATAAACCGAATATTGACTCAATAAAAGTGCATGTCTTAATATAGGCTATTGGTTATGCGTACTCGAAATAAATATTTAAAATCAATTAAATCCCTTCAAACAATTGAAATCATTTAAAAAAAATCAAAATAAAATTCATTTTAACAAGGGAGATAAATAATACGTACATATTAAAATTCTAATTAAAACTGATTAAATGAAATACAATACCATGAACCATGTACCCCATGTACCATAGACAAGTTGTTAATTTATTTTCTTTATTTTATTTATTTATTTAGTTGTGTTGCATTTTTTTCCACTCTTTTTTCCATTTTTTTTATTTTTTTTTTTTATTTTCTTGGATTAACTTTTTAATCAAATCAACATTTCTTTGAATTCAATTGAGAAAACTAAAGGCAAAGAAAACTTCAAATCACCACCATACCATGTAAACCCTCTTAAACTAGAAATTGAATCTGCTGCTAAAGAAATAAAATCTCTCGTCTCTTGTAAATATATAAAAAGAGAAGAATAACTCTACAACAACCGCTGCTAAGCTTATCATGCTTTATGCTGGTATTCGTTATACGCTACCATAGAAGTGAAGCAAAATCCTGTTAAAAGGAGAGAAGATTTGTTTACAGCAAAACAACTGGAAAAACAAACACCAGCACATAGACAACAAGTGCAAGTAATTCAATACAGTTTAGATCGAAAGAAAAGCAAAAAAAAAATATTTAATCTGAATACAAAAAAAAAACCAAACTAGAATATATAGATAGAAAGAAAATAAATTCCATATTGCAACATAAATACAGAACAAAAAGAAGCTCATTAATCTGCAACATAAAATTCCTCAACACTTTACTCAGACTAAAAAGTTCGATTTTCATTTTTCATTTTGTGTTCACGCACAAATATCTTGTCTAGCCAGCTCTAATGCAAACCCCTTATTATTCTCTAGTAAAAAAGCTTCAACTTGCCACACCCTGTAACTGAAAACCAAACAACAAATGAAATCGAATGAAATCAAAATGAATGCAATCGTAATGAAAATAAATACGTGGAAAAAAAATTAAAAAGAATTTCTTTCTTCTTTATCGTTTGCAAAATATAAAAATAAAAAACATTTAAAATCGGTTTTAAATATTCGTATAAATACCCTTACCCTGGTTTTAAATATCCCTGGGATTTAATACTTAATCCAATAAAACAAATTAAATGTCAACTGCCTTGTTTTATATGCTTCTCCAATAGTCTCTCTCACTCTCTTTTGTTTTCTTTTTCTTTCTTGTCCCATTCAGGTAATGGTCTGCCAAATGACCAGCTGCACTTAGTCAAAGTGTTAGTATTAGTGTGAGAAATAATAAGAATTTATTTGTTTAAACAAATAACACACACTGTAAACACTGCATGGTTATTATCTTGTGTAGAAAATTTCAAGAGAAGTTATCCCAAGTGATATATACATGTATGTACATATGTATACATATAGTCAAATGCTAAACATACATATATATATGAAGACGCCGCCGTAGTCTAGTAGGTAGTGTGTTCGCTTATTAGATGTAAATCCCGGGTTCGAGCGATCAAAACGGAATATGAAAAAAAAAAATATTTCTTCAGCGACTTCCTCTCAGCAGCAAAAACTCTGACAGTAAATAAACCTCCCATGAAAAGTTTCTCAAAAACCTGTCATTCGGAGTCGACGTTAAACTGTAGGTCCCGCCAATCAAGTATAAAATTAAGGCACACAACATGAGTGGTGTGAGAAGCTAGGCCGTAATCCTGACTGAAGGGTTGTAAAGGCCAATTATGTATGCCACAGCTTCTCTGGAGTCAATTTTTCATAACAATGCACAAATCAGGCTGAGCTTGAGCGATGGCATGGTTTATGTTGACTTTAAAGACCATCGGGGTTTGGGGCCACTTCGCATTTTCCTGTGACTTAAGAAAACCACACAATAAAATTATGTAAAATCGCATAATGTAGGTGGCCAGTTCACACCTCCTAAAATAAAAACGCTCGTGCGTAATAATCAACGTGACATAAGCTGTATGGCACGTAGGGTCGTACGTCATATCTCTTTGGTGTCCAGAACATAAAATTTAGGCGAAAATAGGTTGTCAATCTATAGTGCTGGCCGTTGACAGTGATGACCAGACCAAAGATTTAATAAGAGATGATGCCGTCTGCCCAAAATCCACACCAAATCCAGTAACTTTCTTGGGAAGCATTGGACAATTGGATCTCATATTGCTTGGCATCATTCCCAATTCGACAATTTTGTTTATTCATATGTCCAAATATCCAAACTAAGCTTCAATGCTGAAGGTGATTTTCCCCACGGTACGTTGCCCGATCTAAACGCCCATTTTGGTAAAACAATTTTATTGTTGGCAAGAGTCATTGATTTACTAAAACCAACAGAATAATTGGCAACTAATTTGACTCCTAGTGTGTTGGCTTGTTAGATGTGAGGCCACGGTTCAAATTCATCCCGAAAAAATATTTCTTCGGTCATTGTCTCTGACAGTAAATGCAATCGCAATAAAAAATTTCTCAAACATTTAGATTCCAACCCATCTTCGCGCACCACCCATGTTGTATGTGTTAATTTCATCTATTGGTGCTGCGACTTATAGTTTGAAGTCGATTGCGAACCACAGCTGTTTGAGAAACTTTTCATGGTAATTTTATTTTACTTTCAGAATTTTTGCCAGAAGACTGCTGACAGGAAGTCACAAAAGAAATATTCTTTTATATTTCGTTGTGGTCGTGATGTCTGAACCTGGGGTTGAATCATAGACTTGCGTCTAATAAGCCAAAACAGTACCTAGTTACTACTACAGAGAACTCACTATTATATATTACGACGACCAAAGACTACGGCGACTTCACTATCGCAGACTACTCCGGTCTCACTACTACGGACAACGGCGACTTCACTACCATAGGCTACGATGAATTCACTACCATAGATTACGGCGACCTCCCTACCATATACTACGGCGACTTCGCTAACATAGACTTTGATCAATTCACTACCATAGACTACGTCGGCTTTCCTACCATATAGTAACTCAACTTCGCTACCATAGACTACTATGAATTCACTACCATGGACTACGGCTACTTCTCTACCATATACTACAGCGTCTTCGCTAGCGCAGACAACGGGGACTTCCTTACCAGAGGCTACGGCGATTGGCCGCATTTCTAGGCATATTAATTTCTGATTAAACACGTTCAATGTGTTACAAGAAAAACATAAATACAAACGCTATACTCTTTGAAGGTTTATTCACATTCATTTTTTCGTTTTCAGTGAAAAGCTGTGGTATTAATTGTATAGTTAGTGTTGCCAGACAGAAAAAAATGTTAATTCCAGTGTTAAAATTGTCTTGAATAGGTTTATACTATGTTCAGATATGCACTTTTATTGAGTCAATATTCGGTTTATTGAGTATAATATTTTAAGTGTTCAGACATAATAATATACGCAGTTCAGCTGATTATTTAATATTCATTTGGCAGCTGGTAAACAAAACAGCTAGCTGTTTCAACAACATTGGTTTTTTTTTGTTTTTGGTTTTGTTGTTTTTTTTTTTTTTGTTTGTTTTGTTTGATAGTGTTGCATTTTAAGTTTTACTCAATATTATAACAATTTACGTATTTATTGCGCAATAATTAATTGAAACTTTATATGAAATATTGAGCTTAATAATGGCGTTTATTGCGATTTACGCAATAAAGGTGCATATCCGAATACCGTATTATGGTGATGGTTTAAGAACTGTTTTCAGTTCGATAGAATATTTTGAACCAAAGAAAAGCAAAAAAAAATATTTTTTTTTCAAAGAAATTCCATATTTCCTTATAGGTTAACCTTCCCCTAACGCATTTAACACTTCACCATATCAAATTCACAATTCAATTCGTTTGTTCGATTGTTGATTTTACTAAAAGATTATTACTTGGCAATTGTGGAAAAATATACGATACTTGTGGGGTGGGCAAAATATATGAGAGTGGGTTGTAGGAGATGTGCGAGAAACATAAAATGGAAATAAAAAATCAATGAATCTATGCCATCAACTAAATCCTTTTTATGTATTTTTAATTCAGCTCAAATCGTCATGATGACTATAGAATTTTATTTGTTTTTCTATGGTTTTCTCTTGTTATTCTTTCAATATTTCTTTAGCTTTTGCATTTGCTTGGTTCTCCAATGTCCATTATTTTAGTTGTTTAAATGGTGGTGGTGAAAACCATATACATACAAACAAATGTTCAATACATAGTATATAGAAAAACTGTATGTTTATCTGGAGATTGTTGTTGTTATAAATTGGATTTTAAATTAAATTTAATGCTACTACTGCTGTGGCTGCTACTCTATTTCTCCTTTTTTAATTCGCTTTTATTTGTGAAAACAGTCTTATGGTTTTAGCGATAAACTCGAAAGGGGTTAAGGTTGTTTGTTTGTTATAGGAAATCGTATGAAAATGAATATAAATTCTATTAATTAATCAATAATTCTTTTGAATTTCAATAAATTCAATTGATTTTACTATTATACATACTACCGCTTCACCATTTTAACTTAATTCAGCTTTGAGCTGTATTCACTCTCCATTTATGGTTTTTATATTTCCATTAATTTTCGTATTTTATTGCAAGCTTTTTCCTCACTTCCCCTTCCATTTTTATTTCTTTCCTTTTTTTGCTAAGAATTTTTTAGTTTTTTCCCATTTTTTTTTCGCTTTTTCGCATGGTTTCTTGGTTTGCTTTGCTTTTATTTGTTCATTACACTTCATTAAGAGTAATTTTTACTGCAGCTTTTGCTGCTGTGCTTCTTGTCGCTGGTTTTTAACTGGAATTTATTGTTTAAAGATTAATTATATTTTATTACCCTCTTGATTTTTCTTATTATTCTTGCCCCCACTGTACCACTGCGCTCATTAGCACAGCAGAAAAAAATTTTTTTTTTAAGTTTATTTTTGTGAGCATTGCATTGAAATTTATAGGATTTCCTCTATCGAAACTGAAATTGTAATTGAGGGGAAACTTTAAAAGGTTACTCTTTACTTAATACATACATATATACATACATACACGCTCATTGCAACCCTTCTGTAAGGATTGCAACTTAATTTCTTACACCACTTATGTTGTGTGTGTTTATTTTATACATTATATATGTATATACCGCTTAAATTCGACTTTGAACGACAGATTTTAGAGAAAACTTTCCATGAAAATTTTATTTTATTCTCATAATTTTTGCCAGAAATCTGTTGAGAGGAAGTCGCCTAAAGAAATATTTCTCGTCATGCTTCGTTTTGTATGAGATGACTAAACTGGGGTTTGAACGTCTAATAAGCCAACATATTACCTACTAGACTATGGCGATTACTTAATAATAATAAAATATTACTCATACGCTACATATGTACTGTTTGCATGAGTAGCTGGCTGTTATCCATGGCGTAGTATATTGTCACACTTTCCTTGAACAAAATATTCGCTCTTTCAACAAACATTCTTGAATTGAGGTTAGAAAGATAGGAAGACGTTTTATAGAAGCACCAAATAGCGATGTTATTGCATTACCTGTAAAGTATAACTTACTTGACTTAATTGGTTATTATAACTCCTTAGTCGGGATTACAACTTAGCTCCTCACACCACCCATGTTGTGTACTTTAATTTTATCCATTAGTGGCGGAAAAGCTTCTCAAAAAATCTGTCGCTCGGAGTCGACTTTAAACTGTAGGTCCCGCCACTCATGTATAAAATTAACGCACACAACATGAGTGGTGTTGAGAAGCTAGGCCGTAATCCTGACTGATGGGTTGTAATGGCCAATTATGTATGTATGTAGTGGCGGAATCTACAATTTAAAGTTAAAAATCCTTTCGCAGTAATTCTAATTTACTTTTATTGCGATTGCGATTACAACAACAAGTTCAATAATGTCTACTCTAACCACCAACCCACTCTATTCGTAAAGGGCATCGAAATCTTTCGCTATAGCATTTGTGACTAGTGAACGGTGCAGATGATCTTCCGCGAACAAAGCTGTTGTCTCAGAGTAAAGATGTTGGGTAGCAACTGAACTATACTATCGTTATTAATGCATAAGCAATCTCAACTTTATGAGGCAATAGTGAGACAACCATCATGTTATCAATGTTATAGACAGGCTATGTAGTGCAAGCCCCTCGCGATCTTTTAATGTCTCCAAAGCCATGACCCCCTAGGCAAAAGTAAAAACAGTATGACTCACCTTTTTATTTCTATTAAGGCCTCCAATGCTACTGGACTATGCATCGGAATATAAATATCCCTGCTGCAGTGAAGACGGAGTTCTCCTACTATACCAATCACTTGTTCTAAGTTCTAACCTAACTGTGGTGGTCTCTATTATGTTAAAAGCTCTCGCCTTGTGCAGGACGTCAACTAATGAGAGTGTCCTGTACAACTGTGATCTTACAGTAGAAGCCCAACAGTTGCCATTTCTTCTGTTTTAATTGCCTATGAAGTTTGACATGAGCTATCCTCTGCCACTAAAGTCATTTTTCTATATCTAGCACTAGTTTTAGTAACAGTTTTCAGAAATTTATGAAAAGTAAACAAAAAAAAAAAGATATTAAGTGCTCTTCCCTTGTATACCATTGTATGATAAGAAATTGTCATTTCTGATGAACCTCCGGTTTCATAACTTGAACCGGAAGTTCATGTCTACGGCTTTAATTTTCTGTAAAAATCCTTCTTTTAGTTTTCAGTTTTTTTTTTTTGTTTAAGACAAGGCCAGTCAAATGTTGTTGTTTATTGAATGACAATAATGGCAACAAAAGACATTAACCAGGACTTGTAATTTAAGGACCTGTAAAGGTAAGAACAAACAAAAAAAAAACAAAACATACTACGTAGTAAATAAAAAAAATTGAAGACAATAAAACTTACAATCAAGCCAAAGACAATGGCATACACACTTACATATTTAAGGACATATATACATACATACATATGTATATGTATGTGCTGTATGTATTGTAATAAAAAATAATGACAGAATACAATACAATGTGTGTGTATACAGCATAGTAAATGGGGTCTACTACACCTATAAAAAGTACTTTTAGCAGGACTTTAAAGTCAGGAATAAAAAAAAAATAAACAATTTGAAAACAATGGGAACCTTTTGTGCGAACAAATATTTATAAAGCTGGGTGTGTATGCATACATGTATGTATGTATATTTGACACAATGATAAAAGGCTTTTCTTTATCACAGGCTGGGACTGGGTTTTGTGTGCATGGGTTGCTGGTTATAAACTTGATAGACCATCTAAAAGTGCCTGTTAACCTTATGACTTTTACTCCTTTTATTCGTTCTTTTGTTTTGTTTTTGTTATTCTAGAGAGTTTTATTTTTATTTCTATTTTTTATTGTCTGCCGTAT
The DNA here is from genome assembly GCA_930367235.1 of Sarcophaga rosellei. Lineage (NCBI taxonomy): Eukaryota > Metazoa > Arthropoda > Insecta > Diptera > Sarcophagidae > Sarcophaga > Sarcophaga rosellei. Next base: position 15,214,582 of record OV884017.1, read on the forward strand.
TCACTTCATTTTTAAAGTAGCAAAATAAAAACGAAACAAAAAATGTGTCTTGTTTTGGTTTTTTTTTATATATTTTGTGCCCTACCCTAGGGGTTTGAGGTATATGGGGTTTGAGTAGAGGTTTGCAGCTTTTAGCGCTATGATACTTCCAACAACTCTAAGAGTAAAATAAAATTGTCATGAAAAGTTTCTCAAAAAATCTGTGGTTGGAAGTCGACTTTAAACTTTTTGGTACCGTCAGTCATGTAAAAAATTAACACACACAACATAAGTGATGTAAGAAGGAACATCGGAATCCTGCTGCACACAGGAAGACTTACAACTTAGGCCAACATTTAGACGCATTGTGATATCCCAATCAATATTCAGCCCGTGTATCAAATGTTCCCTGGAGCAAGCAAATGAAAATTTCCGCTTTTTCATGACGAAATCAGATCACTAACACATGAGGTGAAAAGTAGTGTCTTCCTCCTGTTCAGACCCACTGCTCTTGCTAAAATCATTTGCCAAAATGCCAAAAGAAAACGATTTGCTATTAAGCGATGAATGGCCATGCCATTTAAGAATAGAAGTGAGTTGTCAGTTCTCTTCCTACCAGTATGTGTCCAGGCGTATTTGCCATCGTACCTAATCGGATTAGTATCATAGTCTCATATATAAAATTGTTGATATTGCTCGGATATTTGAACAACCCACTATTTTTCCCTTCAAACTCATTCCGATTCAAGATGTCCAGAAATTAAAATACTAAAGAGACTCAATTAGTGATATGTATGTGATGAACTAAGTTCTTCGCCTCTTAATCCAAGTTATCTACTAAACATGATTTTGGGTGTTGGTCCTGACTAGTTACGGAGCAAGTATAATAAAGGGTCCGCCATCTAACGTTTTTTTTCAACGAGTGCTTATTTCATGAATGATTTGACAGATAATTAGTTCTATCCTTCCGCTGAACGAATATGGTTGTGTATACGCTTGAACAACGCTGGGAAATCGACTTACTATCGACTAACAGAAGATGCCGATTTTGGCAAAAAAATCATCTTTTCTGATGAAGCTCATTTTGATCTTGGCGGGTATGTAAACAAGCAAAATTGTCGCATTTGGGGTGCAGAAAACCCGCACGCATACATTGGAAAGCCGACGCATCCAAAACGAGTCACTGTTTGGTGCGGATTTTGGTCCAGAGGCATAATTGGGCCATTTTTCTTCGAAAATATGCAATGAGTGGCCGTTACAGTCAATGGCGATCGTTATCGGGCCATGTTGAACGAATTTTTATTCAAAAAAATATTGGCAAAAAAAATATTGGAGGATATTGGCAACATTTGGTTTCAACAGGACGGCACTACGTGCCACACAACCGAAGCTACACTCGATGTTTTGCGCCCTGTTTTTGAAGATTGCATTATCAGCCGCAGAGCTGATGTCGTTTGGCCACCTCGGAGCTGCGATTTGACACCGTTGGACTATTATTTGTCGGGTGCGTCAAAGATAAGTGTTACGCCGACAAGCCAGAGACAATTGACGCTTTAAGGGACAATATTCGTGAAGCCACTGGTGAAATACAGTTGCACACAATCGATAATGTGCTTAAAATTTGGACCGATCGTGTAGGCTACTGCATGGCCAGCAGAGGCAGCCATTTGAATGTAATTATTTTCCATTATTAACCGGAAGGATTGTACTTTCAAATAAAAAAAAAAGAAATTTAAGAAAATATTCAGTAGTTTTTTTTTAAGCATTTTCAAAAAAAAAAAAAAAGTTATTTGGCGGTCCCTTTATATACATGACCAAGAACATTTGACGGATTCGCTGATTTTGATAATAATATATCGGGCTCCAGTTGATGAGCACTTCTAGGAGCCGCAACTAAGGAGGTTTCTTCGGATTAGCTGCGTAATCGTAGAAGATTTTGTTATTATTGCTGTAAAGGGGTGATTTAGAATTGCGACCATACCAGCTATATATAGTAAGTGACAAAAGAAACAGTACACTAAGGACAAAATTCTAACAATCACCAAACTTAACATTTACCACTCAAGGAGAGTGCCCGAAAAAATTTGACAATATTTTGAATTTTTTTGTTTGTTTCAATTTTAAAAACTGGCAATGTAAAAATTTTATAATAAAAATAAAGGTAATTTATTAATGTATAGTTTTTTAATGTACATTTTCTTTTGACGCTCACTGTACACAATATGATATCCCTGTAATGAGTCTGGTCAAAGCCAGTACTTCAATAAGTCTATGCATACATACATAATTGGCCATTACAACCCTTCGGTCAGGATTACGGCCTAGCTTCATAAGTCCATGAGTGATCCCAAAGAAAGCAGTTTCCTTCTCCACCAGGCTTCTTCAAATAACGTCCAGTCTCAATTCTAACATACATAATTGGCCATTACAACCCTCCGTCAGGATTACGGCCTAGCTTCTCAACAATTCTAACAGCTCTATTAAAAATTTGTTCAAAGTCGTGTTAGAATCGCTTTGTATTTGACGCTTGACAGTTTAATGAGTTAGGATTCATTTAACAGCATAGAGAAGCAATTATTCGTTTTCGTCAGCCTTTAGCTTCCTGAGTTACATTTATTTCCTTGGGCTTTATTTCTATGTTCTCCGCATATAAAAAGCCACTCAACAAAATGACACCTAGATAATACAACAACAATAATAACAACAACAGCGACAACAACAACAACAATAATAATGACAAAAATAATTCAAGAATAAAACAAGAAGAAAAATTATAGGAGGGGGGTTTATAAAAATAATACACAGTGAAGGAATACAATTCCTGAAACTGAATGTTTTATTGTCAAATGGCAACAGCTGGATCACACACACCATGTACATATATCGCCTCTCATCCAGATCCGCACATCTTTTTTTAATTCTTATGCGACTTTACACTCAAGCTACTATTGTCTAGAGGGATATTTGTTTTCATGTTTGTTGTTTTTTTTTTAACGAATTTTTATTTGTGTTTTGTAGCATCAGCAAAAATAAACGAAAAGAAAAAATGTTTTCGAATGTAAAAGGAAATGGTTTTTAAAAGAAAACGAAATGGGTTACCTTTATCACTAGATGACGACATAAGGGATTTTTCGTTTTTTATTTCTTATTTTATTCTATTCTTTATTGTATTTGTATCTATTATTATTGTACTACTATTGTATCCATATACAGATATACATATGTATGGATTTTTTAATTTTATTGTATTCGCCTGAATGTAAATATTATTTGATCCTTATGGGTATCAGTAGATATTGTGCTGATTTCATTTTTCTTAAAAACGGAAAATATATGTATCCTAAGAGGGTAAGGAATCTTGATTACTGATGATAATTTAATTTTTTCCTTTTTTCTTCGTTTGTATATATTATTTGGCTAATTCCAATTCGAGCCTAAATTATGTGGACAATTATTTTTAACAAGAAAAAAAGGGTAAAAAACCCAACCAACTTACAATAGACGTACTGTACTGTATCCTTATGCTATGAATTTAAATTCAGAATGTAACACATTCGCTTGCCTATCTACATATGTGTACCCTTTTATACTACAAGCCACAAAAATATTTTAAAAATTATTTTTATGAAAATGAGCGCAAACATTTTGCTTTACATGCAAATCAGGTCAACAGAAATTCTACAATTATAATCTAATTGGTCAGCATGCTTATACGGTATTCAGATATGCGTCTTTATTGCCTAAATCGCAATTAACGCCATTATTAAGATCAATATGTCATATAAAGTTTCAATTAATTATTGCGCAATAAATACGGAAATTGTTATAATATTGAGTAAAACTTAAAATGCAACACTGTCATAAGTATGTACAGTGCACATATTACAATTATCCGAACACTTTCTGTTGATAGTTGTCAACTTAAATGTCAACAACTACGAAACAAAAAAAACAAAACAACAAAATAAAATAAAAACAATGTTGTTGAAACAACCGGCTGTTTTGTTTACCATTCGTCAAATGAATATTGAATAAGCAGCCGAACTGCATATATTGTTATGTCTGAACACTTGAAATATTATACTCAATAAACCGAATATTGACTATATAAAAGTATATATCTGAAACTAGTATTAATCTACCATACGGTTCAATTCCAATTTGAATCTCCAAATGGAAAGTTTTAAAAAGTTTCATCAAATAAATATTTGACCATCTCCTTAAAAAATCTATATGGAGAAATCGTTATTGAATGAGACATCAGGTAACGTTGTGACGCTACAGGTAAGTGCAGTCATTGTACTGACCAAATTTCCTCAAAACTAAACGAAGAAATTGTCAGCACAGGGGCTGTTCTTGTCTTCTCTAGAGGCTTCTAAGATAAAAAATTTCTTTCTGTCATGAATTGGTTTTATTGCTTCAGATCTCTGTGATATCCAACTGAAATTTTAGTTACTATTTTCTTTTAGTGGAATCAAGTAGACCAAGACTGCCTTTGTAGAAGTTATCTGTAGTAAAATGCAAACAAACAAACAAGAAATAGGATCAAAATGTTACCAGTTCCTACAAAAATATAATCTACTGCAGTACCATATAGCATAGAAGAGCTCACACATTGGTCATTGGATGCTATTAACATGGGATCACACATCGTCATTGGTAGCTATTGACATTAAACCAATTTCAAGTGCTGAATCAGAAATAAGTATGTGGTCTTGTTCATCAATTTCATGTTCGCTCTGTTAAGATTAAGTAGCGGAAAATTTTAAAACTTTATAATAACCTTGTTCAGATAACAAAATGTATTTTATATGCACTTCAACTAAACCTGTTTTGCTTACAGCAGCTCATTTTTCGTAGGGTGGTTACTTTAACAAGCAAAATTATGGCGTATAGGTCTTGAACAACCATAAGTTATTGTGAAAAAGGCTTTGAATTCAGAAAAAGTAAATGTTTGAAGTATATTATACACGGTAATAGTCATTGGACCGTATTTCTTTTAAATTCAGTACGTTATATTCACTTTAGAGGACTATAACCGAATTTTTCTTGGCCTGCAATACAAAATTATAAACTGAAAATCATTTCATTACAATCAGATGGTGGCATGCACCCCATAACATGACCGATTTTACTTTTGTTGCTTGAGAAAATAAAATTTTATACGATCGTATGGGAAGTTAGGTTGTAAACCTGACTAAAGGGTAGAAACAACGAATTAAGTAAGTTAGTAAAGCACTAGTTCCCTAGTTATTCTTAAGTAAAGTATTAGTCCAAGTTTTTGTAGCCTAGTAGGTAGTATGTTGGCTTAATAGACGTGAGGCCACGTTTCAGACCCCAGGTCTGATATCTCCAACAAAACGAATTATGAAGAAATAATATTTCTTCGGCGACTTTCTCTCAGCAAATTTTTGCCAAAAACTCTGAGAGTCCAGAAAACTGCCATGAAAACTTTTTCCAAAAAATCTGTCATTCGGAGTAGACATTAAACTGCAGGTCACGCCAGTCGCTTGTAAAGTTAACACACACAACATGAATGATGTGAGAAGCTAGGTTGTAATCCTAACTGAAGAGCTGGAATGATCAATTATGTATGTATGTATCACAGGATATGTAATTTGAATAAGATTCGAATGATTTTATTTGAAAAAACTTTTTTGTAGTTTTCCTTAGGTTAGGTTTGAGGACGTGTGCTTGTCATTACAACAAGTATAATATAGAGAGGCCAAAATGACCCATTATAAAAAAATGTTTGCTAAATTACACTTTAATTTTACTACAAAATCAAACCCATTCTAATGAAATTTTATTAAAAAAAAATCTGAGTATTAAACATTTGTTGTTTATATCTGCTTTGAATTTTCAATATTTCTAGTTTTTGGTAAAAATTAATATTAAAATTAAAAAAAATGTGAATATGTTTTTAATAAGCTTTGTGTAAATTTTCCCCAAAGCAAAGCTTATGAAGCGATTGTGAATAATAAATTATCAAATTACATTAAAAATATCCTTTGATCAGTATTTAAATCCTAGAACATATGAAAAAATATCTACGCTTTACAGGGGATTTTTTACTTTTTGTATTACAAAATCAAATTATTTACTTTAAGCCCTATTAACTCTCAGTCTCTCGCTCTCCTCCTTGCGCTGTATGTATGTATGTGCGCAAATGGGGTAATAAGTCACGTTGAGCATCATATATTTGATGATGCCATCGTAAAAAAAGTGATGAAACATTAAATTTAATGTAACTGAGTTAGTTTATATCTTTGTCTGTTCATCTATTGCAATATCATTCATTCATTTATCTTCTTTTTTTTACTCTCTTTTTCGCATGGAATATTAGTTTTTATATGCACCTGTCATAGTTGTTAAATAGTAACAAGTGTATAAATTTCATGCCACATGTTGCATATTAAAAACCATCCAACAGAGCCTGGAAAAGGACAGTGGAGAAGAGCAATGCAATAAAATATTCATGGGCCACAAAAGACCAAATGCAGCGTAAACTACAATACAAAATGCATCACACTTTCCTGAACATTCAACAGCCAACATTTCTGTTCTCTTTTTTTTCAATTTCAAGGAGGGAAAAGAATTATTAAAATAGAGAAGAGAGAAATATTTATAAAATATATTAACAGAGAACCGTTAGAAAAAGAAAAACAGAGAAATATTAAAATACCGTTATGGGCTAAAAAACTGACACAGCCAGTGACACAATTGTTATGCATGTAACGAGGGTGTGTGTGCCATTTTTGTTGGAGTGAACATTTTTAAAAGCGGCTGTCAGCTGAATCAGAAACTTGTACGAACAGAGGAGCATAGCAGGAGTTAAACAGGAGACCAGTAATGTATTCTTCACTATCAGATACATGAGCTGAGGCAATACATTATTTCAACAATCATCCACAGCATCATAGAGATGATGATATTAAATGGCACGTAACTTTAATGTTTTCGTTTGTCTTGCATAATATTTCCCACGGCTTTATAGGTGGCCGGTTTTTAAAAGACTTTTAATCAAATGCAAAACTCTTTTATTATATCAAAGCATAGTCCACATTATAACGCTCATGAGAAAAAAATTTTGTTTTTTTTTTTTCGAAAATAATTTTTCATAAAATTTTTCCAAATCTGGCCACTCTTGCTCCATATAATTGCATATCTATTCAGTTTTCCCTCTTATGCATGTATTCTTACATGATTTTTTATGTATAATTTCGTTTCGCTTAACATGTTCTGACAATTTTCATTTCTCTCATTCCTTTCGTTTTTTTTCTTTATTTATTTTGAGTCATAAGAAACATTTAAAGTAAAATTGCATAAAATGTCATTCAACATGTCATATGACATATAAGCCAAGTTAATAGACCATTCAGTTGTTTTACTTTACATTTCTTCTTGCCATTTCCATTTATTTAAATGTCGCCTGTTTAACGAAATATGGAATGGAAGTGAAAAAAAATGTATAAAAATTAAGTAACTGTAATCGCTCTTTTTACATTGTTTTATTAAAGATCCATTACGGGATTTAGGTCATTAACCATACTGTTACGTTTTCACAATTTTAAAAACGTTTAGAATATGAGTTCATTGATTGCTAAGAAAATAAAAATAAATTTCTGTTTAGTTTCAATTAAATTCTTTATTGTTTGCACTATTTTTGTGTGTCACCGTATACAACTTGACTAATACAACGATAATTGCTTGGTTGCTAACAACGCAAATCTTTAAAACGAAGATCTTCAAACCACGACTTTTCTCTTCACATGCAATGCGTCTTCACATAAGACTGATTGAATTCTTACTACTCGTTGACTGCTTTGTCTTGCCTTTTTATATGCCTACATAATCAGTCCGATGACGGAGCTTGAAGCAGAACGTTCGCGGTTACGCCTTCTCGAGAACTCTATCGCTACTTCATTGCTGGTTGTGTATTTTTTTCACATTGCTTATTATTGCGTTCTCGCTTACTTGTCTATCTAATTTTTTTTCATACTAATGTTGTTGGTTTACTTGTAACAAGTTCGTTGCATGTGTTTGTGTAGCTTTTGCTCATATTAATGTTAAACGATGATACAGAGTTCCAATTTTACTCTCTTGAACTGGCTGGCATCAGTCGATATGGTGAAACAAGCTCTTTGAAAGCATGGAAATATCAAAGCTAAGGTCATACCAAAATCGTGAATATATTTGATTTGGATTGCCCTGCCAATTACACCATACTTCAGCAAATCTAATTTGAAATCGTTTCTTAACAATTGAATCTTAGAGTGGCAATTGTACTATTCAGAAATGGCCTAAGAAATCCCATTGCCAGAGTATAAAAAATGGACATATGTATATACATATTTACATTCAATAAATCGGTGTAAACTACATCTAAAGGTCTTCAATAAATCTGAAAGCGTTTGGAGAATATATCGAATATGTGTTCCTGAACTTGGGGACTACATACATATCTCTGAAGTACATATGCACTTTCAAAGTTTCGTATAACAAAAAATTTACCTGAAGACATTAGTTAGATTTCGAAATGCTTAACTAGCTTCCTACTGTATTTCTTTCTGAACAGGCAGCCAAATTCTCAATGCCTTGTCTCGCTAGAGCATCATCCCTTCTGGGATTTCCTATATTTTGGAGGCTTTATTTCGACAGGAGTTTTTATTTTATGATTCCGAGAAGTGACGACTGGGTCTTTGACATGATCATTTCCCCAGAACTCCTGGATGTATACACTGATGGCCCTAAGCTCGATAATAGGGTTGAGAGGTGTGTCTACTCTCGGAAAGTGGATCTGAACATTTCCATCGGTCTACCGGAACGCTGTAGCATGATTCAAGCAGAGGTAATGGCTATTTACCGAGAGGCTTAATAGATCCTCATGAACGGTGCTCCTTTTATCCGCATTTCAATCTTCTCAGGTGGTCAGGATCCTACAAGATCTCTATCAAGCGTTATGATTAACTCAATGCTCGATAGGGAGTGCCGCCGCTGCCTCGACGTTTTCTCTAAGCGCTTCAGTATCTTACATGTCAGGGTTACTGGGCACAGTTACATTTCCGGCAACTGTAGGGCCGACGAACGTGCCGGAGCTGGCAAAATGCCATCTCTAGCCCAGTGGCCATGCTTACAGGTCATTGTGTTATGGGAAGACGCGCAGAAAGACTGCAGCTCCCATCTAACGACTTCAGCCATGGGAGTTGATCTGCTGAAGAGGCGGAAACTGTCAAGCATATAGCTTCGTTTATTAAACTTTCAGGCTGGCTTTCCAGTGTACGGTAATCGTGCTTTTAATGTGCAACCTTTGCGCTGACTAACTACTTCCATAGTTCAGTGGAATTCGATTAGTATAGGGAATGCGCTCAAATGTAGCGTCACAACGGATAGCTATGCATGCCCAAATGCGCTTTGGTAATCAAAGCTATCTAACTTGCTGTCCACTATTCCTTGAAGTTCAAAGTTCAGCAGTTATTCACATTCAAAGTGGCTAACAAACTTTTGGAACCGTCGAACTATTCTTAAAGATAAGATAAGATAACCTGTTATTTAATTACAATCCTGTATCCTTTTTCAGACAAAATCTCGGCGATAACTTCTGAAAGATTTCCTAGCTAAGATTTCGCTGCACTTTGGTATTTCTAAACTGCTCATCAATTCCGGTCTTTGATCAAATTAAAGAAAATATTCCTATGAAAGGAGAATGAATAAAATGTCCAACTGCTAGCTTCGAAGGACTAATTCTGTTTGTATTTTTTAAAAGGAATTCAACTTGAAATTTCTTTCATAAATTTGTCCTCCTTTAAATTCTTGTTTTTATTCATAATAAAATGCGTTCACAGGCTTTAATAGATCGTGTACTTTAGTTTTAATGCATGTCTTAAGGAATTTTATGACTTGACATTGCCGTTATGAGTCCCTGGACATTTTTTGTGTCTCATTTTTTTATACGAATTTCTTTTCTTCGTCTTCTCTGTTCTAGCAATTGTAGTCTCTATGACTCAATTTGTTGGTAATTTTTCTTGTGAATGACTATGCGTGTGTGTGTATGTGTTTGTGAATTTTTATGTGCGTTTTATGTCAGTGTCTGTCTGCTTGCCTGTCTGTCTGTCTGCTGTCATTTTTCAATTTGACATGTAAATGCAAAATTTTTTCTCGTTTCTCGTGTTCTTTCTTAACTTTCATGACTCTACATACATACGTATGTATGTATTCTTTTGCTTGTTTATGTCTCCATTATGCTCATTAGTTTAGAGTTGAGTTGAGTTGTTAGAAAGCCAGAAGCTAAGGCCTTAGACAGTAAAAGAGCTATTAAATGGCATGTGAAGTTGCAAGAAAAGAAAAAAAATGAAATTCACTTTGAATTTGAATTTTAAGCATTAAACTGAATGACTTTGATGGATTTCTTAGGTGATTATGGTATATTAAAATGATTATCATTGTTGTATTAGTAAGCAAAATATTTCATTTTTTTTTTAATTTCTAAGTTGATTATTGAAATATTTGTTTAAATTCTTTTACGATAACATATAAGACTTTTTATTGAAGTTTGTCATCTGAACTTGGCTTTTTCATTAAGGCCTTTACCACCTAGATGTACAATTACCCAGTCACCCTCAAGACTTTCAACGCCTATCTAAGTTGCTTATCGCTTCCAAAATAAGATTTTATCGAGGCTCTCAAAGTATTTCTTTCTGACATGCTTACATCGTTGGAGTCAAATCTCTTTTCCGCCAAACATTTCTGCAGGTTTAAAAACAAGAACTAGTCACTAGAATATGGTGAATAAAAGAACAATATAACACACGCACTTTTCTCATTTTGCATGAATTTATTTTTTAAAAATCTTTCAGATTATGTACGACCCTTGTATCAAGGGCTGTTCTATTTTGATAGGAAAATAAAAGCTACACGTTGATATGATCATTTTTGTCCCTCTGTTAAGGAACAGAATCTCAGTATTTGTTAAGCCAACTCTTATACATATATTTTGAAAATCTTAGACTTATAGAACAGTAGAGCAGAGTAGAACATATGTATATACATATATCACAGATCAGCAATGAGTATTCAAAAAGATGAGTAGATTCGAATCATACTCATAATTTCTGATACTAATACGCATTCATACATATTTTAATATCATACTCATACTACACTATATCTACACCGCGTTGGCAAGGTGATCGACCTTGGTTGCATTTATTGCGAGGAAATAAATGACAACGTTGAACATACATTCTTCCATTGCATCAAATGGCAAGACGAGAAGAATATGCTGATGGAGCAGATTGGTGAATTCACACCCGATAACATTGTGGACGCAATGTTCGAAAGCGATGTGAAATGGAGCGCTGTGAGAAAATACGTTGAATGTGTACTCCGCAGGAAGAAGGTCGGCCTTGACGCAGTACGACAAATCGATACACGAGAAAGCGAGCCAACATCTTGAAGCTGGCTTCGAATATGCCGCACCCAGACGTGGGATAGTAGATAACGGTCCTTTATAGGACGTCGTTCTGGGCCCTTCCCGCAGTAATGCAGATAGCCGTTCCGGGAAGTGAGTATCGCCAGAAGAGGAGCAGGAATTGTTTTTTTGGAAGCACCACTCGACGCAGCTGACGACGGTCACTGTAAGTGTGAAAGCATTTTGAACCCTACCTCACACGCCAAAAAAAAAAAATATCATACTCATACTACTCATATTCAAAGTTTGAAGTAGTCATCATACTCATACTTAACAATACGAATGATGTTGTTGATTTCGACTCTACTTTACTCAACATTTACAAGAATCACAAAATAAGTATGATTCACGTACGCACACTACAAAACTCACTAGAAGGTTGTGTGTTTGCTGTCATTGTCTTTTTCTTTCGTTTTTTTTGTACAACAACAACTATGACTTTAATTTCTGATAAATGATTCGAATCACCCAAATCATTTATGAGTATAATAAGTATTTTTCTAAATGAGTAAGCGTATGAATCAAATATATTTCGAATGTTATGAGTTTGATATCAACGTTGTACTCATAATCATTGTAACCTGTACTTATAAATCAATGTTGTAGTGAGTACGAATGAATCACAGTAGTTGAATTTTAATACTGTTGACTCACTCATACTCAAAATTTCATGAGTACTTATGAGTAGCGAAAAAATGATTCATTGCTGATCTTTGATACATACATACGTACATAGTTGATCATTACAACCCTTCAGTCAGGATTAATTCCATACATGAATGGTGGGACTTACAGTTTAAAGTCAACTATGGGAAGGTATTTATTACAGTACAAGCTTTCTATTTTAGCCGAGGTATATATATACTTCATATTTATATTTTTTAATTGAAAAAAATCAAAAAAAAACTTCCAAAATTCTGTGCATTTGAAACTCTGTTGGCATAAATTTAACATTTTTGAAGGCATAAATAAATTACAAATATTTTTTCCTTCAAAATGCATAATAAGTTATTAAAGTCACAAACCAATATTTGGAGAATACGGCATCAGTTATAAATCATTTGTTTTTATTGTCAGTGTACTTACCTAAGTTCTCCACCTGACAGGGTAAGACGAGTGTATCACCCACAACGGCACGATATGTATGACCACGTGATAGAAAACGAGGCTGAGTCCCCGATAATGGACTCGATGGTGAATTACTCAGCGGTCGACTGTTGGTAGCTGTAATTAGAAAAAAAGAGAGAAAAATTTAAATTTTGTTTCCAAATTTCTAAAAGGCTAAGAAAATTCTCTTTTTTAAAGAAATTATTGAAAATGATTTTTTTTATTGCAAAAAAGTTTAAGAAGTAAAAATTGTAACACAGAAGCGTTTAAAAACTTATTCTAATGTTTTTTAAATTCTAACAGGCTTCAACCCTTTTCTTCTCTTTCAGGAATCACTTGACCTTTAACTGCTCTAGATCGTATAGCATTAACAACGAGCATAATAAAAAGGGAGAGGGTGCACCACCTCTTTAGAAAAAGATGTCCTCAATAAGCAAAGTTCCTAACCAATACATCCAATACAAGAACCAAATATATTTTTATTTGTTTCCAAGTGAGAAATGAAGCTTAGCCTATCATTATAGGACCATTAACAAAGGGCGTTATAAAAAGGGTGGGGGTGCCCTACTTCTTTAGGAAGAGTTAGGTTTCAATAAGCAAAGTTCCTTCCCACTATACCCAATACAAGAACCCAATATATTTTTATTTGTTTCCTATCGTTATAGGATTTGCTTTACTAAAACCAAGCACTAGGCAACCAAGCTGCTAGGCATTAGAAGCCCAAAAATTTCCTAAAGCAACTCAACAAAAAATAGGAAGCCGGGGAGAATGCTTTCGCCAGCCCTATGTTGATAAAAAATTACAAATTGGTACCCTAACCTTGACTGAAAGATTAAAGAAAAAGGGTTGAAGGTTTATTTGCAAATTAATTTTTCATCTTTAAAGTTAAATCTTGCTTTAAAGATTTCCGTTCTTTAATTATTTTCAGCCTCAACATTTTAAAGTCATTTGGTATTGCAAATGAGCTTCTTAACATGCCATACCAAATTATGTGTGTTTGTATATGGCATCTTATAATTCTCAGTTGGCTTGCTATGAGTATATGTACTTGACCCCATTAAAATTTCATTTTGAATTCAGAAATCGTTTAATAAAGTTTTCATTAAAGCCAGCAACAAATTTGTTGCCTTAAACCACAACAACATTAACAGGAGAGAGGGACTGTTTGTGTTAAGAAGCCTAAGTTGTGTTTCATGTGATGTGATGCGATGTTTGTCTGCCTACAAAAGCTGATGCTGATGCTAGTGCTGAACTCAATGTCCCGTAGACATTTTAATGGTCTTTTTGGCCTGATATTGAACATGATTAACCAATTTATTGCATAAACTTGTTAACAAAACTGCTAAAACAATGGTTATGAATAGCCAAAGCAAATGTAATAATTTGTGCTTGTGATGTTTGGCAAATGGGCTTGAAAGGCAAATTGTTTTGGGCTCAAATGCAAGAAAAAAAAAGAAACAATTTGTGGTCGGATTAATGTTTCTCAGGCTTTAATATGTTTGGATTTTAAATACACACACATACATACATACATCTAGTAATTGAAACAATATAAGAATACATATACATACTTACATATGTATTGGTTTTCTATTGTAGGGGTTTGAAGCTTAGCTAAAGGGAGGGGGGTCCCTATTTATGTCACATTTGTTGTTTTTGTTTCTATTTTCTTAACAAAAATATTTTTTCATTAAAAACGTTAAAAAAGAATCTGAAAATTAGAAATAAAAGCAACAAAAGAAATTTATTTTCTTTTAGACATTCTTATGCTAATTGAATGTCATGCCAACCGAATTACTATTGATACGCACACCCAGAATCTTTTCTATTCTTCTGTACAAAGAACTTTTCTTTAATTTTCCTTTATTGGCGTGTTATTAAAATAGACAGTCCGTTAAGAAAGAGAGAAAAAAAAGCCAGCAAGTTAACAAAAAGTAAAGAAATAAACGCAAGAATTATAATAAAAAAGAAATTTATTTTGTTGTAACAATTCTTAACTTATTTCAGTTTTATTGGTTTGGCAATAACAAACAAAAAAAAACATACAAACAAACCATACACACAAATTGTAATGAAAATAACTTAAAAAAACATCGTAGAATTCTTGGGCATTTTTTCTATTTTAAATTAGAAAGATTGACTGTAAGAATGTAATTTATGAGCATAAAAACAAATTAAATTAGAAAACAAAAGGCAGACAGAAAAATTTATAGTAATTGCTGGAACAAAATATATTTTTCTTTAAATATTCTTTCAAATGGTCAAGTTTTTTAGTTGTATTAAAAAGAAAAAAAAAAATTATTTCGAATTGAAAAATTTAAAAAAACGTCCCTCCTGTTAGAGCAAATTTTAGTTTAGAAATATTGCCTCTCTGTACAGCAGTACGGATCGCTAACGAGCCTCATTGAAAAAAGTTGAACTTGGTCTTATTGAAACTTAAATCGGTTGAACGACCTAGATAGTTTTTTGTATTAAATTATCTCATCTACCATAGAAATCCAACGTTCTACTCTTAAGACTACACGATCAGTATTGCTGTTTCAAATATGAGCTCTTAGATTGCAAATAAAATAAAATTAAATTCGTGTGTAGTTTTAATTAAAAATCTTCATTATTCGCACAATTCTATAAGCCCCTGGTTCACAACTTGTTGTAAACAACAACTATTGCTTTGTTTGTTATTCCTCTTTGTACTTTTTTGCGTAAACAACTATTGATGCCATTATGTGCGTATTAGATCTCAGCAATGAATCGTTTTTTCGCTACTCATAAGCACTCATGAAATTTTGAGTATGAGTGAGTCAACAGTATCAACAGAAATTCAACAACTCTGATTCATTCGTACTCGCTCACAACATTGATTTTTAAGTACAGGTTGCAATGAGTATGAGAACAACGTTGACATGAAACTCATGGCATTCGAAATATATTTGATTCATACGCCTACTCATTCAGATTCATAAATTTAGAAAAATACTTATAAATACTCATAAATGATTCGAGTGATTCGAATCATTCGTCAAAATTTACAGTCTTAGTTGTGGTTGCATTTACAAAAAAAAAGAAGAAAGAAAAAGACAACTTTATAGTGAGTATTGTGGTGTTCGTACGCAAATCATACTTATTTTGTGATTCTTGTAAATGTTGAGTCATGGCGAGTAGAAATCAACAACATCATACATACTGTTAAGTATGAGTATGATGAGTACTTCAAACTTTGAATATGAGTAGTATGAGTATGATATTAAAATAAGCATGAATGCGTATAAATATCAGAAATTATGAGTATGATTCAAATCCACTCATCTTTTTGAATATTCATTGCTGATCTCTGGTGCGTATGTGCAGAATATAGCATCGTTCAAATGCCCACAACGGCTTTTGTGTGTGAAGCTCAGCCGAAATGTAAAATTTTCCATGATTAAGGCGCATAAATGATGAAATATGTTGACTTTAAACATCGCTGTAGTTTTTGGCATATTCGCAGGCACCTGAGAGTTCTGAATACCCCTCAAGAAAAGGTCTAACGGCGTCAACGTTCTTCACATCATCTTCACTCGAGATGACTGCGCCTTCAAATCGTTTTAGCAGAATGTCAAATATGCATAAGCTATGTGGCACATAGCGCCGTTTTGTTAAGACAACATGTCGTTAATGTCCAGATCATACAATTCAGGCCAAAAGCAGTTGACCATCATCGACCTATACTGCTCACTGTTGACAGTGATGACCTGGTTGGCCAAAGTCCTTCTCATCGATCTAAAGTTGACATTAAACAGGGGATTTTTCGAGATACAGTGAGCGTCAAAAGAAATTGTACACTAAGAATTAAATCCTAACAATCAACAAACTCAACTTAAGTTGAGTATCCGAAAAAGTTTGACAAATTTTTCGTATTTTTCGATTTTTTTTTTTTTTTCAATTTTAAAAACTGAAAGTGAAACAATTTTAAAATATAACGGTAATTTGTTAATGTATATTTTTTCATGTACAGATTGTTTTAAAGTTCACTGAAGTTTAAAAGCTTTTAGATGTCATGTGGATTGTTAGATTGCAGAATCAATTGAAGCGATATCTTCTCATTTCTCCAGTATCTTTGTCATATAATCTGATAACTGCTAGAAGTTGTTTTAATAAAATTTTTTTAAATCAATTTTATTTGTTTGTTTTTTTTTTATTTTAAGCTTTAAAACTGAACATGATTCTCTCTCTTAATTAATTGAGTCACATCTGTTTTAATAAATTTTTGTCATCAAATTTTCAACTCACATTTCGAGCGAATCTTAAATTATAGCCACACATCAAAACAACGCTTTCATCTAAAGTTTCATGGCACTGTGACCTATTTTTCTGGAATAAATATTCCTTAAAAACTTTCTTATACAAACGAAAAAACAAGAACACACACACAATCTCGTGACATAAGAATTCTCCAAAAAATTCTTAGAATATGTAAATTGACACACAAAATAAAACATAAATAAACGAAGACAGCAAAACAAAAATAAAAAAAGAAAAAACATACAAATTTTAAAACAATAAAGCACTTTAAACCTCTATAAACCATATCTGAAAAGGGGTATGAAACACTCGAAAAAACTTTTGCTTTCGTTTCTTTTATTTTGCTGTTGCCGCTCAAGGACGTTTATAACAGTGTAAGTGGAGCATCATCAAACGCTAAAACGAAAATGTTAATGTGGCTTAACAGAATTGCTTAAAAATGCATTTTTTTATCTTCTCTCTCTCTCTCTCTTTCTCTCTCTCTTTACACAATACAAGTATTTGAGACATGAATAAACAAATAACAGGACTTTCTCTGAGTTTCTATCTTGGAATTTCGTTTTGTCATGAATATTCATAGAAAGTAAAGATAATGTTTGTCGACCATAACTATAAAACTTGTTCAAAAAAAAAAGGTTTTTGTCTAGGATTTAATTTAAAAGCATTTTAATTCCGATAAAATTTAAGAATTTTTCTGTGCTGTTATTTTAATTTCAAACTTGTACGTGAGGGCCAAGAGCATTCAGAGATCAGCAATGAGTATTCAAAAACATGAGTAGATTCGAATCATACTCATAATTTCTGGTACTTATACGCATACATACTTATTTTATTATCATACTTATACTATTCATATTCAAAGTTTGAAGTACTTATCGTACTCATACTTAACAATACGCATGATGTTGTTGATTTCGAATCTCCTTTACTCAATATTTACAAGAATCATAAAATAAGTATGATTCGCATACGAACACTACAATACTCACTACAAGGTTGTGTGTTTGCTTTGCTTGATGTCTTTGTCTTTTTCTTTCTTTCTTCTTCTCGAATCATTTATGAGTAATTATAAGTATTTTGCTAAATTTATGAATCTGAATGAGTAGGTATATGAATCAAACATATTTCGAATGTTATGAGTTTGATATCAACGTTGTACTCATACTCATTGCAAAATGTACTTAGAAATCAATGTTGTAGTGAGTACGAATGAATCAGAGTAGTTGAATTTCATTACTGTTGACTCACTCATACTCGAAATTTTATGAGTACTCACGAGTAGCGAAAAAACGATTCATTGCTGACCTCTGAATCCAAGGCATGCCGAAAAAGTTATTGTTCGTTAAGAATTTTGAACTGGCAACGACATCGGTTCATATTTCTTTGGGAACGGCTTTGGCTAGGCCATCACTGTGACAGGCCAACTTCTTCTGACCTGAATTGAATAGTCCGGACACCAACCACTGGTGTTTTCAAAGGGCGGCTCAATGTGCTACCCAGCTCATACCACCTTAGATATTCTATGATCTTCTACAACCTTATTAGACAAGATCAGTTCAATAGAAAATTTGAGTAATGACTTAATTCTTAATTACATACATACGTACATACATAATTGCTTATTACAATCCCTCAGTAAGGATTACAACCTTACTGGGGGTTGAGGTCGCATACCGTTTATATTGTTTATACATGAGCGGCAGGACCTACAGTTTAAAATCGGCTCCGAACGACAAACTTTTTGAGAAACTTTTAATGCAATTTTTTAGTTTTTCTCAGAGTTTTTGCCAGAAATCTGCAGAAAGGAAGTCGCCGAAAAAATATTTTTCATACATCGTTTTGTTCCCGAAATCTGACCTAGAGTTTGAACCGTTTCCTTACGGTCTAATAAGTCAACACACTATCTACTAGACTATGGAGACTTGGGATGGTTACTGACTTTTTTGGGCCTGAATTGAATAGTGTGGACACCAACGACAGGTGTTTTCAATAGGATGGCTCAACATACATATACATGGCTACATATCTTTTGCCATTCTCCGATCTTCTACAAGGATGGTGCACTGCTTTCGGAATCCTCTTCAGTCGACTTGGAGATGCCACTTACCTTGGTCAAGCTAGCCATCGTGCGGAAATTTTTTCGAGACGCCAACTTTTCCAGGGTCAATGAGGAGTCCTCTTCCACCGCTAGGCTCACTTGTCCCTATATGGATAGAAGGCGCACCAGCCAGTTACTCGGACTTGGTCGTGAAATCATCTCAATCATTGTAGCCATGCTTACAAGTCATTGTGGTATGGGAAGACATGCGGAGAGAATGCAGCTCCCATCTAACGACTTGTGCCGTTGGTATAGGTTCCCTGAGCAGGAGGAGACTGTTTTCCATTTTCTTTGTCAATACCCATCTCTTGCGAGGTGCAGATATAGCTTATTTGACTCTCCAATCCTTGTCGGCTTGACGAAGCTATTGTCCATTGATGTCAAGGATATAGTTTTGATTATCAAATTTTCGGGCTGTTTTTCCATCGTTGGGTAGTCGTGCTGGCTCAACGCTAAATCCTGTTCTTTTAATTGTAAAGATTCAGAACGCCTTAAGCTATGCAACTAACATGTGTTTCTGCGGAAGACAAAAATCAATATGCAGCACCGTTATAAATCCTGTATTTAATTTCGCTCTTAAAACGGTTAAGAAACAGCGCGCAATTTGCTCTGCACACTTAAACACATACACATGCCCATAAAACTATAGAATATATGCACCATGGTTGTGTCACAGCTGCTTAGGAGGGAAGTTAATTGGCTGCAAATAATCGAAAACCGTTTTTAACACTCTCTTGTTAAAAATTGTGCTTCTCTCAACACTCTACTACATACATACTATTAAACCCATAAACACCTCCATATACATACATGTGTTCTTTAGAAGTTCTAAAGAGAGTATAAAATAATGCTGAAAGGAGAACATATCTCTAGGAACATGGGTGATTTTGTTACTGTTTTTCGTAAGTTTTCTCCCCTTTTTCTTTTTTTCCTTTGAGTTTTCGTGGCTGTTGATAAAATTGCAAGTTTTTGCTTTTTGCTGGGTATATATACCTGCTCTGAATGGTCATAAATGTCATGAAATAAATATATTTGCACTGCTTTTTTTCTCTCACTCTCACTCTCACTCTCCCTCTCTATGTCTCTATTCGATTGGGGTTTCCTCTTAAAGTTTAAATTTTATGTCAAGAGCTTCTGTGTGTCTGTTTCTGTTTTTGATTTCGATTTTTTCCGATTTTTTTTGTTTCTTTTTCTGTCTGCTTTCATTTCATTTTTCTTTTCTTTGCGCTTATAAAAGAGCATTATTTTTGGGGATATAAATTTATATTTATGGTGTTATTAAATTTAAATATTTCGATAAGAGAAAATAAATTGTTTGGCAACAAAAAAAAAAAGAACTCAAGAAGGGAAAGAAACGGGAGAAGACAATATTTCCAGCTTTTGTTTTTATGTTGGCGGAATACTCATATTTTATAGCTTATTTTAAGGAAATTGAGTGTGTAGGTAAGAAGGAAAAATGCATTTCAAGAGTACAGGGTGGTGGGTGGTATGAAGAAATTATAGCCAATGAAAGTATAAAATTTGAAAAGATGTTTTCGAAAAATTAATGAAGCCCAGTAAGTAGTGTGTTACCTTATTAGACGTGAGGCCGTGATTCTAACCAGAGATCAGCAATGAATCATTTTTTCGCTACTCATAAGCACTCATGAAATTTTAAGTATGAGTAAGTCAACAGTATTGAAATTCAACTACTGTGATTCATTCGTACTCACTACAACATTGATTTATAAGTACAGGCTGCAATGAGTATGAGTACAACGTTGACATCTGCTGAACTGCGTATATTTTTATGTCTGAACACTTAAAATATTGTACTCAATAAACCGAATATTGACTCAATAAAAGTGCATACCTGAACATAGTATAAGACGTAAAAAGCTGTTAAAGCACTTGATTCAGTTCAATAAATTCTCTATGATCTAAAAAGCCTTCAATTTGTATTCAAATTTCAACACTCAAGCTTTTCAATTTAACTACGCATAGTTCACTAACATTTAACCAGGTGACTGATAGCAAGTGACTGAATGACTGACTGACTGACAGCCATTAGTTGATTTCCTCAATCATTTGACAAATATTGTGAAGCAGCAAATGGAAATTTCTTGCCAATTCATTCAAAAAAATTTTTTTTGCATTCCTTAATAAATATTCAAACAATTTCCGCAATTCTTAAATGCAAAAGCGAAGCAAAAACGTTGATGATTTATAAATTAAAAAAAGAAAAGAAACGGAAAGGAAAGGAAATGGAAAAGAAAATATGCCACATGTGGTATGAATATTGCATACATCTGCAATAGATAAATGTTGAGTACAAGAGGCAGTTAAATTGTTCAAGACACCATTGCAGCTAAAATCCAAATGATTTCCTTTTTGCTTAAATTATTTTGCGCATCTAATTTATCCACTTGATAGCTAAGAATGCTTTCCAATGCATCTGAATATACTACAAGCTCTGCTGCACTGCTGTCAAAGCCATTATTGTTGAGAGGTATCAGGCTTGGCATCAGGATGCAGGATGAAAGAGCTGAAGTGCTAAAATATAGCAAAAGAGATACATTTCAACGTATGTTTATAGAGAGTTTAGGTGTTTCTACTTGCGATTAAAATGACTTTTGTTCTCCGTAGATAATATTTAAATTTTGTTTTCAAGCATCATAGTGCTTTTTAAATTAAATTCAAGAATTGTTTCGTACGCGAAAGGGGGAAGCTAAGCTTTTCTCTGTATAATCTGGGACAAATCAAATAGTATTACGGATTTAAATGTAAAAATATCCTCCTGTTTTGATAGCATCTGTTAATGCAACTCATATTTCATTATTTCGTTTTTCTGTTCTTCAAAAAATTGCTGAAGTGATCTCATAAAATAACCTATAAAAACTGAAATAAAACAGCTGGAAATACTTCCAGATGCATCCGTATATTGTAGAATGGTACCGCTTCTAAAAGTATATAAAGTCTTCAGGTTGTTCCATTTGCTCATACTACTAAAGGTACAATTAGCCGAACGTTCACGTGACATAACAAAACGTACCTTTATTTATAACATACTAGCTGTACCCTGCGCGCTTTGCTGCACTACAAACTAAAATAAATTTGAAGGAAAGACATTAGACAAATATCCAATTAAGTTTGAATCATTTTATTGATTTTGTTTCCCGTTGTCCAGATGATTCAGACAAACGGGCCTGAGTAGTACGCATTCGATCAAGTGATTCATTGTTCAATTGATTCATGCGAACGGATCTGTGCGGCATGTACTCGAAGATTTTTCAGTCTCAATGCTGATTCTGAGGCTAGTAATGCTCTTTTCTTTTCAACACAGGATCAAATGCACAGTTTACGATTTAATTAATTTCGAAGAATTTTCAGTGGCGCCACCTGTCGGAAATTGGTTATACCAACTTTGAAACCTTCGTCGGCTCATGCGCAACAACTTTGCTAAAGATTAAATGCATAGTTTACGATTCCATAAAGTACATTCATTTTTATATATATAGATAATTTAAACTTGAAAAAAAAATAAATAAAACAAAAGTCTACGAATTTAATTTTGGTTATATTTTTTCTTATTTGGTGAATTTTTTCACAAATGTTGGTTACAAAATTTTTTTCTTTCCCTTCTATCTTTCCCCCCGCGTCGTTCTTTACACTTTATTTTCTTTGGTTTTATACATCAGGAATCACAGATAGCATACTTTAGGGGTAACTACTATGCGTATGAGTAATATATTTCAAATGCAATTAAATATTAAATATTAAGTATGTAGCATACGTGGGCATGACCCCTCGCTCATTTGGAATATCAACATAAAAAGTAGCCTATAACTCCTTCCAGACATACAGGAAGATACTGTGAAAATTTCAAGAAAATCGGTTCAGCCGTTTAATCGTCTATAAACTTCAAACATACAAACATACAATCAAACACACATTCATTTTTATATATAAGAAGATGGCAGACAATGAGAATGATTACCCAACTGTAATGGAATTTCGGTAATCATGTGCATTTTTTGCATGCGGCTTGTGAACAAAAGTACGTGCCTTTACTTTGCATGTACATTCGGCTGATTGTACCTTAAGTCTCATTGCAAAACATTTTCAAAAAATTGTTTTGTGTAGAAAACAAGTGAGGAGAGAGCTGTTATCAATTCAATTTATCAAACTAGGACGTCTTTAATTCCGTATTAGATTTGTTCTCTTATTTTCCTAGGGTTAGTAACCAAAGCTTTGGTTCTTACTGCGGGCTTAAATCCAATATAGCATATAGTGCCACTGTCGGGCAGGTTTTTATTGCATTCTATAGCTTTTGAACCTTGTTTACTCCAACTAATCTGAGCTCTATTGTTACTTTATTCAATAGATTTATCGGGCAACTTGCTGAAATATTAAAAATCAAGAGTGTTCCCAACACAACTTCACTTTTCCTAAGGAAATCACTCATATATTTGTAAATATTTTTGCATAAGAATCTATGTATGCATGTGTGTATGTATGAAGGATCACCAAATAAATGTTTTTTAGAGTGATTGCTGTCTCCTACACTTTCGCACTTTTTTCTATCTCCGTTCTACTTATTGCATGCCAATATAAGGCCACATGTAAATCAACCACAATCATGGTGATGCTGCTGTCAATTTCAAAAATGAAGTCTATTTATCAATACCTCAATATTATCATCATCATGTGTGAGTAGAGTAGAGTATAGTGCAAATGCAAATAACATGAGTAAAATAAAAAAAAAACTCTTCTACTCTCTCACTTATAAACATGCACACAAAGCAAGAAGAAAAATGGGGAAAGAAAAACCAATGTTAAGTAAAAAGGATACTGCAACAACAAATACAAATGATTGTCATTATCATTGCATTTTGAATTTTTCTACATCTGTGTGTGTGTACACATCTTTTGCATATACTTACAAAAAGATATATGTGTGTGTACAAGTAAAATGTAATGAGTGTCTTAGGAAAATCGCATTTCATACAGATAGAGAGAGAGAGAGAGAGAGAGAGAGAGAGAGCGGGAAAAGCTGCTTTTTGCAATTTAGCATCACACTTCCATTTGCTTTTTGCCATTCAACGTAACGAACTTTAAATTCCATGTTGAAGCGTAAAAGCCATTTCACCGATGCAATACACATGCAATATCGGTTAATATTAGAAAAGTCGAAATGCATTTGAGTGCCACTATTTAAAGGAAGTTTATGTGGTTGCCGATATTAAACAGCTGCCGATATTGATTTTTTGTTATTAAATGCACAGAAAGAAAAATGATTTTGAAATCGAGAAAATTATGAGCCAAAGTCGACGCTAATCATGTCATCATAATTTTTTTTATTAAAATCAGAATATTTTCAGAACAAAAACTACCCATATATGGCAAGGAAAGTAAAAAAGTAGGCATCTAGACGGCCTGTCTATCTAATTTAAGTCGAATATACACACTTTGGCCCCATTGGGCCTATTGTGAAACCAAAGTTTTTCAATTAGCCGTGGAACTACTCGAAGCTTTTGTTGATGTTCCTCACGTTTTCAATGTCAATGCTTGTCGGTCCCTTCAGATCAGCCATGTAGTAGGCATCGATATGAATTTTTCTCCTTTGACAGAATGAAGAGGATGTGTCCATTAGATGAGAAACAATTTCATCGTCTTCTTCATATATACAGCTTCTACAAAATTCAGTTGCAAGATACCCTGCGCCTTGCATGAGTTTCCATAATGCAATAACCCATCGTGACACCGACAACCAAATTGACAAGGTTCTACAGAAATCATTTGCAAGTTGTCCTCGATTAATGCGCCTTGTTGCGTACTCATAATATAATGCTCCGTCATAACACCGAAAACCGTACTGAAAATGTTTCTTTAGGGTTTAACCAGCCTTACTATGCTCTTCTGTTCAACTTTGACCAGATTTTTTGAGCTATACTGCCCATGTCCGAATCCAGCCATTTGCAGTTGACAGAAAAAATGGCAGCATTGTCAATTAAAAGTTTATAGGTCCCCAAAGGGATTCATTAAAGGACGTGTACTTGTCAATTAAGACAAGTACAATACCCGGAGGTCGAATTGACCCATTGTACCAAGAGTTCGTCAGAGAGCTGCGATGTCTATGCGACGCCTCGACAGTTCTTACTCTCAGCAGTTACTTGAAATGTTATTGTGTCCAGGCACCCACATGTTATGGTCGTTCTGCCACCCCATTCTTGTATTTGGGACGGTTCTATAAAGTTGTGGACGTTGTAACTTTGGGCCTTGATAGCCATCTGACGACGTCTAAAGTATGGTTATGTTTCCCAGTAATTTTCATGGCAGCCTGTATTGCCGTCGCCGTAGTCTAGTAAGTAGTGTGTTGACTAATTAGAGGTTCAAACCTAAAGGTCAGACATCTCCAAAAACACTGAAATACGAAAAAATATTTCTTCCTTGACTTCCGCTCAGTGGTTTTCTGTCAAAAACCTAGAGAACAAAATAAAAATGCCATGAAAAGCCACTCAAAAAAAATCTGTCATTCGGAGTCAACTTGAAACTGAAGGTCCCGCCACTCATGTAAAGAATTAACATACACAACATAAGTGGTGTGAGAATCTAGATAGAAATCCTGGCTGAAGGGTTGTAATGACCAATTATGTATACATGTAGCCTGTATTGCCGACACTTCCGTCTACAAGATGCTACAGTGATTAGGCAGCCTTAGGGACTGAACTATTTTGACTACCACTCCATTCAATTCAGATCCATTGGTGAAGATTTGCATAGAGTCCTTTACGAGGTGTGTAGCAGCATTTTTCCAGACATCATTATTCAATGGATGCAATGGACGTCCTGTATCTTATTGCGAAGTTATGTTAGGTAGTCTTGTAGTTGATGTGCCCGATAGTTTCAAATTGTTTCAGGAGACTTGAGTGATCAGCTTCTGAGCCATGCAATTATGCAGTTGGAATAGCAATCAAGCGGAGGAAGGCACAAGGAAAATAAATAGCAGACCTTACATACATACATAATTGGCCTTCAGTCAGAATCACATCACTCATGTTGTGTGCGTTAATTTTATACGTGAGTGGCGGGATCTACAGTTTAACGTCGACATCGAACGACTGATTTTTTGGAAACTTTTCCATGGCAGGTTATTTACTCTCAGTGTTCTTGTCAGAAATCTGCTGAGAGGAATTTGCCGAAGAAATATTTTTTTGTTTTCATATTTCGTTTTGATGTCTGATCTGGGATACGAACCAGGCCAACATACTACCTATTAGACTACGGCAACTCCTACTAGACTAGAGCTCCATTGCTTTTATTTATAACAAGTATTCTACAATATTTTGTTTTGTTTCTTGCAGTATATCAAGGAACTTGAATTTTTTTTATTCAATTCGATCAGGAAAAACTTGCGAAATTTTGAAAAATTTTTTTCAGACACAATACTTTGAGTCATTTAATGCGATGATGTTTTGTACTGCAATAGAGACAGACAGTGGCAAATAATATGTTGCAAGTCAAACTATATAAATACATACATACATACATATACATATATGTGTATGTGTTTTAGTTCATAGTATTAGTATCTATGTATGTTAACCAACTAATGCGATTGCCAAAAGATTTTTGTCACCAATTTCTTGACTGCCGTTGTTGTCGTCTGGCTTGCTTACTATTATGCAAATAGATTTCCATGCAACCTCCATCTGATTTTGGAGTCACATTGAATAATTTTCTGGAATTCTTTTTTGAAGTTTTTCCTCATACATGAACACACAACTTCCTTGGAGAGAATTTTTATTATCGCATTTGACAATGCTGCTGCTGCTGCTACTGCACAAAAGCCAATATTAATAGTGTCACATGCACATGCACATCTATGTATAGGTGCAGCATTATCATATCCACAGTAGAGCAGTGTAGAGCGCCATCAAGTGTGAAAGTATAGCTGGAGTCTGTAAGCAAATAACTGCAATTTTTTTCTCTCATCTAACAGCTTATGCTTGCATGAGAGTGATAGTCAATCTTTATTTGTTGGAAACTGCATAAAAAGCTTAGCTTTTCAATTTTTTCTTTTTCTTTTTTGTTGTTAATTCTTTGGTACTTTTTCTTCTGTTTTTTTGCTGGTCTTATAAGTCTTATTTTGAAAGGAAAAAAACGACAGATTTTTGTGATACGCTTGGCATTGTTATTACATTCCATACCCCTGATATCCACACCCCTGATATCCATACCTGATAAGGTGATGCTGCTAATGTCACATACATTACGTGCAGGTAGCTAAAGTGTGTCACGTGTGAGAATTAATGCTATGGGTAGGGTAGAGCAGAGTAGTGTACGATTTCAATTTAATATGAAACTGGATTTGTAAATGAGTTTGTGGCGTAGTCTTAGGTAAAACGGAAACGCAGAAGTATCGCTGATACTTAAATAAGCTGTAGCACCTCTTGAGTTAAATACAGGGGCGTATAAAACATATACGCGATTTTCGTTTATTGAAAATTAATCTTAGTAAACTGCAAATCCGTCATTAATATGTAAGGACGTAGAAAAGAACTTGCATCAACATTTTATATCTTCCAATTCCTCTTGGTCAACTCCTGAGATACCTGCAATAAAGGTTTCCCTGTCCTGAGGTTTCCCTGTCCCCCAATCTTCTTATAATTTGCAAACTCCGTTGCAGTTCTATTAATTAAGTTAAGAGCTTCTGGAATCTTCTAGAGTGATAGGGTTGCCATCCATACTTATCTTTAAACAATAATTTCTATGAAAATATGTTGAGTTATTGTATTAAGAGTAGTGCTACTCACATACATACATAATTGATCATTACAAAGTTTTAGTCAGGATTACGACCTAGCTTCTCACACCACTTACGTTATGTGTGTTAATTTTTTACATAAGTGACGGGTCCACCTACAGTATAAAGTCGTCTCCAAGCCATAGCTTTTTAAAATGCTTTTTTTCATGGCAATTTTATTTACTTTCACAGAGATTTTGCCACAAATCTACTGAAAGGAAGTCTCCGAAGAAATATTTTTTTATATTTTCGTTTTGTTGGACATGTCTGACTTATGGTTTGAACCGTCGCCTTATCTCCAATAACCCAACACACTACCTACTAGACTATGTCGACTTTATTTTACTTCCATTAATTAAGTTAAGCATGCTTTGCAACTTCTAGAATGGTAGGGTTACCATCTATCATAAACTAGAAACAATACTTTCCATGAAATTATGTTGAGTTCTCAGCAGATTTCTGGCAAAAACTCTGAGAGTAAATAAACCTGCCATGAAAAAGTTACTCCAAATCTGTCGTTCGGAGTCGACGTTAAACTGTAGGTCCCGCCACTCAAGTATAAAATTAAGGCACACAACATGAGTGGTGTTCAGAAGCTAGGCTGTAATCCTAACTGAAGGGTTGTAATGGCGACCTAGCTTCGCAAACCACCCATGTGTGTGTTAATTTTTTACATGTGTGGCGGAACCTACAGTTTAACGTCGACTCCGAATGTGAGATTTGTGAGAAACTTTTCATGGAGCTTTTGTCAGAAGACTGCTGAGGAATAGTCGACAAAAAATTATTTCTTTTTTAATTTTCTTTTTGTTCGAGATGTCTGAGCTAGGGATTGAACTACGGTCTCCCAGTTAATAAGCCAAGACATTACCAACTTGACTACGGCGACTTCAAGCTTCTGTATTGTTTCTGTGATTGAAATTCGGTCTATCAAATTTCGTTGGTTATCCGATTGTCATGGGTTTGTTGTTAATTAGCGGACCTATGTCTTGAGAGTTTGCTTAGCAAACTTGGGTATTTTCTTGATTAAATTAAATTATAATATTGATTATATTATTGCCTTGATAGCCTGCACACCAATTTTACTTGATTGGGAAGAATTTTGTCAACTGAATTTCGGGAATGGAAATCAGATAATCACTCTAAGGTCCGATGTTCGACTTGTTTTCCTAAAGTTTTGTTTTTCATATTCTTAACGATAGAATGTTTCATTTCTTCAGCTATTTCTTGCTCTTTTTCAAGTCCAATCAATCTACTTAGTGTTGCCCCCTATGTGGATACTTTTATACGAACCAATATTTTTTTTTTTTTGGAAATCCTTACGAACCTTATTAGACTTTAAAAAAAGTATTCTACAGCTAATTAAGCTTATTATCTTATATAACGTTACATGTAGTGTTGTTTCCTTTTTCCACTCCACTGTAACTGTCTAAGTCTGTTGTCTACTGGTGCTACTGCTGCTCTACTTTGGGTTTTTCTTCAATTTTCATTTTCCACATTATTTTTCCCCCTTATTACTGATTCGATTTATTTAGCTTGTTGCTGACGCGCGCTGTTGCTGTTGCTTGTTTTGTTAAGTAGATTTTTTCCAGCATAACACGATTTCAGTAAAATGCATCTCATTTACATACATTTTATTATTTGCACTACAACACCTTTTTCTAATGCTGCTCTCCCTTGTATGTTTGGCATATGAGGGTAACATTACTTTACATTTTTCAATGCAACGCTTAAACTGTTTGTTCTATGCAAAATTACATCAACACTTTTTCTAGCTGCTTCATCACTTTTCAAATTATCATCAGCATCAGCAGCACCATCATCATCGTCATCATGAGCATCATCTGCATACGATTATTTTAAACGTATTTTTCCAATAACTAATACAGTTTTCTACACTTTTTCTTTCTTTTTTTTTACATTTACCCTTTCAACCACTACCGCATGTTGTGTGATAATAAAGTTCATTTTTTACATCATTTTCCCGCAGTAAGGAAAATTTAAGAATTTTTTTAAATTTCTTCGTAATTTTGCGAGAATAAAAGAAATTAAAGAAAATAGTCAATTTAGAAGGATTACATTACAAGTTGTTTACATTTCAGTTGTATTAAAGCATTATTTACATGATGTAATTGATGTAAATAAAAATTTAATTTTTTTTTGTAAGAAATTTATTTAAAACAGGAATTGTTTACATTTTTTACATGCAAGTAAATTATGTAAAAAATGTGTTAGTTAATTGTTAATAGTTATGAAACTTAGCTCTCTATACATGGAATTCATAATCTGGTAAATATTTTACTTTTATTATGTCAACAATGTAAAAACAAAAGTTGAGTATTTCAGTGCTAGTATAATTTACCTATAATTATAATCAGATAATTTAATTGAAGTACAACAACATCAAAGAGGAACCCAACTCAGTTACCATCCAAGTTAAAATGGTTAATATTGCTTTCGTGAACCTATCTGTCTTAGATTTGAAACTGGAAAATATTTTGGTTTCGTTACTCTTACAGTGTAAAGTACCTCCAATTACATTCTTAAGATATCATAATGGACTACAAGCTTCTATTCCTTCCTTAGCAATACTTAGCAATCCTTGTTTAAAATTTCAATACTGTAAATTTGCATAATAAGTTCTGCTAAAATGTAATTATTGACATCAATGTAAACAATGTAAAAGTAAAATATGTATATGTAATTGATAAAGAATATATTTAAAAATGTTTAACTTTGACTTAGACATCCTTATTTGTAAATGATTCATAATTATTATATGCGTTCTAATTATTTACATGATGTAAACAATGTATATCGTCATAATGTAAACATTAAAAAGTAGTAAAAATGTAAATTTTTCAAATCCAAAAATCAAAAATTTGATAATTTATAAAACTTAAAGACAGATGGGGGTGCCCTGGTAGTCTAGTAGGTAGTGTGCTAGACTATTAGCGTGAGGGTCGTGGGTTCAATTCCCACCAGAGACTCTGGTCTGTGACACTACACCGAGCATATGGTCTTGTTACTCCGTTCGTATGAAAATAGAATATAATTTGTAATTGTATTGTAATTAATAAAATAAATAAATAAATAAATAAAGACAAACATTTAATGTACTTTACATATTTTACACAATGTAATTACACAATAATTTTAATTAATTTATTTATGATAATTAACTAACCGCAAGTCAGTGATCTCCAACAAACTAAAATATGAAGAATATGCCTTCGGCGACCTATTCTCAGCAGATTTCGGGCATAAACTCTGAGGGTAAAATAAAATTGCCATGAAAAGTTTCTCAAATATCTGTCGTTCGGAGTTGACTTTAAACTGTAAGTCTCGCAACTTATGTCTGCTTAACATTAAAATTATAAACAAAAGCTACAAAAACTAGACAATGCAGTAAACAAACCTGTTTACAAATTATCGTACTGCTTACTATAACAACAACTACCAGCATAAAAAAATGGTAAACCAGTAAACAAAAATCCACAAACAGTACTACAAGAATAAGTGTAAACAAAATCCACAAACAAAAGTAATGAATGTATACAACTATGTTTACATATATAGAGATTTCGAGAAGACGAAATCCCGAACACTCGCCTTCAAGAACACTCATGTTTGACTGTTTACCCTGCCATACAAAAGGCAAGGCAAAGCAGGCGACTGATGGAGTAATGTTCAGTCAGTCTTGTGTCACCGTAGTCTAGTAGGTAGTGTGTTCGCTTATTAGACGAAAAGCCCGGGTTCGAACCGCAGGCCAGACGTCAAAATGAAATATGAAAAAAAAAATATTTCTTCGGCGACTTCCTCTCAGCAGATTTCTGGCAACAACTCTGAGAGTAAATAAACCTGCCATGAAAAAGTTTCTCAAAATCTGTCGTTCGGAGTCGACGTTAAACTGTAGGTCCCACCACTCAAATATGAAATTAAGGCACACAACATGAGTGGCATGAGAAGCTAGGCCGTAATCCTGACTGAAGGGTTGTAATGGCCAATTATGTATGTATGTATGTAATTGTGGTTTGAAGATCTCCGTTACAAAGATCTGTCGTATAATTGCTTAGTGCTTGTTATTGTTTGTGCAAATGCTAAAAACAGAGGAATAACAAAGAAAAGCAATTGTTGTTGTTTACATAAAGTTGTGAACAGTGGCATACAGTATTAATTTTTAATTAAAACTAAACACAAATTCATTTTTATTTTATTTGGAATCTACGAACTCATATTTTAAATGTTTTTTAAAAAGTAAAAACTTAACTGTAAGTATTCTAGAGTAAACTCATATTGTGCACATAGACGAACCAGGTTATCAGAACTCAAAGGCTCTGCGTAATTTTTCTTTTTTCCTAACTTGACTTACGATATGATCAGGAACAATGATAAGCAATAATTGAGAAAGGATACCGTTCTAAAGAACTTTAAGTTCTGCGTCCTCGGATATGGCTCTGATGTTTTGTATTATTTACTGGTGTACTCCTTATTATTTCAATGCTTTCTATACTGTAGCCTATATGAAGACAGTGGAAGCTTTCTTGAAGCTCAGGAAGTAGTGGTAAGTAGATATAATTTGGACATAATTTTGCTATTGACCTCACAGATTGTTCGCTACTTTTCTTAGAAATCTAGATTGTATTACCACTGCAGGTTATAGATGATCTAATTTGCCTTAATAAAGTATCTATTCAAAATTTCTATCATTCTGCATTCATGTGAACAAGTTTTTACAAACTTTATGGTTGTATTCAGGGTTTAATTATTCAGATTTCTTGAAAAATGTGTTTAAAAATTCCTTTAAAATTTATAAAAATCTTAAAGATTTTTTAATTTTTCATGAAATTATTAAAGATTTCACTAATTTTACTTTTATTGTTTTATAAAAAAAAATATTTTTATTGCCGCCTTATTTTCCACCTTCTGTGCAATATATCGTATAATCGCATTGATTTCTTTTATGACTTTATCACAAAAAATTTATTAAAAAATAAATCATTTGCCATAAATTTACAGCCTAAAAATTGTATTTCATTTTATAGCTGCAGCTGCTTTTGCTTAAAAAAAATCAGCATGAACGAATACGTCTTCAACTTAAGAAATATGATGGAAAGGCAAAAAATTTTTAAAATTTCATTTTATTAAAAAAAAAGTGCCTGTCATTAATATGCTGACATCATAAAAGTCAAAATGGCATCATAAACAGTGAAATTATTTACAAACGTTAACGAGACATAAAAATTAAAGACACTCCAACCAGCAACCGGCTCAACAGCACATGCAGAGAGAGAGAGAGAGAGAGAGAATTACTTGTATGTCCTTACATTTCTCTTCTTTCTTTTTTTTTTTTGGGTCCTACTGCCATGACATTTATGACACAACCCGCAAGTAAAAGAGAGAAAAAACTATTTTTTTTAAGAAAACTGCAGCATCTTAAAGGCAACAACAAGGTAGTGTGGCTGGTGCCAAGTACATGCAGTGCAAGTGTTATTTTTTATCTTTTTTTTTTGGCAACAAATTGCACAACAGTGACTAGTTTGTTAACACAAGGACAACACACACTCACACACACATATAAACTATGCCCGTTACTTGAACGAGTGTAACTTGGATTTCCCCTACGCTCTGTTATTGCTGACTTTCATTTTCTCTCTGTTCTCGTTATCCTAATATCACAGCCTGTTAGTGTAAGCAAGAGTTACACGGCACATGTGCATGCATGTGTGTATTGGTGATCAAATAACAATTCTTGTTACATTTGATGATGCTTTTGTTGTATACAATAAAAATTCATATAAACAAAGTAATAATACGAAAACAAACTCTCTCTCTCTCTGTCTCTATTTTTAACTGTCGCTCTTTGTATATTCCGTACAATCCAATTCAACATTTTTTATATTTTTATATAACTGTGCATACACATACACATGCATGTGCATAAGTATTATATTTAACATATAAACCCACATTTCGAAACAAAATAAAAGAGAGACACTACTGCACTACTACCACCGGCACCACTAATAATAATAATGATACCAACAGCAGCAGCAGTAGTAGCAATAGCAGCAGCAAAAATCGAAATGTTACACTTGGCTCTTGTTACTCTGCAACAACGATGTTAAATTATTAAATAGGAAATGCTGGAAAATGTTGGGTAAACTTCTATACATACAGATGTATGTATGCATATGCTGACTTAAATATATAGAAAATAATGACAGAAATAAAATGCAGATACAACAACTTATTTTTGCTTTTTAGTTTTTTTTTTCTTTCTATATTTACAATGTGACATCATTTTGCATTTGCATTTGACACTGATAATGATGTTGATTGGATGGTTAAAATATATCGTATTTGAATTGAGAATACAGACAACGATTTGCATGTGTATTTGGTAATGATATTAAAAATAATTTTTAAGATTTTGTAAACAATTTTGAATAAAGTGCAGGACTTTAAAGAGTTAATCTGCATCTATACCTACATACATAACATACATAATTTGGTCATTACAATCCTTCAATTAGGATTACGACCTAGCATATCACACCAATTATATTGTGTTCGTTAATTTTTATACATAAGTGGTGGGACATACAGTTTAATGTCAACTCTGAATGACAGATTTTTTTGAGAAACTTTTTATTGCAATTATATTTTACTCTCAGGGTTTTTGTAAGAATGCTACTGAGAGAAAATTGCCGAAAGAAATATACCGGGTGGACCATCTATTGGTTTACATTTGAACCATCAGTTATTTCGAATCTTACAATACTTCTGTCATTCTATTCTGTCACAAAATTCCGTATATTATCTCCACTGTACGTAAGAAATCGATTTAACTTTGAGCATCGTTAGAATTTATTGGAAATTTATGTCCCAAACACAGACAATTGGTCCAAAAATTGCACGAAAAAATAGCACAAAATTTATTGGCAGAGAAAGACCAACAGTGCCCGGTATACGCAAGTTTATTGCTAATGTGCATGAATCTGATTTCATTGTTGATGTGCCAAGATGTAAGCGTGGTCGCTCAGTGCTTACATCCGAAAATATTGAACATCAACATCAGATCAGCTTATCATCTTTCTCCAGAATTGAAAATTTCACGCACCAGCTTACGTTGAATTTTAAGACAAGATCTTGGTATGGCGCCCTATGCAGTTCAGCCACATGGACCAACGAGAAACTGCACGGTGATGTTGATTTTTCAAAAATATCATCTTTTCGGATGAAGCTCATTTCAGCTTAGTGGGTACGTAAATAAACAAAATTGCTGTATTTGGGGCTCAAAAAACCCACATGTGGTCTTACAGAAGCCAATGCACCCATTACGGGTAACCGTTTGGCAAGGCTTATAGAGCGGAAGCACTATTAGCCCATATTTCTTTGAAAATGAGGACAGCCTAACCATTACGTTCAATGAAGACACCTATCGCACCATGATAACAGATTTTTTGTACCCGATCTTCATGGTATTGATGTGAACTATGTTTGGTTTCAAGAGAATGAAGCAACTTGCCACACACTTCTCATGCCACAATCGGTTTATTGCGTCAAATGTTTGATGGCCCTTTGATTAGACGCAATGGTGATATCAATTGGCCGCCAAGAAACTGGGATTTGACACCGCTGGTCTATTTTCTGTGGAGCATTTGTTGTGCCGAGAAGTCGCCGTGGTCTAGTAGGTAGTGTGTTGGCTTATTAGACGAAAGGCCCGAGTTCGAATCCCAGGTCAGACATCAAAACGAAAATATGAAAATTTTTCTTCGGCGACCTCCTCTCAGCAGATTTCTGGCAAAAATTCTGAGAGTAAAAATTGCCATGAAAAGCTTTTCAAAAAATCTGTCGTTCGGAGTCGACGTTAAACTGTAGGTCCCGCCACTCACTTATAAAATTAACGCACACAACATGAGTGGTGTTGAGAAGCTGGGCCGTAATCCTGACTGAAGGGTTGTAATGGCCAATTATGTATGTATTTATTTGTTGTGCCGACAAACCATAAAGAATTGAGATTTTGAAGATGTACTTATGTAACAGAGATCAGCAATGAGTATTCAAAAAGATGAGTAGATTCGAATCATACTCATAATTTCTAATACTTATACGCATTCATACTTATATTAATATCATACTTATTCTACTCATATTCAAAGTGTGAAGTACTCATCG
Organism: Sarcophaga rosellei; assembly: GCA_930367235.1. Lineage (NCBI taxonomy): Eukaryota > Metazoa > Arthropoda > Insecta > Diptera > Sarcophagidae > Sarcophaga > Sarcophaga rosellei. The sequence continues at coordinate 15,250,480 of OV884017.1, forward strand.
TACTCATACTTAACAATAAGCATGACATCGTTGATTTCGACTCTCCTTTACTCAACATTTGCAAGAATCACAAAATAAGTATGATTCGCTTACGAACACTACAATACTCACTAGAAGGTTGTTTGTTTGCTTTGCTTGCAGTCTTTGTCTTTTTCTTGCTTCTTTTTTTTTGTAAATGCAACAACAACTAAGACTGTAAATTTTGATGAATGATTCGAATCACTCGAAACATTTATGAGTAATTATAAGTATTTTTCTAAATTTATGAATCTGAATGAGTAGGCGTATGAATCAAACATATTTCGAATGTTATGAGTTTGATGTCAACGTTGTACTCATATTCATTGCCAGCTGTAGTTATAAAAATTAAAAGTGATTTAAAAGAGTATTTCAAAAATAAACTCTAACCTAAGAGACTCTGCCCAAAAAGATTCTTCAAATTCTTTTTCTATTGATAAAAGTTGTCATTTTAAAAAACAAAAACAATATTTTCTTCATTTACATTTATTTATAAAAAATTTATAAATTTTTCAGTATACAGTAACACTATCTACCGTTTTTATTTATTATTCAACGTCTCCTTAAAATATGCATATAATTTGATTTTGATTTTCAGCCATACAATATGTAGTGTGAACAATATGTATAAAATACATATGTGTACATGTCTAAAAATGAAATTGAAAACATATTTAAAAAAATAAATTTTTATAAACAATATATCCTCGTATAACTGTACTCTATCTAAAGTTATTCACATGATCTTTAATAAAATAAAACACAATGCAAATAAAACATGTTTTAAATTGTTGTAACTGGCAATGCTTGCCGTAAACCAAACCAAAATTTCCTATTGTTTGTAAGTATTTTGTAGAGCATACATATATAACAGCATAATTACAATAACTGTAACAAAAACAACAACAACGACAGCAATAATAACACCAAAAAAAAAAAAGAAAAGAGAAATATAATGTCGAAATCTAATGTGTGCATATTTTTTACATTTACTTCGTATATACCTGTGTATATGTATGTATATGTATGTAAAATGTGAAAATATTAAATTGGAATACAGAAAATTTAAGGCATGAGAGCAAAAGAGACCAAAAGAGAGTGAGAGAAAGAGAGTGAGAAAATAAAGTTTTCCATTTGAAAGTGTTGCATATTTTTAGGATTTATTTTTTTTATTTTCTTTACTTAACCCTAAAATAGGTCATGTAAGTTTTATTATACGATAACGGAATTAAAACTGTGTGGTTATAAGGATCATATACGAGTACATAATGAATATTATTGGGTCAAATGGTTGTTTTAAATAGAAAATTTTCTTTTTTTTTATTCATAATTGTTGAGGGTGATACTCGAAATGAAATTTTATTTTAATTGCATTAAAATAAAACGTCTTGTGGTGTCTTTTTGCTTTAAACCCTGTGGCATATTATATAAAAATATGCAGAGAAACTTTTAATGGCAGTTTTATTTACTCTCAGAGTTTTTCCTAAACATATGCTGAGAGACAGTTGCCGAAGAAATATTTGTTTTCATATTTGGTTCTGATAGGTGGTTTGAAACGAGGCCTCACGGCTAATACTGCTACTATCTGCTGGACTATGACAACTGCTCTCCAGTTTACCTTAAATTTTACCCAATCACTGAAACCAGGCATGTTTTACCTGTCTGTACAGCTTTTAGCTGCAATCATGAACAACTTCTACCATACAGTTCAACCATTAATCCAGAGTCATACTATCAGGAAGGATATGTCCTACAGGCTAGCATTTTTTCCATTACCTCTCTCGGCAGCGTATAGCTTCCTAAAAGCATTTCCATCCTATCCGGTTGACTCCTGTTATTTTTGCGTCTTGCCATGTAAGATTACACGCTCCTACACCCTGGAATATCGAACGTCTTTAGGTGATCCTAACTCCTATCAGTATTCTTTCTGATAGCAGTGCAGATGCACCTCCATCAAAGGATTTCGAACTTTTATGATGTTCTCTGGTGTTCTAGCTGCGCAAGCTTTGATGTCTGCATATGTAACTTGACTGATCTTGTTTTAGTAGCAGTATTCTTTCGGATTCTATTACCAATCCATCTCCATCCTAGAACTGCGATTTTATATGATGCTATCTGCTGTGCTTTATACGCATTCTTTTCCGTGTGTCAAAGGTTGTTGCCATAAGTGCCGGTTGATTATTACTCTGCCTTGATTCTGTTTCGTTAACCGTTTGTTGTTCCAGCAAAGCGGGTAATTGAGCATAGATGGCGAATAAAATAGGAGAGAAATTGTATGTCACAAATTCAACAGTGGACTTTGACATGCTTAATCGATTATCTAAAGATACTGGAGCTTAATTCACAACTTTTAAAGCATCCATCAAACAATCAAAACCAAGCCCAGCGTTCCGATAATGGTCGCTATCATGAAATTTAACTACATAATTGGCCATTACAACCCTTTAGTCAGGATTACGGCCTAGCTTTTCAACACATGAATAACTATGGCATATCTTAAGGCGAAAAAATGATGCTCTTACCGTCCCAATGTCTACTTTATGGAGTTAACGCTCATAGGCTTCATAGCTAAATTCAACATTCTTTCAGATTGCATAACAGCTTGATTTTAAAATCATGAGTCATGTTTTAAATGTGAAGTCCTGATGCTGATTGTCAAGACCGGTTAATTAGGACTTGCCAGTTGATTCTGAAGCATTGCTTCATGTAGGATCACCACTAATAGCTATGTGTGCTCAAGTGACATATATCCATAATTGGTCATTACAATGCTTCAGTCTGGGGGTACGACCCAGCCTCTCACACCTCTTATGTTGTGCGAAGTAATTTTATTAATCAGTGGCGAAACCTACAGCTTAAAGTAGATTCCGAACGACAGTTTTTTGAGAAACTTTTCATGACTATTTTATTTATCTTCCTGGTTTTTGCCAGAAATCTGTTGAGAGGAAGTCGCCGAAGAAATATTCCTTTTTCATATTTCGTTTTACTGCCGATGTCTGACCTGGAATTTGAACAGTGGCCTCATGTCTAATAAGGCAACGCATTACCTATTAGACCAAGGAGACTTCAAGTAAGTGTTAGGCCACTGCCTAACAGCCTTTCCTATTGTAGCTTAACCTTTGACCTTTTCTGAGGACTTTCCAATTAGTAAGCAAGCAGAAGGATATTCTGACCCTTCTAAGGTTTTTTTGAGAACGTATTGATAGCTTCAAAGACAGCTCAAAGGTTAATTATTTTTTTTGTTGACTTTTTCAAAATATTTAAAATGAAATATTTTCTTCTCATAAATATGCCAAAAACTCTGCTCAACATATACTAAAATAATATGATTTTAAATAAAGCATGCATACGTATTTGAATATCTATTCAGTTGTTGTAAAAGCTGTTACAGTAACGGGTAAAATTAAACATACGAAAGATTATAGGCAATAAAAAGTTAATGTTTACAAGATGGTTTAATACTTCCAGGAATACATGTTTCAAATATTTCTAAAAATATCCTTATTTCAATAAAAAGCATTTTGAGTGATTTACTTTTGGTTTTTACTGTCTTATTTAGTATAACAAGCTGCATGTCTTCACCAACTAGAGTTTAGTATTAAATTTCATAAAATTTATGAACATAAGATATGCTGCTGCAGCAGTGACTGAGTGAATGAGTGAGCAAGTGAGTGAGTGAAGTTATGCATTTTTAATAATATTAGTTTTTACACTTTAACATCAAACAAAAATTCCATTCTGTAATCTGTTTACGGATTATAAATTATTATGGATTTATAATATAAAAATTTGTGTTGAAACTTTAACTCCCAAAAAAAAAACACAAAAACAAGAAATTTTGTTGAACACAAATTACAAAATTGGGTACAAGATTTCAAAAGTATATGTTAACTAATTTACAGAAAATATTGGATTATGTTTTCATTTTCTGAAACAATGTTCTTCCTTTAATAATAAGTCAAGGGAGAAAATTGAAAATTCAACATTAATTAGTCAAAATTGTTAGAAATAATTCAACTCTTTTTAAAGAATGCCATAAAAATCTGTTTTTTAAAGCAACTAAACATATACAATACTTTTCTTATTTTTAACATTTTAACTGACGCCTAGATGTAGGCAATAAAATTTAATAAAAACTGATACCAATTGAAAATAAGCCATACAGTTAGACATACACTCTGTATGACATATAAAAACATAAACATTTAAACGCCTAAAGGAAAAATATTTATGAGTTCGAGTTAAAGATAAACAGAAAGGAAGAGAGAGAGAGAGAGAGAGAGAGATGGAGAGAGAAGGATAAAGAGAAAAGAGAGGTGCTTCCAAGAAAGAAAAAAAATTATATTTTATAACTGTATCTCTTATATTTTTGCTCATAAAACAATAAAAAATAATCAGTAGAAATATTTATTCTGAAATGTTACACACAACGACTATCTACATGTATGTGTGCGTTATCACTTCTATACTAGGTTTTCTAAAGAGATGTGTATATGTGAATTTGTATGTGTGTGGACGTATGATGAAATATATAGCAGTAAATTGTCATACAAAACTCTTTCATTTCTTGGTTACAATTCTGTAACGAAAAAAACTGTCACAGAAAAAAAAGCAATTCCCATAAAACATAAGGAAAATAAAACGTTTAACAAGAAAACAGAGGCGCTTTTAAGAGAGGGGATTCGGTTTCAATTAGTATAATACATTTTATGCAGAATATGTGGATTCAGCTTACTCTATCAGAGTTATTCTAGACCAGGTAAATTCCTGCCTTCTGCTATTATGCAGAAGTCTCCTTAAAACTATGAAGATCCAATTCCTTTGCTTTTTTGTGTCAGAGGCTTTTACTAGAATCTGTTTATAACGTACATTGAGAATATTTCTTAACATTTCTTAGTTATTTCTATTGTAGAATAGATTTCTGGCACAATTTGCAAAAGAGATATCGTCTCTATTATAAGGGCTTTAAACAAACACAAATTGTCATTCAATCTCTCATTATGCTGAAGTCAGATATAATTGTGCGCTCTCTAAAACTATCTGTAATATTTGTCTTGATACAACCAATACTATCAGAATTGCTGCTTTATCTATATCTGCCAATAAGTTATGATAGTCCTATAAAACTTAATACAGTGGCGTTAAATCGCACGAATGAGGGGACAAAGTGGAAGGACTACTTCTGGAAAGAAAGTTGTCATTAAATTAGTTCTGCAATTATTCGATGTTAAGTACGACACATGGAAAGTGGATTAATTTTTTGGCATAGATTGATAGCGTTTGCTATTCAATGTAACTGCAACTTGTTCAATTCGAAAGAACTGAGGACATATGACGTCACCAACGTGTTAACCGTACCAAATGCCTAATTTTAGTAAATGTAATGGTGAATGTATGGTCGCTGTAGTCTAGTAGGTAGTGTGTTCGCTTATTAGACGTAAAGTCCGGGTTCGTATTCCAGGTCAAACATCAAAACGAAATATGAAAAAAAATATTTCTTCGGCGATTTCCTCTCAGCAGATTTCTGGCAAAAAACTCTGAGAGTAAATAAACCTGCCATGAAAAAGTTTCTCAAAATCTGTCATTCGGAGTTGACTTTAAACTGTAGGAATCCAGGCACTCAAGTATAAAATTAAGGCACACAACATGAGGGGTTGTAATGGCCAATTATGTATGTAATCGATTGTTAAGTGAACCATATGGCAAATTGAGTGATATTGTTGGAGCCAAATGCCGTTAATGTTAGACTGATTCAAATTTGGGCATAGCTTGATAGCGTTTGCTATTCAACATAACGACAACTTCTTCATTTCGAAAGAACTGAGGACCTATGACGTCATCAGCATGTTAAGCGTACAAAATCGTTAATTTTACATATGTACAATGTGCATACATACATAATTGAGCATTACAAACCTTCAGTCAGGATTTCGACCTAGCTTCACTCAGAGCTGTTGCCAGAAATCTGGTTAATTTTAGAAGATGAATGGTGAACACACACTGCAATTACGCTTGACATAGCCGCATGACCAGAAATAAGCTTCATTACTAAACACAATTCTGTTATAAGAATTTCGATTCTCTTCCAGTTTCAAATGTGCCAGAAACGATTATCGTTTGGTTTCAACTCTTGTACTCTTTGTATTTTATAGGCACCTAAACCAAGATTAATAGGTCATAAAGGTCAATAAGTTGAATAGAAAGACGAATCAACATTACAGCAGCAATACGCTCTCCGGTATGTATACTTCTATGTCGATGGTTTTGAACCGAAGAACAACCATATAACTACACAAATTGCTTGTTTACTAGACCGATTATTATGTCCGTCAAAAGGACGAATAGCTCTATAACAGATTTATTTTTCGTGAGAAGCTTCCACAACTTATAAGCGTTGACTCGACTTACTGCACAGAAATGTCATCACAGTTTGACATTCCCAACTCCATTTCTCCTAAAAAGTTGGAAAGTCACGGGATCACAGCTCTTACTGGATGAATTATTTGTACTAAAATTCGGAAATTATGCCGATAAACCTTCTTGAAAATTGTTTATCATACCCTATATTCGAATAAAGGATAGTTATGAGTGTGTTAATTTTATACATGAGTGGCGGGACCTACAGTTTAAAGTCTCCGAATGACAGATTTTTGAGAAAGTTTTCATGACAATTTTATTTACTACTCAAAGTTTTTGCCAGAAATTCACTGAGAGGATAAGTTAGGTTAGTGTGGTAGCTTCATACCAAAAGCTCACTTGAGCACGCATAGCGGCCCGTCGTGACGCCACAGGTGAACGCAGTTCCTGTACTGAACAGGTTCTCCGAACCTAGGAGGGAGTGGTCGGTCAGCGCAAGATCTGCAAATCCAAAGCACGACTACACTGAGGGGAAGAAGCCGAAGAAATTTTATTTTTAATATTTTTTTTTCTGGCGATGTCTGAACTGTGGCCTCACGTTTAATAAGCCAACATACTACATATTAAACTACGACGACTTCTAACACTTTCTATAAAAATTATGTCAGAGTTCACAATCTATGTTTTTAGTTTTTATTATCCTACTTAGATAACTAAGGGTTTTTCGCAAATTATCTCCTTAAAGCTCCAAGAATTATTAGAAATTTTTTTACGATTTTGGTTCATGAACTCAACATAACTTGCCTAATGTATAAATGTAAAAATCTACAGCATATCGTAAGGGAAAGGCCCCATTTTTTCCAATATTACTTTTATTTGAACGTTATTTTGTTTTTAAATCATTACTACGCCTCTGTTAATACTCCATTACATGTGTTCTTCACTTAATGTATACATTTTAAGTTACAGTTGTTGTAGTTGCTGTTGTTATTGTTGTTGTCATAAAACGTTTATAAACATAATTTCTCATACGTTTATCGACAAGTTATGACAATTGCCTGTGTTAGAAGCATCCACTAGCACACACATATACAAACAAATACATTCATATGTAAGCTCTTATACATACGTACATAGCTTAGGATAACCCATAAAGTTACATGATAAACTAAACATATAAATGGCAATAGAGTTTATCCAAAAACCCGAGCGAAGTGAGGGGCAGCACATGCTTGAATTTAGCCATACTTACGCATACACTTACTTGGCTCATAAAAAAAATATATACGATGCTCTGGTATAAGAAAGAAATTTAATGCTTCCGGGCTGGAATTTATGATTTGTTTATCAATTTATTTTTATTTATAAAAAAAAGAAAAAAAAAGAGATTTTTTTTTGTTTTGTTTTCTTTATTGAATTATTTAAAGAAGAAATTTTTTAAAACACATTTTCTCTTTTAAATTCGAAATTTCAAACGTTTTTATTTCCGTTTGCCCGTTGTATGACACTCATTACAGGGCATTTTCAAAGTGTTTGTAGCTGTTAAACCATGATTTGTTTCTGTCAAGCAGTTAAACTTCATTTAATTTTCTTTTAAAATTTTTTTCTTTCATTCTTTGCCTTCTTTCAATTGCATTTAAACATTCGTTAAGCATTTGTTTTCTTGCCTTCTTTCCTTTCTTTTTCCTTTTAAATCTTAACTGAAAAGACCGTTAAAGATATTTATCTGTAGCCATGAAAAAAAAAACAACAGCCAAAAGCCAAAACAAAAAAAAAAAAAATTCAAGAGAAAATCTAGAAATTATCTTGTTCTTGCAGAAGTTTGTAATTAAAACTGGGAAAAAACAAAACAAATGGAAACGAATAATGAAATACTACAGCAAGAAATATGCCAGACAATAAACACACATTTTGGAGTTGTAAAGGCAAAAAGGAAACCAAGACGCACATTCTTTAGTTTCTTGTCCAATTTCTTTTCTTCTTTTTTTATTTCGTTAAACACGATGTTGGCACAGAAAGGAAATCGTCATGTGATGAGTTTTACAAAAGAGCCAAAGCGTTCAAGCAGAATAACTTGTAAAAAGTTTTAATTTTCCGCAAAAGAATTCTGATTTTCTCTTCTTTTTTGTGTTCTTCACGAAACAGACAAAAACTTCAAGTCTTTGTTAAGGCGTTTAACCACCAAAGCCACGCACAAAAGTAAAAATAAAAAATTAAAGCCTACTTTAAGGAGTTTAAGGCTAAGATACGAATTAAAGAAATCTTAAAATTTTAAAGTAATAATCTGCTGTATAAATGCAATGGACCTGTGTTTCTTTCTTCTAATTTTTATGGAACTTATTTCAAGAGTTGATATACCCCTACTAGGCACTTAACTACCTAAAGGACAGTATTAATGATTTCACTCCTTTAAATGTATGTCAATTGAATCTAAAATGAAGGCGCCGCGGTATAGTAGGTAGTGTGTTGCTTATTAGACGTAAGGCCTTGGTTCAAAGCCCAGGTCAGGCATCTCCAACTAAACGAATTATGATAAATAGGCGATTTTGAGAATATTCGCCTGCAAGAACATTCATCAGACAAGCCATATAAAAGGCAAGGCAAAGCAGACAAGCGAGTTAGTGAAGTTCAGTCACTCTTGTGTGAAAACGCGGTGCGTTTGAAGAGTGTAATCGTGGTTTGAAGATCTCTGTTACAAAGATTTGTCGAATAATTGTCTAGTAGTTGTTATTGTTTATGCAAAGGGAATAAACAGAGGAATAACAGAAAAGGGCAATTGTTGTTGTTTACATCAAGTTGTGAACAGTGGCACACAGAATTGTATGAATAATAAAGAATTTTAATTAAAACTAAACACAAATTTATATTTTATTAAATTTACAATCTACGAGCTCATATTTTAAACGTTTTTAAAAGGTAAAAACGTAATATGTATGTTTTTACTTTCAATTTATCTTATGCCTTGAAATTTTGCAATACTTTTGCTGTAACAATGAAATATATTTTTAGTACATGCGAAAAAATTAAAGCATACTTTTAGGTTATCTTAATATATCCCTAAAGGCTATGCTTTAAATTTTTTATTTGTAAGTACAGCTTAGTTTTTCTTATTTATTTTCTTACTTTTCATGCATTTTACATAAATCTTAACGCACATAAAAGTATTGCATATTGCATAAAAGAATTTCTCATTATTTTCTTGATTGTTATCTACTTCAAGGCATAATTAAATTTGCAGTGCGCTTGCAAACGAAAGTTAACTTACCTCTTGGTTCTTATCTTATGCTTAAAAATGCTCATTCGATAAAAGAAAATATTCTTTTTTTATTTTTTTTATCAAGAAAATTCTTGGATTTTTTAATGACAGCGAAGAATTTTATTTTCTTTCCAAGTGGTTAAAGAAAATTTCTGTGAATTTTATATGGTTTGAAAGGTATGAAAAAGAAGCCAAATATTTTAAAAGTTATTCTAAATTTATTTGTACATCCATTTCGGAGTTTTATTTGTGTTTTTTAAACCATTTTTTGACCTACTTTCAGGTGCTAAGTTTTTTCTATTGTCTACTTGTAGACTTGTTTGGATTATTATAATTTCCAAAGGAGTTTTAGAGTTTTAAATCTTTCAAATAAATTTGAGACTTCGTTCTGTCATGTTTTACTACGATTGTAAGAAATATTGGTTGAAAGTAGCACCAGGATAGTCAAAACTTTCGAGTCATAATTTTTTAAATACAGTGTCTTCAGTGTATTGTTTATACTTATTTTCATAATGAAATGTTGTGGCTTTAGTTCTGATATTACACTGCAAAAGATTCAATTACGTTCGGTGTAGACTCCCTGCTACTATATGGCACGATTTTTGCAATTCAGTAAGATGTCTCCGTAGTCTCCGTGGATCAAACACCAGTTCAGGCATCTCGAACAGAACGAAATATGTCTTCGGTCAATTTTCTTCGGCCACTTCCACAAGATTGCCATGATGAGTTTCACAAAACTGAGGTTCGCAGTGACATTAAGCACTAGGTGCCGCCACTCATGGGCAAAATTAACACACACAACGTGGGTGGTGTGGGAAGCTAGGCTATAATCCTGACTGAAGTATGTAGGCAAATAACATATGAGACGTTTTTGCTCCCATCAAATACAGCGCATTACCGTGATGTCATGAATCTTTAACATAGATTTGGTTAATTGCCAGTCTGAACATATGATAACTTGGTCTATCGATGGATCCTTTTTTCTTTACCAGTAAAATTTTGTATTTAAAAATTTGTTTGTAAACTTCTTATACATCATTTAGTTTAATTTATTTTGCCTACTTTCAGGTAAAAAATTTTATTTTATTTTGTTGTCTACTTTTAGGTGTTCTTATTTTGTACATCTTGTTTTTACTAGTAATATTCTAGTAGAACTTCATTATTTCTTACTCAAAAATATTTTCCATTGCCTATATTTGCAACGTAATTTTAAATCATTCAATCCAAAGCTTATCATTAACGATGGCATGCGATAGCACTCAATAGCTATTAAAATATTAAAAATTTGTTTCAAAGAATTTCCTTAATATCATAATCTAGTCTAAGTGCTGTTAAAGCTCTTTATTTCTAATGCAGAGTAATAAGTTGGCCTCATAATTTAAATAGAAAATACTTTTACAGTCATTTATATAACATTGATTTGCATGATTTTCTACTTAAGCTGTGATTTCTTCTCTTTTTTTTCTTTCTCTTTCGAAATATTTTTCGATACTTTGCTTTGATGATCTGTGATTGCATTTGTATGTAATTTATTCCGTTCTTAATACTCAATACTTAGTGATTCACAGCACAGCACAGCTTATGGATTTCGTAGATGAAATTACAAATTAAAGTCTTTAAGCCCGAAGATTATGCCGTTCATTTTATGGTTTGTGAACGTATTTTAAAATAAATTTCTAAAGTCAGGCTACTTAGAAGTTGTGTGGCAGCAAATGAATGGCGACAACAAATGACTTTTGCGGTTATAAAATACTACTGATTAAATCTTAATAATGATGGGGGGATGTTATTAAATGTAGCGTAACCGCAATCACAATATTTATTGTTCACAATACGAAATTAATTGTAGTCTACTGGAAATACTAAAAGAATAACAGAAAAAATTATTCAAGCAAAGAAATTTTACAAAACATTAAACTCAAATGCATAGCATACTCTCAGGCTACTTAATATCTTTAACATGCTGCATAAATTAAGGGGTATCTGTGTGTTTTCTTGCATTTAAATTAATTAAAATTTCATTTTATTTTTTAAAGCATATCACACTTGCCATTTGGGTACTCTTAACACTTGACACTTGTTTTTTAAAGTGATTCTAGGAATCAATTACAAAGAAAACTGCCGCTCATTTTTATTATAATTTCTTGACATGTATTAAAAAAATGCATGAATTCGTGGAAATATTTTTTGTTCTATTTTAGAATTTTCATGCAAACAAATGCTTTTGTTATTATGAGGCAACAGGCACAAAGGAAATAACTCTCGCTCCAATTTATTTGCTTCTCTATATATGTATGTACGTCATAATTCCTAAGAATATGATATTAAAATTTTATTATAAATTTCAAGGAAATTTTAAATTCATTCAAGGAGCATGTGGTTAGATTCTGTGGTGTTTTTATCAGAAGTATTTACAAAAGAAAATTGAGTTTCAAGGAAAATGCAGAAGTTGCCGTTTAAGTAGTAAACAAATCTTTTATTTTTAATTAATTTATCTGAAACATATCCACGGAATGGTCGTATTATTAAATATTAAAGATTATTCATGTGACTGCATGCTAAACACCAGAGATCAGCAATGAATCGTTTTAACGGTACTCATAAGTACTCATGAAATTTTGAGTATGAGTTATTCAACAGTATTGAAATTCAACTACTCTGATTCATTCGTACTAACTATAACGTTGATTTATAAGTACAGGTTGCAATTAGTATGAGTACAACGTTGACATCAAACTCATAACATTCGAAATATATTTGATTCATACGCCTACTCATGAGTATGATGTTAAAATAAGTATGAATGTATCATAGAATCATCATAGAGAGATCCATACAAAGAAGTGTCTCAAGTGGACCAAACCTGTATGTTAATGGATTTAGTCTCTCTATTGCTTGTCTCTTTCGTCACAAAACCACACAGCTAAGCATGAAAAATATTTTCTCCAAGGCAACTCTTTACTTTCATAAATGTGCTGGCCACTCTTAAGGATACCAATGGTTGTTATCTCTGATAATATCCCTATCTACGTAGAATTTTATGGATCTAGTTTTAATGTCAGGACGACATTTTGTCTTAAAGTGTACTCCTCTACAAGTACAAATACTCTGAGAAAACGAAAAAGTGCTCATCATGGGTTTTTGTAACATATAAATTGAATGAGGGGTCCTCAACCTGCAAATAATGTAATCTTTGCTCCTCAAATAGGAACTCCTCAAAAACTACCGCCATAGTGTGGTTAGGCAATTCTTGGGAAAAAAACGCTGTTCCAGATATATGTATATTCACAGCAACATTATTTCTATGCAATGGCATTTGGAAACCCTAGCATTCCAGGGCCTGATGCAGTAGTCCAAACGTTTGCTCAGCTGTTAAAATAATTTGTTAATGAAATGAAATAAAGCAAAAAGAACAAAAAGATAGAATAGATATTTGGAACAGCTCTTAAGTTCTTAAAAAACGAAAGGGAAGAAAATAATGAATTCGATTCAGGAGAAATCAGATCAATGTATTCCTATTGTGAATTAACTCGGATTTATTCGTAAGCATAAGAAATAGGGCTTTGAACATATGGAGGCCTCTTGCTATTTGAAAAACACTTGAGTAGAGTAACACTTGGGTGTTACTGGGCATCTTTGCAGTTGTGTTCACAGCGATATTTCTGTTCACAGGGCTAATCGTGTGGTTCGAACACAATTCGAAGTACCTGCTGTTCTTCAATCTGCTGCTTTCGAATATCTTTATCAAATCGTTAGTCTATGTTAGGATGTGATCGAAATGGTACATAACTACAAATATATGATGGTGGGTATGGAATCTTTTGTGTTACGATTTACTGAAATCTGATTCTGTTTCCTTCATTCCTAATTGTAAAAATTCGCAGATAAATCCTAAAACTTATACTATATCGGCTAATATCTTTTCATTCTATCATTGTTAAGCCATAGGCATAGGGTCACATAAGATTACGACATTTTACATGTCAGAGACATTGTAAAGTGGACCTAAACTTATGGTTGGCATTTATATGAGGTGGTGATGTGGTGGAGTGGTCAAAAATGATACATTCTACAAGTCGAGAAGTCCCGGTTCGAGTCGAATTTCAAACTATATCCCCCTTCAATACAATAAATCTAGGAAGCTTCTTCACTGCCTGGAAATTGAAAAAATGATGAAATCACAGGAAGGCCAGTAGGAGTCAACAATCAGCAAGATTCCCCGTACCACTACACCTAAATACTCGGAGAGGGTTGTTACTAGGCAACGATATATCGATATATAGATAAAGGAAACAGAAACAAGGCAGAAATGCTTTGTGCAAGCGATATGCTCACAAGAGGGATACTGAGTACGTGTTGCTACGACTTATGAAGTCGCCATAGTCTAGTAGGTAGTGCTTTGGCTTATTAGACGTGAGACCACAGTTCAAACCTTAAGGCAGACATCTCCAATTAAATAAAATAAGAAAAAATATTTCTTCAGCGACTTCCTCTTAGCAGATTTATGAGAATAAAATAAAATTGCCATGAAAGGTTTCTCAAAAATCTGTTGTTTGAAGTCCATTTTAAACTGTAGGATCCAGCCACACACACAACGTAGGACTGAAGGGTTGTAATGACCAATCATGTATGTATATGTATGTATTATAAGTATTTCTATAAATTTATGAATCTGAATGGGTAAGCGTATGAAACAAACATATTTCGAATGTTAGAAGTTTGATGTCAATGTTGTACTCATACTCATTGCAAACTGTACTTATAAATCAATGTTGTAGTGAGTAGGAACGAATCAGAGTAGCTGAATTTTAATACTGTTGACTCACTCATATTCAAAATTTCATGAGTACTTGTGAGTACCGAAGAAACGATTCATTGTTGATCTCTGTTATGCATGTTGCTACGCCCGCAGGAGTTTGAACCATGAAGGTGAAGAACAGTTTCCTGCGCTTTCTGGTCATTGCTGGTGCTTCAGAATATGTCTAGATTTGTGCTTATAACACCCACCATGCTAAGCGTTGCCCATTGGATTTGTTGATTGCTTTCTATTGCCATGGCCAACTTTGCCTAGTAGACATTGGCGTAAGCCATTATTGCATTCTGTATGGTATTATGTTGCGCAAAATTTTTAAGTTCCAAATTTCTTTAGAATTCTCCGGTGACCCTTTGCTACTTTTCCTAAATTTTATTCAATAAATTCATTTTAAAACTAAAAGACTATTTCCAGTAAAAAATAAAGAAATGTAGGAATAAAAACTTAAAACTTCTTATCTTTTGTTTGAAAATGAAAGCAAAAAACAAAACGGAAAAGAGGAAATGTTTGAATCCTTATTACATAGAAAATTTTAAAAGAAGAAATGAACCAAAAACAAGAGAGAAAATAAAAAAAAAAGAAATCAAACGAACGTCTATTACAAGTTCTTATTCAATAGTTATGCAAATCGTGTTTAAGTTGGATAACACCAAAGGACATTATCCTTAATGGCAAATAATTATTTTATCAATTCAACAGACAGAGAGAGAGAGAGAGGGAGATTGAAAGAGAGAAAGAAAAATAATTTGTCTGCCACTATAAACTAACAAATAAGAGAAGATACTTATAATCTGCAGCAGCATACTTTTTTATGCTTTTGATTTTCGTTATCTAAGAACGATATTGCAACATTTGGTGGCATACGTATGTATGTAGCTACACATTGGCTACACAAATACAAACTAAGGTTGACACAGTTCTTGCCACTAATAGTTGAACTGAAAGAGATTTTCTTTCGTTTTGTTTCTGTGCTCTTTTTTCAGACTCAATTTCCAACAGAATCCCAGGAATTACAATTTAAATAAGAAAATATAACTGAAGACAGTGGGTGGAGGAGAAAAAGACAACCAAAAGGAAATGAAAGGAAAAACAATACCAAAGAAATAATAGAAACGAAATTTGGTTTCGAAAAAAAGATACGTTAAAATATGCATTTAAAGCAGCGTATAAAAGGACAACAACAAAAACCGTTAAAGGAATAAATGAAAGAGGACACTGGCAAACAGAGAAAAAAGTGCACAATGAATGGAAAGAAAAGAATAAAAAAAAAACAAATTCTTTAAGACATACGACAACGATAAGAAATGTGTAGACACTTTGCTTTCTTTTACTATTAATTCTCCTTCTCCTCACAATGCTTAAATAAAAAATTCCATGAAAAAAATTTCGAAGAAAAAAATGTTCTAAATATTCTACGAAATGTCATGATAAAGACAATAACAAAAAAGCACCAAAAACAACAACAAAAAAATTAATGGAAATTTTTTAAATAAATTTAAATTTAAGCATTAAAATTTAATATCAGCAGCGCACCAGGAATTTATCAAAACACAAGGAGAGCGTGGAAGAGAGTGGAAGAGAGAACAGGAGAGATCTCTGAGCAGGCATTGGTTGGTATAAGAAGTAAAAATAACAGACTTTTGGAATAATTTTGACCAGAAAATTATCATATTTTATGCTAATTTTTGTCTTCTTTTACAATTCATTTCGTGTTGGCATTTGTAATAAAACGAACGACATTCTTTTCATTTGAATATTATTAGAGCCGCGTCAGTATTACGCGAGCTATATATGTAGGTTAGGAATTCGAAATTTGGTGGAAATTTAAATTAAAAAATAAAAAGACGAAAAGATTTTTTAAAGAATCTCTGAAATTTCATTCAAGCTAAAGCGTATTATGTTTTGTAAGAATACTATATACAGTCACACAGATAATTATACGTACCCGCCCTAAAAATCATTTTTTTAAAAATTAATGAACTTCTAATCTAAAATTTCTATACGTTAGCGTCTGTAACGACACATTTACTTAAACAAAGAAAAAAGATTCTCAAAATCTATGAATTTGTGACTGCAGTTTGCTTAAAACCAATATGGCACCACAGAAAATTATACGTACGACGTATATTTCTAATACAATTTCTCCAAGGGTAGCCCGGTATATAAAATGTATTGTGAATAAAAATCCTAGGACTACAGCCATAGAAATACGAAATACCTCGGAAAGTGATCACAATGTTACTGTGCATTCCGAAACAGATCGAAGTGTTTTGAGAAAGAACGGTTTCCGCAGCCGAGTGCCGAGAAAAAAGCCACGATTGGAATTTGCCCAATAATATATGGACAAGTCCTCTGATTTTTGGGCGAATGTAATATTTAGTGATGAGAACAAATATAATTTCTTCGGCTGTGACGGAAAACAAAAAATTTTGCGCAAAAATCAGTTGACTTGTCCATATATTATCATTTTTAAAAAAATGATTTTTATGTGGTTACGTATAATTATCTGTGTGACTGTACATAACCTAATTGGCCATTACAACCCTTCAATCCGGACTAGGTCCTAACTTCTCACATTAGAAGAATACTAACCTATTAAATGAAGTGGATATCGACTGCTAGGCATATGCAGATGTTGTAGTCTTGATGTCTTACATCGCCGTAGTCTAGTAGGTAGTGTGTTCGCTTATTAGACGTGAGGCCTCGGTTCAAACCACAGGTCAGGCATCTCCAACAAAACGAAATCTGCAAAAATATTTCTTCAGCGACTTACTGTCAGCAGGCTTCTGGCAAAAACTCTGTGAGTAAATAAAATTGCCATGAATAGTTTCTCAAAAATTTGTCATTCGGAGTCGTCTTTAAACTGTAGGTCCCGCTACTCATGTATACAAATTAACATACACAACATAAGTGGTGTGAGAAACTATCTAAAGGGTTGTAATGACCAATTATGTATGTATGTATGTATGTTTGTATGTATGTATGTGTAGTTTTGATGGTTAAAGGAAATTTTGAAACGACTCTCTTTGACATCGCTCAAATGGGTCTTGAGGTTACAAGATGTTGATACATTACAGTGCCCCTGGCGATACACTTAGGCAAGATTAGATTGGTATCATTTACAAGCAGAGATAGCCTCATAAATGATAGAATTTTCGAATAATTAGTGAGATAATATCACAGAAAATTCAGGTAAAATATCTCGGCAGATCGCTGGATAGTAAATTGACATGGAGAGCTCACAAAGAAAAGATATCAGAAAACATATGCTTTCCATAATGGTATGATGAAAGGCTTGCGGGGAAAACCTAAGAATGTAAGCCAGAAATTATGCACTGAATGTAACCAGAGATCAACAATGAATCGTTTTTTCGGTACTCATAAATACTCCTGAAATTTTGAGTATGAGTGAGTCAACAATATTGAATCTGATTCATTTGTACTCACTACAACATTGATTTATAAGTACAGGTTGCAATGAGTATGAGTACAACGTTGACATTAAACGCATAACATTCGAAATATGTTTGATTCATATGCCTACTCATTCAGAAAAATACTTATAAATACTCATAAATGATTCGAGTGAATCGGAATCATTCATCAAATTCATTTGCAGTCTTAGTTGTTGTTGTATTTACAGAAAAAAGATAAGAAAGAAAAAGACAAAGACAGCAAGCAAAGCAAGCACACAGCCTTCTAGTGAGTATTGTAGTGTTCGTATGCGAATCATATTAATTTTGTGATTCTTGTAAATGTTGAGTCACGGAGAATCGAAATCAACGACATCATGCGTATTGTTAAGTATGAGTAAGATGAGTACTTCAAACTTTGAATATGAGTAGTATGAGTATGATATTAAAATAAGTATGAATGCGTATAGGTATCAGAAATTATGAGTATGATTCGAATGTACTCATCTTTTTGAATACTCATTACTGATCTCTGATGTATATCATGATGGTCACATTAATATATAGTAACCCAGGGGACAAATACTTGATGAGACCGAATGAAGCTGGACAAGCCATAGAGACTAGCTTGTATTGTAAACAGGGGCATTGGGATCCTTTCCCACAGCACTACTGGTATTTCTATTGAACTTAAATCCGATGTACCTAATAGTGAAGACCAGAGCATTGGGCACTATCTTTAGGGTAATGGCAAACAAGTCCAACATACAATTCATTTGGAGATTTCGTGACCCAAGGAATCTTGTGAGTGACAGATTCCTCCTTAATTATCCCCTGTACAGGAGCAGTAGAATTCAAAATTTTGGAAAGTGCTTATCAACGAAACTGAGTTACAAAAATTAATGGCGTAGTCTTTTAAAAGGAGGACTGTTGTGTGGATCTTGGGGCAGAAGCAAGGGATTATGAATGCAAAATATAATATTCTGTGACCAATTACGTTGAAACTGAAAGGCTCTGTTATTGAAGGAGGTGCTCAATTAAACTTGGATAGGAGATATAAAAGACGAGGAGATATAAAGGACATAGCAATGCTATCTGGAAGTCGCCGTGGTCTAGTAGGTAGTGTGTTGGCTTATTAGAAGAAAGGCCCGAGTTCAAATCCCAGGCCAGACATCAAAACGATAAATATGAAAATATTTCTTCGGCGACTTCCTCTCAGCAGATTTCTGGCAAAAACTCTGAGAGTAAAAATTGCCATGAAAAGCTTCTCAAAAAATCTGTCGTTCGGAGTCGACTTTAAACTGTAGGTTCCGCCACTCATGTATAAAATTAACGCACACAACATGAGTGGTGTTGAGAAGCTAGGCCGTAATCCTGACGAAGGGTTGTAATGGCCAATTATGTATATGTATGTAGCAATGCTATCTGAGCACTCAATACGTATTAAGTTAAAATAAGGATACTATGGGAGTGTTTGGAAAAGCTGGGTCTTAAGTCATCTCAGATTTCGTGGCAGTTACCAGGCAGATGAGCTTGCTTGGAGGACAGCTGCTATGCTGTCTAGGAGTCAGAAGCCTTCTATTGAGTGAAAGTGGATGATCGACAGAGGCTTTTCTCAAACCAAGTGGGTTTGAGGCAATCGAACCTTTTGTTGGTAAATAAAAAAGGGAACTACACGTCAGATTTTACGAAATTTTATTGCGTAGATTACACGTTTTTATTCGGCATTATAAGAACAGTGAACACTTGAGCATGGATTGCGCCTCCCCTTGCGATTTATAAAACTATTGAGTGGCATTGAGTTTAACTCTGCATTGACCGCAGTAAAGCTCAGAAGTTGCCGTAGTCTGGTAGTTAGTGCGTGGTGACGTAAAGCCCGGGTTCGTATCCCAGGTCAGACATCAAAACGAAGTATGAAGAAAAAATATTTCTTCAACGACTTCCTCTCAGCAGATTTCTGACAAAACTCTGAGAGTAAATAAAGCTGCCATGAAAAAGTCAAAAAAATCTGTCGTTCGGAGTCGACGTTAAACTGTAGGTCCCGCCACTCAAGTATAAAATTAACGCACACAACATGAGTGGTGTGTAAAGCTAGGCCGTAATCCTGACTGAAGGGCTGTAATGGCTCACATACATTGGTAAGTATTTGTGTAAAGGAGGTCGCGTTGGTTTATTATTCGCGGCTAAAAATCTACAGATTCTGGCCTTAGATTGAATTTTAGATCAGACATCATCAGCCAAAGGGATCATTAAATTTTTTTTTTGCCTCAAAATACTTAAACATGATAATTAAGGGTGCAGTAAATATAGTAACCATTAGCAAATCAGATAACAATAATTTGGTTGATTGTCTTCATTATCGATAATAATTTAATCCCTCAATATAATTTTCTTTTTTTTGTTTGTTATTAAAATTCCTATTGATTTTGAGCTTATTGAGCTCATTTACAAACAAGTGCTGGGTGTCTAGTCTTTGCACCATTAAATAAGATTTTTATTTCAAATACCAACAAGCAATAAAATGTTTAAGGATTACCATACTTCTTCTTCTACTACAACATAATCTCATTACCATTATCAAGGCAAGACATCGCATAATTTTATTTTAAAGAATTTTTTTTCTCTTTTCTTCCATTTATTTTATGATTATTTTTCTATAAAAAAAACAAGAGAAATTTCAGTAACATTTTATTTCTTAAACAACATACCATACATATATACATACATACACGCACAATGTATGTCAATGTAATACTATTCATGACAGGATATTCCTAAAAACTTTGTAATGGAAACACATAGAAACGAGGAAATGTGAGATGGAATTCCATGAATTTATTGTATTTAATAGCCAGACGATATTCATAGCTGCCAGTTTGGTTGGTTCGTATTTTTGTATCATGACCACTAGGTTTTGCTAACAACAACAGTACTGTCTTCTATTTTTTGGTATTAATTTTCAACGAATTTTATTTTCTTGTTAAGCTGTGTAACATAATAATGTGCATAAATTTACCAGGAGTATTCAATTTAATGAATATCATTATACAGAAAATCTCCTAAAAAGAACAGAAGAAGAAGAAATAAAAACAGAACAAAAAAAACTCTTTATATACCCTACGCCCATAAGGTTAAGTTTGATGACGTGTACTTGACAAGTGCAATACTCAGAGATCAAAATGAACCACTATAAATACGGCCTAGAAGGGAGTGAGAGAGAGAGAGAGGATAGTGAAGAAGTTAGGGAAATTGGAAAAGAAGAGAAAGAGGTAGGAAAAGTATGATATAAGACACGAAGGAGAAAATATGGAACACAAACAAACAAAATAGCGCGACTACAACCTTAAAGCCCTAACATGAATCTATGGAGAGCCCTAATGTCAGCTCTCGACAGAGAATCCAAACTTTGAAAAAGCCCCTGTCTAGGGTCTTCAACCTCAATAGATTGGTAGTAAGTCTTAGGTTAGGTCGAAGTGGTAGCTCTGATATCACAAAGCTCACTTGAGCATGCATAGCGGCCCGTTGTGACGCCACAGGTGAACGCAGTCCCTGTACTGACCAAGCTCTACCAAAACCAGGGAAGAGGAGAAAGTTGGTCAGCGCAAGGGCTGCCCGGGTAGTAAGTCTTGCAACATTTAAAACTAAATTTCATGGCCTTCTATAATTGTTTTGATAGACAGCGATATCATTACAGAAAACGTTTTCATGGGGACATGGAGGTACTAAGTTCGAGAAGAATACAAAAAATTAATCACGTGGCACGAATCAAATTATGTTCCTAAGTAAGCCAAAGAGCTTAATCAGAATACGACAGACTTTACTAAAGAGAAGTTCGATCTTCATATCTAAAAATATTACTATGAAGTCGGCCTAGTCTAGTAGGTTCATTAGACGCTAACCCGGGACTCAAACCCTCTGCTCAGACTTTTCCACCAAAACGAAATATGAAAAAATTTTACTCCAGTAACCTCCTCTCAACAGTCTTTTGTAAAAGTCATGTAGTAGCCGTAGTCTGATAGATAGTGTGTTGGCCTATTAGCATTAATACGAAAAAATATTTCTCCGCTGACTTACTCTCAGCAGATTTCTGGAAAAAAATCAGAGAGTAAAACAAAAAATTGCCATCAAAAAGTTTCTCAAAAAATCTGTAATTCGGAGTCGACTTTAAACTATAGGTCCGTCACATCACTCATGTATAAAATTCACACACCCAACATAAATGGTGGTAGAGAAACTAGGTCGTAATTCTGACTGAAGGACCATATACTTATGTATGTATGTATGTATGTATGTATGGTTTTTTTACCTTTATGAGCTAAAGGCTGAAAATTCAAAACACATTGGCCGCAAGACTTACTTTCGGCTTGCTACGCGCCTACTTACCAAACATAACCTCGTTCCTCATTCTTCTATTCAGTCCTGCTCTCGGGACCACAATGAAGTAAAGTAGAGATTCAACGAGTGCTGACCTCTTATTCTGCTGACCTTTCTCTCTCTTTGTCAACTACAAAAACGCATGCTGAGTTCCAATTCTTATATGATGTTTACATTAGGTTATCCACGTTATCGGACGTTACCTGGGATCCTGATGTCCTTTCCAGGCAAATTCGCTGGCTATCATGTTCCTCCGTTTCCCTTTCATTCCGGCATTTTGCGCATGCTTAATCTATATCGTGGCCATACTTATAGAGATACATATGTATATACCCCATAACATCCATGACTGGTTAGCAACTGTGTCAGGTAAAAGTTCAGTTTACCATGTTTGCTTTTGGTCCATTCGACTATACACGGTATGATTTGGAAGGTCCATTTTCCCTTGGTGGATTTGGACCAGTGTTGCAGCCATCTATCCATAGCATCATCAGCCAATTGAACGGGGTTCGATAGACCTGTTCCCTCCTGATAACATGTTTCCTCCTCTCTAAGTCCTTTACTAGCCTTTACTATTCCTGTTCTATAGGACCTCTTATCCATAGCCTTATCCCATGTTAGTGCTGCAAGTATAGCAATCGATCTCATTACTCTCATCAGCAACTGCCTTTTCTCGTGCTTTGTTCAGATGTGCCCTAAGCGTGAACCCGTTGTCAATCATTATTACCAGGTACTTAATTGCCTGCTTCGATGTTATAGGATTGCAGAGACGATGCATAACTATGTATGTATGTATGTAAGTAAGGTCGTGAAAAGCTTCTCAAAAATTTCTCGTTAGGAGTAGACTTTAAATTCTAGGTTTGCTAATGGGAGAACACAATTCATTGCAAGAGTATTGGTCAAGAGAGTACAAAATTGCTATGAAAAGTAAATGAACGTGTAGCGTATCATTTTGTTGGCCTTTACCAATTGCCAGTTTCCTGATTTCTTTTTTTCGTTTATTTTTTATTCTTTGTGAACATTATTGTTGTTTTAGGTGAAATTCATAGAACTTAATTTCTTAAATAAGATCGTATACATTTGTTGTTATTATTCTAGGAAATCCTATCAATTTACAAGCAGAGATAGCCTCATAAATGATAGAATTTTCGAATAATTAGTGAGATAATATCACAGAAAATTCAGGTAAAATATCTCGGCAGATCGCTGGATAGTAAATTGACATGGAGAGCTCACAAAGAAAAGATATCAGAAAACATATGCTTTCCATAATGGTATGATGAAAGGCTTGCGGGGAAAACCTAAGAATGTAAGCCAGAAATTATGCACTGAATGTAACCAGAGATCAACAATGAATCGTTTTTTCGGTACTCATAAATACTCCTGAAATTTTGAGTATGAGTGAGTCAACAATATTGAATCTGATTCATTTGTACTCACTACAACATTGATTTATAAGTACAGGTTGCAATGAGTATGAGTACAACGTTGACATTAAACGCATAACATTCGAAATATGTTTGATTCATATGCCTACTCATTCAGAAAAATACTTATAAATACTCATAAATGATTCGAGTGAATCGGAATCATTCATCAAATTCATTTGCAGTCTTAGTTGTTGTTGTATTTACAGAAAAAAGATAAGAAAGAAAAAGACAAAGACAGCAAGCAAAGCAAGCACACAGCCTTCTAGTGAGTATTGTAGTGTTCGTATGCGAATCATATTAATTTTGTGATTCTTGTAAATGTTGAGTCACGGAGAATCGAAATCAACGACATCATGCGTATTGTTAAGTATGAGTAAGATGAGTACTTCAAACTTTGAATATGAGTAGTATGAGTATGATATTAAAATAAGTATGAATGCGTATAGGTATCAGAAATTATGAGTATGATTCGAATGTACTCATCTTTTTGAATACTCATTACTGATCTCTGATGTATATCATGATGGTCACATTAATATATAGTAACCCAGGGGACAAATACTTGATGAGACCGAATGAAGCTGGACAAGCCATAGAGACTAGCTTGTATTGTAAACAGGGGCATTGGGATCCTTTCCCACAGCACTACTGGTATTTCTATTGAACTTAAATCCGATGTACCTAATAGTGAAGACCAGAGCATTGGGCACTATCTTTAGGGTAATGGCAAACAAGTCCAACATACAATTCATTTGGAGATTTCGTGACCCAAGGAATCTTGTGAGTGACAGATTCCTCCTTAATTATCCCCTGTACAGGAGCAGTAGAATTCAAAATTTTGGAAAGTGCTTATCAACGAAACTGAGTTACAAAAATTAATGGCGTAGTCTTTTAAAAGGAGGACTGTTGTGTGGATCTTGGGGCAGAAGCAAGGGATTATGAATGCAAAATATAATATTCTGTGACCAATTACGTTGAAACTGAAAGGCTCTGTTATTGAAGGAGGTGCTCAATTAAACTTGGATAGGAGATATAAAAGACGAGGAGATATAAAGGACATAGCAATGCTATCTGGAAGTCGCCGTGGTCTAGTAGGTAGTGTGTTGGCTTATTAGAAGAAAGGCCCGAGTTCAAATCCCAGGCCAGACATCAAAACGATAAATATGAAAATATTTCTTCGGCGACTTCCTCTCAGCAGATTTCTGGCAAAAACTCTGAGAGTAAAAATTGCCATGAAAAGCTTCTCAAAAAATCTGTCGTTCGGAGTCGACTTTAAACTGTAGGTTCCGCCACTCATGTATAAAATTAACGCACACAACATGAGTGGTGTTGAGAAGCTAGGCCGTAATCCTGACGAAGGGTTGTAATGGCCAATTATGTATATGTATGTAGCAATGCTATCTGAGCACTCAATACGTATTAAGTTAAAATAAGGATACTATGGGAGTGTTTGGAAAAGCTGGGTCTTAAGTCATCTCAGATTTCGTGGCAGTTACCAGGCAGATGAGCTTGCTTGGAGGACAGCTGCTATGCTGTCTAGGAGTCAGAAGCCTTCTATTGAGTGAAAGTGGATGATCGACAGAGGCTTTTCTCAAACCAAGTGGGTTTGAGGCAATCGAACCTTTTGTTGGTAAATAAAAAAGGGAACTACACGTCAGATTTTACGAAATTTTATTGCGTAGATTACACGTTTTTATTCGGCATTATAAGAACAGTGAACACTTGAGCATGGATTGCGCCTCCCCTTGCGATTTATAAAACTATTGAGTGGCATTGAGTTTAACTCTGCATTGACCGCAGTAAAGCTCAGAAGTTGCCGTAGTCTGGTAGTTAGTGCGTGGTGACGTAAAGCCCGGGTTCGTATCCCAGGTCAGACATCAAAACGAAGTATGAAGAAAAAATATTTCTTCAACGACTTCCTCTCAGCAGATTTCTGACAAAACTCTGAGAGTAAATAAAGCTGCCATGAAAAAGTCAAAAAAATCTGTCGTTCGGAGTCGACGTTAAACTGTAGGTCCCGCCACTCAAGTATAAAATTAACGCACACAACATGAGTGGTGTGTAAAGCTAGGCCGTAATCCTGACTGAAGGGCTGTAATGGCTCACATACATTGGTAAGTATTTGTGTAAAGGAGGTCGCGTTGGTTTATTATTCGCGGCTAAAAATCTACAGATTCTGGCCTTAGATTGAATTTTAGATCAGACATCATCAGCCAAAGGGATCATTAAATTTTTTTTTTGCCTCAAAATACTTAAACATGATAATTAAGGGTGCAGTAAATATAGTAACCATTAGCAAATCAGATAACAATAATTTGGTTGATTGTCTTCATTATCGATAATAATTTAATCCCTCAATATAATTTTCTTTTTTTTGTTTGTTATTAAAATTCCTATTGATTTTGAGCTTATTGAGCTCATTTACAAACAAGTGCTGGGTGTCTAGTCTTTGCACCATTAAATAAGATTTTTATTTCAAATACCAACAAGCAATAAAATGTTTAAGGATTACCATACTTCTTCTTCTACTACAACATAATCTCATTACCATTATCAAGGCAAGACATCGCATAATTTTATTTTAAAGAATTTTTTTTCTCTTTTCTTCCATTTATTTTATGATTATTTTTCTATAAAAAAAACAAGAGAAATTTCAGTAACATTTTATTTCTTAAACAACATACCATACATATATACATACATACACGCACAATGTATGTCAATGTAATACTATTCATGACAGGATATTCCTAAAAACTTTGTAATGGAAACACATAGAAACGAGGAAATGTGAGATGGAATTCCATGAATTTATTGTATTTAATAGCCAGACGATATTCATAGCTGCCAGTTTGGTTGGTTCGTATTTTTGTATCATGACCACTAGGTTTTGCTAACAACAACAGTACTGTCTTCTATTTTTTGGTATTAATTTTCAACGAATTTTATTTTCTTGTTAAGCTGTGTAACATAATAATGTGCATAAATTTACCAGGAGTATTCAATTTAATGAATATCATTATACAGAAAATCTCCTAAAAAGAACAGAAGAAGAAGAAATAAAAACAGAACAAAAAAAACTCTTTATATACCCTACGCCCATAAGGTTAAGTTTGATGACGTGTACTTGACAAGTGCAATACTCAGAGATCAAAATGAACCACTATAAATACGGCCTAGAAGGGAGTGAGAGAGAGAGAGAGGATAGTGAAGAAGTTAGGGAAATTGGAAAAGAAGAGAAAGAGGTAGGAAAAGTATGATATAAGACACGAAGGAGAAAATATGGAACACAAACAAACAAAATAGCGCGACTACAACCTTAAAGCCCTAACATGAATCTATGGAGAGCCCTAATGTCAGCTCTCGACAGAGAATCCAAACTTTGAAAAAGCCCCTGTCTAGGGTCTTCAACCTCAATAGATTGGTAGTAAGTCTTAGGTTAGGTCGAAGTGGTAGCTCTGATATCACAAAGCTCACTTGAGCATGCATAGCGGCCCGTTGTGACGCCACAGGTGAACGCAGTCCCTGTACTGACCAAGCTCTACCAAAACCAGGGAAGAGGAGAAAGTTGGTCAGCGCAAGGGCTGCCCGGGTAGTAAGTCTTGCAACATTTAAAACTAAATTTCATGGCCTTCTATAATTGTTTTGATAGACAGCGATATCATTACAGAAAACGTTTTCATGGGGACATGGAGGTACTAAGTTCGAGAAGAATACAAAAAATTAATCACGTGGCACGAATCAAATTATGTTCCTAAGTAAGCCAAAGAGCTTAATCAGAATACGACAGACTTTACTAAAGAGAAGTTCGATCTTCATATCTAAAAATATTACTATGAAGTCGGCCTAGTCTAGTAGGTTCATTAGACGCTAACCCGGGACTCAAACCCTCTGCTCAGACTTTTCCACCAAAACGAAATATGAAAAAATTTTACTCCAGTAACCTCCTCTCAACAGTCTTTTGTAAAAGTCATGTAGTAGCCGTAGTCTGATAGATAGTGTGTTGGCCTATTAGCATTAATACGAAAAAATATTTCTCCGCTGACTTACTCTCAGCAGATTTCTGGAAAAAAATCAGAGAGTAAAACAAAAAATTGCCATCAAAAAGTTTCTCAAAAAATCTGTAATTCGGAGTCGACTTTAAACTATAGGTCCGTCACATCACTCATGTATAAAATTCACACACCCAACATAAATGGTGGTAGAGAAACTAGGTCGTAATTCTGACTGAAGGACCATATACTTATGTATGTATGTATGTATGGTTTTTTTACCTTTATGAGCTAAAGGCTGAAAATTCAAAACACATTGGCCGCAAGACTTACTTTCGGCTTGCTACGCGCCTACTTACCAAACATAACCTCGTTCCTCATTCTTCTATTCAGTCCTGCTCTCGGGACCACAATGAAGTAAAGTAGAGATTCAACGAGTGCTGACCTCTTATTCTGCTGACCTTTCTCTCTCTTTGTCAACTACAAAAACGCATGCTGAGTTCCAATTCTTATATGATGTTTACATTAGGTTATCCACGTTATCGGACGTTACCTGGGATCCTGATGTCCTTTCCAGGCAAATTCGCTGGCTATCATGTTCCTCCGTTTCCCTTTCATTCCGGCATTTTGCGCATGCTTAATCTATATCGTGGCCATACTTATAGAGATACATATGTATATACCCCATAACATCCATGACTGGTTAGCAACTGTGTCAGGTAAAAGTTCAGTTTACCATGTTTGCTTTTGGTCCATTCGACTATACACGGTATGATTTGGAAGGTCCATTTTCCCTTGGTGGATTTGGACCAGTGTTGCAGCCATCTATCCATAGCATCATCAGCCAATTGAACGGGGTTCGATAGACCTGTTCCCTCCTGATAACATGTTTCCTCCTCTCTAAGTCCTTTACTAGCCTTTACTATTCCTGTTCTATAGGACCTCTTATCCATAGCCTTATCCCATGTTAGTGCTGCAAGTATAGCAATCGATCTCATTACTCTCATCAGCAACTGCCTTTTCTCGTGCTTTGTTCAGATGTGCCCTAAGCGTGAACCCGTTGTCAATCATTATTACCAGGTACTTAATTGCCTGCTTCGATGTTATAGGATTGCAGAGACGATGCATAACTATGTATGTATGTATGTAAGTAAGGTCGTGAAAAGCTTCTCAAAAATTTCTCGTTAGGAGTAGACTTTAAATTCTAGGTTTGCTAATGGGAGAACACAATTCATTGCAAGAGTATTGGTCAAGAGAGTACAAAATTGCTATGAAAAGTAAATGAACGTGTAGCGTATCATTTTGTTGGCCTTTACCAATTGCCAGTTTCCTGATTTCTTTTTTTCGTTTATTTTTTATTCTTTGTGAACATTATTGTTGTTTTAGGTGAAATTCATAGAACTTAATTTCTTAAATAAGATCGTATACATTTGTTGTTATTATTCTAGGAAATCCTATCAATTTATTTGTAGGTATCCAGTCAACACAGATTGTTATCATTTCATACTTTAATAAGATGTTCTTATCACCAAGGCCTTCTTCTATGATTTAATTTCTTCATAATTTATATTCCCGTGCTTTTCTTTTTCGGTTTTTATTTAATACAACAGCGCAGTAGAGTACAGCATAGTAGATTACAAAAGAAATTGAATAAAATTTTATTATTAGTTAAACCTTTCTCTCTCTCTTTCTTTCTTGTTTTAAATAATAAGGTCCTTACAGCAAGTACATATACATATATAGTATATGTTGAAAATATATACGGAGAGTAAGTAAGCTAAGGAATTACGGAGACTGGGTTTTGAACTAACAAAACTTTTATAATTTCATGTTCATAGCTGCTGCAATCTATTTAATGGAATTATTTCTTTATAAGTTTATATTTATTTATCATATATACTACATACACATATATTCATACATACATATACATACTTACTTAAATTTACTTGCTCTTTAGCTTTACCCCCAACGGAAGAGTGTGTATATTTTATTAGTTCTGCTAACACATTATGGAGTTGTTATATCAACAAAACTTATAGTTTTAATAATAATCACAAAGACACACATAACAACTACTTACACTAACACATACACAAACACACTCTGTCATACACATCCACTATATTACAATATATTTTAGCCTTTTAAAAATCCATACATTTACAAAGTGTTTGTTCTTCTGTTCAGTTCTGTCCTGTTCTTTATGTGCATAAAACTTTAAACAACTTAAAGGCTTAAACAAAACAAAAGAACAAAAAGGCAAGAAAAAGGGCTAAAAAGAGGGGAAAAGTAATTGAAAAAAGAATGTTTTTCCGAATATCGTAATAAGTTCATAATAATTTTCTTGTGCAAGCTTCCAAAGAATTACTGAATGGATAAGCAGTTGACTTAGCAGAACTGTGGTATAAACTCGGTTTTATTTGCTACTAGATATTCCCGAAGTTGCCATAGTCTAGTAGGTATGAAAGAGCAACTAAATGTCAGTAAAGCAGAATTGACTTAAGAAATGAGAAATTCAGAGGTTTGTCCATTTGATACTTTAATATTTAAGCTCTGGTGGAGTGCCTTAAACACTCAAAATTAATTGTGAAGGAATGCCAGAATATTCTAAAAACTTTTCATATAAAGTGTGAAAGCAACATAGTCTAGTAGATAGTGTATTGACTGGTTCAAATCAGAGATCAGCAATGAGTATTCAAAAAAAAAAAGAAGATTCAAATCATACTCATAATTTGGGATACTTATACGCATTCATACTTATTTTAATATCATACTCATACGACTCATATTCAAAGTTTGAAGTACTCATCGTACTCATACTTAACAATACGCATGTTGCTGTTGATTTGGACTCTCCTTTACTCAACATTTGCAAGAATCACAAAATAAGTATGATTCGCTTACGAACACTACAATACTCACTAGAAGGTTGTGTGTTTGCTTTGCTTGCTGTCTTTGTCTTTTTCTTTCTTCTGTTTTTTTGTAAATGCAACAACAACTAAGACTGTAAATTTTGATGAATGAATCGAATCACTTGAATCATTTATGAGTATTTATAAGTATTTTTCTAAATTTATGAATCTGAATGAGTAGGCGCATGAATCAAACATATTTCGAATGTTATGAGTTTGAGGTCAACGTTGTACTCATATTCATTGCAACCTGTACTTATAAATTAATGTTGTAGTGAGTCCGAATGAATCACACTCATACTAAAAATTTCATGAGTACTTATGAGTAGCGAGAAAACGATTCATTACTGATCTCTAGTTCAAACCCAAGCTCAGACATCAACAGAATGAAATATAAAAAAATACTATTTCGGCGACTTTGTCTCAGCAGTTGTCTGGCAAAAACTCTGATAGTAAATAAAATTCCATGAAGAATTTTTTCAAATCTATTGTTCGCAATCGATATTAAACAGTAGATCATGCATCAAAATTAATGAACACAACATGGATGTTGTGCGAAACTGGGTTTTAGTCCCGACTAAAAGATTGTAATGACCAATTAAGTAGGTACCTAAGCTTGTATTCATCTGTACGTTCATTTATAAAAAATTTTTTCACAGTCTAGGCATTGAAGATAATTAATTACAATGTCAACAGTTGCTGGTACTGGATTCAAATGGATCGTATGTGCAACATTTCCTGAACACCAATCACAACCAGAGACAGCAGCTGAGAATGATTGGAATGTAAAAAAAACACTCAGATTTGATTGATTGGGTCCTACAAACGGCAAGGGAAGAAGGTTAGATTCGATTAAATTTGCAGTCCTAACAAGATCTCTTTTTATTACGGATTGTATCTAGTCTATCTGGGGTAAAACTAAGTAAGATACTGTCGATAACTATCGGGTGGGCCATCTATCCGTTTAAAATGTGAACCATCGATTATTTCGAATCTGACAATACTTATGTATGTGGTTCTATTCTGTCACAAAATTCAGTATCGTATCTCCACTAAACGTAATGAAACGATTTACTCTTTGGCAAAGTTGAGATTTATTTCAAATTTATATCCAAAATAAAGACAATTGATCGGAAATTACAGGAAAATGTCGTAAAAAATTTTGTCGTAGGGAATTATTA
Organism: Sarcophaga rosellei; assembly: GCA_930367235.1. Taxonomy (NCBI): domain Eukaryota; kingdom Metazoa; phylum Arthropoda; class Insecta; order Diptera; family Sarcophagidae; genus Sarcophaga; species Sarcophaga rosellei. Next base: position 15,282,229 of record OV884017.1, read on the forward strand.
ACAGTGCCCGGTATACGTAAGTTTATTGCTAATGTGCATGAAACTGGTTTCATTGTTGATGCGCCAAGACGTGAGCTGGTCGTACAGTAAGTACACCCGAAAATATCGAAGCAGTGACTGAGAGTGTGCATGAGAATACAACAACATCAACTCGCCAACGTTCTTAAGAATTAAACATTTCACGCACCGTTTTACGTCGAGTTTTTCGAAAAAATCTCGTTATGATGCCTTACGAAGTTTAATTAGTTCAAGAGTTGAAACTACATGACCATTCGTTTCGTTTTGGCTTCGCTAGATAGGACCACGAGAAACTGTACGATGATGTTGATTTTGCCCAAAAAAAGAAATCATCTTTTGGGATACAGCTAATTTTAATCTTGGTGGGTATTATAATATGCAACATTGCCATATTTGGGGCTCAGAAAACCTACACGAGGTTTTACAGAAGCCACTACATCCCTTACGAGTGACTGTTTGGTGCGGCGTGTGAAGCGCAGGCATCATTAGCCCATATTTCTTTGAAAATGTGGACGTAGGAACCAATGCGGTAATGCAGACACCTCTAGCACCATGATAACCATTTTTTTTTGGGCCCACTTATCGTGAACGATGTTTGTTTTCAACAGGATGGTGCAACTAGCCACACATCTTATGCCACAATCGATTTATTGCGTCAAACGTTTGATGGCCGTTTTATTAATCGAAATGGTGATATCAATTGGTCACCAAAGAGCTTCGATTTGACACCTTTGGACTACTTCCTGTGGTGTTGAACTTTTAAGTGGCCCACCCTTTACATAACAGGCTATCATTGGCATCCACAGGTTTGAAAATGAATTAAAAAGAATCAATTAATTTTATAATCGGACCATGTTAGTGGACTGTATGGATAAGAGGCTAGATCTGCTATATTGACGATGGCAGCAATTGATGCCAAATCCTCTAAATTTTTTAATATTTTTTTAAATTAAATTTAGAAAACTAGAACCACTGTTCCTTTATTTCTTAGCAGAGGTTTACAGTGACAATAATAAATAGTGCTGTTGGCTCAATTCGCAAGAAAAAGAGTAAAAAAGTCAACGACAAAACAGTCACCAACCAACCGAACCGAAAAAAGTACAGAAAATATTATTGTTTTAAAACTGGCATTACCGAGGAATTTAATGCTCACCAAAAAAAAAAAAAACTATTCCACACACTAACAAACATACAGAACTGTACACATACACATACTTTTTAAAAAGTATATTTTGTGGAAAATTTGCTGGAAAATTTCAATGAATTACTCTCTAACATGCTGAGTTATGAAGAAAACTTCTTCTTACACAGGAACTTATAAACTCATGCTCCTCATATACACCCCTATATACATACATAGCTACTACGCTGCTGTCAACATTAACGTCGACGCCAATGTTCGCAGCGATATGATGACGATGATTTTCTGAACTTATAAACTAAAGTTAGGAAAATTTAATAAATCCTTAGCCCGCATAATACCACCACATAAATTCACATGACTACAGAATGAATGAAGAAAATGTATGAACACAACACCTTTAATCTTTGCTGTTATAATATTTTACCCGTTTACACACCTCCTTTCCCCCCAACTACTACTCATTTATAGGTAACATTAAACACAGAGAGAGTGGCACACAGAGCACCACGGAACAATTTTTCAAACTTGTCTTTAAAACTGCAAAAGTTTCATGACTTTTGTCTTTATTTTACCCCTTCCCCCCCACGTACTTTTACAGAGCGTTCCTATGTTGTGTATACACATGCATAGTGGATTAACAGCAATATACTGATGATGTGTGTTACAATGTTTATTGTACTTATGGGTCGTTCCATTAAAAATTGGATAAAATAAAAATTTTTTGATTTTATATGAGCATTGGTAAGCCGTTAGGTAATGAGCCTCTAAGCCTCTAAGCCTCTAAGTCTGAGAAATAGGAGTTACTCGTTCTCAAACAGATGTGTGTGTAGAGATAAAATCGATTTTGACTAGCAAAGACAAAAACCAAACACTTTAGCAGAGCCAATATTAAAGTTAACAGAGCAATGTTAAATGTTTAACAGAATATACAAAAAAATGGTTATGGAAGAAATCATCACAAATATACGATATCGGAGAATCCTTAAGAATTGTCCCATACACGCTCCTGAGTGAAACAGCTTCTCTAGAAATTCGTAAATTGTTTTCAAAATTGAAAAATAATTAATATTTTCAGCCGTAAGACATTTCAAGACTTTCGCAGTTTACCCTCATATAAGATCCTGGACACGGCTAGTAACTACAAAGCAGGCGTACTTGCAAATATGGTGCAATGGAAAGGAGTTCATACCTATGATTGGCATTCCTCTGCAAAGGCAAATTAATGGTTTAACAACCGTTCAGTCAGGATTACGGACTAGCTTCTCAATTTTATCCTTGAATGGCGGGACCTACAGTATAACGTCCACTCCGGACGATAGATTTTGAGAAACTTTTTCATGGCAGGTTTATTTACTCTCAGAGTTCTTGCCAGATATCTGCTGAGAGGAAGTCGCCGAAGAAATATTTTTTTTTCATGTTTCGTTTTGATGTCTGGCCTGGGGCTCGAACCCGGGCTTTACGTCTAATAAGCGAACACACTACCTACTAGACTACGTCGACTACATTTCCAAAGGAACGATGAGATAACAAACCCAGTGGTAGGGATGCAACTAAAATCTGAGCTTACCCTAAGCAGAGTCCAGATACAATAAGCCAAATCCGTAGTACCATCAGACCTTATCGTGACTGCCAACTTAAACTAACCTAACCTTCTCCTAATACAAGCTTACTTACGTTTTTGACTAGACTTTAAAACCCTTTAGTCAGGATTACAACCTAGCTTCTCACACCACAGCCTGGAGTCTACTTCGAACGCCAATTTCAAGAAGGTCTTCAAGAAGCTTTTCATTACAAATTTATTTGCTCTCGAAGTTTTTTCCAGAAGACTACAGAAATGAAGTCGCCCAAGAACTATTTCTTCATATTTCATTTTGTTCGAGATATCTAAGCTGTGTCTACTAAGTCGACACACTATCTACTAGACTACGGCGTAAAATTCTAGTATTTTATTTGTTAATGCCTTGCATTGCAATCTGTCAGGGGAGCCTTCTACTTATGCAGGGTACACAGACTGTTTAACTCAGAAAACATTTCAGGGTTTCACAAGGAAATAGTACAACTGATAAGAAAATTTTCTCTGTAACACACTTAGTATTAGACAATCGATCACATGATCACATATTAAGATTTCATATAAGGAACTCCTTACCAGTTTTAACAGGACACCGATCTTTGCGTATTCGCGCCAAGAGACTGTTAAGACCTCATGACGACTTCTATAAAGCTGCAACGACGAAGAAGAGGAGTATCACACATCACAAAGCGCATCTCCTCCAGTTAAACTTAAGCTTTTAAACCTTTTTAGCCATTAGATTTAAAATTGTTTTCTTCCCTTATGGAAATCACCCATATTCGGCGAATGTAAGTGGCAGCTTCAACGTTTTTTTTTCAATTTTTGTATAGGAATTGTTGAAATGAAAAGTACAAGGGAAACAATGTTTAACGTTTACTTTGGCTTTTATTATTGCCGTTGTTTTTATTGTAGTTGTTGTTGTTGTTGTAGTTCATGTATATATTTTATACAGCTTTTTTGTGTGACTTTTAACTCTTATTTTACGCTTTAATCCTATTATTTTATTACGTGAATCGGAATTGAAAAAGTTACATAACAGGAAGAAAAAAAATAGAAGAAGAAGAAGAAAAAATTCCTTTTAAAAAAGGATTTTATTTAACAAACAACAGAAACACACACACACACAAATGCACACATGCTTACCAGTAAACGAGAAAAAGTTTTTATTCACATGATTGTTTGATTTATTATATTTATATATACACACACACACACATAACTATATTTAAATTTCACCCAGGGAAAGTGTGCTTCTAGTAAAGTGTCTTTGTATGTATTGTATGCTGATAAATCAGATTCCGTTTTTATTCTTCTTTACTTTACCTTTTCCAAATGGAATGGAATGGAATTTCATTTCTTTCTGGTTTTTATTTTTGTTTTATTGGCTACTAAAGAAATGAGAAATACAAAATAAACTCAGATTTCTAAGTTTCTTTGTAATACGTTGATATTTTGTAAGTGAAAGGCAGTTGTTTTGTAAATAAAGAATCTTAACGAAATTCAGTTAATAACACTGGGCAACAAAAACAAGAAAAGAGAATTGGTAGAGGAATGGGAATAGAAATATGAGTGAAACCTCCTTGGCTTTGGGGTGTAAAAAACGAAAATTACAAAGAGAAAGAATATTTTATTGACTTTAGTTTAGGACTTTTGGACTGCAACAACAATAAAAAATGTGAATGTGTGATTCAAACATTTTAAATTGAATAAAAAAATATCTCATGTTAGAAGTTTACTCGAAGGCAAATGGACCATAAGATGGCTTTCTAACCTCCTTTTCTTTCTGTCTTTTGAAAAATCATTAACGATTTGTTGCTGTTGTTGAGTAGGCAGTAGGGCACTCCTTGCAAATGAATTGCTTGCGTTGTTACGCCTGCTTTCTTAATTGGTTACTACAGCCTCTTACTCAATATTACGATTTAGTTTCTCACATTACCCATGTTGCGTGTGTTAATTTTATACATGAAATATGTTGGAAACTACAATTTAAAGTCGATTCCGAACAACAGATTTCTGAAAAACTTTTCATGGTAATTTTATTTACTCTCAGTGCATTTGAAAAAACACCGCTGAGTTGTAGTTGCCGAAGGAAATTTTTTTTGAATTTTATTTGTTCGAGATGTCTTCGAATGAGCTTTACAGCACGGCCTCACGTCTAATAAACTAACATCCTACATAATAGACTACGGCGCTTTCATACGAAAAATTCTCACAAGAAATTTCGAATGTTTAAAACACTCCGCTAGAATACAAAGTGGTAATATTGCACTACTGACTCCCATCAAAATTGGAACATATAGTTTCTGTTTGATATTTTGGCTCGATTTGATTTTAACCGAGAGAAAGTTCCTTCCTTCACGAAGAAATCTTTAGAAATCTCAGTTAGCTGAGATGTCGGACCTATCCTGAAGCAATAATTCCTACTTAGGCCAACATTTTGGCCTATTGTGATATCACATCCAATATTCAACCAACTGCCTATAGAAAACTAACCTGAACTCAAAGTAAGTCATGCTATTGAAACAAACTCCAAATTATACAGGTCGATCAAAGACGTGAGAAATTGAGAGGTCAAAAATGTTCATCTTTTCATGAAAAGAGTAGGGCAGTGTAATATGAAGTGAAAGGAAATTTTTCATCAGATCCACAACTCCAACAAAAGATTTTTTGTTAACGTCTAGTTTTACGGCATGCCTACAAAAAGGACAGTAGCCTGTGAGAATAGCTATTGTGCGATGGATGACCGTGCGTTTTAACGACGGAAGTGGATGGGTTCTCTTCATATCCATATGTGTCGAACAGAGTGTAGCAATACTACACGTACCCTCTAGTTAGCAACTATATTGAGTATCCCTAATGGATAATATCCAAATTAATTGACGCAATAGGAATACTTATGCCTTATAACATGTCGCAGATTGCTTGGTCCGCACCAGCCCTGTTCAGCTCATCATCAATGCAATTTCCAACGATATTCCCATGCCCTGGAACCTATATAAGAACTTCCTTTAATGACTCGAAATTTCCCTGACAAATCCTTGAAATTTATAGACAAAAGCGATCGTTTATTACGGACTTAATCGCTGCCTGACTGTCCAAGTCAATCAAGAGATTTTTAGAGAAAATCCCGTCGCTCAACAAACATTGTGCACATAGAAGCAGGCTTCACATTTATACATAGATAATTGTTTATTACAACCCTTCCGTCAGGAGTACGACATATCTTCTCACACCACTTATGTTGTGTGTGTTAGTTTTATACATGAGTGGCGGCACTTACAGTGTAAAGTCGACTCTGAATGACAGATTTTTGTGGAAACTTGTTATGTCAATTACATTTACTCTCAGACTTTTTGCCAGAAATCTGCGAGAGGAAGTCGTCGAAGAAATATTTTAAACTTTTTTTTGCTGGAGATTTATGGCCTGCGGTTTGAAGCGAATCCTCATGTCTCATAAGCCAACACACTACCAACCAGACTAGGGCTACTTCTCCCTTCTCAAGTATAAAATTCAAATACGACAATATCACGCAAATTCTCTCAGGTGTATTGATCATTGTGTATATTTCTTTCTTCCGGTATTACACGCTGCATATTTTCTTTCTGTTAATTTACTTGTAAGTTAATCGTAGAAGAAATAAAAAGAAGGTTATCATCTAGTCATAGTCATTGACTATGATTATGATCCTCTTAATTCGATTACATTGTTTTCCATTCTTTCAATTAATTATTTCCTACAAAAAAGAAGAAAACTTTTTAATTTTCCTTTTTCTTTAATATTCTTAATGTTGATGCTGTGTGGCATTTAACTTTTATGGAAAACAAAACAAAATCTAAACATCAACCATTCTCCCCTTTAGTTTGATTGTCTTGTTTTCTCATAAACCGTGAAGAAAATTATTTATACATACGCGGGTGTGTGTGATACGTCTGCACGTACAAAAGTTAATTATTAATATACTGTTAGAATTCGAATATACATATATTTTTAACATTTAAAATTAAATATTTAACCGCCATATTAATAGCATCTGATATGACTAAGGAATGACTGAGGTACTGCTAAACGTATTCAGAATTTTAGACAAGGTTATACGAGGTAAAATAATAAAAGGCAAAAAGAGAAAAAAAGTAATGGAATTTATATTGTATTCATAAAAATTTAATTATTAAAAAGAAATTGAAGTAAAAAAATACCATAAAACGTGCGAACGTAAGCAGTTCAGACATACAATTTAAATTCGACTGAGAAAGACAAATTTTTGAGAAGTTTTCTCAAGGCAATTTTATTTTACTCTCTGAATTTTTGGCAGAAATCTGCTGAGAGGCAAGTCGTCGAAGAAATATTTTTTTATATTTCGTTTCGTTGGAGATGTTTGACCTTGGGTTATAAGCCAACGCACTACCTACTAGACTACGGCGACCACAAGAGAACTTGGTGTTTAGGTTTCTTAATATCTCTCACCATATCCTCGAGTCCCAAAGACCTGCTCTTCCCCATGTCCAAAGTAAGCAAAGCTATAGCGGGTTTAGATCACTACATGTGTTGAGGCCATCACAAATGATCAGCATGACTAAAGGCGCCCTTAAAATTCAGTCTCATTGCGAAAGAAGCTTAATCAATACGTCAACACCTCGGTAATAAATTTCGGGCTCATCAGATCAGTAGAGGCTATGACAGAATTCCTATGGACAAAAAGTCTAAATGTCAAGGAGAGCATGCTCTCATCACATCCATGGCAAACACTAAATGGGGCCGTCCCGCACGAATTCAATTCTCAGCCTTCAATTGAGGCTTTATAAGAAGGAAAGATAAGCCACCCCTTTTCCACATAACTCTGATAGGTAGGAGAATGGTAAGCCTCAATTTCACTGAGTTGTGAAGTCGCCGTAGTCAACTAGGTAGTGTAGTGATTAGATGTGAGGCCACGGTTCAAACCCCATCTCGTCGGACATCTCGAACAAAAGAAAATATGAAAAAATTATTTCTTCGGCGACTTCCTCTCAGCAGATTTTTCAAAATGTGTCGTTCGGCGACGACTTCAAACAGTAGTTCCCGCCACTCGTGTAGAAAATGAACACACACGACATAAGTGATGTGACAAGCTAAGGCTTAATCATAACTGATGGGTTTTAATAACCAATTTTGTGTGTATGTATGTGCATCAACCGCGGCCAAACCGCGCAATGAGCCATACAACCCCTGCTACAAAAGGTGTCCTCTCTTTGTGCAGAAAAGACCAAGCAAGGCATTGCAGACCACGAAGTGTCATAGCCTTTTTGAAAGTGGTGTTGTGTGGTAAGCTATTTCCTGAAAATCTCTTGATTTACTCGTATAAATAGACTGCGATTGAGTACTTAACGAACGTTTCGTTGATGTCCATCCTCATATGTAATTGGCAAGGATTTTGCGCAGGGAAATTTCAGTTCATTCAAAGGTAAATTGTATATGGGTTTTTCAGAAATTCATATTACAAGGCATAGCTATTTCGATTGCCTCCGTTAGGCAAAGTATTTTCCTCTCGTTGTACTTGAAAACCAGTGATCAGCAATGAGTATTCAAAAAGATGAGTAGATTTGAATCATACTCATAATTTCTGATACTTATACACATCCATAATTATTTTAATATTATACTCATACTATTCATATTTAAATTTTGGAGTACTCATCGTACTCATATTTAACAATACGCATGATGTTGTTGGTTTCGACTCTCCTTTACTCAACATTTACAAGGAACACAAAATAAGTATGATTCGTTTACGAACGCTACAATACTCACTAGTAGGTTGTGTGTTTGCTTTGCTTGCTGTCTTTGTCTTTTTCTTTCCTTTTTTTTTCTGTAAATGCAACAACAACTAAGACTGTAAATTTTGAATGAATGATTCGAACTACTCGAATGATTTATGAGTAATTATAAGTATTTTTCTAAATTTATGAATCTGTATGAGTAGGCGTATGAATCAAACATATTTCGAATATTATGAGTTTGATGTTAAAGTTGTATTGATACTCATTGCAACCTGTACTTATAAATCAATGTTGTAGTGAGTACGTATGAATCAGAGTAGTTGAATTTCAATACTGTTGACTCACTCATACTCAAAATTTCATGAGTATTTATGAGTAGCGAAAAAACGATTCATTGCTGATCTCTGTTGAAAACTCAACATCGCAGCAGAAAGGTACGTGCAATATTGTTGGATTCGGCTGGACTTGTATGGAGAAGAAAGGAAGTAGATCACTCTTGTCGCACAATTGCGGCTATCACGGTACACTGACTTATGGGAAGGTATTCCCAAAGACCATGCATTATATCCAATGACTTAAGCAGGAAGGCTTTTCAAAGGCCTTATTTCTCTATTGATGGGTTTTATATTTAATTTCTATTTTTAATGTTTACATGTGTTTGTGACCTACAACTCTTTATCATGAATGTTTGTTTATAAAATCATAAATAAATAATTAAATTTTTTTTGTAGTCAATATTAACATTAAAAAAGAAATTATTTTTAATTTTCTATTGCCGTTGTTGACGAGTATGTGTGTTTTAAAAGGTTTTATTTGATCATAAATTTTATTCAATATTTAAACACAATAAAAATGTCATACAAATGCAAGTGTGTGATATGTGCACCTGTGTGTATCAGTAATTAAAATAATTACGAACAAACACATACACACACAGACACACATACACGTACACAGAGCGGAATTAAAAATTAAAAACAAATATTCCAACAACTCTCGTGTAGTAAAATTCCCTGATTTATTATTGAAAATCACATTTCAAGTGTAGCACGCTTTTTAGATATGTATGCATGTATGTGTGATATCACATACACAAAAACATTTATAAATATGTATGTGTATTTACAAAATGCGTAAATATGTGTTTATTCTATGCTCTGATGATGTTTATAAAACGTGCCTTATTTTCTACAAATATTTTAAATAATTTGTTAACAAATATCAACACAATATCAACCGAAATATGGATGAGTGTATGAGTGAACACATACGTATGTTAGTTGATGTTTACATACCCCTGCGTACACACGCACACACCCATAAGGATTTATTTATATTACCGTTATATTGCTGTTAACAATAAATAAATTCCTTTAGTGCTGAGTACCGTATGTGTTTTGAATGTTGAAAAGGCACCAGAGAATGTATGATGAGAATATTTGTGCGTAAGGCACAGTACTTACCTAATTTTTGTTGTGTACGTTACAAATGCCAAGAGAAATTTATTTGTAGGGATATGTTCTCATACGGCAAATTTATTTTATTGGAATTCGTAGAGCAAACAGAATACAAATACGTTTCCTAGTTCACTTCCTTTTCGGACAGAGGGAAAAATGGAGAAAATCTGATAATCCGTCGTCTAGTAGGTAGTGTGTTCGCTTATTAGACGTAAAGCCCGGGTTCGAGCCCCAGGCCAGACATCAAAACGAGAAAAAAAATAAATATTTCTTCGGCGACTTAATCTCAGCAGATTTCTGGCAAAAGCTCTGAGAGTAAATAGGACACCCGCCACTCAAGTATAAAATTAAGGCACACAACATGAGTGTAAAGCTGACTGAAGCATTGTAATGGCGAATTATGTATGTATTATATATATAATTTTACTTTCGTGTACAGTACGTATATAAAGTTTATTTAAAATTGTTTCAAATTAATTTTCAAAAAATTTAAATTTATTTCCTACGTACTCTTGCAAAATTTTTTTCAAAGCCTGTGTAATGCGGATATTAATGCATCATACACTGGACCGTAAAATTTCATTGTATGCGTGAGTCTCTTTTAAGAGAATTGTTTAATTTTTAATTTAAAATAATTTTTGAAAGTTATTGTTGTTGCTTTAAATATATTTTAAGCAACAATTTAAAAAATACCGTTTTTTTATTTTTTTTTAAACTTCTTTTTGGTGTTTATTTTGCTATTCTAACTCTCTCGCTGTGTGTGTCTGTGTGTCTGTAATTTATTTTGTTAAGCTAGCTAGCAAGCATGGGTGCATTATACGGAGAGTATATTTTGTTTATTAAGACCACAAAGTGTCTGGGGTTTATACTGGCATTTGGTTATAATTTTTTTGTTTTATTTTTATTTTTTATATTGTTGTTATGGTTATTGTTGTTGCATAAAGTTGTACTTTTTGACCAGCATGCATGTGTAACAAGGAGTATAAGAGCAACTTGCTTAAGTTATTGTCCTTGTTTTCACTACATGTTGTACTGTTTATGCTTACAGCTGTACATTTAAGACGTATGTATGTGTTTTGTGTGTGGTTTTTTGTAATCGTATTCATATTGTTTATTCATGTTTACATGTTGTGTTGTTAAACCAACAACAACAACAACACTAACAATAATAACAATAATTTATTTTTAAAATTGCTTTAAAAAAACAAGAAGAAATACAAATCTGGACATTGATACACACACACCGGCACACATTTATTTTGTCCCAAAATAATCTCTAGTTTTAGAGGTTTTATTTTTTTTCATTTCATTTCGTTTATTTTAAATTTTTCCAACTCTTTTATGTTTTTTATTGTTGTTGCATAGAAAAATAATGTCAGAAAACTGTTTAACAACTAAAATTTATTGGTTTTAGAACTAGAAAGTATGTGTGTGTGTATTTAAAACTATTTTAAATAAACAACATTGAAAATTTATGAACATTTTTAAAAGTAATTAAACTGAAATCATGCAAAGTGTTCAATAATTTATCACTAACAAACAAAGAAATGACTAGTCAGTGGGTAATAAAGCGATATTTCTCCATATAACAGTAGGATTAGAAGTTGCCGTATTCTAAGTAGGTAATGTGTATGCATATTCGAGGAGAGCCAGTGGTTCAACACTTGGCTCAGACATCACGATCTAAACGAAATAAAAAAAAAAACATTTCTTCTGCGACTTCCTCTCAGCAGATTCATGAAAAGTTTCTCAAAATGCTGCTCTTTGGAGTCGAATTTAAACTGTAGATCTCGCCACCCATGGATTAACGCACACAACATGGGTGGTGTGAGGAGCTAAAAGGTTGTAATGACCCTTACGATTTAATCAATGTTAATGTTAGTAAAACTAATTCTGTGTGTTTAAATTCGTCGTGAAGCCTTGTTAATTTTTCTACATGCTAAGTTTGATATTTCAGATCGCGGAAAAATACTAGGAGTAGATCGAATAAATAAATAAGTTTTGGAGATAAGAAGCTTTTAAAATTGCACAACAATTGTCATATTTACTGCACATGGCAGTACTGTGGTCCTTAGGACAGATTAAACGTTCCCGTCAGTTAAGTGGCTGAGGCACACGGTCGTTCATCGAAAAATATACCAAAAGAGCCAGAATTGTCGATAGACTTGTCAAACTTGCAGACATCAGACGTAGAACGAGCTATATAAAGGAAGTGTATCACGAAGCGAGATAAGACTCGAAAATCCTCATGAAAATGTTTGTTGTTCTAACTTTTAAAGTGTATCACGGTAGCCATAAAGAAGTTCTGCTGTTTTAGTTTTTGGTCAATATATTTAAATCAAATCCTATTCAAATCAAAAACCATACATTTACTTATAAGACTTGGACGCCCTGGTAGTCTACTGGGTAGTGTACTAGACTATTAGCGTCAGGGTCGTTTGTAAGATTTCCACCAGAGACTCTGGTCTCTGACACTACACCGAGCATACGGTCGAAGTTACATGCATACATACATAATTGGCCATTACAGGATTACGGCCTAGCTCCTCACACCACTCATGTTGTGTGCGTTAATTTTATACGTGAGTGGCGGGACCTACAGTTTAACGTCGACTCCGAACGACAGATTTTTGAGAAACTTTTTCATGGCAGGTTTATTTAGTCTCAGAGTTTTTGCCAGAAATCTGCCGAGAGGAAGTCGCCGAAGAAATATTTTTTTTTCAATTTCGTTTTGATGTCTGACCGGGGATTTGAACCGTGGCTTCACGTCTAATGAGCCAACACACTATCTATTAGACTATGGCGACTACTTTTTGGTTAATATATTTAAACCAAATCCTATTGAAATAAAAAAAAAACAGCATACATTTACTTATGAGACTCCCTGGTAGTCTAGTGGGTAGTGTACTAGACTATCAGCGTGAGGGTCTTGGGTTCAATTTCCAGCAGATACTCTTGTCTCTGACACTACACCGAGCATATGATGGAAGTTACTCAACTCTTATAAAATTAAATATAATTTGTAATTTTATTGTACTTATAAGACTAGTAATCACAACATGTCTATAGTCCCCATATATCACTTACACAATATCTTGCAAAATTTGTAGACTAATAAGCAAATCTTGTTAATTAAAATTTGAGTGTCACAGAGATCTAAATCAAATAAAATATAAAAAGTTTTACCTACAAGGACAAATCCTAACTTATGCTAACACGCCCGTACAACCGCTTTACGGCCTTGATTCATATTTTAAAAATTTTATTTCCAAAAAAATTCTTTCAATTTTAATACTTCGGCAACATTGGACAACAACCGTCTGTTTATTTTTAAATTGTGTGTTCAAATTACACAAAAGAAAACAAAAACAAAAAAAGCCTTCATTAGGTTTCTATTTTTCTATTTCAGTTCATAAAGTTTTAATTTAATTTAAATGACGTTTTATTGTTTTTTTCTGTGGGTATTATAATTATATTGTGTATAAATTATATCCTACACATACATACATATGTGCGTTGCATATGTATTAGTGCTAAATAAAAACTGTATACATATATAATATATGTACATGTGTACGTTGTATTGACCACTATGAAATGAAACCAAAAAAACCGCATTTTAAAAACCTCAAGGTAAAATCAACAAATATAGTGAATTATAGACACAACTATAATTATACACATACATTGGCACACACGTATTTGTATAAATGTGATACATATACATATGTATATGTAATAGGGTGCGCCATGTATTGGTTTAAATTTACACCATCGGATATTTCGAATCTGACAATACTTATATCATTCTATTCTGTCCTAAGAATTCGATATCTTATCTCCATTGAACGTAATGAATCGATTTAGGATTGAGCAAGGTTGGAATTTATTGGAAATTTATTTCCAAAGCAAAGACACTTGATCGGAAATTACAGGAAAATGTCGTACAAAATTTAGTCGCAAAGAAGTACCAACAGTGCCTAGTATTCGCAAGTTTATTACTAAAGTTCGAGAAACTGGTTTCATTGTTGATACTCAACAATGTGAGCGTGCTCATGCAGTACAACCAAGAATATCGAAGCTGTGGCTGAGAGTGTGCGTGAGAATCCGTCAACATCTACTCTTTATCGTCCTCAATAATTGAACATTTTACACACCAAATTACATCGAATTTTGCGAAAAGATTTCGTTATGCCGCCTTACAAAATTCAATTGGTTCAAGAGTTGAAGCCGCATGACCATACGCTTCGTTTTCGCTTGGCTAGATGGCCCAACGAGAAACTGCACAACGATGTCGATTTTCCTAAGAACAATCATCTTTTTGGATGAAGCTCATTTCATCTTGGTGGTGAGGACGTTGATAAGGAAAATTACCGTTTTTGGGGCTTAGAAAACCCCCACGTGGTCTTACAGAAGCCAATGAACCCATTACGAATGACTGTTTGTTTCGGCTTGTGAAGCGGAGGCCCATTTTTCTTTGATAATGAGGACGGCGCAACCATTACGCTTATCGCACCATTATAACCGATTTGTTTGTACACAATGCTTGGTTTAAACAGGAATGTGCAATTTGTCAAACATCTAATGTCACAACCGTTTAACGGTTGCGTCAAACGTTTGATGGCCGTTTAAATAGCCGATATGGTCATGACAATTGCCCACCAAGAAGCTGCGATTTGTTAGCGTTGCACTATTTTCTGTGAAGCGCCCTTAAAAAATTTTTATGCTGACAAACCAGAGACAATTAAGCATTTAAAGGCCAAAATTCGTGATGCCATTGCCGAGATACGACTGCATACACCCGACAAAGTGCAGGAAAATTGTTACAATCCTATGAGGTATTGTGAGGCCAGCCGCGACAGTCATATGAATAAAATAATATTCCGCTTCTAACCGGAACTATTGTACTTCACAACTTAAAAAATTAAATTTTTTTAAAAATTTCACACCGTTTTTGTTTCTTTGCATTTTTAAATTTAATCTTTTAAGTGGTCCACCCTATATTTTGTATAATATGTATATGTACATATGTATGTATATATATACGCATAGTAAAAAAACTTTTCTCTTTAACACTTTATAGAAAATGGAAAATATTTCAAAAATGATATGCGCTTAATGAAGGAGTAGATGGCGGTTCATTTATATTTCTCTATACATGGCAACATGTGTGGGATTATAAGGTATTTTACATTACAGGCTCAATCCTTTAAATTCACATCATTATCTAGGTTCATTTAAAATTATCAAAATATCTGCTATAATCATGTACTTCATTAAGAGAATCTACCACAGGGCCTTTAGAATATACATAAAGGGCACCGTTTTTTTTTTGTAAATTTTCATCTAAACAACGCTATAATTTTGACATTATTTTTTACTTAGTACACACCAGAGATCAGCAATGAGTATTCAAAAAGGTGTAGATTCGAATCATACTCATAATTTCTGATACTTATACGCATTCATACTTATTTTAATAACATACTCATACTACTCATATTCAAAGTTTGAAATACTAATCGTACTCATACTTAACAATACGCATGATGTTGTTGATTTCGACTCTCCTTTACTCAACATTTACAAGAATCACAAAATAAGTATGATTCGAGTACGAACACTACAATACTCACTAGAAGGTTGTGTGTTTGCTTTGCTTGCTGTCTTTGTCTTTGTCTTTTTCTTTCGTCTTTTTTTGTAAATACAACAACAACTAAGACTGTAAATTTTGATGAAGGATTCCGAATCACTTGAATCATTTATGAGTATTTAAAAGTATTTTTCTAAATTTATGAATCTTAATGAGTAGGCGTATGAATCAAACATATTTCGAATGTTATGAGTTTGATGTCAACGTTGTACTCATACTCATTGCAACCTGTACTTATAAATCAATGTTGTAGTGAGTATGAATGAATCAGAGAAGTTGAATTTCAATATTGTTGACTCACTCATACTCAAAATTTCATGAGTACTTATGAGTAGCGTAAAAACGATTCAGTGCTGATGTCTGATACATACATAACATAGCTGGTGATTACTAACTACACTTCAGTCGGGATTACGACCTAGCTTCTTAGACCACCTTTTTTGTGTGTCTTAATTTTATACCTGAGTGGCAGGACCTAAATTTTAAAGTCGACTCTGAAAGACAGATTTTTGACAAAAAATTTCTCTTAGAGCTTTTGCCAGAAATCCACGGAGGGGAAGTCGCCGAAGAAATGTTTTTCCATATTTCATTTTGTTGGATATGTTTCCCATGGTCAGACCGTTTGAACCGTGGAAGCACTTCTAATAAGCCAACACACTGCCTACTAGATAGACTACGCCGACTTCACGACTTTCACTTTATTTAATAGTTTCAAAGCAATGTTCACTGAGGGTTATATAATTTTAATTTAGTTTATCTCGTGTAAGGGCCTTCTAAAAGGCCTTTTTCACTCTTCTTATTTTTCCATTTTATATTTGCAAACTTTTTGGTATAATTTTGTGTGATTGTATGTTTTTTTTTTTTTGGTATTTTAACAATTTTATTTGGTTTAATGCTACAGTTGATTTTATAGTTCATTTCAAATATGGTTGGAGGCGGTTTTTTTTCATTTTAATTGTGCCGAACTAACAAACTGCCTAAATGCGGTAGACCCCTGTCAAATAAAACAAATACACCGGCTCATAATCAGTGAGACGCATTTAAATAACTCAAATAGATTTCACAAAATAACGAAATTTTATGATTTTTTTTTTTTGTTAGATTTGTTAGATGAGTAGACTGTTTAGAAAGCGGACGAAAGGGGGATGCATTACAAAGTTTGAACGACCTTTTAAATGAAATTAATTTGTAGCGAAATGGGGTTATATGCGGTTGGGTTTTATTTTTTGTGAAACTTTTCATGGCAATTTTATTTACTTTCACGGTTTTTGCCAGAAAACTGCCGAGTGGAAGTAGTCGACATTTTTTTTTTAATTTAGATTCATTCGAGAAGTCTGGGGTTTGATCTATGGATTCAAGTCTAAAGAGCCAATACGCTGGCTACTAGACCACAGCGCAAGTGCAATAAAACTTTATTCTTCGTCCCAATATGAATGACAAAGGCTTTCTGATTTTGGAATTACTTTGCAATGAGCTAAGTAATAAAGACGAACTGAGCAGAAGCCCAGAAGCTGCATATACTTTTAAGAAAGGATTAATCATATACTATATGCATGTATTTGCGATGCAAGTGTGAGAGTTCCATAGTAATTTTCTCTGATACCTTCCAAGTGGTACTTTACGCCATCGAAAGATATATTCTATTCAACTAAGACTGAAAGTATAAAGGACAATGGGGAATAACAATAATATCGGACAGAGAGGTCGCCAGTCGAACACTAATATTATATGACTGTAAGGGGAAGCCGAGTGAGCTAGGTAGGCAAATTAGGTTCACCATTTTTCAAGGAAATGGGAAAGGATATGAGCTTGGCAGCAGATGAGCTTCCACATGACTGATATAATCGGAACCAGTCGGAGGAATCGAAAGAGTTGTTAGATGGGGTGTACTATTCGAAGACTTTCCTCAAACCAAGAGGCTACGATATAATTTATACTAATGCTTCATACCGAGCTTTGGAGGTTCTGACGTCTGTGGTGAATAGTTTGGTCTCCACATCTCTTAATTGCATGCCTTTAGTCATTGAGACCAAGGTGACTTTTAAAAGTTATAATCTTTAAATCAATGAAACCACACTACCTACTAGAGTATACATGTCGTATACAACTAAGCAAGCTTCATACCGAGTTTTATAGACTCAAATAAAATTTTATTCAAAATAGGAAATGCTTTCATACCATACGCAAATGCTTTGATAAGGCACATGGAGAATCAAAACACATACTTTGGAACAAAGATCATGCATTTCGTAGGAAAACAATTAAGTGGCTATGAAATACTTGACGAAGAGTTATCCTTACTGACACTTAACAATTTCCTGAGGGTTATTTTAGGGCTACAGTCTGAGAAATGTACAATAGACCGCCCGGTTTTCGTATTTCAGTAACTCTACGAATGAAACCAAAAATAATCTTCATTTGAGGTACAGGATCAATTTCTATGCCCGCAATATTTGGTGATTCACAAGGTTAAGGATGTTTCTTCTGATACTGTAGATGGTGTAAATATTAAGATATTATAGTAACTCTGTATATAATTAGTGTATCAATCCAATGCAATATTTACGAAAATACACATACTTTTAGATGTTGAAGGAAGAATTTCAGAAAATTGGGTTTAAAAACTCGCGCCCGAAATATGCCCTTTTTTCTGATTTCATTTTCGTTTCCTTTACAGACGTACTATATCCGAATATAATTCTTATGTCTGATCAGGGGGGTGGTCAAAATTGTCTTCTAAACTAATTGCAGGAGAAACCAAGAGCATTTCTGACATTGCATGATCGTGGTAAAAGAAAGTGCTGTAGTGAAATAAAGAGAATTATTGTGGAAACTCCCACATTTTAACGAAGAACTGTTTGCGACAAATAGCAGGCAGAGGACATTCGAGACAAGATTGGTTATTTAGACCCTCTGTACGTACTGAGTCGCCGTAGTCTAGTAGGTAGTGTGTTCGCTTATTAGACGTAAAGCCCGGGTTCGAGCCCCAGGCCAGACATCAAAACGAAATATGACAAAAAAAATATTTCTTCGGCGACTACCTCTCAGCAGATTTCTGGCAAAAACTCTGAGAGCAAATAAACCTGCCATGAAAAGGATTCCCAAAACTCTGTCATTCGGAGTCGACGTTAAACTGTAGGTCCCGCCACTAAAGTATAAAATTAAGGCACACAACATGAGTGGTGTGAGAAGCTACGCCGTAATCCTGACTGAAGGGTTGTAATGACCAATTATGTATGTACGTGGCTTCGATTCCAACCCCAAGTCAGACAACTCCAACAAAACGAAATACTAAAAAATATTTCTTCGGCAAATTTCTCTATGAAAACGTTTCTCAAAAATCAGTCGTTCGGAATCAACTCTAAACTGTAGGTTCCACCTCTTATATAGAAGATTAACACACACAACCTAAGTGGTGTGAGAAACTAGATCCTGACTGAATGGTTGTAATGACCAATTATGTATGAATTCGAACAGGGAATTTATTTCCTGAAAAAGTCTTTACATTCTCCTCAATGTCTACAGAATGATACTTACAGGCCTTGGACTCTATTCCAAATATGTATGACTTTTTCCTTCACCAAACAAATATTTTTTCTTTTTATAAATTAACAGCCAATTTAGCCAAGAGAATTGTATTTTTTGAAAGTCATATTCACAAAAATTAAATATCGAAACCCCTAATTGATTGTGTTAGTAAAATGTGGTCATTATTTTCCGAGCCAATGAAAATTCAAACTCAAAATGATTTCGAAAAAATTAAAAATGAAAGCATAAATATGAAAAAGGCTTATAACAAATGCAATATTAACACATACAGACATAACTCTATAGAAAGAGAAGAAGTAAGAGAGAGAGAGAGAAAAAGAGAATATAACCACAATGACAAATGCACAGGTATATGCTGTTTCCGTTTCCGGTTTTAAACAAACTAGAAAATTATAATGCGTTATAATTCGTTGCCTCTATACATATACGTCTAACAGTAAATACACACACACACAATACACATACATACACAAAACGAAACGTGTTCATGTGCTACATTTGTGGCTGAGAGAGAGTTTTTTTTTTGTTGCAAAATCCATAAAACAATTACTAATTTAGTGTGGTTGCCAATTGCTTTGCATACATGCATACCATTATGCACACACAGGCACAGACACAGGCAATAATACAGTAATACAGCGAGAGTAGGAGAGAATGGTTATGCCATACATACATATGTGGTAATTTAATTATATTATTAAACAAAATATTACAAAAACAAAAACAAGAAGAAAAAAAAACAGTTTAAATACGTTTGTAATTTAATAAAATTTAAATGGAGAAAAATTACATTAGTCCGGTCGTATTTTTTCAATTACTTTTCTTTCTTTACTTCGTTGCAATAAAATATGTCTTTCACATTTCCACATGGAATCACTATCATTATTGATGGTATGGATGGGGCACTGTTGGTAGCAGTCACAGTTTCTCGGTTTTTTTTTATTATTTTTCTCAATTCAACTGAATTCAATTGAATTGAATCTCATTTCTCAACTTTGAATTGTAATTGCAAATGTTACTTTAATACGGCAACAGAGAGCGAGAGAGAGAGAGAGCGAGAAAAAAATTGGAATCATGTACAACAAGCAGAAGGAATATGTAAGTGTAAGCATATGAAACAGTGGCAAAGAAAAGTAGACACCCTTAAAACACAACTAAGGAATAGTAAGCGATTAAAGTCGCCGTAGTGTAGTACGTAGTGTGTTCGCTTATTAGACGTAAAGCCCGTGTTCGAACCCCAGGTCAGACATCAAAACGAAAATATGAAAAAATATTTCTTCGGCGACTTTCTCTCAGCAGATTTCTGGCAAAAACTCTGAGAGTAAATAAAATTGCCATGAAATTATTCTCAAATATCTGTCTTTTGGAGTCGACGTTAAACTGTAGGTCCTTCCACTCAAGTATACAAATTAAGGCACACAACATGAATGGTGTGAGAAGCTAGGCCGTAATCCTGACTGAAGGCTTGTAATGGGCAATTATGTATGTACATATGTAATTAAGAGTAAGCATACTTTTGTTAACAACTATCCCAGACAATATCGTAGAATATGTTACAATCTTTGATTTTTTTTACACCCACGATTGATGTACGTAATACTGATGTCGTTGTTGTTGCTGTATAGCCTTATTGTGTAAATTTCTTGTACATTTTTTTTCTCTTCAATTTTCCTAAGTTTTCATACGAAACTCATATAAAAGAAGAAGAAACAGAAGAAAAGCAAGGAAAAATAGGATAAAATAGATGACATTTTATGACAATTTCATATTCTTATAGAATATTTTCGTGACAATTCCAATTCCATACATTTACAATTTAACAAACAATGTATGGTATGGTTCATACATACATATTGTATCTATGTAAACATGTGTATGTAGTTGCATTTCTTTTTTTATTCCACATTCCTGACAAAGTGTAAATAGGAAGAAAAATGAAGAAGAACACAAGTGAAGTGAAGTGTAGTGTAGTGAATATATTGAATTGAATAAATTGTAATGCAATGTAATGAAATCAATTTATTTGATCAAATCAAAAGCTGTTTGTCACTTATACAACCACTACAACTGCAACAATAACAACAAGAACAATAACAACAACAAATACAACAATAACTAATGCTAATGCCATGACTATAACTAGCAACGAAGTACACACATACATAGACAATCATAAAAAACTATAACAATGTGTGCTACTTATTAATATCCACACATTCATACTTACTTACAGAGCCTGTCACGTTTGAGTTCTTTTTGTAATGGCACTTTATCAAATTTATTGTTATGTTAGCCGAAAAGTATACAGTTTTTGAATGATACATTAGCACAGTCAAGTCATGAGGAGGGCTTGGTCAGCCTATTTGTGACGAATCTTTTGACGAATATTTCTACGTTAGTTTAGGTTAGATTGGAGTGCTAGCACGTTGTGACTCCACAGGTGAACCCAGTCTCTGTACTGATCAAGTTCTTCCAAACCAGGGAAGAAGAAGAAGTAGCTCAGCGCAAGGGCTGCACATTTAAAGCACAACTACGCTGGAAAACCAACCCGAAAGTTTGATATCCTTGACATCAGTGGATGATAGCTCCGTCAAGCTGACAAGTATTGGAGAGCCAAATAACCTACATCTTACATCTGCACCTCGCAAGAGATGGGCATTGACAAAGAAAGTGGATAACAGTCTCCTCTTACTCTGCGGATCTGCACCCACGGCAATGATCTGTGAGCATAGCCACCGTGATCGAGATGACGTTACGATCGAGTCCAAGTCACTGATTGGTGGCCCTTCTATCCATCGTGAACCTAGCGGTGGAGCAGGACTCCTCATTGACGCGATGGCCAGCTTGACCGATGTAAGTGGCTTCCCTAAGTCGATTGAAGAGCATCAAGGAGGTAGTGCATCAGTCCTGGCGAGCTTGTCGGCCTGCAGAATATTACTATGCCCGGGGACTCAGATAAGTGTTACACTGAAGCTCCCAGAAAGAGGGTAGAGACAGCGGCGACATTCCCTGACGATTCTTGACAGAGTTCGACAGGTTCGACAGAGATCTTATGGCAGCCTGACTAACAGAAAAGGTCGAGGTGCGGGTGAAAGGAACCGTGGACAAGGGAAACGTTCAGGTCCACTTTCCCAGAGTAGACTCCGCTACCCACGCCGCTATCGAGTTTGAAGCCATTGCGACGTGATTTGAGAAATTTTCCTTTTGTGTAGCCTTAAATTAGTTCAATTGATTCTGGACTCTTGTTTATTCATACACATAAACTTACTGTTTGAGATAGCAGAACAAAAGCAGTCTTTAGATAATTAATCGATAAATCTCGAGACAACTACGCACTCGAAAGATCGTGTTGAGAGTTACACTGTTAAAATACTCACCAAAAATTCACTACAGTGGGCTTGGGAAAGAGACGGGGAACATAATCATATGTTAGAGGTTGGAATCCCTAGATAAATGCCCGTGCCCATGTAGCTTAATATATGTTATTTCCCATGTATAATGTTGTATCAACAGGTAGGGCATGTCTTTGTTTAATTTTTCTAATTTCAGATTTCAATTTCTTGTATGGGAATAGGTTGAATCGTGTTTAAATAGAATGGATCGCCGACTTAGCAGTTCTGAACGGCAGGTCTGAATGGCAAATTATACAAGAAAGTGGCCACTGATAACACGTAGACTGAGACATCTAAATTCCCATAGCCTCAATAGGCAATTAAGAAGCCGACACTTCTCTCGCACGAGAAAACTAATACTCTACAAGACGCTTATTCTTCCCGTGCTTCTTTACGTCGCAGAGGCATGGAGGTTCTATTATGTACTGATGCAGCAGCTTTGAGAGTATTCGAGAAGAAAGTCCAACGTAAGATCTTCGGTCCAGTGCGAGTCGGTGAAGATTTCCGCATCCAATAAAACAATGAGCTGTATGAGCTCCTCAACAATATGCACGCTGTGCAGCATATTAACATCCAAAGGTTAGCAAGCCCATGTCGTTCGAATGGAAGATGATGCTCCGTGGAGTTTGCGGAAGTCTACGAAAAAGCCGACCAGAAAACTTGGTTACGTTGCGGACGAGAAGAACTATATCCCACCGTTTAGGCCTTTTCTGATGAGATGATGAGGTAATTAATGTCCGATACGATCAGTAAAGTACTGAAATATCAGATTATAGACTTCAATCTCTTTATGGTAAAAGCATGTACCTGACTCATGAAGGGAAAATGATCTTTTTCTGCTCCTTAGACCCACAGTGCCTACATTAATTATTCTATAGAATGCAAAGTTTAAAGGCTTGCCTTTGAATAAAACAATTGTCCGTAAGGATTAAAATTGTGCGATTGATGGCCATGTTGGATCAGTCACTTTCGTATTCATCAAATTCTTGCAGAGTCGTGCATTATAGCAGTTACTTTCCTGCTGTGAACGAAGTAGACGTCTCTGTTAAATGGACTGAAAATAATTAGTCAAAGTAACGCAATAGAAACACCTTTGCACTGTAGCATATCGACTTTGTAACGGTCCTGGCCCTGCCACCTGTCCTGGAGCCCATACTATTTGCAATTTCCATGAAAAATAATTTGTATCTAGAGGCTACAGCAAAATTAGTATGAACGTCGTCAAAATTGTGCAATAGATGGTATTGTTGGATCAGTCCCTTTCTTATTCATAAAAGTCGTGTAGTAAGTCGTGTAACCAACTGGAAATACTTAGTTAACGCAATGCAACCGTAACACCTATGCGCTGTAGCCCATCGGAAATTGTAAGTTTTGTCCCTCCTCGGGCCATGTTCTGTTCTAGAGACCGTAATCTCTGTATTATTCGGAATTTCCATAAAAAGTCCTGTGTATTCAGAGACGAGCACAGATCTCGAAGAGACATCCGTTAGAAATTTAATCGAAGTCTGGCTGCATGTGGAAGTCAATGCATTGTAAAAGAAAATTCCACCATCTAACAAGCATTGCCCCGCTATCAAATTGGCCGAGGGACTCATCGGAAGTTGTCAGGCAGCCTATACGAATTCCTGGTATATGTACCACACAGTCCCATTATATCTAGCATTTTAAGGCCATTGGTATCAATCTGAGGGTGCCACTGGTATCCTCTGGGTGCTGTGATAAGACCATATAATCAACTTGGATGTAAATGTTTGACCAGGTTAGACCCAGTTGCATTGAGCCTTACTGCCAATAGTTTAGTCTTCTGCTCGATTGAAGAGGAGAAACAAATGCGAACATGAAATTATTTCTTAGTCCGACTGGAACAGAGGTGCACGGTAACAATATATCCTCCTCGTTTCTACTCCACCATCAATTGGACTACTGAAATGTCCACAAATGTTTCCACTTCCGTTTAATAAGATTTTGGCAAATCGACTAATTCTTGAGTGCAATTGGACTAGACCTCACTTCCTTCTATTTCTATTCACTCTGTCCAATGCCTCGTGTAAGGAATTTGCCGAAGAACAATCTACCCAAGGAAAGAAGCACACTTAAACCTAAAATACCCTGTACTAACAAGATATATCATACCATACATACATACATATCGTAATGCGGATAGAAAAGCGGACAGACAAATATAGAGACAGACAGACAGACAGTTACATATGTAGAACATGGAATATCAATGCATAACAAAATAGCATTGCATAGAATGCAATTGTTATTATTGTTGCAATTGTTGTTGTTGGTGCAATTGTTGTTGTTGTAATTGTTGCTGTTGCAATTGTTGTTGTTGCAATTGTTGTTGTTGTTATTGTGATAGTACATACATATATACAATATTATGGAGTATAGTTTAATGATAGTTTCTCAAGTGGAAATGAAACTATGTCAGTTGTATACATATGTATGTCCGTATACTCATACACATAAATACAGTGAAAGCTCCACTGGCGGACAGCTCTAATAGGCGAACATCTCCGCTAGACGGACGATTTTCTAAGTCCCGTCAATTAGGTCGTATTTTTAGAGCAAATTCATCTCCCCTGGACGGACGCTCTCTTGGACGGACGCGGACATCTGTTTTTCCAAAAACATCTCCCATAGGCGGACAAATAAATATTACAAAAGGCAAAGCTGAGCAATTTTATTGTATTTCGGTTTATCCCCCTTTTATACTATGCGCAGTGTGTAGAGATTATATAAATTTTTCTATGTTGAGTGTGTATTTTTCAATTTAATCAGATTATGTAGCATTGAGTAGTGCGGTGATTCCCCGGTTTATTATTTTATGTAATGTGATGTTCATAGACAAAATCTAAATTCTGATTCCCCTTTTTATTTTGGTTTATGTGATAACTAATGGATGGTCAGTTAATTAGCTACTCTGAATATAAATACATATGTACATACGTAGACAATGTATATGAATATGAGGAAAATAAAAGTTAATGAAAATATTTTTAAAGATTATTTTTTATCGCAGTTATCGTTGGCAACAAATAATATACAGGTAGATATGTATTTATTAATTTTTTACCGAAATATTTTATCAAAATATCCCTTGGACGGACATCTCCCCTAGGCGGACAAAAATGCCTCGACGGTCGGTATCCGCCTATGGGAGCTTTCACTGTATGTACATATGTATGTATGGCATGTGTGTGTTTCATTTCTCTTTCATACTCTTTTGTTTTCTCGAAATACATATACTCGTGTAGTGTTATTCTGTTATTCGATTGTGATTTACAATTTGAAATCGATTTGAACGACGAACGACTGGCAACACAAATCGAAAATGAAATTTATGCACAGCAAAAGGAAAAGAAATAAAAGAATCGGAGAACAAAAAAACGAATTGTGGAACTTCATCTATGCAATGCAGAAGTTTATGCAGAAACAACAAAAAAAACACACACACACAGAAAATATGCTTGAAGAAATCAAAATTATTAACACAAATATTGGCAAGAGAGTTAGTTGTATAGTGAAGGAGAATTTAATCTACTTTGTTTGTAACTGTAACAGATGAAGAGAGAGAGAGAGAGAAGATTTCTTCTTTTTTACATCACCACCACCACCAATCATGCTGAAGGTGTATTTGCACAACACTTGACTTGATTAGATATTTTTGGTATTCGCTACATCACATTCATTTCGTGATAATCTGGTTTAGAAAAAAAAGATAAGTGAGTTTAGTGGTAATGCCATTGGAAGATAAAAAATGAATCCAAGGATCCCCTTAAGGATCCTCTGAAAGATCTGCTTTTAAATTTTGAAAATAAGAAACAATCACACGGTATTAGATATGCACAATGGAAGGGACGGGAGAATAATACGCACGTAATTCTTTCTTATCAAATTGATCGCAAACTTACTATCAACGGCTGTTTCTTTTAAATTTTGTCAGAAGTCAGCTGGCAGAGCCCTATTGATAGCCACAGTTCTCTGAGGGATATTGCCAAAATATTGCAGAATACTGGTTTGACAAAACCATTGTTTTTCAAGATTCCAGCGTTAAGACTTGAACCTCATGATGGAAAGAGAAATATTTATAACAACGCCAAGTATTGAATTGCATAGTATTGTCATCATTAAATCAAACGATATGCAGCTTTTGGACTTATATAGGATTCTCGTATAATGTCTTCTCCAAGCCTGTTGCCCTAGTGAAATGCAAAATGTTGCTCGATGTCAGTAAAGATAACTCTTTGCTAGTATGTGTTAAGCATAAAAATGTTTATTTGTGAAATGTACAGTGAGCATCAAAAGAAATTGTACCCTAAGGATAAAATTCTAATAACCACCACACTCAACTTTTACCACTTAAGGAGAGTGCCCGAAAAATTTGACAATATTTCGAAATTTTTTTGTAATTTTTATTTTTTTGTTCGTTTCAAAAACTGGCAATGAAAGAATTTTTAAACAAAAATAACGGTAATGTACTAATTTACATTTTTTAATGTATAATTTCTTTTGACGCTTACTGTAAGTAGTTTAGGTTACGAGTATGTATCCTAGTGATGCGTTCTCCTTATCACAGAATTTCCATACAGGGCTTGAAATTATTTTAGAAAATATGATGTTCGTTAGAAGTCGCCGTAGTCAAGTAGGTAATGTGTTCACTTATTAGACGTAAAGCCCGGGTTCGTATCCCAGTTCAGACATCAAAACGAAATATGAAAACAAAATTTCTTCGGCGACTTCCTCTCAGCAGATTTCTGGCAAATACTCTGAGAGTAAAATGAAATTGCCATGAAAAAGTTTTTCAAGAAATCTGTTGTTCGGAGTCGACTTTAAACTTTAGGTCTCGCCATTCACGTATAAAATTAAGGCACACAACATGAGTGGTGTGAGCAGCTAGTCTGTAATCTTGACTGAAAGGTTGTAATAGCTTATTATGTTATGTATGTGTGTTTGATAGTTTTTTTGAAAGGTGCTTAGTTATATGAAGAAATCGCCGTAGGTAGTGTATTAGCATATTAGACGCTAGGACACGGTCAGACATCTCCAACAATAGGAAGTAGGAAAAAATATTTCTTTGACGATTTTCTCTCAGCAGATTTCTGACAAAAACTGTGAAAGTAAAATAAAATTGCCATGAAAGGCTTCTCAAAAATCTGCCAATCGGAGTCGAAATCATTTATAAAATTAACACACCTCAACATGGGTGGCGTGAGAAGCCTGGTTCTAAACCTGACTAAAGGGTTGTAATGGCCAATTATGTATGTATGCTTAGCAAAATCAGCTATTCCCCTAATTTCAATTTGTCACGACGTGCTAGCAAATAGATAACTTGAAGTAAGCCAAAGGAATGAAAGTATGTGGCTACCATGAAGGTTGGGAGCTTGGTAGGAGTGTTCTTCTTCCTCTCAGCAATCTTCTCTGAGAGTAAATAAAATTGCCATCAAAAGTTTCTTAAAAAATCTGTCATTCGAAGTCGAACTTAAACTGTGTTCTTCGCCACTCATGGATAAAATTAACTCACACAACATGGCTGATGTGACTGACTAAAGGGTTGTAATGAACAATTAAGTAAGTCAACCACCTATTGAAACTTTACTGTGAAGTTTTTATGCATTATGATTACCATCTATTTCTGACTGTATCGAGTTTTTTTTGCCAAAACCAATGGGTGTTTCCGTGAAAAATCTGTTCAATATTTTAATGTGCCCACATGAATTAAATCATTCAAATATAATTATTAATTCCATACAGAATACAATCGTTTAGTTTTTATTGAACTTTAAAATTATACTTCATGCCAACAGGCTTTATTTTTAGTATAATAACTTTACATTCATGGAGAATCCTGCGTCATCTGTCATTAAAGATAAGATTGCCACGTTTAAAAATGGCGAATAAATTTTATTAAAATTTTTTGTTCGACTTTTTTTAATTTTAAAACCAAATGATGTATAAACCGTACTAATGTCTGTCAATTGTTTTTCCACACTTTTTTTAAAATTAATTTGCTACCCCTTAATGTTAAGATAACTTTACAAATTTAATAACTTCCGCTTGTTTAAATTAAGCTAATATGAACGCATTAACACATGTACACTAAATGAGGCAGCCATTTTTAAATAAAACAATATCCTTGAGTACCTTAACTACACCACCTTGAGTTACAATCAAAACAAAAAAAACAAAACAGGAAGACAACAAAAACTAGCAGTGATTTACTAATAACAACTACTAGTCACAGTGTTCCCACACTAACACTCCAACCCCATGCCATCCATTCCTTCGAAGGAATAACAAGAGAAATTAAAAAAAAAAGACTACCACCGCGCCACAGCAAAACAGTCGAATCAGTGGAGACGAATCAGTGGCGGTATTTAACTCACTTTAGCTAATTATTTAAGTTTCACGTACAAAACGTGCGCCTTATGACTTTTTAATTACATGTTTCTTGCCTGGTACGTACTACTGCCTGCCGTATAATTTAAACGATATCGCCTGCCTCAGCAGCAAATCACATACAATAGCATACAGCGTCAAAGCCCAACGTGTAAGCTCCATTGGTTGCCGTTTTGGCGCGGGTAAAGGGAAATGGAAAAAACTTACCTGTAAAGAGAAAGAGAAAAGGAGAGAGAAAAACGTATTAGTTAAGCAACAATTAGAAGAATACAAATTAAAATAAATTTTCTTTTTTTCCAATTTTTTTTTTCTCGTTTCACGTGTTTTATTTTTTGTATTCAAAATTAAAATTGTTCGTCGAATGGCATTTTATTAAATGGGGAGAAAGCATTCGCATTTATTTTAATTTCGCATTGTTTGTTTGCGTAGCACGGAAAAATGTATTTAAATTTGAATTTCTGAAATGAGAAAAAAAAAATTTGTTTTCAAATGAAATCTAAAAAAGCTGCAGAAAAATGTATGCCAGTCATGCAAATGCGTAAAACGCATTTGGCATTTTCTATTAAGGGTTTCATAAGGACAGTTGGGAACTAGTGCCTTTTTTAAAATCTAACACCAAGGTAATGTAAATAAAATTGGCTGTTGTAGTAAGGGGTGATTTTTTAAGAGCTATAGGAAAATTAAAAAAAACACACATAAAATTCAGAAAAATGCATGAAATCTTTATTTGAATCGATAGTACGGTCCATATAATTTATAGTTTGAAGATTATTTCATGCAAATGTTGACAGCGATTGCGCCTCAAATGGTCCATCCGCTTAGGCCAATTTTGGCATACTCTTTCCAACATTTCGGCCGGTATCTCACGAATAAATGCTTCCATGTTGTCTTCCAATGCGTCAATTGAAGCGGGCTTGTCTGTATAGACATGCCATGGTAGTCTGGTGAGTAGTGTGCTAGACTATTAGCGTCAGGATCGAGATTACTTGATCAAATTCCTTATATCGGGTGATTTTTTAGCTATTACCTTTTTGGCAACACTGGTTTTAACAGCTCACGCACGTTTCGTGTTTTGTTTCACCGTCAAACATCTTCAGTTTGGTCTATAATTTAACCATGAATTGTCTTACAAACGAACAACGCTTGCAATTCATTGAATTTTATTATCAAAATGCGTGCGTCATCGCGCGCTTCTTCCATTTTATGGTCAGCTTAATCGACCCACTGAAGCGGCTGTTAGGGATACGTAAATAAGCAGAATTGTCGATTTTGGAATGAAGATCAGCCAGAAGCATTGCAAAAGCTACCAATGCATCCAGAAAAAGTCACAGTTTGGTGCGGCATTATTGGACCGTACTTCTTCAAAGATGCTGCGAATCGTAACGTAACTGTGAATGGTGAGCGCTACCGTGATATGATATCCAACTTTTTTTTTGCCCAAAATGCAAGAGCTTGACTTGCATGACATGTGGTTTCAACAAGACGGTGCCACATGCCACACAGCACGCGTAACAATGGACTTATTGAGAGGCGAACATTTTATTTCACGTTCGGAACCGGTTAATTGGCCGCCTAGATCGTGCGATTTAACGCCTTTAGACTATTTTTTGTGGGGCCATGTTAAATCTCATATCTATACAGACAAGCCCGTTTCAATTGACGCATTGGAAGACAACATTGAAGCATTTATTCGTGAGATACCGGCCGAAATGTTGGAAAGAGTATGCCAAAATTGGACTAAGCGGATGAACCATTTGAGGCGCAGTCGCGGTCAACATGAAATAATCTTCAAACTTTAAATTATATGGACCGTACTATCGATTCAAATAAAGATTTCATGCATTTTTCTGAATTTTATGTGTTTTTTTTTAAATTTTCATATAGCTCTTAAAAAGTCACCCAATATGTGTTAATCAACTTTATTGCCATCAAAGGCGACAACGAGGCATGGTAGTTAAATTTGTTAACTAAAAACCCAAGTTATTCTGATTTAATTCCCGGAGAAAAGAATTAAATTTTCATTATGATTCGCAAATTAAAAAACGAAAAAAATTTTTGAGCCTTCCGTACCATCAAAATTAATCAGATTTCGTAAGCAATTGTTTTTTTACACCGAATTGATGTCTGTCATATCCTTAATTGCCAACAATTTATTTCATTCCTCTATTCACGGCTTGGAAAGCTGATTTTAATTATTTGTATACGGTACCAGAGTGCAATTGAGCCCTTTTTAGAATACCGCTTACCAAACATGTATTCAACAGTAAGATGAATTAATTTCTTTGCCAATTTCCCTAGAACTTTTCAACCCAAGCTTACGGCCTTTTATTACGGCGTTAAAATATTACTTTTTTCATTTCGGAAATTAATTTTAAATTAATTTAATTATCCTTTTATGGTTTTAAAAGTTATGCAAAGAAAAAGAATAAAAGTTAAAAATTATACCACAAGAAAGCAAATGTAAGAAAAAACCACCAAACAAATTTTAATAAAATCTCTACACATACACAGCAAGTAACTAATTAAACGAGGTATTGCGTACTCGTATTAATATTTATTGAAAGGGAAAATAAAAATTCGTTTTCTGTTTTTCTTGTGGGTTTTATGCATAAAACCTCTAGTTAAACATAAAATCATAAACATTATGAAAACCTTGAAGCAATTTTATAAAAAAAAAATTAAAAAAAATTAAAAATGATAAAGAAAAACTCACATAAAGTATTTAAATGCTGGCAATAAAACAACCCCTTTATGCGATACTATGCGATGCGATGCGATGCGAAATAGTAAAAAAGAAACATTAATAATCCTTTTTTTTTTCTTTTCTGGTGAATTATGGAAAGAGCGTCGAGAGGAAACTTAAATTATAACCCAAGGACACACAATAAACGCGAATTGAGTCAGATTTTACGCACACATACTGGCATACAGTAAACTACGTAACAGATTAAACAGTGAGAGACAAAAATTGTTTAGGAAATACCCAGGTTTGGCATTTAAATAAGTCTACAATCCACGCAAGAACAGGATCTTACCAATAGAAAACATAGCGGAACTGTAACCATAAATAATAGGACGAATATGGTATATGCAGCAGTCAACTGACTTGAATGTGTAGTAGTACATACAAAGGAACAAAATGTCTGTTAGACTAATTGATTTCTCAGCGTTTATGCTACAAAAGTATACAAGATTTATGGAGACAACTCTCGTATATATAGAAAATGAGTCATTTAGGACAGAATAGAAGAGAAATAGGAAAGAGATGAAGAATAAATTTCCGAAATTCTGGAGATTTGATCTGCTCAAATAAATGTATTTGACCTGGAATTGTAGTCGACGTATGTTGTTATGTTTCTGTATAAAGATATATGTTCATTATTAAAAGGGGGAAAAAACATAGTGGAAACGAAAACTAAAATATAGGGTGTTTTTTATAGAGGTATAGAACTTTAAGTTGCAATAAAACAACGATGGATTATTCGATTGACATGAATTTTATTTATCCGAAAGATAATCTCGTGGCATTACATTTTAAATATGATTTCTGGCATATGACCGCCACGGCTGGCGCGGATGTAGTCCAATCTGGACGTCCAATTTTCGATGACTTTTTCCAACATTTGTGGCCGCATATCGGCAATAACACGGCGAATGTTGTCTTCCAAATGGTCAAGCGTTTGTGGCTTTACCGCAAAGACCAATGACTTTACATAGCCCCACAGAAAGTAGTCTAGCGGTGTTAAATCACAAGATCTTGGAGGCCAATTCACAGGTCCAAAACGTGAAATTAGGCGGTCACCAAACGTGTCTTTCAATAAATCGAAATAAAATTGCACTATTTGCAAGCGTTGTTCAGGCGTGAGTCTATTCATGATGAATTGCCAAACCAAACTGAGAATAAATCACTTGTCAGCTGTTAAATCGGTCGCCATCTTGAAAAGTAATGCCAACTTAAAGTTCTATACCTCTATAAAAAACACCCTTTATATACAACCTCTGAGAAAGATAATCTCTTGAAAAATGGATTGTTATATAGCGCCCTATGAAGACAGTCAGGCATTTTTTACTTCTTCATTTGTTTACAGTCCATCATTAACGTAATTTTGCAAATAACGTTAATTCTTTTGAGATTCATTGGTATATATCCCCTCTGCTGTCTCCACTTGAATATATCCGATGCAAGTGAATGCTTTGTATCAAGTCCATGCGCCGTAATCTCAAGCTGGTAGTATTTGCCTAATGGAATGCCATTTGCACCAAACCGTGCAGTGAGATTCCAAATGATATAAGAAGATTTGTTGAAAGTTTTGAGGGTGTAACGGTCAAACCAATGATGGCGACTCATGAAACTTACTATGCAGGCAGAACGATCTGATTTCCGTTGTTATAACTGCAAATTTATGTTCTGTGTGAGTTCTGTGATATGAGTTGCCGTAGTCTAGTAGGTAGTGTGTTCGCTTATTAGACGAAAAAGCCCGGGTTCGAGCCCCAGGCCAGACATCAAAAACGAAATATGAAAAATAAAATATTTCTTCGGCGACTTCCTCTCAGCAGATTTCTGGCAAAAACTCTGAGAGTAAATAAACCTGCCATGAAAGTTTCTCAAAATCTGTCGTTCGGAGTCGACATTAAACTGTAGGTCCCACCACTCAAGTATAAAATTAAGGCACACAACATGAGTGGTGTGAGAAGCTAGGCCGTAATCCTGACTGAAGGGTTGCAATGGCCAATTATGTTATGTATGTGAGTTCTGTGACAGGAGACAGCTCTAACAAGACATTCTTTAGTAGGCATGATGATGCAACAGACCGAATCACAATGCAACCAGTAAATGCTGTTAATAATACTCATCAATAAAAGTGAAGTAGTTCTGTTCTGCTGTGATGCAAGTCGGGACAGATCTATTTGGTATGTGTACAAGTGGGTTCATTATCCCATACTACCTTTGCCAATGAATAAAGCTTTTGTGAAGTAATGGTCTGTCTGCAGAAGGAATTTTCCATTGTGCAGAAGCAAGTACGTCGCCTGTGTTGTTACCTTTGATGTCAACGTGTCGAAGAATCTAAATGAGGGTAACCGTATAATGTCTCGCTATTTTCTACAGAGGCACTCGGCATTCTTCGCAAGTGCGTCGTCTTTGTTGTTAATCGTGTCGAGGAATATACAAAATAACACATTTTCAGGTAAAGCAAACAACGGCAGATGACAGCCTCAGTCAACTGCTAAAGTAAGTGAGTGAGGCGCCTCTAAGACTCAGGAGACTACAGAGATGAATTTTTCATTTGTCTTAAATTTATTGTTTGAAGGCCTATTTTTGTCTCCCACTGTATATGAAAAAAGGAATATTAAATCCTTTCTTCCATCCATTTAAAACGTTTTTGCAAAAAACATTAAGAACTTTTGCCATATGTACACCATATGTATGTGTATGCGAATGTATGTGTTTCGTTATTAATTGACGCGTGTCATCTATTAGCTACGGGCTGGTTTTATTCGCTTATATTTTCCCACCTCCTACTCCGTTTTTTATGCTTTATAAATATGACCCCCACGGTAAAAAAAAAAACTATACAATTATGAAAAAAGAAAGAAGGGAAACAAAATTAAGTGTGTCAGAAGCCAGTAGTACCCCAAACCCTTTTGCTTGTCTTATGAAATTTATTTCTCTGTGTGCGTTTCACTTTCTATGGAGGAACGTTTAAAAAATTTCTGAACAAGTTGCTGCTTAACCCTTCTTGTTCGTGTACAACATTTCCTTGTAATTTTTCTCTCCTGCTATTTTTTTTTGACATGTTTTTGGTTGCCTGAGATTTTTTTCTTGTTGCATTGTGTAAATACTTATATACACACATTTTAATCATATTTTATATTTAAAACATACACTTTTTGACATGTGATAAATTGCTTTAGTTACACATTTTCTGTTTCTGTTCTAGTTTTAGTTCTACTTTTAGTTCTACTAGTTTTTTTCAGTGCTGCCTTTGCCTATTTACTTGGATTGTTTTACGAGCGTTAAATGAGTGAAATGAACAAGAGGGGCGAAAAAAATGAAATTAATAATGGAAAAACCGCACGCATTATAATTATAAATGGGTTAAAGAGGTTTATAAATGAGTTGGTTGTTTGGTTGGTTAGTTAGATGGCTGTCAGTTTGAATGTTGGCTATGAGAAATAGTTTTTCCGTTAGGGAAAAACTTTTAGGAGTTAGTGAATTAAAAAATTGAAGCATATTTTAAGGGTGTTATATTGAAATTTATTTGAAAAATGTTAAATATCACAGGGAGTTTAGAATAATGAGTCAGAATCTAGGCAAAATTGGAAGTTCCACATTAATGGGAGCCATTTGTGGTCCATAAAATTTGTTTTATAACGTTTTATTTATGTGTATTTTCTTCTAGTTGCAATGATTTGTTTGATTTGAATTTTGAAAGTTATTAACATCGGAAACTCCATCAGTAATGGGGCAGATTTTATTTGTTTTGGGTAACTGTAATTGCGTTCAATGGACGACCTTGGTAAGTTTGGGGGCCTATACTTATTTAATGAGTCATTACAACTCTTTAATCAGGACTAGGACTTAGAATTTCACATCATTAATGTTGTGTGCGTTAATTTTATATATGACTGGTGGAACCTATTGTTTTTGAGGATTATTTCAGTGTTATTTACTGACAGTATTTTTGCCGGAAGCTGATTGAGAGCAAGTCGTCGAAAGAAATATTTTTCATATATTGTTCCGTTTGAGACATCTAACCTACCAAATTGTATATAATCGTTCACTAAAGTTTTTTCAGTCTTACGCCACAGTCTCTGTCCATCTATATAAGAACATCTACATACATACATAATTGGCCATTACAACCCTTCAGTCAGGATTACGGCCTAGCTTCTCAACACCACTCATGTTGTGTGCGATAATTTTATACAGGAGTGGCGGGACCTACAGTTTAAAGTCGACTCCGAACGACAGATTTTTTGAGAAGCTTTTTCATGGCAATTTTTACTCTCAGAGTTTTTGCCAGAAATCTGCTGAGAGGAAGTCGCCGAAGTAATATTTTTTCATATTTCATTTTGATGTCTGACCTGGGATTCGAACTCGGGCCTTTCGTCTGATAAGCCAACACACTACCTACTAGACCACGGCGACTTCATAAGAACATAAGAACATCTAGTGTGCTTTAATACACTTACAAAGCTTTAATGATCCACAATTTATTGTAGAATTCGAGCTCGTAATTAGAAAACCAAAAGAAAAATGATCATGAAGCCCTATTTCAAATAGGCCAGGAACGAAACAACTTTTAAACGCCTTTGTATAGGCTAAGGATATTGAAAGTTTTGCAAAAAACTTTCAAATTATTAAGGAACATCTATCTCCCTGCCTGCTTTTGATTTAAAAATATTCACTCCATAGTTGGCTTCTGATAGGTATGCGAGTACAGATTGATTAGATTATAAATCTTTAGTTAACAGTCGATTCCAATGGCAGACATGTCAACTTTAAAGGTCTTTTGTGTTCTAGTTAACATAATTACAGATGAAGTGCCAGTAATACAACGTCTGTACGATTGGATTCAAAGGCTTATATTCAGATCTCGGGTCTTAAATTCCTTTTTGTGGTCACCGTAGTCAAGTGGTTACTGTGTTGGCTTAGTAGACATGCTGCCACGGTTCTAACCTAGGTCAGACAAAAAAATATTTCTTCGGTGACTTTCCCTTAGCAGATTTCTGACACAAATTCTGAGAGTAAATAAAATTGCCATGAAAAGTTTCTTAACCCACTCGCTGTTAAGCATAAATTACATGAAATCATTTCCATTGCCATTTATATTTTGAGTGTTATCGCTTACCAAAATCCTGACTTGATATTACTGTCCGAGTTGTCCTGATAAACCTCCATTTTGTATTGGACTTTGTTACAAATCCTATCATGAAGGTAAGGTATCATAAGTGATTTAGTTGCCATAAAATTTTGTTATAAATACACCACGAAGTTGATTTTTGCGTGAAAGATCATTCTCTCTAAGAAATAAAGTACATATTATTTTTGTAAAAAATTTTATTTGTAGTATTTTTCAAGTTTTTTACATATTTACATATATTATGTTTGTGGCAAAAAAAAAATTGCTAATTCAAAAGCCGGCATGTTATAATATATTTAAAGTAGGACGAGTATACTCGTCTTGGCAGTGCGGGGTACCCTGTCGAAGACGAGAATACTCGTCCTTGCCTGCGAATGGGTTAAAAATCTGTCGTTCGGTCACTCTTTTATAAAATTACCACACACAACATAATTGGTGTGAAAAGTTAGGTCATAATCCTGACTGAAGAGTTGTAGGGAACCATTATGTATGTGTGTTCTGATTTCCAAAAAACTCTCAACCTACAATTAAAGTTATCAAACCACGTGCAATACATAATTAAAGAATACACGCTCCTTTTTTGTATCTTCTTATTGTATAATTTTTAGTTAATGAAATTTCTTTCTCTGTATAAAATAAAAGTATACTTTTAGGCCCAGAATAGAATAAAAAATGTAAGCATACCTTAAGGCGTACAAGTTATAAATTCATAAAAGAATTCATTGATGATTTTAAAAAAGAAAATCAAATACTTTCTTGGACTAACATTTGATTTTTTCATGTCTTTTTATATAAAAAGGATACAGCTTTGACATTTCAAATAAAATGTCAAAAGAATTTTATTTTTTCTTGTGTGGCATAACAAAGGTTAAAAGTTAAAAACTCTAAAAATAAACTTAATTTTCTGAAATAAAACTTTAAGCGTCTTAAAACAAAGACATTTGGTTAAGAAGGAGAGATGAGGATAATAAATAAATAATTTCTAAGCATTGATTTGAAATTCAATGTCTGCAAATGACATTTGGAAGACAATTTTCTTTAACTTCAACTTCTTTGTTCCTTAATTTTTTTTTGCTTGAAAAGGAGAAGAAAGAAGCTTTGATAATAAATTTCATATTTTTACGTTTATTTTAAAATTAAGCAGTCGTAATAAATTTCCTGACTTAATGTTACACACATGGCACCTGACACTTTTTCATATACCTTGGGTATGAAACTCGAGGGTATAAATTTTTTTTTTTTTTTCTGCAACTACTTCGTTACTTTCAAGTCCACTATGAACATGAACACCCAAATTTATTACAAGCTTTCATTTTCTTCCTTCTATTCTCTGTCTGTTTCTTGCCATGCATACAAACTCTGATGATTCTGAATGAACTAGACACCACGTAAAATCGATGAAATCCATTGACAATATGCATAATACTACTGGCTGATGCTATTGTTGCTGCTACAAATTGTTGTTGCTGTTGGTGTTGCTTTTCTTATTCATTTTTTTTTCCGGAGAAAAAATACATTTTTTTTTTGTTTGTTTGAAGAAGTTGCCTGGCTTGGCTGCTTTGGCTTTAAATCTATTGTAGTGGCAATGGCAGCAGAAACTGCAGCAGCAGTTGTGTAGTCGTGTATCTGCAGTACACTTGATATTGTGTACGCTAAATTTAAAACAAATACTATGAATTTAGAAAATTGCTAGCAAGGTTTCTAGGTTAATAGCATAGGGAGAAGAGTTTGCCAATGCACACTTACACATGCTATACCCTTAGCTATCTATATAACAATTCATGCCGTTTCATTCTCACTATCTATC
This sequence comes from Sarcophaga rosellei, assembly GCA_930367235.1. NCBI lineage: Eukaryota > Metazoa > Arthropoda > Insecta > Diptera > Sarcophagidae > Sarcophaga > Sarcophaga rosellei. The sequence continues at coordinate 15,320,848 of OV884017.1, forward strand.
TGTGGCAAGAGCACACTACACTCTCATAAATATAGAAATAGTGGCTAGTGGCCACTGGCATTTATAAAGCAAAAGAGAGTGAAATTGCAAACGAAAGCAAAAAAAAAATGAAAAAAAAATTTAACCAAATTGGTATTCCTAAAAGTATGCTTTAAAAAGGTTGTTTTTTTTCTTGCAATCTTGTTTATGTGTTAGTATGCCATACAATTTCTTTTACAATTGCTTAAAATCACAAAAGTATGCTTCAAAATAAATTTGTTTAAACAATAAAACAACAAAATTTTGTTGCATACTTTAAGCGCACTAATAGCTTAGAAAATAATTGCCTTAAATTTAACTATCGAACAAAAATAGAAAATGAAAGAAAGTTTAAACAACTTTTTTCTTTTATTCTCTTAAACAATAAGCTTTTGTTAGATTTTTTCCTTTTATTGTTGGTGTTACTATTAAAAAGTTTTCTCTTGAAATAAAAAAAGAACGAACGGAAAAAAATATTACGAAAATAAATATTCAAATGTGCACAGAGATAATAAAATAAACCTTTGGCTATAGCACACACATACATACATACATGCATACATGAGTCTTATCATCTTGCTCTTGTAATACGTATTTGTCTGTAAAAATGTAACCGTATTAGTTAGTTTGTAATATCGTAGGGCATATATACTAAATACTGCAGTAAAACTTAATTAAAAATAAATTTCATAGAAAACTTTTTAAGACAGGAAAAAACAAAAAAAAATTTTTCCAACTTGCAACTTAATTTTTTGCAATTTTTCTTTTCGTTATCTTGGAGAAAATTCAAAAAAAAGAAAATTTATTGTTGCGTACAATTGAAAAGGTTAAAAGTATTGTTTCAAAGAAGTTTTAAATTAAAAAAAAAAGAAAAAAAAGATACTAAATTCAACGAGATGATTTTCGAAGTCATATTGAACTTTACTTATGAAGGCCATCAAGGTCAGCAGAAAGCTGTCTCCTTATGAAATGTTTATACATTTTGCTCATAACAGGATCTCCCCAATAAGCTTGAAGCGATACCTATTCTGAACTCATTTTTATTTGATTACAAATACTGAAAATGAAAAATCGAGATACTGATGTTTTGCTTTTACATCGCTTAACATTAAAATTAGAAACAAAACCTACAAAAACAAAACAATGCAGTAAACAAATCTGTTTACAAATTATCGTTCTGCTTAACATAACAACAAACACCAGCATAAAAAATTGTAAACCAGCAAACAAAAATACGCAAACAACACTACAATAATAAATGTAAACAACGACGTTTACATTCATAAAGATTTCGAGAAGGCGAAGTCATAAACATACGCCTTCAAGAACATTCATCAGATTATTTACTCTGCCATATAAAAGACAAGGCAAAGCAGGCGACTGGGGATGGTGAAGTTCAGTCAGTCTTGTGTGAAGACGTGGTGTGTTTGAAGAGATTAATCGTGGTTTGAAGATCTCCGTTACAAAGATCTATCGAATAATTATCTGGTAATTATTATTACCACCGTAGTCTAGTAGGTAGTGTGATGGCTTATTAGACGTAAGGCCCGAGTTCAAACTCCAGGTCAGACATCTCCGACAAAACGAAATATTTAAAAAAAAAATAATTCTTCGGCGACTTCCTCTCAGCAGATTTCTGGCAAAAACTCTGAGAGTAAAATAAAATTGGCATGAATAGCTTCTCAAAAATCAGTCGTTCGGAGTCGACGTTAAACTGTAGGTCCCGCCACTCACGTATAAAATTAACGCACACAAAATGAGTGGTGTGAGAAGCTAGACCGTAATCCAGACTGAAAGGTTGTAATGGCCAACTATGTATGTAAGTATGTTTTATTGTTATTGTTTATGCAAAACGGTGTAAACAAAGGAATAACAAAGAAGAGTAATTGTTGTTGTTTACATCAAGTTGTAAACAGTGGCATACTGAATTGTGCAAATAATAAAGAATTTTTATTAAAACTGAAAACAAATTTATTTTTATTTTATTTGCAATCTACGTGCTCATATTTGAAACGTTTTTTAAAGCTAAAAAAAAAAAATTTTGTTAATCTTTACTGAACGAAATGAAGTAATTTACTGTTGAGCAACGTTGCGATATACTGGACAAAGGAGAAACTGCATGATGATATCGATTGTTACCAAAAAAAATCATCTTTTCTGATGAAGCTCATTTTCATCTCGGTGGGTATGTTAATAAGTAAAATTGTCATATTTGGGGTTCAGAGAACCAACATGTGGTCTTACAGAAGTCAATGCAACCATTACGAGTGACTGTATGGTGCGGCTTGTGGAGCAGTGGCATCATTGGCACATATTTCTTTGAAAACGAGGAATGATAATGTGTTTTCAGTTCAAGTTCGCAATAGTTTGCTTTGGTTTTCAGCTTCAACAGTTTCTTAAAAACTCTTATAAAATTCTTTGTAAATATTCTCTCTCGTTAACAAGTCTTTCACAAATTAATTAAATGCATCACCATATTTTTCTTTTTATCTAGTTAACCACTTTCGATTTTTATTTTCCAACAGAATACCTATTTATGCTTCAACAAGTAATTATTTTCCACAGAATAACCCACAAAGAAAAACTGTAAGACGTCGGCAAAAACCGCAACCAAAACAAAAAGCCGCTTAAAATTTAAACAAAATACGGAGGAAAACAAACGAAACAAAATTAGATTTCTTAACGGCGTAGTATTTTAGAATTTAGATATGATTGTGTTACAAATTGTATGACGCTTTTAATCTAAAAATCTGTTGAAAGTAAAACATAATGGCAGTGAATATTACTTCCTGATGCCTAGAGAATTATTTCAAGTTTAAAGAGTGAAGGGACTTCATTTCTTTCAACAACAACAACAACAACAAGTTCATTTTTAAAAATTTAAATTTAAATGAGAAAAAATTTAAAATTATGGCCTAAGCAGTCACTAACAGTAAAAAAGTAACACGATTATTATCATAAGCTTTATATCATCATCATCATCATCAACATCATCTTCATCACGGTGATTGTAATAACAGCCGGGTGGCTTGACTATTTGACTGACTATGTTTTCCAGGCTGTATGTTTTGTGGCTGATAAAGACAATGCCATTCACGAAGCCATTTTTTTGTTGTTATGCTCTCTTTGTGGTTGAATGTTGTTGTGATAAAAAAAAATTGAATAGAAAAACCCGAAATGAGAAAAGATGAAATGCTTTTTCTTTGCCACGTCAATGGCTTTGTTTTGCTGCTTTTATAAACTTAATTTTCATTTTGTTGTAATTTTATACCGCTTACGACCTACACAGAGCAAACAGAAGAGCGTCTCTTTAACACCAAAAATGTCTCACATTTAAGCTGTAATACGCGTATCATTATTACACAACAACGTCAACAGCCAAAAGCCTGTGCCTCTATCTCTACAGTATCATAGGCATAGTCATCAACGAACGAACGACGACAATGCCATTGTCCTGATAGTCATTTGTAGTTGTAGAATTTTGCCAGTTCGTAAAGGGAGCCGTGAAATCCCACAAAGGTACTTAACGTCTAATATGCCGTTGATATTATAAAAACTGAGCAAATGAATTTACACACACACACAGACACTTATACCAGGCATAAGTATAAGTTCTCTTGTATTCTCAGGCATCCACCCAGTCACACACACATACGCACACGAACACAAAAACAAAAGTAATTGCGATAGAAAGTAGATTTAAAGTACACGATTTAATGTATGAATGAACAACAGCAACAGTGTTCTCTCCCTATCCCCCTAAGGCATGCTAAATTATTATTTTGATTTATTTTGTATGAATGTTAATGGCTGCGTTACTGTGAAAGTGTGTCTATGGGTGTGTGTGTGTGAAGTAAATATGTAAGGAAATTACATTCTCTTTTATCTTATCTTTGTTTCTTCTTCTTTATTTTCTTTTAATTTCTTTTATTTTCTTTAGCTTTTTGAATTGCAATTCCTTATTGAAACAAAAAAATAAAAATCAAACAAAACCCCTGTAAATGAAAATTCTTTGAAAATGAATTTAAAAATTCTGTAAGAAAATTGCTCTCATCTACTCATGGCTGGCACGTGTTAAGAATTAAAGTTTTCATAAGACGACAGGCATAGTGTAATTTGGAGGCAAGAAATGAATTTCATTTAAAATTTGTTTCAGGTAATACGATTTAAATTGACTCTTTGGTTTCATATTTCGAGAAACACCATAAAAAAACAAACGAAAACAAAAATAAATTTCTAAAACCAAAGCTACTCCTGGTGTCTATAAATAGTTGATGCGGAAAATAATTTTTTTCTACAGAAAATTACAAACGACTTGAAAAGTTTTAAGGCAATCAAGCTCAAATGAATGTTCTTCATAGCGGCAGCAGGGAGCATCGTACCTACTCTGAAGTAAAATATGAATAAAATCCATCACTTCAACGGTGAGACTGATAAGTATAGTGATCTTGCTCTGTAAAAGCATGGAATTTCTCTCGTCAACAACCAATATTGAGTTAGTGGTTGATAATCTCCCAACGAGAGATTCTCTATATATAATAGATTTAATCCCAGAAGATCTGGATAGATTAGTAGGATATATGAGATCCAATAGTCGATCATACATACATAATTGGTCATAACAACCCTTTAGTCAGGATTACAACCTAGTTTCTCACACCACTTAGGTTGTGTGCGTTAATTTTTATTCATAAGTGTCGAGGACCTACGTTCTACTCCGAACGATAGATTTTTTGAGAAACTTTTCGTGGCAGTTTTATTTACCCTCAGAATTTTTTCCAGAAATCTGATGATCTGGAAGTCGCCGAAGAAATATTTTTTTCATCTTTCGTTTAGTTGGAAATGCCTGACCTGGGATTTGAACCGAGGCCTCACGTCCAATAAGCTAACACACTACCTACTAGATCACAGCGACTTCAAATAGTCGAACACATATTTATATAATTCTGACGTAGTCTACTAGATAGTATGTTGGCTTATTAGATGCTAGGTCGTGTTAGCTCAGACATCAACCAAACAAAATATGAAGAAAATCGGAGACTTATTCTCAGTAGTCTTCTGGCAAAAAAATCTGCGTGTAATTGATTTTGTCACGAAAAATTTCCCGAAATATCTAACGTTTGAAGTCGACTTCAAACTGTACGTCCCGGTACACAAGTGGTGCGAGAAGCTAAATCATTTGCCATACTAAAGCCTTGTAATGACCAATTAAATTAAGTAAATAAGTATAGTAACCCAAGAAGATCTGAATAGATTAGCAGGGAATATGAGATGCAAAGGCGAGCATATATTTATTTTACTCTGACGTAGTCTACTTGGTAGTATGTGAGCTTATTAGATGCTAGGCCGTGCTAGCTCAGACATCAACCAAACGAAATATGGAATCAGCAGTCTCCTGTAAAAAAAAAACTCTACTTATAAATAAATTTGTCATGAAAAATTGCTGAAAAATCTATCGTTCGAAGTCGACTTTAAACTGTAGGTCCCATTACACATTTGGTGTGAGAAGCTAAGTCATGTTCCTTACTAATGCATTATAATTACCAACTAAATTAATTAAGTTAAGTAAGAGCATAACGAAATAAGCTTCTAACATACAATGCATGTGTAAGGATCAATTTGATGCTCGCAAGTAAAAGCTGGACTGTATGGAATGAGATAACTGAAAAACTGCAGGTCCCTGTGTTGCAGAGCCCTGGATTAATGTGGAACTAATACTGAAGCAAATTAAAATATAGAAAATAGACCTGGTTCGTGCCTAGAATCAGTTGCAAGCTTGTTAGTATTAAAATAATGACACTGGAATACAACTTACAAGGCTTAAGAAGCCGGTTAGGCTAAAAAATCAAGATACTCCAAGAGCTTGATCAGAAGGAGTAGCGAACCACTGAAATGATAGGAGAACAAATGCATTGACAGGTTTAGTCGGCTCATTGTGTATAAGCCAGAACAATGACGAGTAACCACGTTCAGATAGGAAATGTATTGGCTGAAGAGAAGAGATCTCGTGAATTTAAACCTCACCATTGACGTTTCTTTCGGCTACCTTCTTTTACAAGATTTCTGTCAAAAGTTCTGTAAATAATTGCTATAAAAGGGCTTCGTTCGTTGCGTCAATCGTTGATAACATCAATACACACAACATGGGTGATGTGAAAAACTGGGTTGTAATCCTGTCTTAAGGATTAAAAATTTTCGTGAAGTTATATGAAGAAAAATCAAGAATTTTGATACACGAGGTATGTGTTGGCTTATATTGATTACGAGGGATAAGAAAGAAAGAAACAAAAAAATTGGCGAACAATACGAACCATGATTTAAAGAATCACCAAAATTCCTAAAATGGAGGTAACGCTGCTTCACTAAAGAGAAGAAAGAAGTCGCCGTAGTCTAATAGGTAGCGTGTTGGCTTATTAAAAGTGAGGCCCACTCTTCAAACCCGAAGTCAGACATATCGATCAAAACGAATTATGAAAACATATTTCTTCGGCGAATTCCCGTCAGCAAATTTTTGGAAAAAATTCGGAGTGTAAATAAAATGTAGATCCCGCCACTCATGTATAAAATTAAAACACACACAACATAAGTGGTGTGAGAAACTAGGTTGTAATCCTAACTGAGGGATTGTAATGAACAATTATGTATGTTATGTATGTAAAGAGAAAAATTGAACATTCAATCGGGCCATTTTGCCTATTCCAAATGCCTCATATCCCTAGTGCAGCTTGCAGCCTATTCCACATAATATACAAATGATTACACGAACGTAAAAACTGAAGTCGTCTGTATTAGCAACTGTTCTGTAAATTTAACTGTTTAACGGATTAGCTTGGCTTTATGGAGTTGAATGTGTTGTCTTCTAGAAAACAACATACATTTTTCGTTATGTGGTCAGATAGTGTATTTTTTATATTTTAACTTCAATATGGGTGAAACAATTTCAATTTATTTTTAAAAAAATGCCTTTCTGTATAAGTAGTGCCTTGAAAATACTCATTTTATTTTTGCCATGGAAGCGGAATATCAATCTTCTTAATTTTCATGCCTGTGGACACTTTCTTCAGCTTAATTTTTAAATTCTTTTTTAATTTTCCTCCATTGCTATTTGGCATTTGCCTTTATGGCACATTTTTCTCACCATCCCTTCTTCTTAACTTTCTTCTTCTTCTACTTCTCCTTCTCATTTTCAAGTATTAATTTCTTAAATAATAAAAATATTTTTCCATAACATTTGCCATCTTAATACTCTGATTTCGTGTTTTTTTTTAATTCATTTGCTCTTATGGTCTGAAGGCAAAACGAAAATCCTGGGAAAATTCCAAATAAAATAACTGTAAAAAAAGAAAGAAAACTCATCATCATCATCGACATTATTGTTATTGTTATTGTTGATGTTCTTAATATTATTATTGTGTTGTTGTTTTTTCCTCGTTATTGTTTTTGTTGTTGATGTTTAATACCTGAATGAATGCCTGTGTATACAGTAATGTGTAGGTGGCAAAGTATAAGTACATAAGTACTTATACAGGGTATTTTAATTTTGATTTTCGTTTTGAAATTACGAAAAGAAAACATATTTTTAATATGAATTTATAGGCTCATTATGAATCTTCAATGGATTTAATATATACACATAATGATTAAATAAAAAACCCAATCATTCCAGGTTAATTTGATATAAGGAGGCTTTAATTCCCCTAAAAATTTGTTCATTCAGAAACATCTTCCCTTCTCAAAGAGACTAACCTTACTCACAAACATTATAACAATGTTAGACACTATTGAAGAGGGTGAGTATTATTCTAAAAATACAATTGTCTACCTCTACACCAGAGGTCAGCAATGAGTCCTTTTTTCGCATACTCATAAGTACTCATGCAATTTTGAGTATGAGTAAGTCAACAGTATTGAAATTCAACTACTCTGATTCATTCCTAGTCACTACAACATGAAGTACAGCTTGTAATGAGTATGAGTACAACGTTGATATCAAACTCATACCATTCGAAATATGTTTGATTTATACGCCTACTCATTCAGATTCATAAATTTAGAAAAAATACTTATAATACTCATAAATAATTCGAGTGATTCGAATCATTTATCAAAATTTACAGTCTTAGTTGTTGTTGCATTTACAGAAAAAAGAGAAGAAAGAAAAAGACAAAGATAGCAAGCAAAGCAAACACACAACCTTCTAGTGAGTATTGTAGTGTTCGTACGCGAATCATACTTAATTTGTGATTTTTGTAAATGTTGAGTCATGGAGAGTCGAAATCAATAACATCATGCGTATTGTTAAATATGAGTACGATGAGTATCAAACTTTGAATATGATTAGTATGAGAATGATATTAAAATCAAAATGAATGCGTATAAGTATCAGAAATTATGAGAATGATTCGATTCTAATCATCTTTTTGAATACTCATTGCTGATCTCTAGTCTGTATTTCAGGCAGCTGTATAGTAAATTGTTCATAAGCGATAAAACATGTTGATTCTGGAGCATTTAATTTCGTTTAAAATTCATGAAATTATTCTTTCTCTGAGTTGCTCTTGAGAACAATTTAATATTTGCTGGGCTGTATGCCAGCTAGCGACGTGGTATTGTAACATATCGTCATTGCCAATATTCTCAACAAATTTGTATTGTGCTTGTGTATTATAGGTGCGCTTTGGATGAAACATATGGAGGTATTAAAAGATTTCTTTAACTACTTCTGCAGATTTTTAAATACCCACCATGGCAATTTTCAAGAGGTATTAATCTCGTCTAGAAAAAATAATTCTCTTCGTCTGTGCTGAAAGATATTTTGGCTTCAATTCACATATAAAGTAAAGTTTAAAAACCAATTCCTTATTAAGAAAAGTTTGAATGTAAATAAACTTTATTGCTACAAATGCAACTTTTCTTAATATCAACTGAATACATCCCCATCTGAAAACAAAAGTAACTTTCCCCACACCATTAGTAGTGAAAGTAAATTTAATCCTTCTGGATCTGATGAGATAAAATATATTAGAAGACCGCCTGAGCAGAGATATTCTCCCAGATATCAGCTACCAACAGTAAAACATGGCTAATGGTGTGGGGTAAGATACTTTTGTTTTTCACCAAAATTCTTTATTTTAAGGAATTTATTGGTAGGTTCGTTTTCTCATAACGGAGTTGATAAGTTAGTGAAAATCGATGGTATTTTGAATGCCACTAAATACTGTGAGATCCTAGAAGAAAATATGCTCCCACATCTTCTGGAAAAAATGCCCCCAAACAGCATATTCCAACAAGACAACGACCTGAAGCACTCTAGTCGCTTGGTTCGTAACTACCTAAGCGACCATGATGTGCAAATTTTGGATTAGCCGTCACCATCTCCCCTTAGAAAACCTATGGGAGACTTTAGATCGGGAAGCTAAGAAGAAAAATCCTTCAAATTTGGCGGAATTATAAAAAAATTTGAACTCAGAATGGGGAAAAAATACCCCTACACACCATCGTGCCTCTAGTGGATTCTATGCCCTCCAGACTGCAAGCAGTAATAGAAAATGAAGGCTACGCAACCAATTATTAGTTTTAAGTATATTTTTAACCAACATTTTGTAAGAATTTACATTTAATTTAAATAAAGTTATGAATAACATAGCGTTGCATTTTTTTTGCTCGCTGAAATTTGGCACTTTTTTTCTTAAAAGTTAAAATAAAAATAAGTGAATAGAAAAATTTTGATATTGTAACCTGCATTTGTTAACTAAGTTTATGGAGCATAAAAATAAAAAAAAAAGTTTTTAATTTCCGTACTTTTTTTTGAAAGAGGCGCACATAAAGATCAATCGGCTTAGCGTTGCATTTTTTATGCTCGCTACTGTATGTATAATTGGCCATTGGAACCTTTCAGTCAGGTTTACAACTTAGCTTCTCACACCACTTATGTTGAGTGCATTAATTTTATCTATAAGTGTCGGGAGACCTACAGTTTAAAGTCGACTCCGAACGACAAATTTTTTTAGACACTTTTCATGGCAATTTTTGATTTACTCTCAGAGTTTTTGCCAGAAATCTGGTGAGAGTCAGTCGCCGAAATATTTTTTCAAATTTAGTTTTGTTGTAGATGTTTGAGCTGGGGCTGGACCGTGGCTCCAAATCTTATAAGCCAAATTAAAATAATTTTCTAAAGATTCCTGAGGCAAATACCATTCACTTCAATGAATTTGAAAGTTTCTATTTGAAGCTAACTTGTTAGAAGTCATGAAATGCTATTGAAAAAGACACTCATCACAGATAGACCCTGTATAGTATATGAATGAATAAATATTTCTGATCATCATCAGCATGTTTATTTTTTCCATTCATTCGAGCAGTTATTTGTGCAATATTTCTGATACGGGTCGGGCCTTTGTTCATATACACCCACACACACCCGAAGTAGTAATACCAACAAATATTATACATTATCAGCACCTGTTGTGTTGGTAAATATTTAATTGAAACATTAAAACGAAAAAATAATTTTTTATATTGTATGCAACCCACACCCTGCCTTTTTTTGTGATTATGCCTCCCCAACAAACAACAATCACTTAAACTGCTCTACAGAAACAGTACAGTGCCGTGTGAATCTCAAAAACTTCGTTGACTTCAAAACAAAGAAGAAAGAACGAACTTTTTTAAAAAACAAAGTATTTTTTCTGAAGAATTTTGGTGGATCTTGAAAATTTAATGCCTTTTGCCATTTGAACTACCCCTCCTCACTTATTGTTTACAGTCACCAATATTTCCTTTATTACGTTAGACCTTGTATTCCTTGTTGCTGCTGCTGGTGTTGTGGGTTTCTCTCAGGTTATTTTTTCAATCATTTTTAAAAGCTTTTTTTCTTCATGAATTGACAATGTGAGCCCTAAGGTGGAGGTGGGGGGAGCGAGTACCTATTTGTTTGACTTCAGCTATGTAATAAAAACATAACATCTTGAATTCTTATTAAATTTTTTGCTTTAATTAAAATCGATATTATTTTATGGTGCTTTTTTACGGTACAAGAATAGGTTTTTACATGGTACGTTAACTAAAGTGCTTCAAAATTACAAAAAATAGTGTAAACTCTGAGAGTAAAATAAAATTGCCATGAAAATGTTCTCATAAATCTGTCCTTCGGAGTCGACTTTAGACCCTGGGTCCCGCCATTCATAGATAAAGTTATCTTGCACGCCATAAGTGGTGTGAAAAGCTAGGTTGTAGTCCTGACTAAAGTATTGTAATGACTAAATTACGTAAGTAAAGTAAGTAATTGATCTACGTGCAGAAAGCACAATGCTTAGTTGCGAATAGAAAATGAATCCAAATATTTTAGTCCACCAGCTCAGTACGAGTATTTTTGAACACTTTTAGTTATTCGATTAAAAATAGGGCCGCTCTAAAGAAAGAGAATATATGTATATGTATATATGTATGATGGAGATCCAATCACTTATACTGTCCGAAGATCACTCTCTCAACTGTGTTCTTTTCTTGTAGACCCCGTAGTCTAGTAGGTAGGGTGTTCCCTCTTTAGACGTAAAGCCCAGGTTCGAGCCCCAGGCCAGACATCAGAACGAAATATGGAAAAAAAAATATTTCTTCGGCGACTTCCTCTCAGCAGATTTCTGGCAAAAACTCTGAGAGTAAATAAAATTGCCATGAAAAAGCTTCTCAAAAATCTGTCGTTCGGAGTCGACGTTAAACTGTAAGTCCCGCCACTCAAGTATAAAATTAAGGCACACAATATGAGTGGTGTGAGAAGATAGGCCGTAATCCTGACTGAAGGTTTTGTAATGGGCAATTATGTATGTAGTTATGTATGTATGTGTTCTCTCGAAAAGACGTAATTACTCTCGGGACTTTAAAAACAATTCAAACTGTGTGGAGTACTCCTAGCTTTTCCAAAAGAATGGTTTATTAGACATGTGGCCTCGGTTCGGAATCCATGTTAGACATCTCCAACAAAACGATATAAAAAAAATATTTCTTCCTCTCAACAGATTACTGGCAAAAATAAAGAGTAAATATAAATTGCCATGAAAAGTTTCTCAAGAATTTGCCGTTCGGAGTCGACTATCAAATGTAGGTCCCGCCTCTCGCGTATAGAATTGACACACACAACATAAGTGATGTGAGAAGCTAGGTCGTAAACCTGACTGAAGGGTTTTAATAATGAATTATGTATGTATGCATGTCATGTAAAGTCCATACCGCTGTATGACAGTGCAACATTATACTTTGATGTTCCTTATATATACATATGTTCCTTATATATACATATGTCCTTGTATATACATATGTATGTTCCTTTTATTCCTCTAGGGAGCAGAGGGCCGCGAATGCAGCGTATTATGTTGAAATGTCGGAAAGTCAGTTATAAGGAGAGGAAAAGCCGGACTAGTGTAAGACAAGTAGGTATTATTTACATTTTCTTTGCCATTTTGTTGTTTTAGTGTAGTTAACCATACCCTTTAGAGGGAAACGAAGGCACAGTAAATTAGCCAACAGGCTAAGACAGGTCACAGATTATTGAGAAATGGTGTATATCCGCCAACACAAAGCATATGTATTGAAAGATCAGTGCACATATGGAGGCGGCATATAAAAATTGGCTTGAAACTGTACTTAGATTGGTTGAAATCATTGGTTTAACTGATGATGGAATTTGGTTTTTAAAGTTTCTACAAGGACTTCTTATATAACAAAAACAGAAAAAAAAGCATTGTAGGAGTTAAAAAAATGATGACTTCATGCTCTAGGAGAAGTCGATATTAACCAGTTTTACATGATTAAATTAGTGGTTATAGATAGAAGAGAGAGCCAACAAAAAGTTGGTTACGTTATGCAAGGTGTGGAAATCTCACTGAAGGACAATTCCGACTGAAAAATAATACTCGCTGTTGTGATAATTTTCATTTAGAAGAGTTAAGTTAAAACCACATAAAATGAGTTGCAAAGAACCTCCTTCGTTTTATAAAAAGAGCTGGTTACTAATACTCTACAAATCACACGCTTAGCTCACGCAAAGGAATGCCAAGTTTACCGGCATCCATTCAAATGAAGTCAGATCTGTGAGTACCGCATTAATGCAATTTATGGTGACCAAAGATGGCTATGAGAATACTGGATGTATTAAATTGAAGGATATAAGAAATTATTCCTTTTTATATTCACGCCTAGCTAATCTAGATCAACTATTGAACACTAATGCTCGGTAGATGTTCGCACAATGCAGCCAGTTCATCAGCGATAGATTTACCGACAATATCCATAAATACTGGCATCTAGAATGATACAAAATTTACTTGATCAATTTTTTAGCATTCATTGACGAGGACAGATTGTCAGTGAAACATAAAATTTTTCATATCCTACAGTATGCCTAAATGCGTAGTAAATAGTATGTTAATAACTATTATTTTATCCACATCTGTTCCTAATTTATTTTCTTTTAAGGAGAGAAAATTTTAATAAAGTTATCGCCATAAATAAAAACAATAAAAACAAACACGTTGTAAATCCCAAATGCAAAAAGTGCTAACGAAACATCAAGAGCATGAAAGCAAAAGGAAAATATCAAACAGGAAAAGCTTAAAGGAAAATGTTAAAAAAAAGACAATAAAATTAACAATTAAATGTAAACAATTAAATTCTACTGAAAACAATAAAAGAAATAAAAAATACAACGAGAACAACAACAGTAAGGAAAAACAAAAACATTAACTGAACACAATAAAACATTAAAAATGAAAAGATAAAACAGATACATAAGCAGACAGACAGAGCGACAGATACATAGGACACAAGACACACAAAGACAATGAGCCTTAAGGTGTCAGTTACACAATGAGGGAAAAAATGTCTGTCTGAGTACAAAAAGAAGACGAAAAAAAACCAAGGAAATCTCAGATGGAACGGGTGGAAAAGATATGATAAAGAAAAACAAAACGAAAAGTATGAGAAACACAAGTAAAATACATGAGGGAATAATAATAAGAATGTTTTGTGTCATAAAACAATTGTTGAACAGACATTCTAACTAACTTTTCTTTAATCTTTTCTTTCTCTTTTGCCTACTTTTTCCTGTTTTGCATCTCTTTACTGTCTTGTAAATATTAACACGAAGTAAGTCTTGTTGAATACAGTGACAGAGACTTGAAATTGCAAAACTTTAATGCTGATTTTATGTGCTATAACAGCCATCATATGAGGAGACATCATATCTTTGTTAGACATTCAAATTGGTATTATTTTTTAATGGCCTGCTACTCATTCTACATTCACCAGAAACTTTAATTTCTTTCGTTTATTATAAGGCAACAGAAATCATATTTTATGGAGTTTTTCCATATTTTCTTTTTTTTTATCGATTACCCACATGTGAACAGTGACAATGAATAACAGTTTTTATTTAAAACCTTAAAATTCTCTCAAATGGAAAGATTATGCCCCTAGAAGAGGGCAGTAATTTTATATTTTATAGCATAGTTTTCGTCTAACATAAGCAATAAAAATAAAATAAATAAATAAAAATAGTAAATAAAATAAAAAAGCATACTTTAAGGGGCTATTTTTTGAAGCATGCTTTAGGGGGCCAATAGAAGCAATAAATTTGATTTATTAGCTTACTATGCCATTAAAGAATTGAAAAGTTATCGAAATGTTAAGATTTTTTGAACATTAAAAATAAAGACATATTCTGGAGTGATTGTTTACATGTCACAACTTGGAATTTGTTATCATGACGACCACAAGAAACTGTATATCATACATTGACAATTTACCGTTATTTTTATTTTAAAATTCTTTCATTACCAGTTTTTAAAATCAAAACAAACAAAAAAAAATAACAAAAAAATTTCGAAATATTTTCAAATTTTTTCGGGCACTCTCCTTAAGTGGTAAAAGTTAAGTTTGGCGATTGATTTTTTGTTGACGCTCACTATGTGTACGTTAGAAGCTAGACTTGTGAGTTAATGTTTCTCTTGATATTATACCAGCAATAGGACTTTGGTGAGACATCAAATTCTTAAGTTTTTTAAAGAATAATTTTACTTCAGCTTAATTTACCTCTCAAGCTCCAAATTTTATTCTTTATTAACCCTCAACATCATAACAAAACCATGGCCGTTGATTTACTTATGTATTGTTATACAATTTATATCACTTAAGCATCCAACAGTAAAACTTTCTCACAATACTTGCTAACAACTGCAGTTGCCGTATTAAACTACTAATTTGAAATTGTGATGAATCTGCTATTTTTCTTTTTTCCCCGCAGTTCCGAAATAAAAATTTCTTAAAACAACTTGCAAGACAACCACTTTCATTACTTACTTCCCCACTAACAAATATTCATAATTTTGCGCGCCACATGTTAACAACGAAGAGTCAAAAGTTTTTCGCTGGCATAAGTGGGTGGGTGTAGAAGGGCGTATTGCTTGAAAGTTTGAAAATATTGCAGCATCATTTAAATGATAAAATAACAATAAACAATTAAACTGCAATTGAAATGAATTTCGTTTTTAGCAAATTTAAGCATAATAAACAGTTAATTATAACGAAGATACTATAAAAGTGCCTGAAAATATGCATTAATTATACTATATTCTCATATCCTAAAATTATGCAATCATTTTTTTATTTATTTTAAGAATTTTATAAATTGACTTTGAACAACTAAACCTTATTTCTTTAGTGCTTATTTTCTTCGTTAGGAAGTGTACATATTATTTATTGTAACACAGTACTATTTATTGCAGTAGTATCATGTACCACAGTATAGTGGGAAGTGTGTTGTCCTATTAAACGTGAAACCTAGGTTCAAATCTGATGTCAGAAATCTGCAATAAAACGAAATATGTATGAAAAAATATTTCTTCGTCGACTTCTACTCAGCAGAGAGGCGAAACCTCTGAGAGTAAATAAAATCACCATGAAAAGTTTCCCAAATATCTATCGTTTGGAGTCGACTTTAAACAGTAGGTCCCATCACTTATGGATAAAATTAATACACACAACATAATTGGTATAAGAAACTAGGTCGTAATCCTGGCTGAAGAGTTGTAACGACCAATTATGTACGTTTGTCTGTAGCCTAGGCTTGCAGGCTTTTAGTATGAATGGTAATGTAGAGAACGCATATGAAAGTTCAGTGGCAACGCGAAACCATTTATGAGTTCGCTATTTTAGAATCCAGTGCCCTGACACTCGCTTGTTTGTCGAATAAAAAAATTATCCTATGTATCGGCATTATATCTGCGACAATCCTCTCTAAGCAGAGCAGAAGTTTTGAAATTTTCTGAGGAAAAATAGTCATTGCACTAGGTGCTGCGCCCTAGTAGGCTTTGCAGGAAGAGTCGTAATATTGTCCCTAACGTTTAAGTATGTGTAGCAAGTAATGCAGCGCTAAAAATGATGTAAATGGATTATTGTATCCGAGATATCAAGTAGAGGTTAGTCGTATTGCTTAGAAGTTTCTCTTATAGCAGGCATCCTTTCGTCATAGTAGGTTTGACCACTGCTAGAGAGATACTATAAGATGTACTGTGTCTGAGACACAATTTGCTTACGAGAACCATAGAGAGCAATGAAGTCCTTTTTCATACTGTTTTTTGGACAGATGTCTATTGGAAATAATCCCGCTTCAATTCCAAGTCCAAGCTACACTTCATAATATCGTAATGGGCGAAAAATTAGAGCTTTGCATATTTTGTTGAAACGAACAATACTTCATACTACCCCTGTAAATTACTCCTAAGAAGTCTACCATAAGCCAACTTGTTAACTTTTATTAAAGCTATTCAGTCTGCCGTAACTGTAAGAACTATGATATCCTCATAGAGAGATATCTCACAGAAGACCTGTTATGGCATCACTAGTAGCTCCTTCAGCTCACGCTGATTTCTCCATGTTATTATCATACTGATGAATGCGCTCATAGTGCCCTCTACAAACAATATCTCTGTAGTCCTGCAATGACTCGTAATTCCCAATTACTAAAGGTTTCCTTTATGGACAGAATGGCGCGCCATACATGCAGTAATTCATTATTCTTAAATTTTCAAATTACCTTCTAACCCAAAATAACTCTATATTAAGAGGTTTAATGTTTATGCGCCTGAAAGTATGTATGTTCGAAATTTTATTCAAATCCCACAAATCCTTTCTTCTTTTCTGTTTTTGTTTATTTAATGTTTTTAATTTAAATTTCATTACGTTTGTTTTTCTTTTAAGAAATCTCGAAATTGACTTTGAATTATTTATGCCGAACAAATATCTCAATTATCTGTTGTTAAAGCCGTATCTTAAAATATTTAATACCACTTAACGAAACGTATTATTTGTTTAAGGCCAGAAGAAAAAGAAGCAAAAATTCTAATTTAATTTGTAAAACTTTATAGAAAAACCCAAAAGCATTAGCAAATTGTCGATATCAATTATAAATGAACGAAATCCTAAAAATTATCGTACGTACCAACAAAAAAAAACACAAAAAAGCGAAGTCAAATTTAAAAAAAAATACCCAAATAAACAGGGAATTCAAGCAGGCAAAACATGAGATGACAGACAGACTTTGGCAAAAAAAAAAGAAAGAAAAAGAAAATTGAAATAAATGAATAATTTGACAGTTCTTCTTCGGGGTTTTTTCTCTCTCTTGGTCTGTATGGGGGATTTCTCTGTGTTGTGCTAATTGGTTTGTTATGTGGCAGAAAAGTCTAATTAAAAAATGTTTCTAAATATTTGACAGAAACAAAATGAAATAAAAAAAAAACTAACCTAAAAGTATGCAAACAAAATAAAGAAAACAGCTGCCTAAAAACATGCTGTATTTTGCAGTACACAAGTCAATGACTTTATTCGTTGGAAAATTAAAACAAAAAAGAAAGTTTTTTTTTGAGGCAAACAAGCAAGACATTAAAATCCTAACGACCGCCAAAGTTAAGTCCCCGTTGTGTTTCTCTACTGGTCCCATGATTTTTTTTTTTTTTGTTTGTTAGGTTGGCATTTTAATAAAAAATC
The DNA here is from genome assembly GCA_930367235.1 of Sarcophaga rosellei. Taxonomy (NCBI): domain Eukaryota; kingdom Metazoa; phylum Arthropoda; class Insecta; order Diptera; family Sarcophagidae; genus Sarcophaga; species Sarcophaga rosellei. Next base: position 15,338,902 of record OV884017.1, read on the forward strand.
CATTTAAAGCGCAACATTTTAATTTTCATTTCATTTACCCAAAAATTAAGGCTCAAATCTACATTTTTGCTTAAAAGCTAAGAGACAAAGAGAGAGAGAGAGAAAACGAACTCCATATTAAATTATGTCATTATGGCTGTTTTACCTCAAAAAAAAGAAGAAAAGTTTGAAATAATTTCAGCGAAAATATTGCCCATAAACTTTTTTGATTCGGTTTTTAAAGGTTCAACTTGCTGTTGGCTGGGTGCCAATATTAAACACCTTATGCTTCTTTAAAGCCTTATATAGGATTAATTAAAATATATATAAAGGAATTCATTTTCCTCAAAAATAATAAGAGTTTTTCTCTACTTTTTTGATTTCTTCTCTGTTTTTTCTGTTTGTTTTTCTTCAACTGACCTTCTTCTTCAATTTGCTTTAGAGCCTCAAAAAAAAAAAACAAGAAAACATTAAAATCCATTGCTAAAGCCATTAAGTAAGAACTACAGAAAGAATAGAAAAAAACAGAAAGAAGGACAGAAAGACAGAAATGTGCTGAAGTAAACCTCAGTTTTTTAATTATTTTCCTTACTATCTGCCTGCTGCCAAGAAAAATACCAAAAAAAAAGGAAACAGGGGATGGGATCAACTTTTAAACGTTTCAACATTTTTGGCTAAAAACAAAAACAAACAAAAAAGAAAGGAAAATAATAAAGGACTTAGGAAAATGGTTTTATCATCAATTGATAGCAGATAGAAGGCTTAGAAGCTTAGAGGAGAACGATAACGTTCTACTCTGTTTTTTTAAGATCCAATAGCTACAGAGGTGTAATATGTTTTTGAATGACAAAAAAAAGCATCGACTTGATGAATAATCAGATAAAAACAGAATAAGATTTTCGGAATCTCAAGAAAAATAGAGAGAGAGAGAGACAGAGACGACATTTCTGATAACACGAAGAAGAGGATGTCCATATTATACAAGCGTTAAAGAGGGAAGGTGAAGTGAATTAACTAACTTACATACTTAATTGATCACTACAACCCTTTAGTCAGGATTACCACCTAGCTTCTCACATCACCCACGTTGCATGTGTTAATTTTATCCATGATAGACAAGATCAACAGTGTCCAACCCGTACAAGAGGCTTTTGAGTAATTTTTCTTCCCAATTTTATTTACTCAACAGAGTTTTTCCTGAAGACTGCTGAGAGGAAATCATCAAAAAACAAATTCTTTTCATTTTTCGTACTGTTCGAGATTAGTACAGGGCTTAACATGAGTTTCAGCATGATGGCATACCACACGATGCTCAAAGCACGAGTGGAAAAAATTCATCTACCAAAGCTCCCACGCTCGATGATGCAACCACATGCTAAGCCGAAGCCTTGCTTTTGGACATGACTTGCCTCCTGGTTAGAGGTCGGAGACTATCGAAACTCCTTTATGAAAATGATTAAGAGTGTAACACCACACGCAGCTTCCGCTCTTCCCGCGTTTTTGGTATAAACCACAATCGCCTCGTTGCTATCACAAAAGGACATTTCACCGTATCGGTGTTGTTCGAAATGTGTGTATTGAGGTTTGAACAACATCACTAGGCTACTGCGATCTCGTAAAGTAAAGTCTCTTTTAATTCAGTTAAACGACGTGTGATGCTTTATATGGAGGTTTCCACCTACACGACCCTGCTTAGCAGACTCCTTAATGGTAAAATTCAGTTTGACTTTAGTATTGGTAGGAGTAAAAGCTTTCAAGTGAAGGTATATACATACATACATACATAATCGGCCATTCTGGCCAGTCAGGGTTACGGCCTAGCTTCTCACACCACTCATGTTGTGTGCCTTAATTTTATACTTCAGTGGCGACAGATTTTTGAGAAACTTTTTCATGAGTTTGAAACTCAGAGTTTTTGCCAGAAATATGCTAAGAGAAAGCCGCCGATGAATATTTTATTTTTCATATTTCGTTTTGATGTCTGGCCTAGGGCTCGAACCCGGGCTTTACGTCTAATAAGCGAACACACTACGCTACACTACGGCGACTACAAGTGAAGGTATTCGAATTAATTAACAGTGTCCACTTACTTACTTAATTGGTCACTGTAAACCTTTAGTCAGGATTACGATCTAGCTTCTTACACCATTAACGTTGTGTGTGTTAATAAAGATCCAACGAACGAAAGTGCACAGATCAATAACAAACAAAGCAATTGTTGTTGTTTAAATCAAGTTGTGAACAGTGGCACACGGAATTGAGCGAACAATAAATAATTTTAATTAAAACTAAACACAAATTTATTTTTATTTTTATTTTTATTTGCAAGCTACGTGCTCAGATTTTAAAAATTTTTAAAAGGCTAAAAACATAACAATATCAAATGGATGTGCTCTTCATGAAAGACGTGTATCACGTAAAAATATACGATTTCAGAAAACTAGTCTCTTTATTTGCCTCGTGCATACTTATTTCGTTGAAGAGGCGATAAAACAATGATACACAAGCCATGTTGACAAGATTGTGCTAATAAATCAATAAAGTTGGATCCTCAAATTAGACTTTAAGCCACCGTAAGAGTTTCATTCTATTTTTGGATCGATATAAGTGTTCTAAAAGGCATTGAATTTTCATACTCAGAACATTAAAAGCTTTTTGCTGCCCAATATTTACATCCCTTCAGCTTACAGATGATGTAATAAAACTGTTGCGACCTAAGTAAATATAAACGAAGCAAACATAAGAAAAAAAAATTAATTTTTAATGAAAATCTACAAAAAAAAAAGATAACTGTTTCACACTTAATTATGCAAATATTTGATATTTTACAAGAAAATTAAAAAAAAAGAGGAGAAAAACCACAACATATCCTTGCTTACTTAACAAACTCCAGCAGATTCAATAAAACCATTTACTGAGCCACTACGCTGTTGCTTTCTAATCAATAGGGCAGTCATTAAAAAAAAACGATAATAAATGGAAAGGATAATGGAAATGAAGTACAAATGAAGCAGAAAACAAAAATAATCAAAATTAATATTGAAAAAAAGGGTTGATTTTCGTACAGCAATTAAGATATTTCTTAAGTAAACATCAACACGAGAAAAAAAAATGGAGAAAGAAATTATCTCTGTTAAGGGTTTTTCTGTGCTAATGCGAGGAGAATTATTAAAACGCAACAAATTGCTACGAACCATCATGTTAATATCAGTCTAAAGCCTTATGCCGCAACGAAGCAGAAAAATGGAAAAGAATGAAAGAAATTTGTTATTTTAATTAATTTTTAGACATAAGCCTTGGTAAGACCGAAAAAAATGTGTGTAATTTTAATCTTTATTAATATCTAAGGCCTAAATGTAGGCAATGAAAATAAATTTTGCTGGTGTAGCAGAAAGTATGCTGTAAATATTTAATACAATTTAATTGTAATGCCTTTAAAACAAGTCAGTTTTACAATATTACTGCAATATTATCTCGAAAGACATTAAAGATTTCATTTATATCTCTGGTAAAGTTTCTTCCAGAAGTTTCCTGAATATGTTGTCTAAATAGCAGCCACTCCAAACTAAATAATTTAATTATATATACATATATATATATTATATTATATATACATAATATTAGTCATTTTGATTTACACAGAGCATCGGGAGTCTACTAAGATGGGTCTGGCAGTATATGAGGGCAAAACAAAGTATATGTTATCGACAAGTAGAGACGTGCGGCGTATTGATTTTCAGATTACGGCCGATAACTATACTTTTGATACAGTAAAGGAATTTATTTATCTCGGCTCCGCCGATACCATCAAAAATGATGTCAGTCTGGAGATCACGCGCAGGATCACTCTTGCCCACAGGTGCCTTTGCTCAATAGGCAATTGAGTAGCAGAGACCTATTTCGTAGATCTCTCTTGCCCACAGGTGCTTTTGCTCAATAGGCAATTGAGTAGCAGAGACTTCTCTCGTACGACAAAACTAATACTCTACAAGACGCTCATCCTATCCGTGCTTCTTTATGGCCCAGAGGCATGAACACTATTAAGCACTGATGCAGCAGCTTTTCGAGAGAAAAGTCTTACGTAAGATCTTCGGTCCAGTGCGAGTTGGCGATGATTTCCGCATCTCATACAACAGTGAGCTGTAGGATGCTCCGGCGAGACGAGTATTTGATGTGGAGATCTCGGAAGTTGGCGAAAAGGACGACCTTGTATGCGTTGGAAGGACCAAATCCAGGAAGCCCTGTCATTGATTGGTGTGACCAACTGGCGTAGGCGCTCAAGAAGCAGAGGCGCCCGGAAGGATGTGTTGTGGTAGGCCGAAATCTGTTAATCGTGTTGTTAATGGCCAATTAAGTGAAGTAAGTATCAGAGTCGTTAAGAAATATTCTTCGCTTATATTAAAATTAGTTTCGTTTAAGCCTTCAAAAGTATGCAATCCCGATGCATTTATAAGTTTAGTTAGTAGATACTATTCTATGTAGTTGTTGTAGTCTAGCAAGTAGTGGCTTATTAGACATGAGGCCTTGGTTCAGGTCCCAAGTTAGATATCTCCAATAAAACGATATATATAAACAACATTGATTTTGGCAATTTGTTCGATTTCCATTAGCGATTATATTAGATATCGGAATCCGGGTCTATCAAACATATAGAAATTGTTAAGTGGTTGACTCGACTAGCCCGGACCAATCCGGACCACCAGAATCTCTATAGAGATTGATAAGTGACAGACTCGACTAGCCCAGCCTCTTGTGACAACTTTACATATGATTCCAGATGACGACAATACAGTCTCGCAGATAACAAAGTAGTTAACTCGAGTCGAAAAATTATGTCTGGATTCCATTGTTGAAAATTTTAAATAAGATTCACTGCAATATGGTAAATACATCTGATTTTAAGAGATTGCGAAAACGATAATTTTAGAAGGTCCTTAAAAAAGGAAGCCAAAGCTACTGTTTTGCAGACAATCGTTGTGCCCCAATTTACAATGAAATGTCCGTATTTGACATTGCATTGCCACAATTTAATTAAGTACCATAGAATTTCTTCTTGAAGTTACGTGCTCATATTCTGTTTTGTAATTAATAATTTATTTCTCTTTTAAAATGCATTATTTTTTTTTAATATGCACCTAAAAGTATGCTCTAAATTGTATACAAACTTAATATATCTTCATCTCAATCTCTCATTTTCTCTCCCTTTTTCTCTCTCCCTATCTCCTCTATATGTCTAGTTTCCTCTTCAACTAAGCAATTTATTTTTCTAATGTCAAAAAGAGATTGTCAAATAATATAGATAAATGATGTTGCTCCTTAAAGTATACCCGAAAAAAAATTTAAAAAAATTTACAAAATACAAGGAAACACAGGGTTAAAGCCCCTCTTTATATATAAAGAAAGCAGAAGAAAAAAATAAATTTAATGAAATGAAGACTAAAGCAGAGAAGAACTGTTTTTTTTTTTTTTGTGATACATTTTGTTTCTTGTCTTAATTCAATATTGATTTATGATGTACTGTTATAAACTATTGTTATTAAAAATCAAAAGTCTAGTGAGAGCAAAAGAGAAAGAGGTAAAGAGAAAATTATGTGAAATAAAAAAGAGAAAAAAAAAGAAATACAACAGATTTTATGGAAAAGTTTTGTATCGTTTTTTATTTTTTTGTTTCATTACTATTACAAATAAAATATAAAAAAGAAGAAACAGAAGAGTAAAAACAAAAAAATTGATGCTACAAGTAGTTATTTAAAGGAAGTTATGGCAGTAAAATAGGAAATAACTCTGTATACATAATCGTAAGTAACAATTGCTTACAAAACTTTACCGAAACGAAACTCGATATGTATTTACAATATACATGTACGTGTACAGAATTTATACGATACATAGTAAGATTTAACAGAAAAAATGAGTCAAATGCCTAAATTTCATAAAAACCATTAAATTTTTGTGAATAAGATTCGTCGCGCATATGAATTCCATAACGATTCCTTAGCAAACTGGCTATATAACAGAGACTTTCGATTTGAAACGTTTAATGTCTAAAACCCGAATATACACACAGCAATCCGTTATTTAGGGAAAATTCAATCTTATGGTATATTTTTCTAGAGAATTTTGAGGGAAACCTGATACCAATTGTTTATGGTACAGATCAGAGATCAACAATGAATCGTTTTTTCGCTACTCATAAATACTCATGCAATTTTGAGTATGAGTACAACGTTGATATCAAACTCATAATATTCGAAATATGTTTGATTCATACGCCTACTCAATCGGATTCATAAATTTAGAACAATACTTATAATTACTCATAAATGATTCAAGTGATTCGAATCATTCATCACAATTTACAGTCTACAGTACTTACAGTACTTGACCTCAGCGTTTTTAGCAGAAATCTGCGGAGAAGAAGTCGCCCAAAAAAATTTTTTTTGGTCTCGGCATTATCTATCGATTACCATGCTTAGTTACTTCTGAGCACCTCCTTCATATTGCCGCTATTGATCATTGAGAAGTCGTGTTATTTATAAAATTTTGTCATATACGTCCTTTTTCAGATTTATGCTCACCTATATGTGGCCAATTTGAAGCAACAAAGAATTTATATTTGTTACCTTTTCTGTTTTGTTTTTGTATAACAATTGTGGCCGTGGCTTATGGCAAGGGCATATGCTTACAACTTATTATTGTAAATAATATACGGGTATATTTACGAGAGAGAAAGACTAAAAAGTGTAATAGCACAGTTGTATTGTTGTATTGTGGTGGTTGGGGTAGTAGAAGTAGGAACTTTACAAAGTACAAGTATTCTTTAGAAATTGTTACAAAACTTTGTCCTTTTTCGCTAGTATACATACATACATAGGTTATGACGAAGAACTTCCAAGTAAAAATGCTTGAGACTTTATTTCTCTGCTCATTTTTACACAATTTCTCTTCTCTCTTCTTTTTCTTTTTTTTTTAATATTGTTATTGTTGCTGTTGTTGTTAAATAAGTTGGAAATATATTGAGAATGAAAAACAAAAACAAAAAAAAAATATCAAAATCGAATACAACAACAACAATAACAATAAGATATAAAAGGATTTCAATAATGTTTCAATGACTTTCGAAAAGTGTATTTAACTTTAAGGGGGTAAATAATGAATAACAGAGAGTAAAACAACAACAACAACAGCAACAACTAGAAGAAAGAAAAGAACTCTTTAATATTTACAATGCGTACTTCAAAACACACATACATATACTCTCACGCATACAATCACACTTATACACATGCACTTAGAAAGGAAACTAACGAGTTTTCTATGATCAAGTGCTTGATAACCCTACAGAAAGAAGAAAAAAATTTCGAACAAAATGAACAGAACTACAGAAAAATGTTGAAAATTCTAAGCAAAAAAAAAAGTGAGAGGGAGAGAGAGAGAAAAATAAAGAAGAAGAAATGGAGAAAAGTATGTAATAACTTTGGAAAGTTTTTCCCATTTATGTTGTTAGGACTAGAATACAGGCAAACTCTTTGGAAAACTACACACATACATACTTAGAGAGAGAGAGAGAGAGAGAGAGAGAGAGTGAGAGAGAGAGAGCGAAAGAGAGGTAGTATAAATCAATAAGAGCCAATAATATCGACATTAAATTGAAATTTTCTTATTAGAAGCAAAAGAAATCACTTCAGAAACTACACAAAAAGGCCAACAACTTGCAAAGTGAGCTGAAAGAAGGGAATAAAGGGCTCTTCCGTTTCTTCCCTTCTCTCTGTACAAAACTTATTTTACTTCATTTTATTTTACTTTTATTTTTATTTTTATTTTGATTCTGTTTTTTATAATCATGAGTTTAATGTCTCTTGATTTTCATTCAATTTCATAAGATGTTTGATTTGCTATCCTCCACCCTCTCCTATTCCGTTTCAGTCCTCAATATGTCCCTTTTGGCTGACCATTTAACTGGTCTTGCGTATCTGTTTATGCCATTAAGCATTACTGACTTGATTAAATATTGAAAACTTGATTTCTTTCTAATTATAATCAGGTTTTCTCTCTATTTTCCTCTCGCTTCTTCTCTTTTCCTCTCTTCCCTCTTTCACTTGTTTTTGTCACAGTTAGTTTTTCTTCTTTTTATCGTGTTACAATCTCTCTTGTTGTTCATTTTACTGTTACTTCAAATTGTTTGAATATGTTTATGTAGGTGTTTGTGTGTGTGTACAAGAAAGTCCTTTGATAGACTCTTTATCTACGTGGGACACACACATTATCTTAATTTAGTTACACAGTTACCGTTTGACACGCAAATCTATACAGAAATTGAACAATAAATGAAAGTGGTATTAAAACAGGAAAAACAACAACAACAATAACATCAGCAACATCAATAACAAATTGAAGAGAGAGAGAGAGAGAGCATGAAAGTAAGTCAAGCAAGTCGTTGAACAATCAAGTGTTTTTCCTTTTGTTCGTTACAGTAGGGGTACTCACCTTAAACTACATAAGGAGACGGTGATATTACAAATATATTTAGATTACAAATGCAGATTATTTTAAGGAGATTTCTTGTTTATGTGAATAAAGGAATTGAAATCATTTAAATTTAATTTGTGGTAACTTAATTGAAATACTTGCTCAGCTAGATGAAGCCAGGCTTGGAATCTTCAAGAGAAAAAATCTTCGTAAAACATATGGGCCTGGCCTTAAAAAGGCCGGCGAGTGGACATCTGATGACGGCTTGCTTGTCAAACTCGGTAAAATGGAGGTGGCACTCTTCACTAAGACGGACTACCGCCACCTTTTCGTCCACTAAGAATACATAGCTCGAAACTGGACTCAATAATGGAGTACTCGTTCTGGATAGATAATTGTCTTGCAAACCGAACTTCCTTATTATTGACTGAAAAAGGTCTACATTGCCCTCAATGCTTGTAATAAAGTACTCACTTATTGAACTGGCCACTAACAACCCGATTTCGGATTTCGACCCGTCTTAACACATCTTTCCAGGCACATGCGTTTGCTTCTTGCGCGCCTTCGCCAGTTGATTACACCAATCGATGACAGGGCTTCCTCGATTTGGTCCTTCCAACGCAAATAATGTCATCCTCTTCATCAACTTGCGCAAACTCCGCTTCAAATACTTGTCACACCAACGATATGGTCGAGCCAGCGAAGCCGCTGGATGTTAATACGCCGCACAAAGTCCATGCCGTTAAAGAGCTCATAGATCTCATTGTTGCATCGAATGCGTCTTGTAATAAACTGTTAGGGGAAAAATGGGGCCGGGGACCTACAACAGCTTACTGGCAGAGGTCATGATGGTGCATTGCATTATGAGCATGCATGCAAGGGGCATTATTCTAGGGCAAATTGCAAATGACTTCTGTAAAAGCTACAGAGATGAAGAAGAGGATGAAACTATTATTCACAACATTGTCAGCAATATCTCAAAGGCATCAAAGTCGTCTCGCTGCCTACTACACGGATTATATAGTAGAGCTGTCAAGCATTGACATTGGCATCCCGAGTCGCTTCATTAGAAGCTCCAAGTGGTTCCAGGACTAGGGAATAATGGACAAATCGCAGTTTTATAATGAGCCCTATATGACCTAAGTGTGTCCATCCGAATTTTTTGGGTGGACAGCCAGCTTTACACAACACAGGGCTACGGCTACGTGGAGGACTAGTAAAGGCATCGAAGAAATCATTAACTACATGAACTCTATGCTGACATCGACGTCATAGAATATATTGCAACACAATATCTTAGTAGGGCAATGTATTAGGGTTTATAATCGAGCGAAGACGCTATAGAGAACACCTTTCTATTGTGAAAAATTTGAAAGTAGAGCGCATATAATAGAGGGGCTTTACATACATACATAATTGGCCATTACAACCCTTCAGTCAGGATTACGGCCTAGCTTCTCAACACCACTCATGTTGTGTGCGTTAATTTTTTACATGAGTGGCGGGACCTACAGTTTAAAGTCGACTCCGAACGACAGATTTTTTGAGAAGCTTTTCATGGCAATTTTTACTCTCAGAGTTTTTGCCAGAAATCTGCTGAGAGGAAGTCGCCGAAGAAATATTTTTTTTTTCATATTTCGTTTTTGATGTCTGACCTGGGATTCGAACTCGGGCCTTTCGTCTAATAAGCCAACACACTACCTACTAGACAACGGCGGCTTCTAAATAGAGGGGCTTTGAATTATTTTATTGTACAGGCTAGTCATCAGCACTGTATTGTAGCCACTAAAAAGCAAAAATTGATTGAAAAATAAGAGCTCCTGAAGTCGTTGCAGTATAGTAGGTAGTGTATTGGTCTATTAGACGTGAGGCCAGGGTTCAAACTCCAGTTCAAAGGTCTCGAAGAAACGAAATTTAAAAATAAAAAAATATTTCTTCGACGACTTCCTCTCAGCAGATTTACTGCAAAAACTCTGATAGAAAAATAAAATTGTAGTGATAGGCTTCTCAAAAATCTGTCGTTTGGGGTCGACTTTAAGCTGTAGGTTCCGTCACTCATGTATAAAATTAAGACACACAACGTAAGTAAGGTGACAAACTAGGTTGTAATCCTGATTGCAGGGTTGTAATGACCGATTATATATGTATGTATGTAGTTTGATATTTCTTACTATAAATAAGGTATCGAAGCTCAAGTTATCGAAGCGATAAGAAAAGAGTATCGCGCCAAAAGGAGTTCCTGGTGAAATGAAGAAAATTTGTCTGCTGAAGTAACTTTCGATTGTGATTTCTTGTTCGTAGAAATGAGATGAACTGTTTGAGAAAAATATTCTTAAAAAAAGTTCGCCGAACTCCAGTAGGCGTTATGTTGGCATATAATATGTGAGTTTGTGGTTTCAATTTCAGCTCTGACATCTCGAAAAAAAAACGAAATAAGAAAATATTTTCTTCGACTTGCTCTTAGCAGTCCTTGGGCAAAAGTAAAATAAAATTGTCATGTAAAGTTTTTCAAAAAATCTGGCGTTCGAAATCGACTTTAAACAGTGGTAACCGCTACTCACGGATAAAATTAACACTTGCCATATTAATGCTGCGAGAAACTAGGTTGTAATCCTGAATGTAGGGCTTTAATGATCAATTAAGTTAGTATTATTGCAAGAAATGTTATATATTTTACAATATTTAGTACATATTTAAAGGAACTCCCCTACTATTGTTTATACTTTGGCTTGTTCCAGTTTTCAATTATTTTTTTTTTTTTGTTCCATTCATTTATATTTTGCCTGTAATTTTAGTTGCTTTTTGTTTCTTTTTCATAACAGCCATCTTATCTTATCTAAAGTTGTTGTTTTCCGTTTCCAGTCGTTAGTTCAACGGTTCGTTTCAGTTACAGTACTAAGCCGTGGTGCCCTCTCATTTCATTAAGATGTTCAATTTGTAATAATTGTATAGGAAATCATGTTAACAGGCACATCAAACGCACTCTACTGATAGGGAGCTAGGGAACTAGGGTAAGGGAATTCGTGTTTAAATGAAATATTTGTCAAGTCTCCTGTTAATAGTTATTAGGATAGGAAATCTTGTTTTAGTTTCTGTTTTTGAGGTTAAAAAAATAACAGCCATGTCCAACCACTGACCATTGCCGCTTTTGTCGGTTTTGACGTGTAGAAAATCATGTCGTCCATAAATGTAATTACATTTAATGTTTTACAATTTACGATAATCATCATTAGAGATGGCATTTAAGAAGGTCTCCGCTTAGATTGTGTGTGTGTAGAAGTGTATACAGAAGGATTTTCGTAGAATATTCGTGTGTGTCTTTTATTTGATTGGCCTGGATTTCTCTCTCTCTCTCTCTCCGTGCTTTTTCACATGAAATCCTTTAAATGGTTTATCATCATTATTATAGTTTGTTTGTTATTGTTGTTGTTGTCCACAGAGGTGGCTTTTTTTGTATTTGTTTTGTGATTTGATTTCTATCAGGGGTGGAAGGGGAGTTAGTGTTGCTCGGTTTGCTTTCTGATTTTCATGTTAAAATTGAGTTTTCATATGAAATTTCATTATTTTTTTTTCTCTGTTGTTGTTGTTGTTTACCAAAAGTGCGTGTTCATAATGATTTTATTTGAGTTCGTCATTCGTCATCCGTTTTTTTTTTCTTTTTTCTGTCCCTCTCATGGATGTTTAAATATTAAAACATGCCACTTAGTTTAGGCCTGTATTTTAACGTTGATTTTTTGTATTTTTTTGTTGTTGTTGTTTTTTTTTTGGTTATAAAAATGAAGAGCCTTTAAATTATATATGAGTGCTTGGCCATAATCCTGTTGCTTTTTCATGTTTTTTTTTTGTTTTTCTTGTGTAGAACATGAATGTTTATCTTTTAATTAATTTTGTTCATGTTTCGGTTTGTTTGTGTTGGTGTTTTCATATTTATTTTGAAATTATTTGTAATTTTTTTCTTTCATCCAACAATGTTTAAGTGGGGAACTTATTTTTATTAAATTAATCTGAACTAATTTTTTAAGGCACGTTATGGTCTATTTTTCTTACTCAAATACAACATAAAGGACTACCATATAAATATCATTGTTAGTGTGTTAGTTTGTTACATTTTTTTTATAAAAAATTTGGTATTTGTTTACCTACGAAAGTACAAAAAAATGGTTGTTAGAGGAGCGTCCTTTCTGGACCACTACAGTGCCTCATAATGTAGTGATATTCTGTCGTTATGGTAAAATTAAAGCTTTAAAGAAAGTTTGACCAATTTTCATATAAATATGTGTGACCTAGGAGTTTGCAGGGCTGCCCTTTTACCGAAAACTATTGTTACGAAAATGAAGAATCTAGATACTGGTATTTTGCTTTCACTTCGCTTAACATTAAAATTATAAAAAAAAAATACAACAACAAACACCAGCTTAAAAAATGCCAAACAAGTACAACAACAATAACAATAATAGATGCAAACAAAATACACAAACAATAATAATGAAACAAAGATGTTTACATTTATAGAGATTTCGAGAAGGCAAAGCCACGAACATTCGCCATCAAGAACGTTTATCAGACTGTTTACCCTACCAAATAAAAGGCAAGGCAAAGCAGGCGAATGAGTTAATGAAGTTCTGTCAGTCTTGTGTGAAGCCGTAGTGCGTTTGAAGAGAGTAATCGTGGTTTGAAGATCTCCGTTACAAAGATCTGCCGTACAATTGCTTAATGATTGTTATTGTTTATATAAAGGGTGCAAACAGAAGAATAGCAAAAAAAAAAAGGAATTGTTGTTGTTTACATCAAGTTGTAAACAGTGGCACACAGAATTACGCGAATAATAAAGAATTTTAATTAAAACTAAATACAAATTTATTTTTATTTAATTTGCAATCTACGAGCTCATATTTTAAAAATTTGTAACAGGTAAAAACGTTACACTATATTTTTGCAGTCAATTTTTAGAGCTTAGGCCATGTTTTCCCAGATATCAGACTATACGGTTTATAGTGGTGTTTCTGCAGGTTAAATCGTACTGAGCTAAAGGATATGCGTTGTATTCCCAACTCCATCTCTTATTTTTCATAATGTGCCCCTCTCAATGCACGCCATTCCTATCTACTCCTTTCGAAACGCAAGTAACCAACATACATAGATTATTGGTTATTACAATCCTGAAGATAAGATTACGTATAAACTTCTTAAAACTATCACCTCGTGGGTGTTAATTTTTTCTATGGTTTACCAAACCTAATTTTAAACGTAGTCTTATTATGTACCAAAAACTTTGTCATTTCTTATTGGAATGATGACTGATAATATAATAACTGAGATAGTCGAATAGCGTAAGGGTAGAATTAGCTGATCGTACACGGAACGTAACGGAATGTTCGTTAGTTTACAGATTTGTGTAAAGTTAGCTACTTACAAAAATCGGATAAATTTGATAAAATTAAAAGAGGTTTACCGACCTAATGGGCTGGATAGCTATTGGATCAAGAAGTACAAAACAATTTTCTTTACGGTCGGGTAACCCTTGGGGCCGGAAATCTAGTCATCCATGCTAACTTTTTAAAAGAGCTTGAAAGCGCCCCCAGGTTAGGTTAGGTTAGTGTGGTAGCTTCATACCAGAAGCTCACTGGAGCACGCATAGCGGCCCATTGTGACGCCACATTGTGAACGCAGTTCCTGTACTGACCAAGTTCCCCCGAATCCAAGAGGTAGAGGTCGGCCAGCGCAAGATCTGAAAATCCAAAGCACTACTACCCCACGCTGGAAAACCAGCCAGAAAGTTTGATAAACGAGGCTATATCTTTGACATCAATGGATGATAGCTCCGTCAAGCTGACAAGGGTCGGAGAGCCAAATAACGTATATTTGCATCTCGCAAAAGATGGGCATTGACAAAGCGCCCCCAAAAATTGAATAAAATTCGATAAAATTTAAAAAGGTGCGGTTTTCGGAAACAGGTCGATAACTTGCACTTCTTTAATCGATGATATGCATTTTTTATATACAGCACTTGCTTTATGCTCATTTGATCAACGCCCGATTGTAATGAAATCTGTTTTGGAATGCTTGATATAATGGCTATTCAGCCCAATAGGTTCGAAAACCATACGTTTTTAAATTTGATCGAATTTCACCCGATTTATGGAGGGTACTTTTATGCTCTTGTGAAAAAGTTATTTTTGTCACCTGAGAATACCAAACTGTCATTAATCATTTCAAGCCAGAAAAACGTCTACTAAGTATGACAATTTACTTTGAAAAATAGAAATCTTTACTCAAAGTACATTTCACGCTACCTGGTGAGTTGGTACTGTCCTTAAAACCATTAACAAGACAAAGAAATCTGGCTAACGACAAGAAAATTGCAGCTGTGGACAAGTTATTGAAGACGATATCAAAATGTCGATTCAATCTTAACTTTTTGGCTTTTGTCCTTCCACTATGTGGAATATTGTACGTAAGGACATTCGGTTATGTGCCTATAAAATCCACATCCTGCAAGAATTTACGCCAATCATCATCAAATGACAGAGGATACATACATAATTGGCCATTACAACCCTTCAGTCAGGATTACGGCCTAGCTTCTCAACACCACTTATGTTGTGTGCGTTAATTTTACACATGAGTGGCGGGACCTACACTTTATAGTCGACTCCGAACGACAGATTTTTTGAGAAGCTTTTCATGGCAATTTTTACTCTCAGAGTTTTTGCCAGAAATCTGCTGAGAGGAAGTCGCCGAAGAAATATTTTCATATTTTCGTTTTGATGTGTGACCTGGGATTCGAACTCGGGCCTTTCGTCTAATAAGCCAACACACTACCTACTAGACCACGGCGACTTCAAGAATTATCAAGAATTGTGTGTAAAGTACAATACGTGATTTATTGCCAAATCAATTTGGTGATAACTTTCTATAAAGAAGTGTTCCTGTTTACTGGTCCCATTTGAATTGCTTTTTAGGGGGGATATATTATGGCATTGGCTTGTGTCGACTAATCAGCAACTTTTCAAGCAACATTAACGCCTTAGGGTTACATTTGTTGGCCAAAGTAAACGAAATTATACTGACCGAATGGGTCGTGTAACTCACATGCGTGGCGAAAATATACCGAAAATCAGACTTCAATAATAAATACCATGAAATTATCTACCAGAGACGATGTTGTCTAGTAGGTAGGTAGTGTGTTGATTTATTAGATGTGAGGCCACAGTTAAAACCCCAAGTAAGACGTCTGCAACAAAACGAAATATGAAGAAATATTTCTTCGGCGAAAGTAATAAAATCGAAATGAAAAAGTTTCTCAAGAATCTGTAGTTTGGAGTAGACTTTAAACTGTATTAAGCGCCGCTCAAGTGTAAAATTAACACACACAAGCTGCTGTGCAAAGCTAGGTTGTAATCATAACTGAAGGAAAATAATTTCGTTTAAACAAGCTTATCAATCATGATAACATAATTAAGGAAATTATGAATTTAATAGCTCTTAATTAAAAGAAACTCTGCCACATTAAAAATATAATTTTTACTCACGACCGCATTGAGGTAAGTTTTTAAGTGTCAATTTCTATGACAACAAACTCAAGTTTATCTTCTGTTCTAGCACTCAAAAATGCATACAAAAAAAAAGATTTCTTTTTACTATACCTTACCACATACAACATAGATTAGTTCCATCACTTACTCATTTCATTCTTTAGGCTTTAAATCAATTTAATTTTCTTTACGGCTTACCTGCAAATAGAGAAAAAAAAAGTAAATGAAAATAAAATTATTTCAATCAACCACATAAGATAACCCTACGAAATAAAATAAAATCCAACCAACCAACAGAAAAAGAAAATCCATAAAAAGTAAAAGAAAAAGAGGAGAGCGATTTAACAATTCGGTTTCTTTTATTGGCTTTATTGATTTCCATTATTAAGTCCTCTTGGGTAAATGAAAGAAAATTTCGCCACTTATCATAATTTCCTTAATCTTTTCTCCACCGCCAAACCGAAAATTTAACTCAAAACCATAACCAGCGCAGTACAGTACCAGTCGTATCGAAAGTATAATCCAAAGCCATATTGAGCATATTACAACAATTTCCAGACACTTTCATTTTCATTCCTTTTTGGGACTCCTTTAAACCAATTTTTATATTGGCTAAGCAATGAACAGAGAAAAGATATCTTGTGGGGAGAGTAGGAGAAGAAGTGGAAAGAAAATTTTCCCATAAATATTTTATCTCTTTATCGACTTTTCACTTTCAATAAATGTTGGCCCTCTTTACACAGAAAAGGAATGAACCAAAAAAAAAAAAAGAAAGAGAATGAGAAAAAAAGGGGAAAAACCAAACTCGAAAATAATATACAAAACCACAACAAACACAATACAATTGTGGTTGTATGAAAAAAGGAAAAAATATTGAAAATAAAAAAAAAAGCGAAAAGATTCCAAAGATATTCTGAAGAAATTTATGTGAAGGTCTGTGGGAAAAAACAAGCACAAGCACTTTTAGATCCTTGGAAGAAAAATATTAAAGCAATACGTGAGTATTTTTTGAAAAACAAAATTTTTTTTTTTGTTTTTTTCAATTCAAAGAATTGTAAAAAAAGGCTGAAGGACTTTAACAATAAATATATTAAATAATAACAAATTTTTACACACACCCACACACGAATATAAACACAAGAAAATGTAGACATAAAAATAAATATTTTATTGTAATAAAGGCATACACACGTATACAACATATGTGTGTATATAGTGGTATGACGGGGAAATAGGGTGTAGAAAAAAGCTTTATTACGGGTTAACTCATGCAGAACTCCAGGTCGTGTATGGGCGTAATGGCCAATGAATATACCCAGAGTCCATAAGACCCATTGTGTTTGTCCTTAAAAACGGAAGTAAATTAAATTCGTCGTAGTCTAGTAGGTTGTGTGTTGGCTTATTAAACGTGAGACCGGGTCAATCATCTCTAACAAAACGAAGTATTAAAAAATGTTTCTCCGGGGACTTCCTCTTAGCAGATTTCTGAGATTGAATTAAATTGCAATGAAAAGTTTCTCAAAAATCTGTCGTCCGTAGTCGAGCTTAAACTGTATGTCTTGCCTTTCATATTTATGAGAAGTTAGGCCGGTAGTACTGACTAAAGGGTTGTAATAACCAATTATGTATATATGTATGCATGTATGTAAACTGAAAAAGGAAAAAATAAAGAAGGATAATACAGTGAAATTGTGTGAAAATAAAACCGAAACAAAACTTTAGGTTGCGGTGGAATAATCTTATATATAAAAATGAATGTGTGTTTGATTGTATGTTTGTATGTTTGTATGTTTGAAGTTTATAGACGACTAAACGGCTGAACCGATTTTCTTGAAATTTTCACAGTATCTTCCTGTATGTCTGGAAGGAGTTATAGGCTACTTTTTATGTTGATGTTCCAAATGAGCGAGGGGCCATGCCCATGTATACTACATACTATATACTTAATATTTAATTGCATTTGAAATATATTACTCATACGCATAGTTACCCCTAAAGTATGCTATCTATGATTCCTGATGTATAAAACCAAAGAAAATAAAGTATAAAGAATGTGAATATGTATATAAAAATGAATGTTTGTTTGTATGTAGTTAATAGAATCGTAAACTATGCATATGATCATGTTATGATCTTCAGAAAAGTTGTTGCGCATGAGCCGGGGAAGGTTTCTAAGTTGGTATGACCAATTTAAGACAGGTAGCGCCACTGGAAATTACTTAAAATGAATTAAATCGTAAATTGCATTTGATCATGATATGTTCTTTAGCAAAGTTGTTGCGCATGAGTCGACGGAGGTTTCTAAGTTGGTGCGATTAATTTCCGGTAGATGGCGCCACTGAAAATTATTCAAAATTAATGACAAGACATTGGTCGACCTACGACTCAAGCACGAAAGAAAAGGGCATTTGAGCCTCAGAATCAGACGATCAACGAGCATTGAGACTTCAAAATCTTCGAGTACATGCCGCTGAGATCCGTTCGCATGAATCACTTGAACAACGAGAAGTGAGATTAGAAACTGATCGAATGCGTACTACTCAGGCCCGTTCGTCTGAATCATCTGGACAACGGGAAACAAAATCAATAAAATGATTCAAAATTAATTGGATATTTGTAAAAAGTTTTTCCTTCAAATTTATTTTAGTTGGTGGCGCAACAACGCGCGCAGGTTACAGCTAGTTATACAATAAAAGTCAGAGGTCGATATTCGAGCAATATCAGCTCCCCAGGGTATCCAACTAGCAAACAGCCACAGAGAAGAAGCTCTAACGACTCGATCTCTCATATAGCTTGCAGAAATCCTAAGTAGAACTATACCCACGGTCACCGGAGCAACACAGCAATCTAAACTACCTGCCAACACTCCAACTCTCGTCTGAATCCATTTAATGATAAGCCTATAAGAGATTACAATGCTACAACCATTTCATTCTTATGTTTATGCTTATGTTTTGTACAATAATGCCTTACAGGTTAAAAAAATCTGTTCTGATGATTCATTCTCATCATCACAGGATCAATATATTGGGTTCAAGATGATGCTTATTCTGAAGAAGTATTTTTGAGCCTATAATATCCGACCAAAATGCCTGTAACTTACTTCACATAACTCCTAGATAGTTTGCTGCATTACATTAAACTCCGTTTATTTTAATTTTGCAATAAAGTCCTTGATCTCCTTAAATCTTTTGGTTCGAGAAGTGCCTTTACTTCTCTTTATTTCGTTGAGCATACCTTTCAAAATATGTGTACCAAAGCCACAGAAAAAAATCGAACCCTTTTCGCACCTTGTTGCTTCTGTATACTCAGACACTCTCATGCATGCATGCATAATTCGTCATTACAGAGCTTTAGTCGGGATTACCACCCAACTTCTCACACCACTTATGTTATGTGTGTTATTTATATACATTAGTGGAGATGTCTGACCTAGCGTTGACCTAGGGTTTGAACTATAGCCTGACCTTTAATAAACCAACATATTACCTCCTAGACTAAGGCGGCTTTGCTTCAGATAGTCCTATACTAACTTCTATTTAACCTCATAAGAACTAAGTGCTCAAATGGCTGCCTGTCTATCAGACAGCATTGCTCTGTCTCATCTTTGGCATCTCCTATTCAAGTTGAATTGAGCACATCTTTCGATGACATACATCCCGACTTGGAAGATATTTGCGTGATTCTCCATTTGGTTTGGAATATGTAATTCTCAGACTAAAAAGTCTTACCCTTATTCCATGATTAGTTATTGACTAGTCCGTACACCACAATATAGTCAAAATGGTACCATATTTATTTTTATCATTCGGTCTCGTAGCGCAGCGTTTCCCGAGATGATAAAGTACATATATTGATTCCGTCTAGGGGACAGTTAACGAATTTCCGACCATAATCTTCATTATCATGTGCAGCGAACTTAAATACAACAGAATTC
This sequence comes from Sarcophaga rosellei, assembly GCA_930367235.1. Classification (NCBI taxonomy): domain Eukaryota; kingdom Metazoa; phylum Arthropoda; class Insecta; order Diptera; family Sarcophagidae; genus Sarcophaga; species Sarcophaga rosellei. The sequence goes on from OV884017.1 coordinate 15,358,822, forward strand.
CAACACACGCTTTAGGACATGTTTTTATTACCCAGTTATAGCGACACAGTTACTGTATATTGTCGGTTATATACACATACATACATATATAAGCGATCCACAAATGAAAATTAAATTTAAAGTGCTTACGGATATCTGAATACATCTTCTAAATATTGCTTCTAAGTGTACAATAGTTCTTAAAATCACGATAATAAAACACAAATAACAGTCGTAAAATATTTTTACATTTTTTACGAGTATAAGTCTTAAAAATTTGAATTATTTCCTCTGACACAACAAAAAAATAAAAGGTAAAGAAAAAAATGCTTTCATGACATTCATTTCATAATAAAAAAAATAGGTTTTCATTAACCCTAAAGTGGAAAAAAGCAAAATGCCAGTCACCTTAATTTAAAGCATGTGGTTGTTACTGTACAAAGGAAAACTTTGTTCAAAAAAAGCAACGAAAATCTTAACTTTAAAACGAATGATAAACCTTTACAACAGCTTACAACAACAAAAACAAAGACGATGGTTGAGTGAAATTTAGGCCTTATTTAGGAAAACTTTTTGGAAGAAAATAATGGAAAAAATTTAATTGAATTTCTTTTCTTTTCTAAATCTTAATAATTCATTACCCCCCACCATAAGGGTATTGGAAGTTGGAAAGAAAAGAAACTTTAATGGAACCCTTAAAGGAAAAAGAAAAATGAAAACAAAGAGAAATGAAGTTATTTTTGTTAAGATGACAATAAATGTGATTAAATCATTTATAAATCATGGTATAATACAACAATAACAACAACAACAGCAATATTTAAAATGTAAAGAAAAAAAACCCTTTTGAGAACAAAAAAGAATAAAAAAATAAATAATTACCTTGAAGCAAAAGGATACGATACTACAGTTAATAAAAATCGTTTGACCGCACTGTCACCGTTACTTTTGTTTTGATATTTTTATTTTATTTTAAAGCAAAAGGATACTACATTCAATAAAAATCGTTTGACCGCACTGTAACCGTTACTTTAGTTCTGTTTTATTTTTATTATGACGCATAGTAAACAATAAAATAACAATTATTTGATGATATTTTTTATAAGACATTCGTTTGACCGCAGTAATCAAGTCAAAGCCACTTATTTGATTGCACTGTAACCGCTACTTTGATTTTTTTATTCTTATTTTTATTATGGAGCATAGCAAACAAATTAACAGCAATTATTAGATGATGCTTTTAGTAAGACATTCGTTTGACCGCAGTAGTCAAAAAGTTCGACATTCAAACAGGCATTCTGCCTAATTTCTCATTAAAACTGAAAATTTTGAAAAAAAAAAGAAACGAAAACAGTTTGGAAATGGCCTTAGGAATTCTCCAGCTCTATTAATGACAATATCTGCGATCTCATTCTCCACTTGATGCTTAGGTAGGTACTCTTGTAATAGGTGCTGTCCCAAGCCTGGAAGAATTGTTGCCCTAATTGTCATCTGGCCTCCAATGAAATCCTCTTGAGTCACGATGTTCGTTTTAGAGAGAAGCTCGATTGGATATTTTCTACTCGTTTTAAGGGGAGGTTCAATTTCGTTAGCAGCAGAAAGGTATGCGCAGTATTCTTAAACTCTGTACATCTGTGGATAAGATGAAGAACGATTTTAATCGCATGGCCATTCATCGCACAATAGCGATCCTCATGGGCCACTGTCATTTTGATAGGCATACTGAAATATAAATTTACTTCTACAGGAACTGTAAAGCTGAAGAGAAGGAAGGAACTGTCTTTTCCCTCATATGCCAATGCCTTGCTCTTGTTGTTAAGATCCGGATGCTTTCTGACATCTTTAACCGATTTCCGTAATCTAAAGATTGCTGCAATAGCAAGATTTATTTTGGCCTCGGGTTGGTTTCCTCTAGGGAATGTTGGATTCCCGATTAGAATTGAGGGTGGTATCACAATGGACCTGAATGCTAGCCTAAGTGGGATCTTTTGTTTTAAGTGGATGCGCCTCCTTATTAAACCTAGACCTTGTGTTACAATATTATAAATACTACCTAGAGGCCCAGTCTCGTTTTATCTCTATGTTTAGAACAATTCATGTGCAATTAAATTGAAAAACCAAAGTCTAAGCCACGATTATCTAAGACAGGCAGCAAGATGTCTAAATTTTGGTCTAAAACCCATATGTCCTGAAGCGACAAATGGAAAAATTTCGCTTGGAAAAAGTATAATTTATAAGGCATGGTCGTTGTACAACAAAAGCGATATTTTGTTGAAGGAAGTATTGTAGAGGGAAATCCTCAGACTTTAGTAGATAGTGTGTTGGCTTTTTAGGCGAGAGTCCATGGTACAAACCTCAGCTCAGTTATTCCGAACAAAATGAAATACGAAATAATATTTCTTCCGATGACGTTCCCTCAGCAGACTTCTGGAAAGTGAAAGTTTCTCAAACTTGCGCTCAAAGTCCCACCATTCAGGGATAAAATTGACATACACAAACCGAGGAAGCTAGGTTGTAATCGGTATTTACTCACTTAATTGGTAATTACAAGTCTTTAGTCAGGACTAAAACCTAGTTTCGCACACAACCCATTTTACATTCATCACAACTAAAGTGGTGTAATGATCAATTAAGTAAGGAAGTAAGGGGTACGCTGTTAAACGAATTATCCTATGACTTCAAGCTTCCTGTTAGCTTCATCACTTCTAAAATGTTTTTTATTTTGACAAAAAAAAAAAAAACTCCTGTTGCTAAACAAATGTTTACAACTGTATTATATGGTAAACGTATAGCCTTAGGCAATTTAAGAGATTGTGTATATAATTTTTAAATTTACGATATTTATACTCATAATTTCATTATGATCGGGTTTCAAAGATAGACAGGCTTTACAAAAGAATTAGAAATAAAAGAAAAATGTTTCAAGAAAAACTAAATTAGGCTCCTTTCTCTTTTCTTTGCTATATGTTTCTTTACTTTACAACTGCTTGAAGAGATCATAAAAGAAAATGAACTCAAAAGGCAAATTTGTTTAACCATTAAACTATTTAAAGCAACAACAACAAAGAAAACTACAAACATTTAAGAAAGGGTTTCTCTATGTAAGTCCTTTTAACCGCAAAACTTTAACAAAAACTAACAAACAAACAAGAAAAATACTTGCCTTTAATGTTTGTACTTAACCAAGTTAACTAGTTTCTTTCTTGCAAAAACCCTTTTTTCTTTTCATAGTTTTTTTCTTCCTCCTCCTTCTCTACGGATTTTGTTTGTTTTGTTAACTTTTTAAAGAGGCTCTATTGAAAAACGTTTAGTATACAAATTGATTTTTACGCAAAAGCATATTCTCTCTTACAATAGATACGCTCCCTCTCACCCTCTCTATTTACCCTCCCCCCCTATCAACACAAAAGCTTAACATGTTTCTTTTATCCTTCAAATAAAAAAACATACATTTCTTCTCTTCTCCTTTTTTTCCGAGTGTAAACAATCTGTTGTATTTGTAAAATGAAGAGAGAGATAGAGAGAGCGAGAAAGAAAAACGGATTTTGTTTAACTTTCTTTTGAAATCAAGGCAAAAAAATCTTGTCTTTTCACAAATATTTTAAAGGCATTTTGTTTCGTCTTCATTTTCTTTTATTTTTTTTTCGCTTTGCCTTAAAAGCTTGTTTCTCATGTAAAGAACATTTTTTTGCTCTCCAATAAAGACTTTTTCTTTGTGTGTGTATTGTAAAGGAGTGTAAACAAAAAGAATCTTTTGCTTTTTAAAAGTTAAACTGTTTCCTTTTCTTCTTGCCGAAAATCAAGACATAAGTTTTACTTCAAAAAAAAAAAAAATATCCTTGACTCACATGTTGCTTTCAATGCCGCATCATTGAAATGAACAGTGGCTTAGCAGGTTCAAAAAAAAAACGAAAATTGCATCATAACTAAATTACTACCCACACTATCAAAATCCATAGATAGGAAATAGGCTTTAAGAAGACATTACTGGCATACCCTAAATAGAGAGAGAGGGGACCATTTAATAGAACGTGTGGTCGCAGTACTATTGCAGCCCTTGATGACAACAATAGTGCTTGTAAGAAATGAATTTTCTGTAGCTCCATAAGCATCAACTACGTAATCGCTCATGAACAGATATGTTCTATGAATTAGAGCATATTTCATTACGCCAAAAATTCAATTAGAAACTACAACCCAATTGTAATTGGAGATGATATCAACTCCTAGAATTCGTCGTAGTCTAATATGTAGTATTTAGGCTTATTTGACGTGGGGCCATGGTTCAAACCCCAGATCAGACATCTTGAACCGAACGAAACATGAAATCATCTTTCTTCGGTGACTTCATTCTCGGCAGATTTGTGGCAATAACTCTGAGAGTAAATAAAATTGCTATGAAAAGATTCTCAAAAAATCTGTCGTTGGGAGACGACTTTAAACTGTAGGTCCCGCCACTAATGTTTACAATTAACACAGACAACATCAGTGATGTGAGAAACTAGGTCGTAATCCTAATTGAAGAGTTATAATGATCAATTATGTATGTACTTATGTAGTCGCACTACTTGAAACTTCTTCTTGACAACAATAGTGCAGCTAAGAAACAAATTTTCTGTAGCCCCATAAGCAATTCACTCATGAAGAGCAGACATGCTCCACTACTAGCCCCTTTAACTTAAAGCACATTTCTTTGGAGCACCACCAAATAAGGTCCAATTATATCTACAATTCAATTGTAATTGGGGGAGATATTAATGCCTAGAGGGCAATTAAAAATAGTAGGGTGGTCTCAGCTATTTCTACGAAGCTTAACTTTATCTCGAAAATATTGGATGGAAAGTGTCGCATTTTCCATTAGTCGGGTGCATAAGTTCAGCTGAATTTCATCGATGGCATTAGTTCTGCTAGCGTTCAAAACCTCCTGTGGTTTGTAATAGAAAAATTTCTTACAAACCAAATTGCATGATTTTGGTGGCCAACTCATATTACCCCCACCTAGAATGACCATGCCCTCAAATTCTAATGCGGAATTTCCAATGTGACTAGAGCTAAGTGGAAGTTGTTACGTCCTGTTGAAACCACATGTCTTCAGTTTCCAAATTATCCAATTCTTGCAAAAAGATGATGGTTATCTTCGACCTATACGGCATGTCGTTGAACTCGATGAGCAAATTCACATCCCCTTCCATGTAGGATGATCATGACCTCAAGTCAGTCGTGCCGAGTATCTAATGTGGGGAGAGCTGGGTACAAGTAATGCCGCTATATTAAAACCACATGTCGTCGGTGTCCAAATTGGTAATCATCATCGTATAAAGCACGCCGTTGATAGTGATGTCGCTCTCAAAGATATATGCAGCGGTGACGTCACGAGTCTAAAATCCACAACAAATCTTGAATATCAAAATACTATAATTTTCTTTGTTCACATATGTGGCCTAAGTGAGTCCATCCAAGAAACGTTCTTGGATGGGCAGCCACCTATACCTACCTACCTACCTTGTTCACATATGATGATTATTCGCGCAGCTAAAACATGTAAAAGAAAAATTATAGAGTGCCTCAACAAATGCAGTCTCACAAATGTAGTCTCAACAAAATGACAAAAGTTCAAATGTTGCTGTTGGAAGAAATATTAGAATCAACAGTCTGTAAGTATCAAGTATTTGGCTATCATTCACTCTATTGAGATTAATTACAGATATCGCACCTAACATTCCTCTTGCCTTTATGCTTTATGGATAGTGTCCGTTTCTGGCATGAAGTCGCCGTAGTCTAGTAGGTAGTGTGTTGGATTTTAGACGTAAGGTAAAGGTTCAAACCCCAGGTTAGACGTCAAAATGAAATATGAGAAAAATATTTCTTCGGCAACTTCCTCTCTGGCAAAAAATCTGAGTGTAAATAATATTATCATGAAATGTTTCTCTAAAATCTATTGTTCAGAATCGACTATAAACTGTAGGTCCTGCTACTCATGTAAAAAATTAAAACACACACGACATCAGTGATGTGAAATGTAATCCTAAGGTTGTAATCCTGACTTATGAGCACTAATGCCACAATTATGTATGTATGTTAGTTTTTGGCATGTAATTTAGTCAGCGACATTCTTCTAAAACAGTCTACTGCTTATGGGATTGGAAATAATCATTACTGAAGTAAGAAATTTACTTGAACTCTTTAATCTGGGATTGGGAGAATGAGTTAAAATTAATAGCTTCAGTTCTCATTATCTTTACTAACCGACTCTAGGAATTCTTTTAATCCTTAATCAATAGCTGCTGGAAATGGGTATGAAAGACGCAATGCCTTTTGAGTACATTAAATTCGTATTCGATTTCTTTTCGGTTTTTTTTTATGAAGGCTGCACGACATGTCTTCACTTTAAATTTCGGAAAAAAAAATTCCACAAAATCTTAATAGAAATTGTTCTGTTCCCATTATAATTTCGCAACCGACCAATAACAACATCATTATCATCATGGTCGGAGGGTAAAAAATATTACAAATAAATATTATTTCGGTGTATTACGTTTCATTTTTAAAGTCAATTGGTACAAAAAAAAATTTATTCTTAAACAAAAATACGTGATTTGGTTTCCATTAAAAACGCGGAAACAGAAGCAAAAGAAAACCACGCTTCTTACACCAAAAAATGAAAAATAAGAATCACAATAACCAAGTCAGTAGAAATATAACCCGCAAAAAGAGAAAGAGAGAGAGAGAAAAAAAGAAAACGGAAGGAAAAGAAAAGTCTGGTTAAAGTAACGAGAAAAAAAAGCTAAACATGCTCCATTAAATTATAAGAATAAATGGGGAAAAAAAACCAAAAAAAAAAAACGCACAAAATATGAAACAAAAATTAAAAGCTGCCTGGAATAACAGTAAAGAGAGAGAGATAGAGAAATGAAATAATAATAAAGTAATATTACATGAACTTCATCAGGAGCCAGTAGTTTATAAAAAAAAATTGTGGTCGCGTATCTTACCCTCGTGCAAAGCAAGTTTATTTTGGTGTAACAGGCTTCATAATCATTAAACTCGCTGTACAAGTCATCACCATTAGGACACGTATCAGGTATGAAGTCTTTTCCAATGGAAAATACATTTATGTACGTTCACCTGTACGATTTAAGCGGTAGCAAAAATAATATTGATGCAAGAAAAATAATATTTTGAATGGAAGTCATTGGCTGCGACAATTTTTGTTGAAATATCAAACCTTTAGCCACGTTTAGATATACTAAATGAATTGCTATCAAGTCAACCTCGAAACTGAAGGGAGCGTCTAAATATAGACACGCGTCTGTCTAAGGGAATATAGAACTCCTGAATAACGTTAGTTTAATTTGAGCAAATGTCTCGATGGAAGAAAAGTGCGAACTTGTTAAGCTTAAGGACTTATCACCTTAATTCACGGCCCATGACAGCAACATCACTTTGGGAAATTTTAAAGCAAAGGTTGGTCCTATTATCGATCAGTTTAGTCTTTATTTGACTACTACAAATAGTGGTACTAGGCTGATCATGTCATGTAACACAGGCTTTCAGAATTTCAACATCTATAGACCGACTTGGATATACCCTATTGATCCACTTGCACATCGATCACACTATGATTTACAGGAGGCACATTTCTAACGTACGACATGCGCGAATATCGACTCGAACCATTACCTCGCCGAAGCTTTCAGGTTTGCACACTGTAGTGCACTGGAAAAAGGTTAAGGTTAAGCATCTAACCGAGGGTTATAAGCCCGGAGCGTCTTCCTGCAAATACGAGAAGGGAAACTTGGTAACAGATCCACAGGGGGTGCTAAGGTTATGGAGGAAGCACTTCTCTACTCTACTACAAGGCGATGACGATACCAATTCCGCCTTTAGAGATTATGTTCGGAACCCGATCGATGATGACGGCGTAGAGATTCCGGCACCTAGTCATGAAGAGGTCAAAGTCGCGATAATGCGTCTTAAAAACAATAAAGCGGCGGGTTCTGATGGCGGATATAATGAGTTGGTAGGGAGCATGCACCAGCTGATTTACAAAATATGGCTAGAGGAAAGTATGACCAACGATTGGAACCTCAGTGTCCTCTGGTCTGTTCTGAAAAAGGGAGTCCCTACGATATGCGCCAACTACAGGGGTATAAGCCTTCTCCCTATCGCATGTAAGATTCTTACAGGCGTATTGTGTGAACGACTGAAGCCACTCGTCAAAACGCTGATTGGACCTTATCAGTGCGGCTTCAAACCTGGCAAGTCCACCATCGACCAGATCTTCATACTACGCCAAATCCTGGAAAAGACCCACAAACAACAAGTCGACACACACCAGCTTTTTGTCGACTATAAGGCAGCCGTGGTCTAGTAGGTATTGTGTTGGCTTATTAGACGAAAGGCCCGAGTTCGAATCCCAGGTCAGACATCAAAACGAAAATATGAAAATATTTCTTCGGCGACTTCCTATCAGCAGATTTCTGGCAAAAACTCTGAGAGTAAAAATTGTCATGAAAAGCTTCTCAAAAAATCTGTCATTCGGAGTCGACTTTAAGCTGTAGGTCCCGCCACTCATGTATAAAATTAACGCACACAACATGAGTGGTGTTGAGAAGCTGACTGAAGGGTTGTAATGGCCAATTATGTATGTATGTATGTATAAGGCAGCCTTTGATAGCCTAATAAGGGATCGTGTTTTTGCCGCAATGTCTGAGCTCGGTATATATGCGAAGTTGATAAGGCTATGCAGAACGACGTTGAGCAATTCCTGCAGAGGTTTCAGACAAGGCGTTCACTTATCATGCGACCTCTTCAACTTCGTCATGGAGAGTGTTCTGCGGAAAGCGGGAATGCATCGCAATGGCACTATTTTTAAAAATAGCGTCTAGTTGCTTGAGTACGCTGACGTCATCGACATCATATGGCGTACCAAGCGAGATGTTACTGCTGCCTTTAGTGCTATTGAACGGGAGTCTACTAAGATAGTCAAGACTCCGCCATTACCACCAAAAATGATGTCATTCTGGAGATCAAGCTCAGGATCACTCTTGCCAACAGCTGCTACAATGGTCCCAATAGGCATTTGAGTAGTAGAGACCTCTGCCGTACGACAAAACTAATACTATACAAGACGCTCATTTTCCCTGTGCTTATTTGTGGCTCAGAGGCATGGACCCTATTAAGCACTGATGCAGCAGCCGTGAGAGTATTCGAGGGAAAAATCCTACGTAAGATCTTCGGTCCAGTGCGAGTTGGCTATTATTTCCGCATCCGATACAACAGTGAGCTGTATGAGCTCCTCAACGATATAGGCGTTGTGCAGCGTATTAACATCCAACGGCTGCGCTGGCTCGGCTATGACGTTCGAATTGAGGAGGATGCCCCCTCGAGCGCAATTTTTTTTGAGTTGGAAGAACCAAATCGAGGAAGCCGTGTCATCGATTGGTGTAATCAACTGCGTAGGTGCGAACGGAGCAGAGACACTTGAAGGGATGTCAGGTTGTTAATGGCCAATTAAGTAAGTAAGTAAGTGTGGGTTAAAACTCTTTTGATACATTAAATTCTCATTGCTATATGACTGAACATAGAGTTTTAGATGTACAAGTACTAATCACATGTAGAAAACTACTCTCGCGGCCAATTGCATATCCTTATATTAACCAAAAAAGATTTTCCTAAACTTAGCTGCTTTAAGGATTATTTTTACTGGTAAAAATTAAGGAAAGCAAAAGCCTGAGTTATTTATGCACGTGTATGACTTTGTAAAAATCAAAGAACTTTTCAAGAAAAACTTTTTTTCGTATAAGAAGCAACAAATTGGTTATAAAAAGTTTTGTAGTTTTTCCTTAAAGGAATAACTTTTTTCCTTTAAGTAGTTTTCTTTTCAAGTCCAATTAATTATTAAATATATTACTGTACTGTGCACATATGGACGAGTAGCCTAAATCGAATTAGGCAAAAACAAAAACACATGGAAGAAGTTATTAAGTGATACACTGAAGAAAAAAGCAAACTCTATCGTAACTTTTCCTCTACTCGCTATGAAACTGCAGTGCTTCGAAACAGGCTCGGATTTTTCGTTTTAATATCGGAATTTTTCGTATAAATAAATAAAAAAAAACAACTCCTTAAGTGAACCTGCTTTATACTCCACCATTTGATTTTTACAAAAATTATCCCCCAAAAATTTCTTCAAGTGTTTCCATGGTTTTCTCCACATAAACCAGTAGTTGTGCTAGCCAGACCTTCATCAAGTGTGCTGGTTTATGTTTTAATATTATTAATTAAACTTAATTTTAATAAAACAATTTTGTATATACGAGTATATGTATGTATGTGCTAATTTGTGTGTGTATGTATTTATGCATGTGACATTTTGGTGTTTTTACACACTCTGGTCCACGTTACAAGGACATTTGAAACAGCTGGAGTTCTAAACATGACACAACAACGTTACAACAAATGTCACACACATACACGCACACACACTCGTACGGTATGGAAAACCTGTCAAAAAAAAGTAGAGAGGGACGGAGTGGGAAGTGGCAAAAGACTAATACAAGAGACACTGGAAAAAGGTCAAAACATGTATTACGTAAATTTAATACAAAAATATAAAATCAACACCTTGTAAAATTGTTTTCAACCAACAAAATGGCAACAAAAAAAAAAATAAAAGTTTTGCGTTCTTTCCCCTAATTTTGGGGAAACCGTAGGGGTTATTCTGACTTAAAGGAACGAATATATGGAATTTAATTTTATATGGAACGCTCTATTAAAATTACGGGGGAGAGACTGAGAGAGAATGTGTGGTACTCTACATTGAAGCATACTTATTGCAGCAATTGATTGCTTCAATAAATGTTAGAAACATAATAAATTTTATTAATATACGAAGAATGGAAACCATTTTTTACTATTTAAGAGCTTATTTGTGTTTGCCTTAGTAAATTCTAGGCGTCTAGTATTCATAACCTTTTTTTAGGTCCTGTTAGGTATATAACCTGGTAACTCTTAGTCTTAAGTATTCTTCTGAAAAATATATCAGTCTATCATCAGCCCTTAAAATGTGTGGTCATTCTTTTGCGTGTTAAACCATTAAAGGTCCCACTGTTGAACATGTTTATAACTGCATAGTTTAAGTCTTAAGATTCAAGACTGTTGAAGCTCTATTAGACAATGAGTTGCCATTTTCTTTAATATTCCTCATTGTGTCAGTGTCGCAGTCTAGTAGGTAGTGTGTTGGCTTATTAGACGCGAGACCGTAGTTCAAACCCCAGCTCAGACATCTCGATCAAGACGAAATGTAGGAAAATTTCAGCGATCACTTTGATCAAGATGATATTACGAACAAGTTTGAATAGTTAGTAAGTACTTCTCCCATCCATCATGAGTCAAGTGATTGTGTCAATAGAGTAAGATTTCTAATTGGCCCAGAATAGGATCGCGTCCAGGGAGAATTTTTGCCTAATGCCCAATTTGAGCTCAGGTCAGATGTCTCCAATAAAACTCTGAGAGTAAATTTAATTATCGTGAAAAGTTAATCAAAAATCTGTCGTTCGGAGTTGACTTCAAATTGCAGCAGTCCCGCTACTCATTATAAAATTAATCCACACAACATGGGTGGTGTGAGAAACTAGGTCGTACTCCTGGATGATGAGTTGTAATGACCAACTCAGTAAGTAATAAATCCCATCGTACGATTTTATTTTGATTTCGTATTTGTTTTCAACCAAACATGGATCAAATTCGTCAGAATTCTTAATCTGAATGAGTCCAGTAGGTCACCATAAATGATGAGCCATCTATAGTACTGTTCTCGCGTACGTTTAAACCTGTAAGAGAAAGCGAAATCCCACTTAGGCCATAGTTTATGTACATTGTGATACCACAACTAATACCTAACCCTTGGATTAAACATTCCCTATATGAAACCAAAGATGACTGAAAATAAAAACTTAAAAACATCATGGCAAGTGCCGGACGTTGAAACATGAAGTGAAAGATTTTCTCTTCTTCCTCCTCAGACCCACAGATCCTGCAGAAGTCATTTGATGCTATTTAAGCAGAAGAGAATCCATCACTCTTCCTTTTATCAGTATAGGAGAGTCTAACAACATTGAGATCTTCTTCCTGCCGCCAATGAAATTGAGTTTCTTCGTAAAACGAACGGATAAGAACAGCAGTGAATCGTTTTTTCGTTACTCATAATTTGTCATGATTTTGAATATGAGTGAGTCAACAGTATGTATTGAAATTCAACTCTGATTCATTCGTACTCACTACAACGTTGATTTATAACTACATGTTACAATGAGTATGAGTACAACGTTGACATCAAACTCATAACATTCGAAATATGTTTGATTCATAAGCCTACTCATACAGATTCATAAATTTAATAAAATACTTATAATACTCATAAATGATTTGATTGGAATAAGAACTCAATTTCTCAGTTATTTCAACAAGCAATACCAACAACTGTGAGGACATATCACCACTAAGGTAGTGTACAATTTAATGAAGAAACTGTAGAACATTAATCAAAGATGTAAGAGTAGTAGAGTATGTACACATGTGTAGAAAATGTAGAAACGAACGGATGTATGGTGATAGAATTAATATAGGAAATGAAGAGAGGGGGTCAAATCTAAAATGGCATTTTATTTAAATAAATAAATGTATTTTGTAAGCAGAATAAGAGAATGAATAAAACAAGCTGTTGCCTTAATAAAATGAAACTCATTAAGTGAAGTGGCAAAAAGGATCCTTAAGGTACAAATACAAACTCACACGTATTGGGTAGCATATGTGTAACACAGCTTGTACCTGCTTATTATTGCTTGTTAGAGATGAGCTTCATTAAACTACAATAATTTGGTGAATTTTCTAAATTCACTAATAAAGCATATGTAAAGAAATTTCGGGTGGTAAAAGTTAGTAAATCGAAGAGACTAGAAGCAGCAAGACTAAACAAGAATAGAAAAGATAAAATATTTGTTGCAATTTCAGGTGTTAATGGATTTGTTTACAGCATAAATACCCAGTCATTTACCTTACTGTATAAAATGTAGAAAAATTTTGAATTTCATTACTTTCCAATAACATTAGGGCCTTCAGTTAAAGCTTTTGCTGCCGTTCCGAACACAAGTGCATCATTTTGCTTAATAATTTGTTACCATTCATTCTACTGATAATGGCGGTGTATCGAACTTTATTCAATCACTAAAGTACTCTGATTAGTACTGTGATTAGTACTTTACTGTTTCATCGATACTACAAGGAAATATATTCTAGTGGAATGAAGAAACTTCTTGATAAAGATCAATTTGGTTTGTATATACGCAGAGATCAGCAATGAGTATTCAAAAAGATAAGTAGATTCGAATCATATTCGTAATTTCTGATACTTATAAGCATTCATACTTATTTTAATATCATACTCATACTATTGACATACAAAGTTTGAAGTACTCATCATATTCATATTTAACAATACCTGTGATGTTGTTGATTTCGTCTCTCCTTTACTCAACATTTACAAGAATCTGAAAATAAGTATGATTCGCCTACAATACTCACTAGAAGGTTGTGTGGTGGCTTTGGATGATGTCTTTGTCTTTTGCTTTCTTCTTTTTTTGTAAAAAATTCGAATCACTCGAATCATTTATGAGTATTTGTTAGTATTTTTCTAAATTTATGAATCCAATTTAGTAGGCGTATGAATCAAACATATTTCGAATATTATGAGTTAGATGTCAACGTTGTATTCATACTCATTGCACCCTGTACTTATAAATCAATGTTGTAGTGAGTACGAACGAATCAGAGTAGTTGAATTTCAATACTGTTGACTCACTCATACTTAAAATTTCATGAATACTTATGTGTAGCGAAAAAACGATTCATTGCTCATCTCTGGTATATACGCTAATAAACAATATGTATTTCACAGTGGTTCGAACAATGTATTACAAAGAGAAGTCATTCTTTTGCTGCATCACCTATACCCCACCGAGAATGGACAGGTACCCCAAAGTCTATATTGAGGTTTCTCGACTGCCTACAAGAAAGGGCAAAGGATCTCATTAATTAGGAGTATACATCTCTATTGAGATATTGGTGCCCTGTCTTATTTGGACATGTGTTTCACTATTCTATCGCTATTACAATGAACTCTGCTATAGCGAAATAAAGGGGCTTGTTCTCGAAAATCATAGATTCATACGCAGTATTCATCTTACTCGCAGAGCACTTCTATTTGTGGTCGATTGGGCAGTGAAATGCACAAGATGTTACAGGGAAAATTCGTTCAGCAGTCGTACTAAACATTCTACCGGCGGAAGTTTTTTCTGTTGCTATAATAAAAATCGCTGTAGTCTAGTAGATAATGTGTCACCGCATCTGTAACAAATCTAAACTCATCAAGCTTTTTTATATTCTTGAGAATTCCCTGTGCACTATAGTTCGATTATGACTTCCATAATCACTAACTTATGCTTGAAAAGTAGCCACCGTTCAGTTGGCAATTGTAATGTAAATTTTTGTTGTTGAAGTTGAAGCTTATTCTTCGATTGATAAACGATCCATATTCGTAAGTAGCCAAAACGTACAAAATAAATTACACTTCACAAGAAAGATATTTTTATCAGCTGACCATCTGACCAGATCGTAACTTTTGAAACTAATAAATGGATCGTGTAATCCAACCAAGAAATTTAATTTTTAACAGATATGTACGGATACGTTTAATAAATTAAATTAAACTGAAAGGAAGATTTAAAAACATCTCTCTTTTTAATAAAAAAGAAAAATTACTTCAGAAACAAAACAACTACAACAACAACAAATGAAAATCAACTTCATTTTTCATGTAATCATCTTCATACAGCCTCCACACAATTTAAGCAACACAATGATGTGGCAGTTTTAAGAAAGTAATGCAAAAGCAACAACAACAACAACAACAAAAAATTGCTATTATCATGGTATTTGAAGTGAAAGTAAAAGAGAAAGTTATTGCTGTCACAATATAATGAAGAAATCATTTACGGAATGACAAAGAAAAAAAAGAAAACATTTTTAACATCATTGTGTACGAAAGCATGGGACTCTCGTCAAAAATATCTTCTTTATATGGTTGGATTATAAAATAAAAGTGTTTCTCTTTTCTTTACTTTTCTTTCAAGGAACAGAATGAAACGGAAATGTCATAATTTACATGTGTTGTTTTGTCACAGAAATTCATCTTTCATTTCTTCCTTTTTTTTTGTTTTTTTTTTTGTTTTCTTAAGGAAAACTTACCAAGTCATAATGTACATGCCTGCATTAACGTGAAGTAAAATATGAAATTCAAAATGAATGAAGAATGAAAGTCCTTTTTATTTCCTTTTTTTCTTTTTCTTTTTCCCTCTCATTTATGACAACCAGGCAGTTTACATCATTTATAAACAAATTCTGTCATTTAAATATGTCGTATGTATGTATACACATACACACCCACACACTTGTAAATGACTCATGCATACACACACATTGAATGCCACTTGAATTGTTTTTTCGAATGTGGTGGTATGCGTGCGCTTGCATATGTATGGGTTTATTACAATAATTTTTTACTTGTTTTTTAAACTGTTTATGTCACATAAACGTTGTTTAAATTGCAAACAATAAGTATGTCCTTGTATGTATACGAGTATACACATGTATGTAAGTATGCATATACAAAAGTAAGTATGTATGCATGTTTATATTAATGTTTTGTATACCACAGCTAGCTTAGTTTTTGCTTTAATGAAAAGTTTCCCTAATGCCTGCATACAATTGTATCAAGCCTGTGCGTAAAAGTCTCTCTCTCTTCTGTATTAATACACCAAGAGTGAGTATAATTACCATGATTAACTTCATTAGTATGCATGTGTATGTGTGTGATTTTTAATTTTTTTTTTTTTCATTATAATAAAGCCTCTATAGAACAACTTTTCCTTACGATCTATATTTTTTAAAGCATTTTTTTATGTCTTTATTCCTTCAGCCGTCAGCTGTAAGCGCTTGATTTAAATATTTTTTTATGATTCAGGTTGTAAAGCACAAAGTTTCGTATTTAAATCATAATTTTTATTAATCAAATGGCAATTTTGTTAATATTTTTTGTTAATAAAGTTAACAACATTTACTTCAAATGCTTTGGTTTAAAAGGATTGCTAGCTGTGAAAGCATGCTGCGAAGACTTTTTCATAACCAAAGTTCTTTTAAATATTAATGAGCATCTTAAAATTAAATTAAATATACAAAGAATAATTGAAAAAAAAATTAAATAAATTAGAGAGAGGTGTTCTGAATGCTGATTTGCAATTGTATGTATCGTAAGTGTTGGCTTATTATACGCGTGTCCGTAGTTCAATCCCTGGCTCAGATATCTCAAAGAAAACGAAATATCGGTTGGACCATCTATTGGCTTAAATTTGAACCATCGGGTACTTTCAGTCTGGCAATACTTATCTTCTATTCTGTTACAAAATTCAGTATATTAGCTCCATTGAACGTAATAAATCGATTTACGCTTGAGCAACGTTGGCATTTATTGGACCTAAGGACGATGATATTGATTTTGTCAAAAAAAAAAAAATCATATTTTCAAACGAGGCTCATTTTCATCTTGGTGGTGAGAATGTTAAGAAGCAAAATTAACGTATTTGGGGTTAAGAAAATCCACACGTGGTCTTACAAAAGCCAATACACATACTACGAGTGACTGCTTGGCGCGGCTTGTGGAACGGAGACATCATTGACCCATATATCTTGGAAAATGAAGACGGCGGAACCATTACGGTCAATGGGGACATTCATCGCACCATGATAGCCGGTTTTTTGTACCCACTCTTCATGGTATTGATGTAAACGATGTTTGGTTTCAACAGGATAATGCAACTTGCCAAACATCTCATGCCACAATCGATTTATTGCATCAAACGTTTGATGGCCGTTTAATTAACCGAAATGGTTATATTAAGTGGCCGCCAACAAGCTGCGATTTGATACCGTTGGACCATTTTCTGTATGGCGCCGTTAAAGGAAAGTGTTATGCCAACAAACCAGAGACAATTGAGCATTTGAATGCCAACATACGTGATGCCATTGCCGAGATACGACCAAATATACTTGACAAAGTATACGAAAATTAGTTCGATCGAATGAGGCCAGCTGCGGTCTCCATATGAATAAATAGAATTCTTTTTTTTTTCGCCGAAATAATTGTACTTCACAACAATTTACAATTTAAACTTTTAAATCTTACAACCTCTGAGTGTAATTAGAATGGAAAGTTTCTCAAAAATCTGTTGTTCGCAATCGACTTTAAAATGTTGATCCTTCCACATTAATAAAATTAGAATACACAACATGGGTGGTAGTGTGAGAAACTACGTCATAATCCCGGCTAAAGGGTGGTAGTGACCAATTAAGTTTAGTAAGTGAGGTTATGTTAACAAGTAATATTGTTGCATATGGACTTTTGTCCATATTTAGATGTGATTGTGGAAAATGTTTTGCGACCCAAAGTCATGACTGTTTGGTAGGCATGGTCCTAATGTGAAGCATTATTGCAGATTTTTTGTCCTATGATAACTTTTTTCTGGAGAAACCCATAAAGACTGTCCAGTGGAGGGCTTGTGGTTTCATCCTGACTTTACAGCAGGCTATGAAATGTGACTGGGCTTTGACTTCTTTAGTTGAAAAATTCATAGAGTGAGTTAGTTGTCCATCTATATGATGTGATTTGATGAATTTAGACTTTTTTGGAGGACAGCTTGGAAGACATTGACCACGCTGAGAATCTCATAAAGTTCTAGCATTTGAAAACCAACTCGAAATCTACTATTTCTCAAGATATATCGCTAACAAACCCGTTCTATGATAATCGTTTTTGATTTTAAACCAAGTAATCAGTCACAATCGGTTTGGGTACTTCGTGAATGGATAGTATTTAGACCACAGAAGCTTGTTTTCTTAACTCCAAGACTTATATATGATTTAAACATTTTATTTTAAAAAAGAGAAGAAAAACAGAAATAATAAAACCCTTGTTTATTATTGGCCAATTAACACGACTTTGTATTGTGTATGTTGTATTGAATACACTTTTTGTTTGTGAATGCTCAATGCTATGCTGTATTGTGTATTTCGTATTCCAAACGAAAGAAAAAAAAACAATAAGAAGAAGAAGACTACTACTCAATCTGATTTGCAAGCAACAAAATGAAAAATATTATGGAAAAGAGGAACTTAATTAATTATCTATGTAACAGACTAGTATTCAAAATCTGATTTTCAAACAATAAAATGAAAAATATTACGGAAAAAAATAAATTAATTAATTACCGGTCGAACAATTATAATTTTTAAATGTTAATTGTTACCTCAAGTTACATAGAAAACATTTTGTATTCTTATTCTTTTTCTTGATTACTGGCATTTACATAAGCTGATAGCACAAAACCAATACAACTTTCAAAAACATATGAAAAAATTGTGTATAAGTGTATGGGATATTTATATGAAAATTATCAACAACACACATACACTGTTGTATATTCGTCCAATAATACAATGAATATCGGGTCCGCCATATAACGTTTTTTTTCAACTAGTGCTTATTTCGTGAATGGTAACACTTAGCTCATGTCTGATTTGACAGATAATTAGTTTTATCCTTCCGCTGAACGAATATGGTTGTGTATACGTTTGAACAATTGACCATCCAATGCGTTTTCACTTCGCTAAGTGGGCCTGCGATCGATTTACAGAAGATGCCGATTTTGACGAAAAAAAATCTTCTTTTCATATGAAGCTCATTTTGATCTTGGCGGGTATGTAAACAAGCAAAATTCTCGCATTTGGGGCACAGAAAACCTGCACGTATACATTGAACAGCCGACGCACCCAAAACGAGTCACTGTTTGGTGCGGATTTTGGTCCAGAGGCGTAATTGGGCAATTTTTCTTTGAAAATGAGCAAGGAGTGGCCGTTACAATCAATGGCGATCATTATCGGGCCATGTTGAACGAATTTTTGTTCACAAAAATTGAAGAGGAGGATATTGGCAACATTTGGTTTCAACAGGACGGCGCTACGTGCCACACAGCCGTCGATGTTTTGCGCCCTGTTTTTGAAGATCACATTATCAGCCGCAGAACTGATGTCGTTTGGCCACATCGGAGCTGCGATTTGACACCGTTGGACTATTATTTGTGGGGTGCCGTCAAAGATAAGTGTTACGCCGACAAGCCAGAGACAATTGACGATTTAAAGGACAATATTCGTGAAGCCATTGGTGAAATACAGCTGCACACAATCGATAATGTGCTTAAAAATTGGACCGATCGTGTAGGCTACTGCATGGCCAGCCGAGGCAGCCATTTGATTGAAATTATTTTTCATTATTAACCGGAAGGATTGTACTTTCAAATAAAAAAAGAAATTTGAGAAAATATTCGCAAGTTTGTTTTCTTTAAAGAATTTTCAAAAAAAAAAAAATTATTTGGCGGACCCTATACAACGATACAAGGGCTAGTGTGAATTGTCCATATAAACATAAGACGTCTTAAGGGTCCATTAAATTTTACTACAGCAAAATACTGTTCTTTTCCACTTGAAATAACTTGTATACAATAATTCTTTGCTTCCTTCTTTCCAATTCTAAACTCTTTTAAAATGAAATCTTTCCGTTTATCTTATTTGGAATTCAATGACAAGTTATTGACAGAATTCTATGTGATTATTAAAAAAAAATAGAAAAAGAAAAAGAAAAATTACATTATCACTGCTTGAAATGCTACTAATAAGGGCAAAGAAAAATATTATATTTCACCAATTATGTAGGCAGTTATTAAATGAAAATGAAGAAAAAAAATCAATTTCCATAGAATACATATTTATTACAGAAAGAAAAGAATAAAAAAACGGAGAACATAAATTCAGAAAGCAGACAGAAGACCAATAACAAGCTAAAATGTCAAAATACATGTCATAATTAGGAATGATGATGACGAAGTATTATTGAATGATGGTCACATTGAAGAAACATTAGAAGCAGAATTTTATAAAAATAAACAGAAGGAAAGAAATGACGTAAAATAGGGAGTATCAAATAATTTACTACCATTTGAAATAAATTTTAATTTTATTTTATTTTTAAAGGCAATTTTAATAAAAAAATATATATAAAATAGCCGGTGTACTCCGCTGCTACTTTTGCAGTTGGAGCCTCCAGAGTAAAAATATACACAAATCACATTTGTAGTTCCACCACAGCTTACAAAATAACCAGCACATTCCTAGTTTAGTTATTTAAATCTATATTTATAATATGATAACTCAATCTGATGTTGGTCATCTTAATCATTTTAATTCAGTTTCATAATTACTCTCCAGATCCCAAGTTACGTGCATGAACTGTAAGATGTTTGTCAAGGAAATTTTCATCAAATTAAAGTTACACAAACTGTACATATCGTTTATTTTTTATGGAAAGTTCTCACGGTAGTATATTGCTACGAAAATGAAAAATCTAAATACATACTGATGTTTTGCTCTTACTTTGCATAACATTAAAATTATAAACAAAAGCTACAAAAACAAAACAATGCAGTAAATAAAGCTGTTTACAAATTATCGAACTGCTTAATATAACAACAAACAACAGCATACAAAAATTCACAATACTACAAGAATAAATGTAAACAAAATACACAAACAACAACAGTGAATGAAAACAACAATGTTTACATTTATGGGCGACAACATTCGCCTTCAAGAACATTTGATTAGACTGTTTAGCCTGCCATATAAATGGCAAGGCAAAGCAGGCGAGTGAGTAAGTGAAGTTCAGTCAGTCTTGTGTGAAGATGCAATGCACTTGAAGAGAATAACCATGGTTTGAAGATCTCCGTTACAAAGATCTGTCGAATAATTGTCTAGAAATTGTTATAGTTTATGCGAAGATTATAAACAGAGGAATAACAAAGAAAAGCAATTCTTGTTGTTTACATCAAGTTGTGAACAGTGGCACATAGAATTGTGCGAATAATAAAGGATTTTAATTAAAACCAAACAGTAGTCGCCGTAATCTAGTGTCGGTTCAAACCCCAGGTCAGACATCAAAACAAAGATATGATATTTCTTCGGCGGCTGCTTCTCAGCAATTTTCCGGCAATAACTCTGAGAGTAAATAAAATTGCCATGAAGGGTTTTTCAAAAATCCGTCGTTCGGAG
The DNA here is from genome assembly GCA_930367235.1 of Sarcophaga rosellei. Taxonomy (NCBI): domain Eukaryota; kingdom Metazoa; phylum Arthropoda; class Insecta; order Diptera; family Sarcophagidae; genus Sarcophaga; species Sarcophaga rosellei. The sequence goes on from OV884017.1 coordinate 15,380,074, forward strand.
TCGATTTTAAACTGTAGGTCCCGCCACTCATGTATAAAATTAAGGCACACAACATAAGCGGTGTGAGAAGCCAGGTCGTAATCCTGACTGAAGGGTTCTAATGACCAATCATGTATGTATGTATGTATGTAATTAAAACTAAACACCAACTTATTTTCATTTTATTTGCAATCTACGAGCTCATATTTTAAACGTTTTTAGAAGATAAAAACTTTAATAATACCTTAGAGTGAGCTTATCTTGAAACACTCTGAAGTGTTAGGGTAGTCTCTGACGCCCTTACTATTTCATCAAGTAATGCGACAACTGGTTAGATTTTCAAACAAGCAAACGAAGCCATGATCTCTTCTATATATTTAATTTCTTATAGATTTCATAAAAAAAAACAGGAATATCCACCCATTATCTATTACAAGGAAACTGAAACCTTTTACTTAGAAAAGTAAAAAAAACAGAAAAAAAACGCTAAGAAATTAGAATAAAGGAAAAACCCCAATTGTTAAGGTTAAATTTTGCATAAATTTCCCATAAAGAGAAAAAAAGGAAAACCCAACACAATTTTCAAATACTAAATACCGCAGTCAATAAATGTTGCAAAAAAAGAAACGTAAAAAGGCGAAGGGCAAAAAAGAAACAGAGAAACGCAACACAATAACCTTTAAGACTTCAATAAAATATTACAAATTTACTTTAGGCCATGTTTAGAAGCACATTAACACACACACACATGTGCATGCACATGCATACATACATACGTACAAAGAAAATCCAGTAGGTGAATAATACAAACAATAAATAACACACTAATAGTTTAAACAACAACAATAACAGCAACAACAACACCAATGAACATTGAAAACATGCCTTATAAGCATAAATTTTCCATTTAAAAAGAAAAATTTGCAAAAAAAAAAACAAAAACCCATTAACAGAGCGAAAGAGCAGGCAAAAGTAAAAGGGAAATGAACGACTAATAGCTGCAAGTTATAGATTTTGCCTTTAAACAAATTGCAAACAGCAAACAGAGAAAAGAAACACATGTTGAAACCCTGGCTAATATATTGTGCATGTGTATATGTATGTAGCCTTTAAGCTTTTGTATTTCACATCCTGTTTTCATTGCTCTTTCCATTGCTGCCTTGAACAGAGTCTCCTGATTGTAAAACACTTTCTGCTTCATAGGCCTTCAGCAGTTATTCAAAACTAAACATATTTATAAGCATTAAAATATACGTTCTTTTCCTCTCTCTCTTTCTCTCTCTCTCTCTCTTTCTTAGTTTCATATGTTTATAAGAAAGAGTACAGTACCCCGAATAATCCTTAACCATAAATTCAATATAATAAACCATAACTAACCCATACTGTCAATAAACGTTTTTATGTTTCAGCTTTTTACACACACACACACACACACACATAGGAAATTTGGCTTCGAAGGATTTCGAATAAAAAAAAAGGAAATTTTTTAATGTATTTTTATGGAGTTGTGGTTGTAATATGGTCATAATTTATAGATTTTAGTGTTGACACAGTCTTATAATTCTATTACGAGCTTTTATGCAAATTGTTAACACTCCTCCTGCACTCAAGGGTCAAAAGTAAGCTGTAAGTATACGAAGTGTTGTTAACAGTGGGTGGACCATCTATCGTTTTAAATTCGAAGCATCGGTTATTTCCGTTGTGGCAATACTTATATCATTCTATTCTGTCACAAAATTCAAAATATTATCTCCACTGAACACAATGAATCGATTTACGCTTGACCAAATTGTTGGGATTTATTGAGCCCAAGGAGAAACCTCACGATGATGTTGATTTTGCCAAAAAAAATCGTCTTTTCAAATGAAGCTCATCTTCATCATGGTGGGCCTCAAAAAACAAACACGTGTTCTTACAGAAGCCAATGCACCCATTACGAGTGACTGCTTTGGTACGGAGGCATCATTGGCCGGTATTTCTATGAAAATGTGATCGGAGCAACCATTACGCCTACGCACCATGTTAATTGATTTTTTTCTAACCGCTCTTCATGATATTGATGTGAACGATGTTTGGTTTCAACCAAATGATGTAATTTGTCACACATCTTATGCCACAATCGATTCAGTGCGTCTAACGTTTGATGTCCGTTTAATTAGCCAAAATGTTGATATTAATTGGCCGCCAAGAAGCTGGGATTTGACACGGTTGGACTATTTCCTGTGAGGCGCCGTTAAAGAAAAGAGTTATGCCGACAAACCAGAGACAATTGAGTATTTGTAGGTTAACATTCGTGATGACATTGCCGAGATACGACCCCATACATTCAAAAAAGTGTACGAGAATTGGTCCAACCGAATGAGGGATTGTGAGGCCAGCCGCGACAGTCATACGAATGAAATGTTATTCCGTTTCTAAACGAAGCAATTGTACTTCACAAAGAAAAAAAATAAATTTGGCAAAATTTCAAACCCTTTTTGTTTCAATTACATACATACATACATAATAAATTGGCCATTACAACCCTTCAGTCAGGATTATGGCCTAGTTTCTCACACCACTCATGTTATATACTTTAATTTTATACTTGAGTGGCGGGACCTACAGCTTAATGTCGACTCCGAACGACAGATTTTTTTTGAGAAACTTTTTCATGGCAGGTTTTGTTATTCCCAGAGTTTTTGCCAGAAATCTGCTGAGAGGAAGTCGCCGAAGAAATATTTTTTCATATTTCGTTTGGGGTTTGAATCCGGGCTTTACGTCTAATAAGCGAACACACTACCTACTAGAATACGGCGACTTTGGTTTCAATTGTTTTGTTTAAATTAACATTTTTAAATCGCTCACCCTAAAGTTTGTTTCCCTATTAAAGGAAATCTATTTAGCTTAAGTCCTTATGGCATGAAGATGCATTAAATTGTAAACTTTTGAAATTCAAAATCTTGGTTCCTTGATACAGCTTCTTGCTAAACATAATTCATTTAAGATTAAATTGATTCTTTTTTTTAAGAATGTTTATTTATCCCTATATCTTGTCTTGAAAATTATAAACTTCATAGAGACCCTGCAATTAACCGCCTTCTGAAGAAATAGTCTGCTTACAACAACTTCCCATAAATACGTACTCGTATGAAGCACTACAAGTTTTAGAAGTATTGCCTTAACAGGAATGCGAAAATCTATTTCTAATACTTGTCTGCTTTTTTGAAAAGCTGGGATGTATACTTTATAAGCCTTTGACTATAAAAGGAGTTCTTTTAAGGTTTAAGGTTTTTAGAATTAAAAGAAAAAATAAAATTAAATAAATGAAATGGGGAGACATATAAATGTCCGCCAGATGTTAACATTACCCAGAGCAATGCCATATATAGTCTCTAAATAAGTTCCAAATTTGTCATACTCTATCCAGCACTTGGCCACTATCTCAATTACATAGTATTGTCTGCTAGGTCTGGAATTCTGGCGTATCCTTATCAACGAGAGACTTCACGGATTCTTCACATTGTCAATTTGCTTGAGAAATTCGAGTGGATTTAGTTCTCTTGTCTGCTTCATTCATCTTTAAGGATTGATTTGATTTGATATCCGATATCTTCTTATCTGGACTGCATAAACTTATTTGTCTTGATCCAAACTCACCACAGGATAACCTTCAATCGAGGTTGTATTTTGGCTAATCATGATATTTGCAAAAAAAAAAAGCTCTACCGTTATGATCTTTAAAAATCTATTCAACAAGTATTTTGCTCTCGGGAGACGTTTGGATTCCAAGCAGGTATAACCATTAGTCGTCATTAATAGAGTTGTATTCATCTTCATGGATTACTAGAAAATTTTTGCCAGAATACAGCTGAGAGGAATTCGCATATTTACTTTTGTTCGAGATGCCTTTGATGGAATTTGAAGGGCTATCTTACGTTCAATAGGGTGTGCCTAAACGGATATTGAATTTATTTGTTTATTTTATTTATTTCTATATATGTATGTGTATATATGCATATAATCTACTGATTACAATTTTAATGTATCTTCATTTATTTCATAGCTTCATATGTGTGCTTTATTCGTATACACTTGCAACTTAAGAAAATATAAAAAAAGGACCGAATATCTAGATTTCGGTGGCCAGTTCACATCACCACTGTGTAAGATGATCATGTCGTTAAATAGATCGTGGAATATGGCACGCTTCACTAATATGTACAATCTACATGCTGTTGTTGTCCAAATATTTTAGATCAAACCAAAAGAAGTCTATAGTTATCGGTCTACAGTGCTCGCTGTTCTCAAAGAAATATGGACCGATGGCGCCGTCCAGCAAACAGTGACCTTACCACGGAAGTTGAGTTTTCAATGAAAATTAGGATCAGTTGAAAGCTAATTTCTTCTCGAATTTGTAGTTAGAGAGCAATGCTTGCAAACTAAATATTGCTTTTATCATTGGTTTTATTGATGCTTTAGTTATGCTATTCCACTCACTTCGTATTCAAGTTTTCAACCGAATAAATCTTTTTAGATTGGATTTATAGAGTTTCCGGTTTCACACTAAGATCTGTGATAAGATATATGTAGTTCTGCTTAATGCAATTTACATGTCTTCCAGGAATTAAAACTATCAAAAAATAACATTACATTCTATATACATATCGATTTTTAGTGAAATTAGATTTTAAGTATTCACCAACTCACGTTTAATACTATACATTTTCACAATGCCAATCATGGGTCGTATAAGTGATATTTAATTCAGTTAGTTTCATACATGACAAAATCCAAGCATTTTATTGCATACTTTTTAGGGTAATAATTACACTGCAAGTAAGATGATGCGTATACGTAATATATGTATTTCAAATTTAATTCAATATAATTTGAAATTCAATTTTAAATTTACAAACTAAGCTGACAATTCTAGTGTAGTTTTTTAAAAATTTAAAATTTTTAAGTTTTAATTGTTCATGTTACAGTTATAGTTATCGGTCGGTACGTTGATAAGAAAAATTGCCATATTAGGGTCTCAGGGAATCCATACGTGCTTCTCCGGAACTCAATGCACCCATTGCGAGTAACTGTTTGGTGTGGCTTGTGAGCAGAGGACTCATTGGCGCAAGAAAGGCAAGGCAAACAGGCGAGTGAGTTAGTGAAGTTCAGTCAGCCTCATGTGAAGACGCGGTGCGTATGAAAAGAGTAATCGTGGTTTAAAGATTTCAAACAATTGTTTAGTGATTGTTATTGGTTATGCAAAGGGTATAAACAGAGGAATAACAAAGAAAAGCAATTGTTGTTGTTTACATCAAGTTGTGAACAGTGGCATCCAGAATTGTGCGAATTTTATTTTCAATATAAGAGCTCATATTTTAAACGTTTGTAAAAGGTAAAAATGTAAGAGAATGTTAATTAAAGTTAAGTGTTGATATAATTGTCAATTTTGGCTGTTCCCGTGGTTCCAAACATACATAAATATAAAATCTAAACTTGATTGGTTTACAAAATAAATTTGATTTCCCCTTTATTATCCATGACATAAATAAATATTTTGTATGCCATTGTCTCTATTAAGGAAATTCATTTTAAAAACAAGTTCAAAAAAACTACAAAAACAACAAATACACGACTCTGTTCGAATTTAAAATACAAGGCTTTACATTTATTTTCTACATGTCATGCATGCTCTGTATTTGTTTTGGTATTTTTTTTTTATTTCTTTTTAACTTATGAATGCAATTTCCGTAAAAATGCCAACAAAAAAAAAACAAAATTTCCAACACATATACAAAAAATAAATAAAAAAGGAAAAAAAGTTTTTTGAAACGTGTATGTGGGTTCCACTTCTTCTATTTGTGGCAATAGTGGCGGCCCTGCTTGCTGCATCTTAAATCACATACTGTCAGTTAGAGAGACAAAAGCCCATTAAAGGAAGAGAAAACAAAAAATGCTGCTGCAAGAAGAAAGAAGAAACCCTTGTCCCTGCATGTCTCCGTGTATGAGTAATTTCTTGTGAAATGTTTTTTTTTTCATCCAATTTTTTTCATTCATTTTCTATGAACTACAAACCAAACATTCACGCTGAGGAAAAGCTTATATTTTCATGAAAATGTTTTTAGATTTACTTTTCAACTTTTAAATAAAAAACGTTTCGTTAAATTCGTTTATTTTTTTTTTAATTTTGGTTGCTCGTATTATTGTTGATTTAAAGTTTACGTTTTACACCATTTCATAGACTTAATTCCAGAATTCTTTGAATTGAAAGCGCCGAACATTAAATCACTGATACACATCAGAGATCAGCAATGAGCATTCAAAAAGATGAGTAGATTCGAATCATACTCATAATTTCTGATACTTATACGCATTTATACTTATTTTAATATCATACTCATACTACTCATATTCAAAGTTCGAAGTACTCATCGCACTCATACTTAAGAATACGCATGATATTGTTGATTTTGACTCTCCTTTACTCAACATTTACAAAAATCACAAAATAAGTATGATTCGCGTACGAAGACTACAATACTCACTAGAAGGTTGTGTGATTGCTTTGCTTGCTGGCTTTGTGTTTTTCTTTCTTTTTTTTTGTAAATACAACAACAAATAAGATTGTAAATTTTGATGAATGATTCGAATCACTCGCATCATTTATGAGTAATTATAAGTAATGAATCAAACATATTTCGAATGTTATGAGTTTAATGTCAACGTTGTACTCATACTCATTGCAACCTGTACTCGTTAATCAATCTTGTAGTGAGTACGAATGAATCAGAGTAGTTGAATTTCAATACTATAGACTCACTCATACTCGAAATTTCATGAGCATTTATGAGTAGCGCAAAAACGATTCATTGCTGATCTCTGATACACAGGCAGTTTAATTACTAGAAATTTTCTTTTAGACATCCATAAATACATAATAGGCCATTACAACTCTTAAGCTAGGATGCAAACCTAGCTTCTCACACCACTTATGTTCTGTGAATTAATTTTTACACATGAGTGTCGGAACCTACAGTTTAAAGTCGACTCCGAACCGCAAATTTTTGCGATGTTTTTCATGGCAATTTTATTTACTCTCATACTTTCTGCCCGTGATATGCTGAGAGCTTCTTATTCCGCCTTTTCTTGTTAATAAGACAAGAACCCATGGTTCAAACCCCGGCTAAAATATCTCTGCGAGTAAAATAAAATTGCGATGACAAGTTTCTCAAAAACCTGTAGTTCAGAGTTGACATTAAACAGTAGGTATCGTCACTAATGGATTAACACACACTACATGGGTGATGTGGTAAGGTAGGTTGTAGTCCTGGCTAAAGAGTTTTAATAACCAATAAGTAGAACATTTAATGCCGGTTCTGGCTTAGTTTAAAGTATGGGCCTTGAGCTGTGCTATGAAGGCTTGTAATGCTACTTCTGACATCAGTTTTAGAAAAATCCAATTCTAAGGCTCAATCTGAGAACAATTGTTGGCACTTTAGATAAATTATAACCTCAGATTTCCTGTAAATTATGATCTGCTATCGTTGGGGGGAATGAAACGGGATGTTGTGTTTCTAGGTATCTATGGCCTGCTATAGACAGTTTTAGAACAGGTTGGCTGCTGGGTTTAGATAAGGTCCATTTGAGGTTATTTATTGGGTTTATTATGGTTCACTGTGGGATTAGATCACTGACAAGGATCTGAGGCAGATCCCAGCCCTACAATTACAGAGTATGTTGCGTCGAGGTGGGCTAGAAACTATCGAACACCTCATCTGTAACTGGCCAGCCGAACATGGGCAAGGGCTTCTTCGAGAATTTTATTTATTTGTTTAGTCCCGACATTAAGGCTGTCCATAGATTCATTATTAGTTTGATCTAATTGAGATGAAATAGTAGGACTCTCTTGTGTGTTTGTGGACTTATTCTCCCTTTCCTACTTCCCCTTCTTTTCCCTATCTCCTCTATTATTCCCTCCCCCTTTATACTAGTACATAGTACAATGGGTCAACTTGACCTCCAAGTATTGTACTTGTCTCAATGGCAAGTACGCGTCGTCTACCCTAAAGCTATGATTTGGTACATCCACTATCGGTTATTCCGAGACCCTTCTCATTAATTCTGCTATTTTCCTACCCTGCACCACATTTCTTTTAATAAATGGTGTATACTTTTAGGTTATTTTGAGATTTTACTCTTCTCATTATTATTTTTTTGTTTTTTTTTGTTTTTGTAAGAGAAGCGCGTAAAACGTTTATGTCATCTTTGCCCTTTCGTGTCACTGACAACATGCACATGCTTGACTTTAACTTAAACTTACTTACACATATACACACACATACTAACACACAAATCTAGCAGAAGATGAAGAAAAAAGTCCAAAAATCGTACAAAACTTTTAAAGTAAAAAGAGAAGAATTTTTATTTTTAAATTTTCCTTTTGATGACAACAGAATAAAAATCAACTCCATACCCTGGTTTTATAAAACATGAGCATGAACTGCAAAGAAATTATTTTATTCGTACAAAAAAAAAAAACAAAAGAAAAAATATGGATATTTGTGTTGTTTTTGTTAAAACCAGCAGGTATTTCTGAGGTATAAATAAAAATCTAAAGTTTTATTCTAAAAAAGAAGGAAAAATGAATCAAAAAATAAGAGAGAAAAACTTTATGGTTGGTGAACGTGTTATTCATACAGAAGAAAACAAAATCCCACACACTAATGCATATGAAAGGACAAACACAGAGAAAGAGAGCAAGGGAGAGAGAGAGTTTAAAATAAGAATTCAGAAATTTTCTTCAAATACAGTGGAATCTCTCAGAAAGGAGATGTTGTGTTTTACATCCATGAGAGTTCATTCGTTAAACAATTTCTTGAATTCCGAAATGATGATGTCTCATGTATCAAATTGAGCTTCACTCACTGTTCGCACTACCAAATCGTTGCTTGTAGTAGATTTTTGTTTAAGATCTGTTTATTTTATAGAGCTCATCAAAGACAAGTTTTGTGCGAATCACTCTTTACTTATGAAAGTAAACGGTGAGCTCGCTCTATCCAAGTACACCGTGTATCAAGCACTTTACAAAAATTCAGATTTTAACATCAAAGGCCCGGACACCTTTTGCTTTTGATGTTAAAATCTGAATTTTTGTAAAGTGCCGAAAAAGTTTGAAGTCCATGAATAGAGATTCATGTTAGAAATTTCAAGGATCCACATGAATTGAAGCCGGGAAGTGCTGAAAGACGATTTTGATTGTCTAAAAGCCTGTTTGAATGCTTTAAAAACACATATTTATTCATCAAATTATCGCTGGCAATTTTAAAATTAATTCATAGCGACAACCTTAAGTCTTGGGTTTGAAGAGCGGTGTAAGCGTGGTGTGAAATGCTGGTGTGAAGCGCTGATATCAGGCGCGGGCAATATGCAAACTACGGTTAAGGCAATACTTCATGCAATGCTATCACGGAAGAATCGCACAGACAACAATAATTCTTTTGAAGCAAGCGTTGCCCAAAACATTGCCACAATATGCAACTTGAAACTGTAGTTTCTATGCCATCCACGTATAAAATTGACACACACAACGTATGTGTTATGATAAGCTAGGTCGTAAGCTAACTAAAGAGTTGTAACTAATGAGTTGTAAGGATCAATTTTGAAGGAATGTATGTGCGGACGAATGACAAGCTTAACATCTGCTTTGTTGCTCAAAGCTTGCCCCATCGGACTTTGTTTTTCCTTCCGTGAAGGATAATAGATATTGAGATATTTTATTAGGACCGCTGCTTGGGTATATGAAAGTAACGAATGCAGTTTACACATAGAGCTGAGATTGGTTAAGGGCTAGGCTATAAAGCATATTGAGGGCTAGGCTAGGCTATAAAGCATATAGCCCGTTAGTGCTATGTCATGTGACTATGTGACTTTAATGTCAGTTGCAAACGTATTGTTTAAAAGTATGATAGAATTCGCGAAGTCGCCGTGGTCTAGTAGGTAGTGTGTTGGCTTATTAGACGTAAGGCCCGAGTTCGAATCCCAGGTCAGACATCAAAACGAAATATGAAAAAAAAATATTTCTTCGGCGATTTCCTCTCAGCAGATTTCTGGCAAAAACTCTGAGAGTAAAAATTGCCTTGAAAAGGCAAAATCTGTCGTTCGGAATCGACTTTAAACTGTAGGTCCCGCCACTCATGTATAAAAATAAGTCACACAACATGAGTGGTGTTGAGAAGCTATACCGTAATCCTGACTTAAGGGTTGTAATGGCCAATTATGTATGTATGTAGAATTCGTGCGGAGAATACATATATTAAGCGATGACAGAGAACTTTGTGGATTGGAATGCAATTGAAATGGTGGGTCAATCTGTTTAGTAATTAGCGTGTCTTGTCCCCAAGGAAAGTATGTGTTGGTAAATTATTTTTTTTTTCTAGAGTTGCACGATTATCACAGATATCCCACTATCACGTGTGGAAAGAGGACCTTCTGGACCACCATTTGTATATGGTAGGATATGTGCACCAAGTCCCATTTGTCCAAAAATGGCCACTAATCTTCTCAAGATTTTTAAAAAAATTTCACTAAAAATTTATTTTTTCGAGGCAAATTGTCTCGAGTTCCACGAATATCGAAGATTTCCCACAGATAGGCAACCTCATCGTATTTCTATTCTATTGCAAACCATAATGTGGAATCAATTTGTCAATCATTGTTGTGCTGTTTTAATAGGAGTTCTCAGGACCCTACCCTCAGTTTGGCCATATCTGACAGCGCCCTCAGTAGTCCAATTACAGTTTCAGTTACTGATTTTGAAGACGTTCATGTATTATCCAGGAAAAGACAAAACTTCCTGCTTTCTACAGAAATTTTTCATTTAAAATTTACACGCCAGCCGTGATTTGGTGTCTGACTTTCATGTCTTTGGCAGCGTATCCTTGTTAAGTTTTTAAAAGATGGCGTGAAAATTGTAGAAAGGAAAAATTAAAAAAAATAAAAAAAAAATTTTTTGTTTTGTTTTCAAGTTCCTTTTTTACTGGAACTTGCTGGAACCTATCGACAATGATTGTTTGAATATGTATTCTTTATTACTAGTTAAACTGTATATTAAAATAAATTGTAACTCTTTTCAAATCTTTTTCTTCAGCAATTTCTTTATGAAAGTCAGCAGCAGGCTTTTTGATTTACAAACAAAAATTTTTTTTGTCTTTCTTTTCGTTTCTAGTCTTGCAATGTTGGAGTGTTTATTTTACAAGTGTTTACATTGTTAGAGTCTTTAGACAAGTAGATGTGGGTCCTGTTTTTTTTTTATTTCTTCGACTTTTCTTTTTGAGAATAAATTGCGTAAAAAATCTGTGTGAGAAGAAAATAAGTTTTCTTTGCTTTCGTACTTTCTGTTGTGAAACATCATCACGCATTTTTACACCAAAAAAATACGAATTTTTTTTATTGTTTTCTTTCAAAAAGTTTCAAAATTTTGTGCTCGAAATGTATGAAAAAAATTTAAGTTTTAGTTGACTTTTTCTATCTAGACTTCTATGCGGGTGTATGTGTAACATAAAGCCCGCATGAGATTGTCCTTGTAAAAAATGTGATTCTCTAAAGGAGCAGAAAAAGATGAAAAAAAATTTAAAAAAGAAATACTCTACGGTAGTATGTATGTCAACAAGAGATGTGATTGACTTTTTCCTGTCAGTTATTTTTAGTTTCTCTAGTTTTAAGCTGCTCAAAAGTCAAGTTAATTTAATGGCAGAATAGCACAAAAAAAAAGTTAGTAAAAGTTAGAATAAGAATAGAAACTTTAAATTGTATTTAAATTCTGTACAAAGGAAGGCTTTTTGAAGACTAATTCAGTTTAAAAATTGAAAATGGTTACCTTATGTAAGCATGTCCTTATGGATGTCATATAGACAAGGTGTACTAGTACATAGCACTACAGACATTGATTATATGACTACAGACATTGAATGATATATCATTTTTAATGGGGGATATTAAAGCCTCATAACTTTAAAGTCCTATCCACAGATCCATAAAGTAACTAAGTTTGTACAAATAAATCTGTTGGCATGTTGAGATCCTAACTTTGTCAAAGTCTAATCGAGAGTAAGCAATTGGAATGCTGTTCAAGGCTTTCAACAGGCAAGAATCAATTCTTACTAGCCTCCTGTGCTATGGTTTCCCCCATTTGAGATAATGATAATTTGAGAAACATCAGATGATTACTCAGGGCTTAACTTAATTGCTTAACACGTTGACTGCAGCGGTAATTTTCAGAAAACTGGGGCCAAATCACCGCATTCGAAATCGAGTACTTTACTATCGAAAGGTGGTTAACGTGGATCACGGTAATCGTTATCGTAACATATCTACTTGATTTGTAACTGGTCATCGAATTAATAATCGGAATAAATGGAATAAATTACGATCGAGTACCATGATCCAAGAAATTGTGGCCTTCGAAAATAGTGTTTACTCGATTGTGCATTCGATTGCGAATGCGGTGATTTTGCTCCTGGCCACGCAAGCCAACATTGACTTTTTGTTCTTTTCCCTGAATCCATTTGTCAATACTAGAACTGATGTAATACGATTTTATTCGTAGCTACACAAGGATTGTAGGTTTAGTGAGTACGAGATAACTCGTAGTTGGCACCCTAGAAGGGAACGCAATCTACGAGTTATCTCGTAGTCGGCAGTCAACGTGTTAATTGATCATTACAATCCTTTAGTCAGGATTACGACCTAGTTTCTCACGCCACTTAAGTTGTATACGTTAATTGTATTCATCCATGGCGGGTCCTAGAGCTTGAATTCGACTCCGTATGGCAGATTTTAGGAATCTTTTTCCGTTTTGGTCACAAAACTGCTGAATAAAATTGCCCTGAATAAACTCCCAAAATCTGTCGTTCGGAGTCCAATTCAAAATATAAGTCCCACCTCACTCATGGATACAATTAGGTCTCTGTAGATGACTAGCAAGTCACTGAAAGAAATATTTCTTTTCATATTTCGTTTTATCTGGTTTGAACTACAACCTCATGTCTAATAAGCTAACACACTACCCACTAGACTACCGTGACTTCCAGGCGGCTTAAATACATGCGATAAATAAGACAAACGATAAATATTAGGAAATTAGGACGTACATATGTATAACACATCGGAAATGAATACAATATGGCAGTTGCACCAAGTATGATACTAAGATAAAGCATTTCTTAGTCCTTGAGAAATCTATACGAAATGTGTACCTTCTGTCCTTAGCGGTTATCTCAGAATTAATGTTTGATTCCAAATTAGTGGAAGATAAGGCTTAAAATAGCCGATATAAAAGCAGCAAGGCCATCTGAACCATGTTAAGGCAGCTAAGGAGTTTAACCTATAAACATTTAAATAAAATCAGAAAACGGTACAGGATGGTCATGGGCCATAGGTTTGGAGGACAGCAGAAATGACAGACATTTCAGAAAGTGCTACTCATATTGATTAAATATTTGAGAAAATGGTAAGCCAGATGATATCACCAATAGGGAAGACATAGTATTCAGATTCAGATGTTCGAAAAATGCTTCATCGCAATAAAGATAAATCTTTGCGTCGACTAGTAATTGAAGATCTAATACTTTACAACAAAATACAATTAAAGTACTGAATAGCTGAACTGTACTCAAAAAAGGGCTAAAGCTTCGGTTAGCCAAACGTAATGGAACGTACATATGTTCGTTTTTGGCATATGGAGACCATTGTAAGTGATTACCTAAATAACGTTATGTTTCGGTAATCGCCGTCATTGTTTTTCATATTTGAAAACAGACATACATGTCATGTATGTTTGGTTAATCAGGGCTTAAGGCTGCATTCAAACTCATATCCTTCTGTTCGATATTCTCGTGGAATAAGTTTTATTGGCTGATGAGTATTACATACATATATACATACATAATTGGTCATTACAACCCTTCCGTCGGCATTACGACCTAGTTTCTTTTCACCCCTTATGTTGTGTGCGATAATTTCATACAGGATTGGCGGAACCTACAGTCAATAGTCGGCTTCGAACGACAGATTTTTGCGAAACTTTTCATGGCAATTTTATTTTCTCTCAAAGTTTTTGCCATAAAACTACTGAGGGGAAGTCGCCGAAAAATATATCTTTTCATAATTCATTTTGCTGGAGATGTATGAGCTGGGGTATGAACCGAATCACATGGCTTATGTGCCAGCACACTACCTACTAGACTACGGCAACGGCTTTTAAGTATTATGCCGACTTATTCCAGAATTAGGATATACAATTGGGGAGAAAGGCTACACTTTACAAAAAAATTTTTTGCTTCGTTAAAGAATACTAGTTTACACATTCAGTGTTGTGTTGTATAAAATAAATTGGAAAAATTAAGTTGAAATTGTACCATCAAATGATGCATTTGTTAAATTTAATTTTCTTTGGTTTATTCAAAGCGAAAGGATGTATCAAATATGAAGACATAAGCAGTGATTCGATAGCCATCAAAAGAAGCTGGAGATATCTTAAACTAACCCGATAACAAAGCTATTGAATATAGCTGGGAAGAGTGTACACCAATACCCCGGTTTGCGTCGCTAATTGGGACTGAAAAAATGAGACGCAAACTGAAGCAGAATTTTCAATTTCAACTTTCAGACTGAACTTCACTCCACGACATATAATTCGAAACTAATAACTACGCTTAACATGTTAACAACGCACACCTGCAAATTTGCTTTCTACTAAACGGGAAATCCCCTTTTTCTGCTTTAGCTTTGTAAAAACATTTTCATATCAACGACGCAAATGGAAGCATTTACGACGCAAACTGAAAAAAAACCACGCAACATTGAAATTCCAGAAACTTAAAAAAAGACGCAACTTCGAAGCGACGCAAACTGAAGCGACGCAAATCGGGGTATTGGTGTATAAAGTTGAAAGGACTTCATGTTGACAAAGAAACTTTTCCCAAACTGGATGTGGGTTCTTTGTTTGTTTAGTAAATTTTAAGAACTTCTTCTCTTACTTCTTATACGTAAAAATTTTAATTTGAGATTCCATGTGTTAAGATTTATTGCGTAATAAATGAATTTTTTTTGAACTGCTTCAGTACTTCAAAAAAAAAAAAAAATTCCAACAAAAAAATTTCAACAAAAAACAAAAATTGTAATTTAACGCCACATATTGTCTTACAATACAGAATTAAAATGCCATTGCTTTTTGGCCTACAATAATAATAACAATAATAATAAATACGAAATAAAGTGTTTATTATACGAAAATTATCATATTCAGAGTTACGTGAATGCATAAAGCGGGTCTAAACGCCCATTAACCCATATTTAAGCGTTCAAAACAAAAGTGAGAAGAAGAAAAAACAGACACACACAATAAAAAAAGAGAATAAAAACCAAAAACAGAAATGATTTAAATGAACATAAAAACACATTTTCAATTCCACATTAATACCTATAATTTTCAATCCAAAAGTGGTAATTTTTTCCATTTACAACAGAACACAAAAAACACACACAAAAATTAAAGGCGAATAGAAGGCGAGAGTGTGTGGTTTATTGTATGGAGAAGTGTTGAATGCAATTTTGTTGGTTGTAATATATAATTTTTTAATGCCAGACAGACACACACATACAAACAGACGATTAAACATATGATGACTCCTTCATAGAACATTAAAATGTTACCAGGTTTCATGCCGTGTGACCTTTTTTTTGCTCTCTCTCAAGCGGCTTGATATTATTTTTCAGCTGGTGTTGTAATTTTTTTTTTTTTTTGGTTTGGACCCCACCAGCTGTGTTATGTTGTTTCCCCATTTCCATATCCGTGTATTGTATTGTATTGTATGTTGTATCCGTTTGTAATCATTTTAAACAATGCGATTGTTGGTTTTTGGTTTCTACCGTTTTGTGTGTGTTTTTTCCATGTTGCAAACAAAAAAGGCGTATGAAAATGAAAAAACGAAAAGGAAAACCACTTTGCAAAAAAAAAAAAAAAAAGCCAGAAAGAAAAAAATAACCAACAACCTGACTATGAAAAATTCAAATACTTTCCTTTAATGTTGCTTCTTACAAAGCCACATAGAGTGGCTACTACAGCAGATGAAAGGTTATTAGTATTGCAGTCAAAACACTAATGTGTTGTGTAAGCTAATTTTCTGCATGAGTAGAGGTACCTGCAGATTAAAGTCGTCTCTGAATGGCAGATTGTTTGAGAAACTTTTCATTTTACTTTAAAGTTTTTGCCAGAATACTGCTGAGGGGAAGTCGCCTGAAGAAATATATTTTTTTTCATATTGTTATGAAAATGTAAAATCTAGACACTGGTATTTTGCTTTTACGTCGCTTAACATTAAAATTATAAACAAAAGCTACAAATACAAAACAATGCAGTAAACAAACCCGTTTACAAACTATCCTACTGCTTAATATAACAACAAACACTAGCATAAAAAAACAGGTAAACAAGTAAACAAAAATACACAAACAACACTACAATAATAAACGTAAACAATGATGTTTACATTAATAGAGATTTCGAGAAGGCGAAGTCATGAACATTCACCTTCAAGAACTTTCATCAGACTATTTACTTTGCCATAAAAAAGGCAAGGCAAAGCAGGCGACTGAGTTAGTAAAAGTTGAGTCAGTCTTGTGTGAAGTTGCGGTGCGTTTGAAGAGAGTAATTGCGATTTGAAGATCTCTGTTACAAAGATCTGTTAAATAATTTTCTAGTAATTGTTGTTGTTTATGCAAAGAGTATAAACAGAGGAATAACAAAGAATAGCAATTGTTGTTGTTTACATCGAGTTGTGAACAGTGGCAGACAGAATTGTGCGATTAATAAAGAATTTTAATTAAAACTAAACACACATTTACTTTTATTTTATTTGCAATCTAGGAGCTCATATTTTAAACGTTTTTAAAAGGTAAAAACATAATAATATTTTGTTATGTACGAGATGTCTAAGTCAGGTGTTAAATCGCAAGCTCTAGTCCAATAAGCCAGCACAATGCGTTGTAGACTTCAGTGACTTCTGGAAGTCGCCATACTCTAGTAGGTAGTGTGTTCGCTTATTAGACGTAAAGCCCGGGTTCGTAGCCCAGGTCAGACATCAAAACGAAATATGAAAAGAAAATATTTCTTCGGCGACTTCTTCTCTTTCTGGCAAAAACTCTGAGAGTAAATAATCCTGAGATGAAAAAAGTTTCTCAAAAATCTGTAGTTCGCCGTCGACCTTTAACTGTAGGTCCCGCAACTCAAGTATAAAATTAAGGCACACAACATGAGTGGTGTGTAAAGCTAGTCCGTAATCCTCACTGAAGTGTTTTAATGGCCAATTATGTATGTTATGTATGATTTCTGTGTTCTGCAAGCCAGCCTGGATCATCTTGGCTTGCATATCTGTGAAGCCTTCAAATATCAAATATCTTAGAGCTGATCAAAGTCCTTCAACTGACCTTGGAGCTCTCAAGTAATACCAGCTGTATTAGTCATTGCAGTGTACAGAGCACTGTTAGAAGCTAAGGATGTAACACACAACGTTGACCTATGCCTGTGCTGTTTACAGGCATTCCTGGTTAAGCCTGTAATAACTTTTCTTAGCATTTCTAGTACTTCAATGCATTCAAATGAATTTCATATGGCTGACTGGTCTTGGTATTATAAACACCTTCAATGTCTATGAACATTAAATAAAGAAGTGGTATCTGCACTACCTTGTCTTCTCAGGCTACTGTCTTGTAACCACTGAAGCCGTTTTGTTTCCTTGAAAGCTCGAATAACAGGCTTATTAACAATATTTTATTTAAACCTAAGTAATAATTTTAAAATAAAATAATAAAGCAATAAAATTTATTGTCATTCCTATTTACTTTAATACTACTGTTCTCAATAAGTTGTGCATAACTTGGTTATTATGTACGAGGAGAGTACAAAATAAATTGTTTTAATGTTTATTTGTATTGTTAATGTTATTCTCCTTCAATTTTGCTGCTTCTTCTTTGGCTTCGTCCTTTTTATATGAATTGTACGGCAAAAAAAAAACCTTGACAGTATAACGATTTGCAGTTTTTTTTCCGCCGAAAAACGATTTTTTTGTTTCTTTATTTCACTCAGCCATTTTTATAGCATATTTGCATATTTCCCTCATCTATGTATATTGTAATGCTGAAGCAATGGTGTCATTGTGTATATGTATTGTATGTCCTGTATAGTAATATTTATTTATGTACGTAAGTGTGACAGTAAATGTGTGCAGTGAGTATGATTATACTGTTTAATACTGCAACAGGCCAGTGTAACACTGTAACATTCATAAAAGCTTGTTAATTTCAATCGATTACTTAGACTCAAAATAACACCTTTTATTAAGGCACCCTTTAATTTTTGTTACAAAACCGAAAAAAACCACATCCAAAGTAAAATAAAAAAAAAAAATGTCATACAAAACATTTTATTGCAGTGGATGTTTTTCAATTTTTTTACACTTTTTTCGTGGGCTGATATGTTGTTATTATTCTATGCATTTGTAATAAAGGCGTGTAACAGTTTCAGTTGCTTTTACGTTCAGTGTTGTCAATTCATTTTTATTTTTATTTTAATTTATTTCGTTGTTTTTTTTTTTTTTTTTGTCTTCAAATGGGCCATAACAGAGAAACATCATTGCCATTGTGATCATCAGTAACCATAAATCGCATTTATTGTCTTTAAAAATTAATTTCATATCATTGCGTTTGGTTTGCATGCAGATTCTTTAAATCTGAAGACAAGCTTAAATGGTTATATTTAATGAATTTTAAATTGGGATTTACAGGGCCACTATTGAGATGAAAATCAATGTGAAGCTTTTATAAGACAAAGCAATAAAAATAATTTCAAATTACATTTTTGTAAATTTAAATGTATTTTACATGTGACTTGTCATTCATTTACATCTGACATGTCATTCTATACATTTACAATTGATCTCCAAACGAACAAATATAATTCGAAAACAGATACATTGCTTACCAAGAGCCTTTATACCTGATAGAGGAAGAATTTGTAAGCCAAATAACCGTACATCGTTTTTTATGCAAGACTGTACAGCATGTAAGGAAACTTTAAAGTTTACTTTAGAGCTGCAATAAAAGAAATGTTTTTAAGGCGTTTCCCCGAAAAGCTGAAAAGAACCTCAAGTAAACGGATTACTTTAGAGCAGCTTGAAAGATTTTGTTTTAAGGTGTTATACCCTGGTATTCGCCCACCATATGTCTCATCAAATGACTTTGACAGAAGCGATAGGATAATCTGACAAGTCAGATGTAAAATACATATCACGTACATACAAAAATTGTTCGCCTTTTCAGCACTTGCAGTTAGGCGTACAGTCTATAGACGTAGTCTAGTCGCTGTAGTCTTGTAGGTTTGTGTATTGGTTTATTAGACGTGAGGGCCTCAGTTCAAACCCCAGGTCAGGCATCTCCAACTAAGCGAAATACGTAAAAATATTTCGTATTAGGTCACGTCCTTTTGACACAGTAAAGCAAAACAAAAAAACCTTCAGGTTCAAATCGGATCATCTCGTCTC
This sequence comes from Sarcophaga rosellei, assembly GCA_930367235.1. NCBI lineage: Eukaryota > Metazoa > Arthropoda > Insecta > Diptera > Sarcophagidae > Sarcophaga > Sarcophaga rosellei. The sequence continues at coordinate 15,399,627 of OV884017.1, forward strand.
GTATATACTAAGGATGAAACTGTGTGACATATGACGTCATGCATTTGACGAACTGCGATATTTAGCAACAGAAAAACGGCAATGATGATTTTTGGAGGTAATCTGTGAAGACTCCATAGTCTAGTAGGTAAAGTGTTAGCTTATTAAACGAGAGGCTATGTATGGTTCATACTCCAACCCTGACATCTCGAGCATAGCGAAATATGAGAAAATTTTAATTTTATCCATTAGTGACGGTGACTACAGTTCAAAGTCGAATCGGTATACCAATATAATTGCTAGGCTAAGGTACACACAAGCTAACAGACTACTTGAAAGCTGTACTGAGAGTATAGTACTGGGGAAATTGAAATTTCTGGCCGCAACAATATTTCTCTTCAATAATCGTCTTCCAAATACCATTATCTTCGGCTTTCTGTGTACGAAAATACATACATATTTACCCTTCCGCAATGGCTCATCTGTACCACACTTTATAACTTTTCAATACGACGCAGCTGACTGTTGACTTTATTCCCAAACAAAACTCTTACATACATACATACATAATTGGTCATAACAACCTTTCAAGCAGGATTATGACCTAGTTTCTCACACCACCTATGTTGTGTGTGTTAATTTTTACACATGAGGGGCGAACCGCTACAGTTTAAAGTCGACTCCGACCGACAAATTTTTGGAGAAACTCTTCATGCCAGTTTATGTCAGAAATATTGCCAGAAATCTGCTGAAAGGAAGGTGCATACTTCGTTTGGTTGAGGATGCCTGTTCCGGGGTTTTGAGCCGTGGCCTCTCGTCTAATAAGCCAACACACTATCTACTAGACTATAACTGCTAAAGATAACTGCCTAGAATTTAGAAGCAAAGGATATGATATTTGATTTAACAATTTTCGAATACAAATACTTTTAAAGCTCAACAAATGAAATACTTATTTTTTATGACCACATTGAGCATTTAATTTAGCACACCATTAACGCTTACCTGCAAAGATAAAGAAATCAAAATGTTTACGTTAATTAAAAAGCTTTAAAAAAAAATTCAACAATTTATTCTTAAATTTTTACAACTCAATAAAGAATGATAACTTAATGCCACATAAAATATTACGGCAACGAAAATTAAAAGCTTTAAGATTGAAATCTAAAATTTCATACTTCATGGTAATCAAAAAATTTATTCACGACTTTAATTATGGTTATTAAATCTGCTATATTTTGTAGAGAATGGACCTTGGGGAATCTTCAACCTTATACGCGACGTGCATATACATGGTTTACCATATGAAACCATAAATTATGGAAATCAATAAATTTTGGTTTCAGTTTTTTTTCACTCTTCTCAGGGAATTTTATCACATACTGGCAGAGATGGTGGGTGGATGGTGTAATGGGGCATTTACCTGCACACTGAAAAAGTATTACGTGGGTAGTTGTTTTGATTATGGCTATTAAAATCGATTGTAATTTTTTAACTTTGTAAAGGATTTTAATTGAAAAAAGTATAACAAGAAATGAAGGAATTTAACGGCACATTAATTATTACGATTATTATTGGTAGTATAACATAACACAAAGGTTGGGTGGTGACTTTAACAGCGTTAATGGACAGCTACAGGTATGAGGAATGAATTTAAAATATTTTTTAATATTGAATGACTGAAAAAATTTGTGTTTTTAATAATTTATAGGGAAATACGTCAAGAAAACATTTGCACTTTTTCACACTGATAGCAACCGCAAAATACTGTAAACAATACAGTTTAGATTTTTCGTTTAGATGTTATTTCGGGTCCGCCAAATAACTTTTTTTTTTGAAAATGCTTTAAAAAAACTACTGAATATTTTCTCAAATTTCTTTTTTTATTTGAAAGTACAATCCTTCCGGTTAATAATGGAATTTAATTTCATTCAAATGGCTGCCTCGGCTGGCCATGCAGTAGCCTACAAGATCGGTCCAATTTTTAAGCACATTATCGATTGTGTGCAGATGTATTTCACCAATGGCTTCACGAATATTGTCCTTTAAAGCGTCAATTGTCTCTGGCTTGTCGGCGTAACACTTATCTTTGACGGCACCCCACAAATAATAGTCCAAGGGTATCAAATCGCAGCTACGAGGTGGCCAAACGAAATCAGCTCTGCGGCTGATAATGCGATCATCAAAAACATTGCGCAAAACATCGAGTGTAGCTTCGGCTGTGTGGCACGTAGCGCCGTCCTGTTGAAACCAAATGTTGCCAATATCCTCCTCTTCAATTTTTGTGAACACAAATTAGTTCAACATGGCCCGTAACGATCGCCATTGATTGTAACGGCCACTCCTTGCTCATTTTCGAATTAAGCCACTGGACCAAAATCCGCACTAAACATTGACTCGTTTTGGGAGCGTCGGCTTTTCAATTTACGCGTTCGGGTGTTCTGTGCCTCAAATGCGGCAATTTTGCTTATTTACATACCCGCCAAGATCAAAATGAGCTTCATCTCGTGTAGGCTACTGCATGGCCAGCCGAGACAGCCATTTGAATGAAATTATTTTCCATTATTAACCGGAAGGATTGTGCTTTCAAATAAAAAATGAAATTTGAGAAAATATTCAGTAGTTTTTTTTTACAGCATTTTCAAAAAAAAAAGTTATTTGGCGGACCCTTAAATATAGTAAATTTTCACTTAAAATATGTTTTCAATTCATTTCATTCAAATACATGTGCTTGTGCTGGTACATCTGCTAGTAATAACCGTAATAGTGCTAAAATTCTCTCCACCACTATTTGAACAGGTAATATTGATACTTTCAAATTCAATTTCATGCATTGATACCCATTCTATCGCTGACTATCAATGGATGAAGAGCAATTCAAATAAACAACTGAGAACTGGCAGAAGAAACAAAAAAAACCCCGAGAAACTAAGACGATATTGGCTAAAGGCATTCAATGGCAGACAATGGCACTGTATACCAACTCATGTGGTGGTTCATACACTTGGTAAGCAACTGATATTAGCCAGGTTAACTAAACAAACTCATTCAACAATGACGACTACCTCTCTTCAGTCTCTAAAGACGGCTGGATGGCTGACTGAATGTTCACTGTCTGTCTATTCACATGACACTTGTGTTAACATAGGCAACACAATTGAAATGCGATAGACATTCTAGGGAGGGTTATGGTAGGTGAACGCACACATACACATTTACATTTCAATATTGACTTGTCTTAAGGGTAACATATATTAATATTGACATGTCTTATGGGATGTGCATGTATTTGTAAATATTATTAGCCATTGAAAATAGTATCCTATATGTGTTTACAGCTTGTCTAGAGGGGTATTTACATAAATAAGGATTCGTATTTATTATTAAGGACATCCATAGCAAAGCATATTGCATACGCAAGTAGAGCTTCGTCTATGAATACTTATCGTGTATGATTATGGCCTATTATTTGCTTCTGTTTCATTGATTTCGCGTTATAATATGTACGTATTCATGTATGAATATTAGCAGGAGACTCCAATGAAATAGACATGAAGGAAAAGAGAAGTGTTTGCTGGAGTATAAGGCTCTTTACAACCATAACATTACGTCTAATCGACTCGAGATTCTCCTTCATGCTTAATAACACCGCAAGAATATTGCTTATGATAGTTCGTGTTACTCACTCTTGTCTAAGAATGTGTAAATAAATCCATTTTAAATAGAAATAAACAGTGAATGCCGGTGGAAATCGTACAAATGAATTTTAATTTAGAAAACTCATAGAAAACTAGAAAACTCCATTGTCTAGTAGCTAGTGCGACGCCACGGTTTAAACTCTCGAGACATGATGCAACGGTTTAAGCCCCTGGTCAGGCATGACCAACAAAACGAAATATGAACAAATATTTCTTCGGCAACTTCCTCTCAGCAGATACCTGGCAAACACTCTGAGAGTAAATAAAATGCCATGAATCAGTGTTGAAAAATTCAGTACTTTAGTACTTTTTTCAGTACATACTATTCTATTTCAAAAATACAGTACACAGTTTATGGTTTGCGCTTTTCTACTACTAATGTGTTAGCAATATGCTTAACGTAATGCTAAAGTAGCCCCGATTAGCCAAACGTGCATTAAACGTAAGTTCGTTTTTGTAATATTTACGAAAAAGCAATGAGAACGCTTGCCGAACCATAATATAATTTCGGTAAGAATTTGCATTGCTCTGCATTTGCTAAAAAGGAACATACGTTCCGTTAATTTCCATCGACATTTGACTAAACTGGGCTTTTACGTTATATTATGCTCCGAATCAGACATTTTTTTTTGTTTGTGAGAAGCATGTAGAAGTCGTTAGTGTCTCTATTCCATTGCGTACGTGTATTAAGTATAAATACATATTTTTTACAAAAGTACCATTTAAAGCAAAAAAGTACTCTTTCCGTTATAGTTTAGTACCACTTCAAAATTTCAGTTTTGCAACACTGCCATGAATAGTTTCTCAAAAATCTGTCGTTCGGGGTCGAGTTCAAACTGTAGGTCCCTACACTCATGTATAAAATTAACACACACAACAAAAGTGATGTGAGAAGCTAGGCCGTAAGCCTGCCCGAAGGGTTGTAATGACCTATTATGTATGTATGTATGTATGTAATGTATGTATGTAATGTATGTATGTAATGTATGTATGTAATGTATGTATGTAATGTATGTATGTAATGTATGTATGTAATGTATGTATGTAATGTATGTATGTAATGTATATATGTAATGTATGTATGTAATGTATGTACACTCATGTATAAAATTAACACACACAACAAAAGTGATGTGAGAAGCCCGAAGGGTTGTAATGACCTATTATGTATGTATGTATGTATGTATGTAATGTATGTATGTAATGTATGTATGTAATGTATGTATGTAATGTATGTATGTAATGTATGTATGTAATGTATGTATGTAATGTACGTATGTAATGTATGTATGTAATGTATGTATGTAATGTATGTATGTAATGTATGTATGTAATGTATGTATGTAATGTATATATGTAATGTATGTATGTAATGTATGTATGTAATGTATGTATGTAATGTATGTATGTAATGTATGTATGTAATGTATATATGTAATGTATGTATGTAATGTATGTATGTAATATATGTATGTAATGTATGTATGTAATGTATGTATGTAATGTATGTATGTAATGTATGTATGTAATGTATATATGTAATGTATGTAATATATGTAATGTATGTATGTATGTTTTTGAAGAAACTTAAATTCAAGAATTTCCAACAATTTTTATGCCTTTCAATATCAAACTTTGAAAAAATCCAAAGCAATGTAATGTATTTCCTCTGCTGTACGATTTCCACTGACATGCACTGTACTGTTGCATGCATGTGTGAGTTTGAATTCGTCCTTGATAAAGTGCTTGTAAAAGGTTGCCACTGCCACTGCCACTCTTCTCTGTTGCCACTACCACTACATTCACTTAACAAATGGTTTGCGGTGTTTTTCAATTCAATTTTATTGAACAACAACAACAATAATAATGCGAAATGATACTGATAATGTTGATGATGGCGATGATTTTTTTTTTTTATTTTTTAAAGTCACGTTATGATGTTGGCCGTTCTGCTTCGTTTCGTTTCAATGGCTTCAATGCTTTTGTGGTCATTCTTTGCCTTAATGGTTGTTATCCTTACAATATGATGGCTGCTCTACTCCCCATAATAATAAAAAAAATAAAAAGAAAATAAATTTGCATTTTTGTTTATTATTTAAAACAAAAAAACAATATTGTTTGTGAGAAAGTATTTCTTTTGAGCTTTTATTTCTCCTGCTATCATGTCAAGGTAAATTGAAATGTTCGTTATCGATGTTCTAGCCACTGCTGTCTCAACTGCCTGCTGTCTTTCACTCACGTTGTCTGCTTTATTTTCAAGGGAATTCATTATAAATTATGAAAAAATATACGCTTTAATAAAGCAAACATTAAACAATTTAGTTGAGGTAAATTATTAATAAAAATAATTGAAATATTTGTAGCGGGGGATATAGTGACTTGGAACATGATTTTCGTTCATAAAACGAAGCAATCAAAGGAATTTAAATATAAACTAGGTATTTAGCTGCATATGTATGTTGCTGTTGAGTTCAAAAGATTAACGCTGAGGTAGAGGTTATATTCGCATACTTATGTATATGAAATCGCCGAAGCCTAGTAAATAGTATGTTAGCCTATTAGAGACGAGCCCATGATTCAAAACGAAATGTGAAAAATACTTTTTTGGCGGCTTCCTCTCCGCAGGTTTCTGGTAAAAACTCTAAAAGTAAATTAAATTACCAGGAAAAGTTTCTCTAAAATTCATTGTTGGGAGTCGACATTCGGCTGTATCTCTCGCCACTCATGGATAAAATTAAAGCACTCAACATGGGTGGTGTGAGAAGTTATGCTGCAATCCGGACAAAAGGGTTGTAATGATCATTTAAATAATGACCCATAATTTAATAGTAATAGGCACTTATGGATTGCCAAGCAGACTCGAAATTGGTACATATCACCAATGCCGATTAGTTGATGCCTGATATGTGTCTACGAGAGGCAGAGTTCGTTCTAAGTCAGTCAATGTGTGAAACTGAAGTGCTACGAGGACAGCCAAGGAATTGCGTAAGATGTCAAATGGAAAAAACTATTTCATCATTTGTCCTCACTAAGTATGAACACTATAAATAGAGTGATATGATCAAAACAGAAAGGTTTTGATTTAACCAGACACCACAAATATAGCATCTGCATGGGTGACTGGAGAGTGTTCGAGAGAAAAGTCCTACGTAAGACCTTCGGTCCAGTGCGTTTTGGCGATGATTTCCGTATCCGATTCAACAGGGAGCTGTATGAGCTCCTCAACGACATTGACGTTGTACAGCGTATTAACATCCAGCGGCTGCGCTGGCTCGGCCATGTCGTTCGAATGGATGAGGATGCTCCGCCGAGACGAGTATTTGATGCGGGTATCTACGGAAGTCGGCGAAGAGGACGACCTTGTATCCGTTGGAAGGACCAAATCGAGGAAGCCCTGTCATCGATTGGTGCGACCAACTGGCGTAGGCGCGCAAGAAGCAGAGGCGCCTGGAAGGATGTGTTGCTGCAGGCCGAAATCCGTTAAACGGGTTGTTATGGCCAATTAAGTAAGTAAGTAATGGGTATCGGAGTGATTACTACCTCATAAGAGCTTGTGAGAGAACAAACACTATGTACTCTATGTCATGACTTTTGCAGATGCTAAAATGAGCTAAGAAGGGCATGAAACTCTCATACAGTTTTATTTCATGAAGAGGACAAGATTTCTAGAAATGCATTCAAGCGTCTGTTGGAACAAAAAAATATTTACAACGATATTAAGAAAGTTCATTGCGATTCTGGTTTATTTTGAGTTTTATGGGTTTTATAGAAGATTTTACGCGGTTCATAGTTGTAGTTGTACAGCAAGCATCGAGAATCTAACCTACTGCGTAGAAAAAGATGATAATCGATCTGTTAACTCATCCGGTAACTGAGGTCACCATCCAAATGAGCACCATAAATAGAATCAAAAAGTATTTAACTGCTAAATTAAATTAAATAACTTGATGGACCCTCCAAGGGAGTCTTGAGCAATCGAAACTTAAATCTTTTATTCCAAATCCTACAATTTCTTTCTACCAAATCTTGCAACTCAAAATTTACACCACAAGCAACTGCTGTTATACATACATACATAGGTCTTTTGGTTAACAAATTATTATTTTATGTTCTCTATATATGTACATATGCAGTTACTTTAAGTAATTAGCCTGTGCTTTCATGTAAATTTTATTTGAAATTCAATCATAATTAATCGATTATTTACCAAATAATGGTAATTAAACAAATGTATGTACATTTATATGGCATGCAAATGTAAACACATACAAATGCATTAATTAACACTTGAAAAATCACATACATTACACACACACAGCTTACAACAACATATTGTCCTGCTTGTCCTTTAGAGATTTTTTCAAACATTCAAAAATGTGTAAACAATACACACACACACGCATACATGGCAAATGTAAATGAATTTGACCTTTTCAATAATTAACGTTAATAAACAATTACAATTTAATATTTAAACACTCTCTCTATAAACATATACATTGAAAAACAAATAAAACATACGATCCCTCTCCCGGTCAGGCAGTGAGTAAACACTACGTTAACCATGTGTGGTGTTCCCTTCATTGTAGGCAACAGTTACGGTAATTTGTATAGAAAATCATTGTGTGTGATTAAAAGCTTTTGTTCAGAAAAAAAAGTATTGAAATTTTAACCTTTTGGGGAGAACAGAAACGATGAAATTTTATTTTACTTTCCATAGGCGATTGTTTTCAATATTTAAAGGCTCAAATGGATTTATTGATGCCTGATTAATTTGTTATTAAAATAACTCTTCTCATAAATATTTAAAAATGTTATTAAAATTATTTAAATTAAATTGTTATTATTATTATGATTATTATTATTATTGTTATTGTTGATAAAGAAAATCGTTTTTAAATAGAAAATTTAAGGCATTTAATTAGGTCATGCCATAGCAAAAAAATAATTCAAAGAAAAGCAAAATAAGCCAATAAATTTAAATTTTATTAGTTTTTTATTTTTTTTTTTTTTGGAAAATTTCTAAACTAAACAAATAAATATTGAGAAAATCATTGTGTTTTCCAATTTCTCCTTTCAGTATTAAATATTTTTGAATTCAATTTATTTTTAATTAAATTTTAAATATCTTTGACTATGAATATAAAAAATTGAATAAAACAGCAACAACAATTTGCCTATGGAAACATATCCTATCTATATAATTGCAGTCGCCATAGTCTAGTAGGAAGTATGTTCGCTTATTAGACGTTAAGCTCGGGGTCGAGCCCCCGGCCAGACATCAAAATGAAATATGAAAAAAAAAACAAAATTTCTTCGGCGACTTCCTCAATTCACATTAAGCCTTTCGTTAAAGAATCTTGTAAACAATGCCCCTGCCCTGTTCCTGCAATTAGACAATTTGTGTCCTTTGGCAGTTGATGAAACAATAGCGTTGTGTACTCAATCAAATGTATTTTGTGCTCACCTACAATATATATATGCCGAATAAAAAAATAAGAAAACAAAAACAATTTCACTTTCGTTGACATTTAACATGTGACATGAACTGCATAGTTGTTCCCTAACATATGCAATTAAAATGGAACAGCTTTTACCAAAAACTTCGTTGACTTTAACTAATATAAGCTTACATAGCCTCATGCTCTAACACCTAAGCCACTTAAAACCGTATGAAATTGAAATGAAAAATTGGCATCTATGTTTTCGGTGCCATAGAATTTCTAACTTTTTTTTCTTTTTCTGCTGGCCTGGCACTTTTTAACCTTTAAACAAATTTGTTCAGACTGTTTTTTATTTATTTTTTAACTGTTTTGTCCGCTTATCCAATAACTGGAGATTTAATTTTGAAACAATTTTTGGGTTTAAAAAAATTTGGTTTTTTTATTTTAAATTCATTTTTTCTAAAACACCACCCTTCAACACCTTAAAGTAGGCAACAAAAATGAAAAAAAAATTTGTTTTTTTTTCGTTTGTTGCTACTACGAGATTTTCACTGAAATACCAATTAAAAACATCATAACCAATAACCAATACCAGCAACAATGTGCTGTAGCCTTAGCCATGTAAACAAGTTTTGGCCATTGTTTAGGAAATGCCTGGTTTCTCCCACTCACACTCATAGAGGGCAGTTATTGGTTTTCAATTAAGTTTTCTGTTGTTACAGCTGCTCTATAAACGCTTCTGTTTTCAATATTTATAAACTTTAATGGCGATTTTTATTTATATATGAAAAGAAATTACGAAAATTCGATATAAACAAAGATACAGAATCAGAAAACTAAATAGAAAAACTGCGATACATGAAAAAATAACAATAACAACTCAACATTAGGATTCTAGAAGTTGCCAGATCAAAAATAAATCAAGTATAAATGGAGATAAAGGCACTAAAGTTCCATTAAACACGTCAAACGCTAAACAGAATTTAATACTTCATATGTCACGTCGATATAAGCACCCGTTTATCAACTTTAAACTGTAATATTGTGCCCAATATGCTTTTGTAAGAGGACCTGCGGATATCTCATTTCTGGTAGGCCGTTTTTCCTCTTCCTTAGCTGCTATAATCTTTGCCAATATTGGGCACTTCTTCGATCTGCGTTAGCCAGGGTCGGCGTGAGAGAGCATCAGCATTCCCCTGTATGTAAGTATAGAGGAGCTTAATCCAATGTGCTAACTGAGATTAAGTGAGGCGTATTCATCTCTTAAAGCCTTTATTATCATTTCTATTATAAATTCAAATTAAAATTTTTTTCTTCGTTCTCAATATGTCAACACCTTTTTAAACTTTTCTCACAATAACAAAAACAACAACAAACAACAACAATATCTTGTTAAATCTGATATTCTATTCTAAATCTTACAAACAGCTGCTGAAATTTTCCAATCAAATGGAGAAAGAAAAATTCTTGAATTTTTTTTCCGGCTTAAACCACGGATTCTCTGAATATTTACTGAAACACACAAACACTCCCTCTCTCTCTCAAACATGTTATATACTCACAGGCATATATATTTATTGTACTCTATAACAGCTATTTATACAAAAATGTATCTTTCTAAAACCAACAACAACAAGAAAAACTATTACTTTTACCACTAACACCAACACCAACACCAATTCAAATACAACAACTGACAAGAGACAACAATGTTGCAATCAATTCAATTTGTCGTTACAGTGTGTGAGTGTTTGTAGGTGCATTTAACATTTGGAATAGAAAGAGAGAGACAGAGCAAAAGCGAATTGTTGTGTATATTGCAAATAACGGTATATAGGTTACGCCATCGAAAAAAAGTAACAGTACAAAGAAAAAAAATAACAATAAAAAATTGGGAAGAGCATATAAAACTGGCAATTTGTTGTTACACCATCAATATGCAAATATATTGTCAAGTTTTTCGTTTATTTTTTTAAACTTTTTTTCTTTCCTATTCTGGTAACAAAAATACTTAAAATGCAAGGGTTAGAGAAGGGGGCCATAACGTATGTACATGTATAAAATGTCAAAAACTCTGAACGGTAAGAAAAATTGGAAACAGTGATGATGACAAGATTTTTTTTTACTATTCTGTTGTTATGCCATCACAAATGGGGAAAAATGTATGGAGTGGAGGGTGAAGTAAAGTTACAAAGAACGAAGATAGTTTGAGAGACACCTTACAGAACATTAATTCAATCGTTGGGTATATGATTATAATAGAGTTATTCGTAACCTTCGAAATAAACAAAATTTTATTAAACATTGGAATTATCGCACACTATGTTGCGTTGCAACCATTTGTTATTACCACATGATCTCCAACACCCAGTTAGTTCAGTTGAGGTAGAATAAAGCCATTGAGTATCTCTCTGTAGCATTCGTCATTCTCTGTAGTTGTTTGGCATTCAGCGTTTTCTAAAACATAAGGCCACACTTTCTTAATTGGTCATTATAATCCTTTAGTCATGATTACAACCTAGCCTCTCACATCAACCATGTAATTCATTGAAACTTTATATAAAATATTGAACTCAATAATGGAGTTTATTGCAATTTACGCAATAAAGGTACATATCTGAACACCGTATTATTACCCATAGCTCGTTCCAATAATTTTATATACATACATATCATGGAGGCCTTTCGAAATCAACAAAGTAGAGATAATGTTCCGTACGATATTCCTTAGATTTCTTGTCATATGTATGACAATGGATTTTTGAGCCCTGTCCTGGGGTTACCCTTTTATAGAAAATTTGTATTGTATTGTTATATTACTTAGTCGACTATACCTGCCCTACAAAGGGAAACGTAAGTGTATTTGTCTGTTATTAGGTTACATAGAATCTCAGGACTTAAAATATGGCTGGGTACACACACCGTAAATGGTAGGTATTTTTTATTTAGAAAAACATTCTAGAAAAAGTAAAAAAAAACATAGCAAAGTTGAAACATTTTATGCATGAATTGAGTAACAACGCGTATGAAACTACATGGAAAAGCAATAGTAATTTTCCAGCAACAAAAAGAAAAAAAAATAGAACAGGAGGGAAATATAGTCAACAACAGTAGCAGTAGTAGTAGTAGTTGCTGTTGAAAAACTTTTTTCCTCACGTTTTTGTTTTTTTTTGTTTTGTTGTGTCAACGTTTTATACAATCTCGTTTAGTTGTTAAAAGGTAATAGAGGGCGTCGATAGTTTACTTTGGGTTTATGTTATAAAAATTCGTTCCATTGTGTTACTATTGTTGATATTTGTTAAGCGAACCAACTGCCCCAATCCTCTCCACACATTTAACAATCCTCTCTCCACATACTGTTAAAGGAGAAAAAAGACAGAAGTAAAAATAGTTATTCAGGTACATATTGTGTCATATTGTATGAGTCTACATATATAGACTGTGACAATGGCACACATATTTGTACCTTAAACCGTAAACAGAGGTATTGGTAACGATAATATTGTGAGTACATACATACATGCCAGTGTATTATTATTTCTTTTTTTTTATTACCAAGAAATATTCATTGTTTTCTTTCTTATTGATTTGTAATATTTTTTTACCAGAAGTAAATCACATTTATTGCATACAATTAATGTATTCATGGGAAATCACTGTGCAATTTACTACACAATGGGGGAAGTACCCTATTATTCAAATTACCAAAATTGTGGCTAAATCACGCCTGCACAGCCATATAAATGCCCATGCTGCCCTGGTCTGCATATTTAAAAATTTACTGAATTATCAAATCCACTTTCAAGCATGTTTTTAAGCCTTACTTGGAAATATTTTCAAACAAGCGGCGATAATCTCAGTTCGTTAAACTATTTGTGGGTTAGAAAGGCATGGCGAAAATAGCCTTCCATCCAATCATATTTTCTCGAAGCTTAGTAGATTTGCTTTCTAGCTCCGTCAGCATTCTGGAAGCCCACTTTCTAGCTAGGTAATCTGTCCGTGTATAGCTAAGAGTTACACACAATGTAAATGGTGTGAGAAGATAGGTCGTAATCTTGATTGAAGGGTTGTAATGACCAATTATGTACGTATGTATATGTTCCCATAACGTAACCCTCTGCTTGGCAAACAACCGCAAAATTTACATTTGGATTACAGTATTCTTCTATTAAAAGAGTACTATGTAGGGTACCATATAAGTTTAGTACTTAGTCTCGTTCCAAAGTATTTCCCTAACGCATAGAATTCACGATTCCTTTGAAGGATACAGTAAAGAAGGGTGATGGCAGCTACTTGACCTATGAGGTCACAATTGTGTACTAACCGTCTGCTATTATTCTCACTATAGTTTCCATAATTCTGCTTTACACTACCAGACAAAATGGACTTAAATTTAATAGGACCTCCACTGCTGCCGTATAGCGGGATGTCGTAATCCCAGTTATCCCGATTCCTTTCTCTTATAAAAATCAATCATATTTGCTTTCGAGCCTGTGGTGTCACAGCGGGCCGCTATGCATGTTCAAGTGAGCTTTTAGTGTCAAAGCTATCACTCCAACCTATCAACCCACTTGCTTTCAAGCTAGTCCTACTTAGGTAGCCTCATTAGTTACATTTTTACTGACGATCACACAATGCAACATTTTCGGGCTGCACCTGCCTCACTTTTCAGTTCACTATGCAGTACTTTTCTCAAATAAGATATCTGATAATCTCAGATATCCGAGAATAAACGACTGGCCTCACCCATAAAAGAAATACTTTTTATTTGGGTGTTTCCCCACCCAGAAGTGGTATAGTTTTCAATTTGGAACACTTCCTCTTCATATTTTGACGTTTCTCAAACTACTTGCCAATCTCTCTAATACACATCATAGTTTCTCATCCCCACTCTTGATCACTTAAGTATTAGTCACATTATTTCCAGTTAACTCTCGGATAAAAAATTAAAGTTCAGCAATAATGGAACTGTAAATTGTAACCCTTATTCTCCATTAACAGTTTTAAAAATCCATATGGGCATCAGTAATTTTGTAGCATACTTTTCAGATAATTTATGGATATGATTGGATACTTTAATTTGGCAAAATGTTTATGACAAAAGTGGTATTAAAGCTTCTATTTATTGTTTCTTTAATTCATTATCCAAAACATTAACTTTTCGCTTAATAAACCTAACCCTATCAGATCATTATCATACTCTTTAAAGTATTTCTTTATAAATCCCTCTAAATATGCTTTAAATTTATTACCCTTTGGTGACATATTTATATAAAACGGCAACGCAATAAATAAGATTGGATGAATGTAAATGCTTTACTGGAATCACACACACGCACACACGCGCACACACACAATTCATTCCAAGTGACTTGTTACCCAATTTGTGTCAATGCACCCACATACCATACTTCCCCCGCCCTCAAATAAAGGTTACGATTGCCACTCTTTTTTTTGGTTGTCGTTGTTGTAGTCATTAATTAAACTTAAAGAAATTGTTGCTTTATTACACTGATTCCCCATTATGTAAGTATGTGGGAGTGAGTATTCTAGTGATTCAAGATGGAAATATTTTTCAGAGAGTATGTTTTATTTTATTTTTGTTTTTTGGTTGTTAATTTTGAAAATATTCACTCAGGAATTTGTGTGTTTTACAGTGGGGTTACATACTTTTGGTTAAGGGAGCAGACAAAAGCGTAAAACTCTTCGGTTAATGACAAAAGTTAAGAAATTAAGCCAAAAGAAGGATAATTAGTAAGGGAATGTGGAGAAACAATTTAATGAGAAAAGGTTGTGATAGGTTTCTATAGCAAAATACATAAAATGGCGTCATGGAAGCATAATTTCAAGTGTGATTAATTTAAATATATTTGATTCATAATTGCGTTTGTTTAATAACTTGAATCACTATCATTTTCAGAAAGTCTTTCAGATATAACCTGAACTAAACTCACCGAAAATGAAAATCTCACAAACAACTTCTGAAGATTTCCCAATCCTTCACTCGTTTATTTGACTGCGACAAAAATCTCTGTCTTCAAGCCGTAGTATGATGGTAATTGACTTCGAAAAATGACTCGTATTACATATTATTTCTATTAGTAAACCTTAGAACTTTACAAATAGTTGCGTAACTACATTTTTAAGATATGTTGGTCGATTACAATTTCAAATAAACTTTGGGGACTAGCTAACTAAGAAAATGTCAGTACTCGTATTAAAAGTGAAAATTAAATTCATTAGAACAAAACGCTCGAAACCTACGAGAGGACCAATTTTGCAATTGATTTGCAACCCAGCTTATTAACAAACAACCTGGAGACTACATGCTCTTCTGAGCGATAAAAAATTCTATAGAATACGGACATCGAGGACAGATGTAAGTACACGAATGGAAGTTGCCACTATGGAGAAAACTGTGGACGGGAAGATAGGACACTACAATCTGACAGTTAGGCCGCTATCAATGGTTAGAATTCGGCATTAAATCTGTTACTGTAGACTCAAAGAGCTCCTGTTGAAAACGAGATTCCTCTCAAGCTCAACATGAAGGTTCAGTGACGTGATGAGAATGAATCATCAGATCATATATTTACCTGGAACCAGTGCATCGTAGAAGGAAATACCAAGTAGCAAATCAAATGCATCCCAGAAGGAAACACCAGAGTGCATATGAGGTAAAGGTAGGTAATTATTCTTGCGGACACCGAGCAGAATTCGGAAATTTTTCAGAGCAATGTATAGATTAAGGAGACTACAATAAATCGTGGGGGTGTAGTACGATTTCATCTCTACATGCCTGTAATATCGAGACCTTCATTAAGCACTTACTATCTTTAAATTTAAATAAAATAAAATGTGTGTGAGATACAACTGGCCGCCACAGCTTCTATAAGAGGAGTGTATCCAAAATGTATAAATCTTTATGCTCTGACACATAAATCAGTTAAAATAAAACCAATGACTTGGCTTTTGTTATCATTGAGGGCCGCTGTGGTCTGTAAAACAAGAAAGGAAAGAAGGAAAAAGACTCCAGATCATTCAATTCAGGCCAGAAGAAGTTGGTTATCATCAACCTATAGTGCTTGCTTTTGACGGCGATGGTCTGGCGAAAGCCGTTCTTTAAAAAAATATGAACTGGTGACACCGATAACACAAAATCCTCCTCTTTGCGGAGACGTAGCTTCAGCAAGATGGCCATTATCAACCGTCTATGTTGAAATCGCTGTGTTGGAAAACCCTATATCACTTATAAAAGCCATACAACGATGTATGTGATACTGCTTTAAAATGGAATCTGCCAATAGGAACCATTATTTAAAGAAACTAACAATCCTTTTGAAATCTTTGAAGATTCCTGTAGATAATCTAAGAAGACATAGTCTAGTAGACAGTGTGGGATTATTAAATGTGAGGCCCTGATTAAAATCTCAGCTCAGAGCTCTCGAATATGAAAGAATATTTATTTGAACGACTTTATCTCAGTAGTCTTCTTGCAAAAATTTTGTGATTGAAATAAAATTTCCATGATAAATTTCTCTAAAATCTGTCGTTCGAAGTCGACTTTATACTGTAGGTCTCGCCGCTTATGGATAAAACTGACACACACTATAAGTGTTTTGAAAAGCTATGTGGTAATGCTGACTGAGGTCTTTTAACGAACTACAAAGAAAGTAAATAAGTAATCTGTGGGGCTTATGGAAATCAAATAAAAGCTCATGAACTTAATTTTAATGACTGTCTTGTAGTGGATCAATTGATCTGTTAATAACAATTTCACACTTATTTGAAATTAGTCGCTGTATTAAAATAAAATTTATTGCATATTTTGCGTCATAAGAAATATTTCAAATATGTTGTCTACTTTAAGGCTAAAGTAAAAAAATATTTAATATAATAATTTATTTAATAACAACTAATAGACGTAAAGAGAAAAACTTTATTATGACCTAAACAGCTGCTGATGCGTTAATTTAAAACAAAAAACTAAATTTTGCTCTCAACTTTCTACAAAATTTTGTTAATGAACGTTAATTTATACGCCCACGACAACATGAAATATATAAAATGTAATGACCCTTAAAAGCATATTTTTGCATTGCATTTTAAACCAAAAAAATAAACAAGAAAAAAATGCAAAAACAAAGCCATTAAACTACTATTTAATAATAATAAAAAAAATAGAAGAGAAAAGAAGAAAATGTATTTGTTTTTATATATTTATAATACGTTTCCTTTCCTTCTAATATTTAAATTGTTTTATTATGAAACCGCTAAATAAGCATTACGTTCCATTCTTTTTCTCTTTTATACCATTTTTTTTCTCATAATTTTTATGCTCTCTAAGGATTTAGGGTCTTATGCACATTTTCTTCTTTTTTCCTGTTTCCTTTCTGTTTTGCGTTGCATTTTTCTCCTTTTTTGTTTTTTGCAATTTTTAACCCCAAGTTTTAAAAATGAAACAAAATAAGCGCAAGGCAACCAAAAGCACTGTTAAATCCATAAAAACGTAACTAAAACACGTTGGCCACTAAAGTAGAGCGCATTAAAAAAACAAAAAACAAAAAAAAAGCAAAAGGAAAGAGTAAGGGAAAGGGAAAAAAACAAAAGAACTTAAAAAAAGAAAAATCAACACAAAACGTTTATTTATTCTTTTAACAGAAAATTAGAAAAAAAATTTTATATAAAAAATAAAAAATTATGGAAAAATAAAGATGAGGAAAAATAAGGATTTAAAACAACTTGTCTTTCTTTCTTTCTATTTTATTTTTTATATATTTTTTTTTATTCAATTTCAGTTTATGCTTGCAGAAATTGAGTACTTGGTCAGTAAGAAAAATGCCATGAAATGTTACATTAAAACCTTGCTGTTGTTATTTTTATGGAAAATGAGACGTTGATTTTTTAATGTAATGGAGAACAAAATAATGGTCTAGTAAAGCCCTATTTTAATTACAAAATATGCTCCACTCCACTTTACTACACCTTAAAACCAGAAATACTAGAACTATTGGTTGGTATGCCAATCCATTTTATGAAGGTGTGGATCAGAGTTTTGCAATGAATCGTTTTTTCGCTACTCATAAGTACTCATAAAATTTCGAGTATGAGTGAGTCAACATTGAACATTGTATGTATTGAAATTTAACTACTCTGATTCATTCGTACTCACTACAACATTGATTTATAAGTACAGGACGCAATGAGTATGAATACAATATTGACATTAAACTCATAACATTCGAAATATGTTTGATTCATGCTCCTACTCATTCAGATTCATAAATTTAGAAAAATACTTATAGTACTCATTTATAATTCGAGTGATTCGAATCATTCATCAAAATTTACAGTCTTAGTTGTTGTTGCATTTACAAAGAAAGGGAAGAAAGAAAAATACAAAGACAGCATGCAAAGCAAACACATAACCTTCTAGTGAGTATTATAGTGTTCGTAAGCGAATCATACTTATTTTGTGTAATTCTTGTAAATGTTGAGTAAAGGAGAGTCGAAATCAATAACATCATGCTTATTGTTAAGTATGACTATAATAAGTACTTCATACTTTGAATATGAGTAGTATGAGTATGATATTAAAATAAGTATGAATGCTTATAAATATAAGAAATTATAAGTATGATTCGAATATACTCATCGTTTTGAATACTCATTGCTGATCTCTGGTGTTTGTTCTATCCACATCACCTTTTGCTAAGACATGTTCTATCAGCAAATTTTGAGAGTACAAAAACAGATTAGATTCCTAAGTGTCGCACAATGACAGAGCAAATTTTCTGTTGTCAGCTTTTCTTCCTGGCCAGAACAGCTTCTCCAAAAGTCGTTCCCCAGTCCCAAGAACTGAACGTATACACACAGAGGCCATCGCCTCCTTATGTTTAATATCTGCTTGCTAAGATGTGTTGGCTTATTAGATGAAAGGCCCGAGTTCGAATCCCAGGTCTGACATCAAAACGAAAATATGAAAATATTTCTTCGGCGACTTCCTCTCAGCAGATTTCTGGCAAAAACTCTGAGAGTAAAAATTGCCATGAAAAGCTTCTCAAAAAATCTGTCGTTCGGAGTCGACTTTAAACTGTAGGTCCCGCCACTCATGTATAAAATGAACACACACAACATGAGTGGTGTTGAGAAGCTAGGCCGTAATCCTGACTGAAGGGTTATAATGGCCAATTATGTATGCATGTATGTATGTATTTATTAACACGTTGACTGCCGCGGCAATTTTCAGAAAACTGGTCACGCAAGCCAACATTGACTTTTTGTTCTTTTCCCAAAAGCCATTTATCGATAATAACACTGATATAATACGATTTCATTCGTAGCTACATAAAAATGGCTGGAGATAACTCGTAGTTTAAACCCTAGAAGGGAACGCAATTTACGAGTTATCGTGTAGTCGTGTTAATCGCCAATTAAGTAAGTAAGTAGAGCTGGCTGTCGATCTAAGAGAGAGGCCTCTTAGGCTCCATTGTGTGGTATTAAAACACAAATGACAAATCTTGTTGTCAGCCTTATAGGCAGCATAGCTAAGTTACAAGCTACCTATGCAAATTTTTTAGATTATAGTCTTGAAATCCTTTCAGATTCAAAATTATAAATTTTTTACTTAAGTGTTCTTAATCTTAAAAACCCTGGTTTTGATATACGATTATAAGCATAGTTATCGAATACATAACTTAATTTCTAGAGAACGTGCCAAGTTTTATTGTATGTAATACCGAACGAATCCATGGCCAATTCTATTAATCAAAGCGCTTAAATCAATATTTGGCATCCAATTGTTTTTTGTTCAATTGAAATGTGCTTCAAATAATAAGTTTAGGATTACATTGATACTTTATTTATTGACAAATCTTGCTAATCTTATAACCACAACTGTGCAGTTGCAATCAACAGGAAGGCAGCAGTAAAACAAAAATTTAAAAAAAAAATAAATGGGAACACCCTTAAAGCGCTCACGCTCACTTACGGATAAAAAGTGAAACTAAATCTCGCTACACGTTTTTAATGCCACAAATGAGCGGTTTAAAGCGGAACGAAAAATAAACTCCCAGCCAGTATGAATAAATATTAAGCCACCGGTTTTCTTTACTTTGTTTTTCTTTTCTTTTCTTTTGTATTTTTTTTTTTTGTTTTGTTTTCTTTTAATGTTTAAACTATAAATAAAATATTATTTTTACATTTTAATTTTCCGTTTTTATATTTCTTTCTATGATACTCTTTTTCTCTCCCTTTCTCTCTATTTCGCCTATCTTTCTCTTCTTCACCATAAACAGCAAATGTTTCGTTTTTCATTTTCCTGTAGTTTTACTCTGGTTGCCTGCCATTAATAAGAGAAAAAACAGAGCACTTCTTACGCTCACTATTATTTGAAACTTTACTTAAGTGTTTAATAGAGAGACACAGAATACAAGTGGGAGTATGTGTGTGCGAGTGTAAGTTGCCATAACAATGCTCACTTACACATGCATACACCGACGTTTACTTATTTATGATTTAACAAACGCATTTTAGAGAGGAAATACACACACACACACACACACTCGCTCTCGCACTCGCACACACACATACAAGTAAAGGATGTAAGTGTTTAACTTTTTTCTGCTCCACTGCTCTCTAGACTGAGGAGCTATTGCTTCTTCATCGCTTCTATAACTCGAGTATTTCCTGTTTGCTCAAGTATTGTGTGAATATATGCGAAAGAATCTACGTGGATATTTGTATAATTGTAACAACTATTGTTATTGTCACAGGGTCTTTCGCTGGGGAGTTAATTTTGATGCTTTTTCGAAATAATACTTCATAATGAATCCAATTGTACTCGAAAGCCCTAAAAAATGTAATTAAAAGCTACTGTCAGGCATAATTGGTTGGTCGTTAGAACCCTTTCTTCAGTCAGGAGTACGATGTAGATTCTCACGCCATTTATGTTGTGTGTGTTATTTTTATACTTGAGTGCGGGATCGACTTCGAAAGGCCAATTTTTAAGAAAATTTTCATTACAATTTTATTTTCTCTCAGAGTTTTTAAACAAATACAACTCAAACTTAAATAACCCTGTACCTTTGCATAACAATTATTTCGTTGCATTGTATTTAACCATTTTACGTTATTCTTCTTTTCATACGTGCAGTTTCTTTTTTGTTTTACTTCATATGAGTGCATCTGTTTGTATTTGAAATTCTTTCGTTTTCCCGTTGCACAATTATTCTTTCATTGTCAACGTTCAGACAATGGAAAACTTTTTCATACGCCATGTTGCTTCGAAACAGTGGAAAACGAAGCAACACAAAACCAGCAACAATAACGTGCAATTCATAGACGCAGTGAAAACACTAGAGATCGTAAAAGAGCGTTATGAGCCACACAAAAAAAACAAACAAAACAAAAGAAAAATTCAGGAGAAAAAGAAAGGAGAGAGGAGGAGTGAAGAGTCTTTCATTTCCCCGTTAATATTAAACAATTAAGAAGTGGAAACCGAGTAAAAGAAACACAAGAAAAAAAGGGGGGAAAAATAGAATTGAAGGTACAAAAGAATAAAACACAGTTAAAGAATGTAGCCAAAGTGGGTTGCATTCAAATTTTATGAGCGTTTTTTAAAAAAGGTATTGCACAACACCCTACCCGCATATATACATGCATATTCATAGACAGCAACCAAGTTCTCAACAATAAAACAAACAAAACAATAACAAAACTTTTAAAATTGTTCACCATTTCCTGTTTTACTCATAAACAATGTGTATGGAGAGAGAGAGAGAGAGAGAAAAGAAAGTCTAGTAAAGCAAAAAGCAGAAGAAAAAAACAATATTTTGCCGTATTAATTTAACCAGAAGTACGTGGGTTTCCTCGTATATAATTGTTTGCATGTGTGTTTAATAAGTTTTTAAGAAAAGTGTGTTGGTGTGTGTGTATGTGTTGTTTTAAAAGGAAAAAATATTGCCTACTTTTAGGCTGCAAAATTAAAGGAAACTTTATGTGACACGTTTTATCGGTCATAGGCTTGGTGTTTATGGGGAAATAAAACAAAAAATGGAAAAGCAAAATCCATTACCCTGATTAAGATTTCATAAAAATGAAAAGTTTTTTAAATGTAGTCCCGTAAATTGAAATATAAGTGAAAGCCACCACAAAAGTATGTGACGCAAAACTCGGCCATATTTTTTTTCTTCTTTTTTTGTTAAAAAATTAGAGACTTTAAATCAACATTTAATTTTCAATAAACTTCCAGCACATTTAGTAAAATTACGAATAAAATATTGCCGTATTTTAGGCGAACCTAAATGTAGACACCATTAAATTGCCTGTTATTTACAAGTGTTACTTAATTTGTTTGTGTCACATTTTAAATGGAATGTAATTAATCTTATGAAGCATACTTCAAGATTGCATACAGTTTTAGATGGTCAAGTTTATCAATGTACACAGCTATTGATAAAAGAAAAGTTTGCTGAAATAGAGCATAGTTTGAAGAGACATTAATCATGTGACTAAATGGTAAATTACTATAGAAATTAAACACTTCAAGGTTGAGATGTTTCATGTGACAAGAGGTGGAAACCGTACACAGATCTCTTATGGAGCACATCAACATGGGGAACAGTCCACATGTTCCTTAAGTTTCGTGCAAAAGGCAAGCATTATGCTCAGCTATACATTGACTTCAGAAACGTTCCTATTTTTAAGAAGAGTTTCTTTAATTTTCTATGCAAAGACTTCAATTCTTAGGCTCTTCAATGTCCTTTCATTACAAAATAATCAAGATATGATTACCAGTTCGCATGTCAGTTACGTTTTCCAATATTCTCTGATCAAACAAAAGCAGTACACAGATGTGTCTTTGCCCTTATCCTTGATCTTGACTCTGGTCGTAATCCTTACTCAATAATATTACATCATTCAGTCTATCTTTTGAGAAGCAAAACCTGATTGCATGAAAAATTTGTCTTTCGATAGTCGAATGTCTTGTGGAAGACACTCGGATGTCTAGGATCAACGCGCACTCCTCAGCTATCGTAATGCCATAATAAACCTGAATATCAGCTTCCAATAGAGAATTTAAAATCCACCAGCATATTTAAGAATTTCTTCAAAGAGCTAAGTAGCAGATTCGGTCTATCGTTCTGCAAATCTTCGTCGTCTGCAAATTCTCTACACAAATCCTGCTGAGATGTGTTTCAGAATCCCATCAGCGACCTGGCATTACAATCTTGCATAAGGAAACTAGTTATCAGCCCTAAGACGAGCTTATTGAGCCCCAGCAGCGTGCTAGGTCAGTCACCATCGATAGAGGGTCAACGGTTCCTAGCTAAGTAATATTTCGACAAGTACAACCAGGCAAAGGCGTCAGCATCTAGCCACCAGATACAGTACTTTGTTTCATCTCAAGCTAAGGAAAATTACTTTCCTTCATGTCGAACTATATGTACTTTAATGTTAATGATTATTGTGTATTCATTTATTGTTGCAAGTTCATAAAGAATTCAGTCAGTCTTGTGTGAAGACAAGTTGCATGTGAAGAGAATAATCGTGGTTTGAAGATCTCCGTTATAAAGATCTAACTAACAATTGTTAGTGTGTATGCGGAAGAAAAATAACAAAAAAAGAAAAATAACAAATAAAGCAAATTGTTGTTGTTTAAACCAAGTTGCGAACAGTGGCACACGAAATTGTGCGAACAATAAAGAATTTATTTAAAACTAAACAGGAATTTTTTTTTTTTAATTACAACTTTTTAAAAGGTTAAAAACGCTGTAGTCTAGTAGGTAGTGTGCTGGCTTATTAGATGTGGAGCTTCTATTCAAACCCCAGGTCAAAAATCTCATCTATTTATGAAAAAAATATCTCTTTGGTGACTTCCTCTCAGTGGATTTCTGGCAAAAATTCTGAGAATAAATAAAAATTGCAAAAAAAAAAAGTCTTTTGGAGTCGACTTTACGCTGTAGATCCCGCTATTCATGTATGAAATCAACATCTACAACATGGATGGTGTGAGATGATAGGTCGTGGTCTAGGCTGAAGGGCTGCAATGACCAATTATGTATGGAGAATGTACAAGTATGTATAGTATATATAGTTGTAAGATAACAGAGGTTAGGTCTGAAGTAACGTATTGTTTTAACAGACATTTTGAATAGCCTGTGATCTATAAAATTGGGAAGATTATGTAAAAACCATATGCAGTGTGAAAGAGCTTTAAGCATTAACTTGAATTCATATGATCCTCAAGAAAATCGTGATTCTTTATTATGATTCCAATTCCTAAATGCCATCCCTTTTCGGAATAGTTGTGTAAACAGATTCTTTATTGTAATTTGACGGTTACTTTTTAAAACATGATTTGGAATCCTTTCTACACACTGTTAGCACACTGTTCTACACACTGTTCAAAAGAATTCTAACTCAACACAGCCGTACGCTTGTAGCCATCGTACTAAAAATAGAATTCTAATGCTTGTAAGAACATGTATGGTTCATAAAATTCTAATTTTAATTCCATTAATTCCATCTCTTTTAATATTTAAATTCTCCGTGTCAAACTAAACAAGAAAACCAACAAGAAACACATCGAAAGAATGTAATTTCTTATACAAACATATTGTCTGCATGTGTGTGTGTGTGTGTGTTACTTTATTTAAATCCCCAAAAGTTATTTTTACTGGATGTAGTCAAATTGACATTATTTTCATATAAATTTTTTGTTGTTTTTGTTGTCATTGTTGTTGTAGTGCTTTTTTTTCTTAATTTTGTTGTAAATCATTTGTGGTAGTTTTTTTTTTGTATCTTTTAACATTTTGATTTATTTATGGTCACACAGTTGAATACGAAAATCCATATTTAGACACAAAACAACACAAAACAATCACTGAATAATACCCAATTGGCTACAAAAAAATATATATGAAGAAGAAGTGGAACGAAAAGTCCACAGAAATATAAAAACCAATCCAATATCATAGAGGAATTGAAATAAATGAGAAGAAAAGCAAAAAAAAATAAAATAAAATAAAAAATAAAGAAGGCTAAAGCCAAGACAAATAACATGTGTGATACAAAATGTATAAAACCATATACAACAACATCAATACACACACACATGCATACACCTACTCAAAATCTATAACACTTAAGTATATGTATGGATATGTGTGTGTATATGTATTAGTATTAGTATAAGTATTGAATTGTTATTTTGCGATATGGTGGCTTAAAAGCTTACCACAATCTTTATATATCCAGAAATCA
Source organism: Sarcophaga rosellei (assembly GCA_930367235.1). Lineage (NCBI taxonomy): Eukaryota > Metazoa > Arthropoda > Insecta > Diptera > Sarcophagidae > Sarcophaga > Sarcophaga rosellei. Next base: position 15,425,014 of record OV884017.1, read on the forward strand.
TAGATAGGGTATAACAAGTTGGAGTTTCTTATTAAAAAAAATAAAAAAAATGTACACATAATTTGAAAATTACTAGGGGGTCTATGAACGGCAAAGAATGCCATGAACTTTTTCTCTTTAGATAATGTTCGTATCCTCTACATGAATATATGTTTGTTTGGGTATAAAGAGATCTTGTAGTTCACTTAAGAAAGTTCACTGAATTGAAGTGAAGCTCCTCATCTAAAAGTATTTGGTCAGAGAGTGAAGTATTGGAAGCCTATACGGAAATTTTCGGTTATCTTCCATCAATTCCAATTCGTCAGAGGCTACAAAGGTTCGGGACATAGCAATATTTATTATTCTAATAATCAGGCAGCTATTCCAGTACTCAGTTTTATAACATTGACTTGAGAATAGTATGCGATTGCATAAGGAAACTGAATAGGCTTGGTAGGGCAAATAGAAGAAATTATGTTAAAAATACCGCTGGGCTTCAGATCATGAGGAAATGACGATAATTAGCAAGCACATGAGCTTGTAAGAAGGGAAGAGTCAACAACGCTTATATGACTAAAACTTTTTTATGGAATGAGATCGATTCAATCTCAAATTTTGGCAAATTGCAGTAGAAGTAGGTTTGAGTCATACAGCGGTCTGTGCAAAAATAACCGAAGGACTCACAGTATTTCGTTTAGAATGGGAAGTATTTCGAACCCAATATGTACATAGGTTCAGTCATGATGAAAATAAATCATCAGAAAATAGACTTGAAACCTGGAAGACATTAGTGTATCCCAGAAGCATATCAGATGTCCTGAAATTTCTAACAGCAATATGTAGGTCGCCGTGGTCTAGTAGGTAGTGTGTTGGCTTATTAGACGAAAGGCCCGAGTTCGAATACCAGGCCAGACATCAAAAACAAAATACAAAAAAAGTATTTCTTCGGCGACTTCCTCTCAGCAGATTTCTGGCAAAAACTCTGAGAGTAAAAATTGCCATGAAAAGCTTCTCAAAAAATCTGTCGTTCGGAGTCGACTTTAAACTGTAGGTCCCGCCACTCATGTATAAAATTAACGCACACAACATGAGTGGTGTTGAGAAGCTAGGCCGTATTCCTGACGAAGGGTTGTAATGGCCAATTATGTATGTTATGTAATATGTAGGTAAATGAGCAACAGAATTATGAAGAAGAAAACTTCGAATATAGAACGATAGAAGTGCTGTAAGTAAACGCCAGATCAAGATTAAGTCTGGTCATTTCCATATCTAAAACTTATGGAGAGTAACACACGGAGCGAGATAAGCTCACTGTTAAATAACAGAGTTACTGCACTTAAGCAGTATGACAGTTTGAATTCTTTCAAAATGGGCTTCTTAAAGAAAATCAAATTTTGGATGACACACATTCCTATGTACAATCGGTGAGTAAGGATTATGACCTAGCTCCACACAACATTTAAGTTATATATGTTAGTTTCTATCCGTAAGTGGCGTGACCTACAGTTTAAAGTCGACTCCGAACGAAAAATTTAAAAAAAAAAAAACTTTTTTTATTTACCCACAGACTTTTGCCAGAAATCTGTTGTGGGGAACTCGCCAAGGAATATTTGTTCATATACATAGGTTTTGGCTGAGATGTCTGACCTAGGGTTTGAACCATTGCAGCACGTTTAATAAGTCAATTTACTAGACTGCGTCGAGTTGTGGAAGTCACATGAAATGTAGTTGTTTGTACAGCAGTGAAAAGGGTCTGCGAGAAAAAAGAAAACGGAACTGAAGAAAGCTACCGCCAAAAACTTAATAATATGGGTGATAGACCTAGATATCTACAGAGAAAAATATATAGTGCTTCTACAGATTCTCCAGTGCATGCCGATTGCTCAATAACTCATGTACTCCACTATGAGCTTAATAATGCATTAGCTTGCCATATAAAGACCAGTGAGCCCGTAGAAATATCACAAGAAGATATGGAATTTTATATGCTCTGCGCTCTGCCATCGAAAAATCTGCAGATTTCGCTTTAGAATATATTAATAGGACATCAAATGTTCGATTAAGAGGTGACAGATTCGAAAAATATCTCCAGCTCAGTTCTTTTAATTCTAAGAATGTCTCTGTACCGAAACGTCATGGACCATCCATACTAAATTTTAAAAAACAAACTCAACTTACAAGACCCTGTACAATATCATACATATGAATTTATACCATAACAGATTTCTTTACTGTTTTTGTTTTTATTTTTCTTTTCAATCGAGTATGTTTTTCCAATTTTGCCTGATTGTATGCTTTAGATTTTTTCTATTTCATATTGTATGTTAGCTTGTATAGGTATAAAGTACATTATCCTTCATATGTATGTATGTTTGTATGTGTATTTGTGTAAATATCGCCACAAATCTCTTGGTAATATGATATTTTCAATTTCCATTTGTAGATTTCATTAATCAATATGTTACCCATTGAAAATATAACAAAAAAATGAAATAAAAAATCTAACGGTATTTCTATTTCTTTCTCTTTTTTTGTCAAACTCCTGTTCAAGTTTAGTTTGTTTTAACTCTCTGCTGGTATTCTACTTTCATAGATAAACCACGTACATGACGTTGCTGCTGCTGCTGTTGTTGTATGCCGTTGTATGTATGTGTATAGGTAATATTATTGTGTGGGTTTTGAAATCAACTTAAAATTCATATTATTTGTCATATCGCCACCAAAATACGTTATTGTTCTCCTTTTTGAAAAGGCTTAAATGGTAAAGAGAATTCGTTTAACGTTTTAGTTTCTGTACGTTTTTTGGCTCACACGAACAAAAGACCAAAACAAAAAATGACGTGTAAAACACAAAAACATCGTCAAATAAATTCAATAATAAATCGAAAAAATGTATCAAAAACAGACAAACAACATGCCGCTGGTGGTTAGTATAGGTACAGGGAATATTGGTTTGAAAGGAATTGTTTTTGGAAACAAAATACAAAAGAGAATGAAATTTTGAGGTTTCAAAATATTAAACTGTAGGCAATTATTTGCTTCATAGACAAGTAGTTTGAATAATTTTTAGATAAAAAGATTTGCTGGGCATATAAGCAACCCTGGGCAATAAGAGGAGGTTTGTCTAGTGGATAGCACCTATATCATGCAACTGTAAGTTGGCACTTTAACTTACATTAAACGGCTCGCAATGCATATGTGTGTTAATAAAGCCCATCATGAGAGTAGGATGCAACAGAGAAGAAATTTTTTCATTAAAAAATGAACGATTAACTAACCCTCTGAATAATGGGAAATAGGAAAATATGGACTGAGAGACAGTTGTGCATGGTTCGTAGATTTTCAAAAGCTAAGCTTATGAGAATCTCTAGAACTTAACGCACGAGTGTCAACACCATACGAAACGTTTATTCAGTATGAGAATTCGTCTTCTGGAGAAGGGATATGTGACAAGCAAGAAAATTTTAAAACGGAATTATTGGAAGGGCATACATACGTAATTAGTCATTACAATCCTTCAGTTATGATTACAATTCAGCTTCTCAACACCACTCATGTTGTGTGCGTTAATTTTATACATGAGTGGCGGGACCTACAGTTTAAAGTCGATTCCGAAAGACAGTTTTTTTTTGAGAAACTTTTCATGACAATTTCTCATTTACTCACAGAGTTTTTGCCAAAAATCTGCTGAGAGGAAGTTGTCACAAAAATATGTTCTCATACATCATTTGTTGGTTACTTCTGACTTGGGGTCGAACCGTGGCCTCACATAACTTTGGGTAACCAATACTTATGCCCTTAAAAATATTTTTAAACCTGTTGTCACACAACACTGTCAACCAAATGCCCAAGACATCTCTTCAAAATTTCTTAACTGGCTGTCAAGGAAAGAAAATCAACAAATCTGTGACTATGTAGTTAGGTGGGTAGGTTGAATGAAAGAATACCAAACAATGGCCTCATGCCAATTGACACACATCAACTAATGCTGCTGTAGGCTTTTTGTGTGTTCACCTTTCTTTCTATATGAAGTGTGTATTTTGTAAAGGGTCCGCCATATAACGTTTTTTTTCGACCAGTGCTTATTTCGTGAATGGTAACACTTAGCTCATGTCTGATTTGACAGATATTTAGTTTTATCCTTCCGCTGAACGAATATGGTTGAGTTGAGTTGAAGCCAATTGACCATCCAATGCGTTTTCGCTTCGCTAAGTGGGCTTGCGATCGACTTACAGAAGATGCCGATTTTGGCAAAAAAAAATCATCTTTTCAGATGAAGCTCTTTTTGATCTTGGCGGGTATGTCAACAAGCAAAATTGTCGCATTTGGGGCACAGAAAACCCGCACGCATAAATTGAAAAGCCGACGCACCCAAGACGAGTCACTGTTTGGTGCGTATTTTGGTCCAGAGGCATAATTGGGCCATTTTTCTTCGAAAATGAGCAAGGAGTGGCCGTTACAATCAATGGCGATCGTTATCGGGCCATGTTGAACGAATTTTTGTTCACAAAAATTGAAGAAGAGGATATTGGCAACATTTACTTTCAACAGGACGGCGCTACGTGCCACACAACCGAAGCTACGCTCGATGTTTTGCGCCCTGTTTTTGAAGATCACATTATCAGCCGCAGAGCTGATGTCGTTTGGCCACCTCGGAGCTGCGATTTGACACCGTTGAACTATTATTTGTGGGGCGCCGTCAAAGATAAGTGTTACGCCGACAAGCCAGAGACAATTGACGCTTTAAAGGACAATATTCGTGAAGCCATTGGTGAAATACAGCTGCACACCTGTGGTTAAAAATTGGACCGATCGTGTAGGCTACTGCATGGCCAGCCGAGGCAGCCATTTGAATGAAATTATTTTCCATTATTAACCGGAAGGATTGTACTTTCAAATAAAAAAATAAATTTGAGAAAATATTCAGTAGTTTTTTTTAAAGCATTTTAAAAAAAAAAAGTTATTCGGCGGACCCTTTACTATTCTGAGACGAGTTATGTCTGGTATAGTATCATGCCCCAAAATTGGAATCTTGATTTACAGTGACACAAAAAGTGCTCCATCCTTTCGAGATCTTCACCGCATGCCCTGCATTCATTATTTTCCATCGTGTCTACACGGCTCAGGTCTATATGTAAAGCAGACTGTGCCGTAGGTGCGCTCATTAGTAAGCTCAGGTCGATTTCATTTAGTTTTGTTTCGATGTCCTCAGTGAATGCTATGCATTCATCATTTGTCACCATGTCAATAAGGTTTAGATGCACATCAGCGACCAGCAATGAATTGTTTTTTCGCTACTCCTAAATACTCATAACATTTTGAGTATGAGTGAGTTAACAGTATTGAAATTCAAATACTCTGATTCATTCGTACTCACTACAACATTAATTTATAAGTACAAGGTGCAATGAGTAATGAGTACAACGTTGACATCAAACTCATAACATTCGAAATATGTTTGATTAATCTGCCTACTCATTCAGATTCACAAATTTAGAAAAATACTTATAATTACTCATAAATGATACGAATGATTCGAATCATTCATTAAAATTTATAGTCTTAGTTCTTGTTGCATTTACAAAAAAAAAAAGAGATGACAAAAAACGAAGCCAAAAACAGCAAGCAAAGCAAACACACACAACCTTCTAGTGAGTATTGTAGTATTCGTACGCGCATCATATTTATTTTGTAATTCTTGTAAATGTTAAGTAAAGGAGAGTAGAAATCAACAATACCATGCGTATTGTTAAGTATGAGTACGATGAGTACTTCAAACTTTGAATATGACTAGTATGAGTATGATATTAAAATAAGTATGAATGCGTTTAGGTATGAGAAATTATGAGTATGATTCGAATCTACTCATCTTTTTGAATACACATTGCTGATCTCTGGTTTAAATGCAAGATGCGGTGTCCCGTAAGCACACTCATTATTAAGCTCAGGTCGACTTTATTTAGTTTTGTTTCGATGTCCTCAGTGAATGCTACGTATTCATCACTTTCCACCATGCAAATACGGTTGAGGTGTCCATGTAAGGCGGAGTATCCTCTAAGTGTGCTCATTTAGGTGCTCATGTTGCCCTAATTTAGTTTGAAAATACCCTCCTCATTAGGATTTTTGTGTGAAAATAATCTGTGAGTAAATAAACTGCATATCCAAACTAAATTTGATAAAATTCTTTGAATATTTAAAAAACAAACACCCTGAATTGTCCATAAAATTGTTCCTTCCATACCACTGTGACAAAACTCCTGTGTTATATGTTATAAAATGGATTGTTTTATTTCGGCTTAAATCTGTTAGAATTTTCTCTCTCTCTCTATGTCTCATATATCTTTTGCTATCAGCAAAAAGCGATTGAAAAATTATTTGAAAAAAAGTATTGTTTGGTAAAAAAAAGAGTATACAACGACAACAAAATAATAATAAAAGAAATCGAAATATTGAAGCGAAAAAATATGACAACAATCGAATGAATATTTCAAATAAAGAACGTGTATTGTGTACCTCTATAAGAAATTCTTTTTTTGATCACATACAGCTACTAAATTATAAATACACAGCTGTTACCATTAAAAAAAATACGCATACGCTTTCATACACACACAGGAAAAATATTCAGCAACAACAACTCACTGTCTGGCACTTAAATAATCTTTACAGCGGCTAACAACACTGAAGCTCACCAACATACATAAATGCTCTCCTCATTCATGCATGCGAAACATATTATAATAAAGGAGAGCACATACACAATCCCAGAAAAAAAAACCAAAACAAAAAAGAGTAACGGTATGCGTGGCTTTGACTCAGACAACAGATTTGCTGTTACGCGTAGAATTTTCTGTTTCATGAGAGTGTGTGTATGTTTTTGATTCCCATTTTTCGTTCTCCTTTGAAAACAGAAAACCGGAATTGTAAGGCTTAATATGAAATTTGTAAATGGCCGTGTGTGTGTGTACATGCGTCTATTGTACAGGCACATATGCACACATGCTTTGCTTTGCTTTGGTTTTTTTCAAATATTTTTTCTCTTTTCAAATATTTTCACATATTTTATGGCCGTTATTTTGTTATGCGCATAATTTCAGTAGTTTTTCGTTTTTCGTTGCTGTTTTTCTTTCTGTTTGATTTTCTATTTTTTTTTTCTTGTATTTTTGTTTGCTAGGTTTGGATTCAGATTTTCTTCTTTTTTGGTTCGTCAGTAGCTTGAATTTTCTTCTGTTGATGGAAATTTATGTATAAAAAATTTGTTTCTTTTCCTTTTCAGTTTTTTTTTTTTGTTTTTGGGATTTTTGTAGAATATCCTGTAGCCCAAAGCAAAATAAGAAACTGAATTTACCACCAAATAACAATAAATAGTTGCTTATATTTCTATCGTACACAGGAATTGCTAATGTAGGTAGCGAAGGTAAATATACTGGATTTGAGCTCGTGTTTGAAATATTGAAGAGTGTTAGTGACAGCAATGTCTTCAATCTACCAGTACCTCATCATAAATGGAATTTTAAGGACAAATAAATTATTACAATAAGTTTTTTAAAGCCTCCGCATGGCTTATTAGACGTGAAGTCGTGATTCAAACACTAGCTCAGACATTTCAAACAAAAAAAATACTTCTTGTGCAACTTCCTATCAGCAGATTCCTAATAAGAACTCTAAGAGTAAATAAAATTTCCATGAACAAAATCTGTCACTCATGGATAAACTTAACATACACAACATCAGTGGTGTGACAATTATCGTGTAATAAGGTAGAGAATATAGAATGTTCATGGTAGGCTTCTTAGGTTAAGCAATAGATGGTGGATAGTTCAGCATGATGCCTAAGTACGCAGATTATCTATTGATTTCAATGATTTAGAATGCTGAGAGTATGTTATCTTACGTCTCCCCGCATGCCCTTTTGTCGTTATTATCTACCATGCTTATACGATTCAGGCGCACATTTAAGGCGAAAACTCTCGTAAGGAGGTTCATCAGTGTACAGCTTAGAAGTCGAATTGTCTGTTGAATACAGCATAAGTGAAATGCAATTTGTCTCTGACTTCTTTCTAATAAAAGTTGTAAACAGATCAGTCGGTCAGATGAACACAGCAAAAGTTAAATGCCATTTGTGCCTGACTTCTTTCTAAAAAATGCTTATAGCAGTTGACGATCCCTTAGAACAAGAAATTTTGTTAGTAAAGGGTGATTTTTTAAGAGCTATAGGAAAATTAAAAAAAAAACACATAAAATTCGGAAAAATGCATGAAATCTTTATTTGAAACGATAGTACGGTCCATATAATTTAATGTTTGAAGATTATTTTATGCTAATGTTGACCGCGAATGTTGAAGTCGCCGTGGTCTAGTAGGTAGTGTGTTGGCTTATTAGACGAAAGGCCCGAGTTCAAATCCCAGGTCAGACATCAAAACGAAAATATGAAAATATTTCTTCGGCGACTTCCTCTCAGCAGATTTCTAGCAAAAACTTTGAGAGTAAAAATTGCCATGAAAAGTTTCTCAAAAAATCTGTCGTTCGGAGTCGACTTTAAACTGTAGGTCCCGCCACTCATGTATAAAACTAACGCACCCAACATGAGTGGTGTTGAGAAGCTAGGCCTTCATCCTGACTGAAGGGTTGTAATGGCCAATTATGTATGTATGTTGACCGCGACTGCTCCTCAAATCGTCCATCCGCATAGTCCAATTTAGGCATACTCTTTCCAACATTTCGGCCGGTATCTCACGAATAAATGCTTCAATGTTGTCTTCCAATGCGTCAATTGAAGCGGGCTTGTCTGTATAGACATGAGCTTTAACATAGCCCCACAAAAAATAGTCTAAAGGCGTTAAATCGCATGATCTAGGCGGCCAATTGACCGGTCCCGAACGTGAAATAAAATATTCAATAAGTCCATTGTTACGCGTGCTGTGTGCATGCGGCACCGTCTTGTTGAAACCACATATCATGCAGGTGAAGCTCTTGCATTTTGGGCAAAAAAAAAATTTGGATATCATCTCACGGTAGCGCTCACCGTCTTTGAAGAAGTACGGTCCAATGATGCCACCAGCCCATAAACCCCACCAAACTGTGACTTTTTCTGGATGCATTGGTAGCTTTTGCAATGCTTCTGGCTGATCTTCACTCCAAAATCGACAATTCTGCTCATTTACGTATCCATTGAGGCAAAATGAGCTTCGTCGCTGAACACAATTTTTCGATAAAGAAGTGGTTCTTCGGCCAACTTTCTAAGAGCCCATTCACCAAAAATTCTGCGTTGCGATAGGTCGTTCGGCTTTAATTCTTGCACCAGCTGTATTTTGAAAGGCTTCACACCTAAATCCTTTCGCAAAATTTTCCACGTTGTTGAGTAACAGAGGCCCAATTGCTGCGAACGACGACGAATCGATAATTGATGGTCATCATTAACACTGGCCGATACAGCTGCGATATTTTCTTCAGTTCGCACTCAAAGTAGGCGTGTTGATGGTTTAATGTCCAACAATGTAAATTTGGTGCGAAATTTAGTCACAATAGCCCGAATAGCCGCTTCAGTGGGTCGATTAAACTGACCATAGCAGAGCACACATTTTGATAATAAAATTCAATGATTTGCAAGCGTTGTTCGTTTGTAAGACGATTTATGGTTAAATTATATAGACCAAACTGAAGATGTTTGACAGTGAAACAAAACACGAAACGTGCGTGAGCTGTTTAAACCAGTGTTACCTAAAAGATAATAGCTAAAAAATCACCCGTTATAGAAGAACGCAGGTCTCCAAGTTATTTGGAATTGTTACAAGCAAATAAATTATTAGAAGACATTTGCTTATGAAAGTTTAATAGATCTCAGGGGGTAGTATTCCTAGTTTCACAGCCATATGATGCGATACTGATAGGAGACTGATAGGAGACTGATAAGTTACTGTGCATACCTTTTAGACTTTCGTTATTTGATCAAAAATGAAATCAAAATAGTGAACCTTTAGCCATAGAAGAAACCAATTATCTATGAAACCATATACATATATTGTTCTTTAGGGTATTAAATAGTTGTGATGATCATAAATTCCTTATTTTCTCCCTCCACCTTTTATAGAAACAAAAAAAGAAACATTTGCAAGCATCATACTCATAATGTTGATGGTTCAGTAGCTGATGAAAATTTTCTTAACCATGACTGTATAGTGTAGAAGGGATTTTGTTTCATTTTTTTACATCCTTCCGGATATGGCCATGTACAAAAAAAAAAGCGGGCACGTTTACTTTATGAATGAATTTATTCAATTTATATTATGATTGTTTGTTTGTTTGTTTGTTTTTGTATTTGTTGCCTGGATTTTTACCACACATTTTATTATTATTCTCATACAATATGTATGAATAAATGTTTGTATTCGAAAATATTGTTTTTCTTTTAGGGTTCTTCAGTGTTTTTTTTTTCTTTTTTTTCTCTTCTCTGATATGTAAGCGAAATCACTTTAAGTTATACAACAACTGTGTGTGCATATTTGTGTTTGTATGTTTGTTTTTCTCAATATATTCATACTTTCATACAAATTAATATTACAGGAAAATATTTCGCCAACAAACCAGCAATCATAACAATAACAACAACAACAACAACGGAAGAAAACATATGTTGCTCAATATAATACTTGAATAAAACAATTTGGTTGGGTAGCAGGGGGGGTGCACATATAATAAAACGAAAAACAAAATTTTTTTTATTGAATTGCCATTTAATCGAATTGAAAATGATTTGAAGTGGTAGTGGTAGTCAATAAAAGCGATTGAAATGATTTGTATTCGCATTTATTGCTTTACATGAGCACCAGCCAAGCCGTATAAGCATTAAAAATATATTTAACCATAACTTTGGTTGCTCTTTTTCTATAAGAAATTATTTTTTGAAATGCTTTAAATAAATTGTGAAATTTATTGTGTTATTATGCTTGTGAAAATGTATTAAAATTGATTTGATGCTGTTTTCATTCAATCAGTTAAAAGGCCTAAGGCAGGCTGTAAAATAATACAGTTTAGATTTAGAATGTTTGCTTTGCCTGGCATACAATCGAACTAGTTGCTTTATAATTAACTTATCAGCAGCTGTTTACAGCATAAATAAAGTTTCTCTTCAAGCCTATTAGTTGTTATTAAATAGTTTTAAAAACAATTTTTTATTTTAGCCCTAAAGTAGGCAACATATTTTTAATAATTAATAGGGCTGAAAGTATGCAAACATTTTTTATTTTAATTCAGCAGTTAATTTGAAATAAATGCGAAATTGTTATTAACATACCAATTGATCGTCTAAAATAAAAATTAAACCCAGGATTTATTTGATATCCATCCCGCACACAGATGATTTATTTACGTTGTCAGGTAGGTAGGTAGAAGTGGCTGTCCCTCGAAGGAGTCTTGAGCGGACACACTTACCCCACACACAGGGTCTATTGTGATGCCTCGGATCCGCATTTCCCCTATTCTAGGAACCATTTGGAGCTTCCAATGTAGCGACTCAGACTGCCAGTATCCATGTATGACAGTTCATCTATATCCTCCATGTAGTAGGCACCCAGAGGTGCCCCTTTCTCCTCCGACCAAGTGCCGGACATCTACACAGTAGGTGAAGAATAGTTTCATCCTCCTCTTCATCTCCACAGCTTCAGCAGAAATCATTTGCAAGGTATCCAAGACCAATACACCTCGCATGTGTTCCCCGCAATAATCCCGACAACAGTGCTGAGCCTGCTTCTTTGGAGTCTTAGCAGAGTTGCCGTGCGCTTCCATCCAGCCTTGGCCAGATCTTTTGCGCCGTTTTCTTCTTATCATCCTATTGTTGACAAAGTCCACGATTGCATTGTCAATTATAAATCTGCAGGTAGCCAAAGGGATCCCCAATGTAAAGAATTCATCAGAGAGTTCGATGTTCGTGCCCCTCCTGGCCAGTTCATTCGCTCTGCAGTTTCCAGGAATATCATTATGTCCTGGTACCCATGTGATACAGACATCATATCGGTCCGCCACCTCATTGAGATATCTCCGACAGTCGTACACCGTCTTGGAGTTTATTACACTGGAATCCAATGCTTTGATAGCCGCTTGGCTGTCGGAAAGTATGGTGATTTTTCGCCTGTGAACATTTTTGTCCACAATAATTTTCACCGCAGCCTGAATTGCAGACACTTGCGCTTGAAAGACGCTGCAGTGCCTTATAGACTTCGATATTCCGATTGCATTCGAATATATACCGATTCCAATCGATTTGGAGCCATCGGTGTAAATTTGTGCGGAGTCCCTTGGGAGGTTTGCTGCACCACTCCACGAATCCTCTCTTTTCGGACCGTTGAACTGTTATCGGACTACTCTCATTAATTATCATGGGGCTGCCACAGGGCAATTCCTATCACGTGCACCTTCAGATTTTATTTTCTATTTCCTGTGCTTTAGTGTCATTAATCAAGTTTTTCCATTAAAGTAACTAATTGGCTTACTACAGAGTTCCTGAAATGATGGGTTTGCCATCTATTGTAGCATAGTAACAACGCCTTTTATACCAAAAACATGTATTGTTTGGTGATTAAACCAAGTCACACCAAATTATAAGAACAGAACTATGTAAAAGCAAACATGAAAAAAAAATACAATAACAAATCAACAGGAAGAATCTCGAAGTTGCCAAACCGAGACTGATGAAACTTACTAAATTGATATTTGGTATATGGACTGCTCGCATTGTATTCCAATAATTTAATTGCTACACAATGTCACTTCGCCTATTTCGTGTGTAATTCCATAAGCGTTTTAAATACTTTGTTTTTACGAAGTACCTTGTAAGTTTGATTACGTAGTCTCTTGACAGAAATTAGGTTGATGTATACAAAATTCAAACCAATTTAAGGTTTTAAGGTAAGACTGCCTGAATTAAAATTTATTACCTTAATTGTTGTTTTTGGTTTGCAACGTGCCACAGTACTGCAACCAGATAATGTACTGGTGATTGATCTTCCTTATGACAGGATCTAAATACTACTGTTTCAACATTTTCTTATTCACTGCTTTCTATTAAAATTTTAAATTTTCTTTAATTTCTGTAAATTTTCAGTTGCCTACTTGCTGCCACCACTTATTGATTAGCAACCACAGGCACATGAATTCCTTCCTTTTTTTTGTTTTTGTTTTCCCACTGACCTAAAAACAGAGCCCAATTTATTTGCTGCTATTTTGTAAATAATTTTAATGATTGATTATTTATTTGCCAATGAAATGTATGTATTCTTCAGTGGCCATATACATTTGAATATTTTTTTTAATTTCGAGAAAAATTCTAATTAAACTGTTGTTGAACAACAGCCTGTGTATATCGAATATCAATTTGATTATATGTTGTCAAATTACAATTTGTCACAGCTGAATTTCGCTTTTTTTTAATTTAATTTTGGAGTGGAAAAGAAAAATTCCATGGCAATTATGGTTGATATTTGATGATGAATTTTAGAAAAATTTTATTCTATGTTAAGAGCAAAGAGTAATTGTAATTAATACTAGTGTAGTTATTTGAGGGATATTGAAAGCATTCTAAATATTTGCATACTTTAAGGGGTAAACATAATATTTAAATACACAACCATTATAGTGGGAGAGTTATGCAAAAAAAAAGCCTAGTGTATGATGATCATAATGATCATCTCTCTACGTGTTATAGACGGGATTAGATAACCAATCGGATAATAATTTCCCTTTTCATGGAGTCCCTTTAATTAGTATTTAGGGTATACACGAAAGGGTAAGGATCTATGTGGGCTTCCAGCGTAACGATTTTATTCCAATTACATCTGATTCGTCAGTCTTGGAACACTTTTTCTGTTACAAATTTGAAAATAAAATTTAGTGTTTTTTTGAGTAAACTTCAGGATGCCTTACAATGCAAAACCTATGGCTATTGAGATATGATATCGCATCCCATCAGGAATTTTTTACATCGAATTCCATCAGTTAAAGATTAATTCATAACGACAACACAAGGTTAAGTTATTCTACGTGATCATCAGCCGAATTAATTCCCAATCACAATATCTATTACATTTAAGTAATGCTCTGTATTTGGTTAGACTATTGAGGACCCATCAATTGTGAGCTACTAAAGGCCAGATAAGGAACATAGTTGAACATATTTGCTTAACTTTGATCGGCATAACACTGGAATATGCGTACAGACTTTAAACCACAAATCATCATCATGATAAAACACGATCAAACATAATTATAAAATTATGCTTGCAAAGTTTTGCCTTAAAATTTTCAAAGACCAGACCTTACTTCGTTCGATCGAATTTTCTTACTAAAATTACCTTACTTCAGTATAGGGAACTTAAAACTGATTTCCTAATTGATGCGGATTCCATTCATTGTCAGGAAAATGAGAATGCGCTGCTCATCGCCGAAAGGAATATAATGATTCGATACCACTTGTATTTAATAGGGTTCAATTCAGCTTCGAATAATAAGTTCTGTATACTTCTTATCATACTGAAGATAAGGGAGAACATTTCTCTTTACTACACCCAAATATAAGTACATGATACCCTTTTTAAGGAACAGATGGCTGTCATAAAGCTGCTCTCTTATATTGTTATTATTTCTTTGATTTTTAAATTCAAATAATTGGCCTTCTGATCGTATAATGATCGAATAATCATCAACTGTAGTAATAAAAATCGTACATATATTTCTACGGTTTTGAACAATGACGGATGGCAACCCTACCACTCCAGAATCTTTTAACCTAGCTATGGAAAGAACGGCATCGCTTTTTAAAAGTCATCAACCGCTTTGTATACTCCATTGAATTTTTTTTTGCTTGAATCAATAAAAATTATTCCATGTGCTTACGACCATGGCCTTGATTGTACTTTTCAGTGCAATACCTCTAATCCAGTCTACAGCTTTGACTATTTGTTTGCTTAAGTGTGCAATGGTAAAGCTGTGTCTCACTGATGGTTACGAATCAAAGAAAAAGTTTAGCTATGCTGCTGTGAAACATGGTCAAATATTTTGTGAAATATCTTCACATGCCAGCCATAGCTAACTATGCAGCTTATAATGGCTAAACGTGGGAACTAACTCCCCCAGCGAAGAATCGGCTTTAATATTGGTTAATTTGAAATCTTTCAAATAAAAGTATTGAATTACATGACAGTGAGCATTTATTTCTAGTCTTGATATGTCAGATAACGATAGTTTTGAGGCTGCCATACACCCAAAACTAAAATAACTTCAATGGCAACACTAATTAAAGCTCCCACTCTTTCTACGACTTAGTTTTCTAACGCATACATGTGCTATGTGACTTTAATTACAACTGTAGCCTGTAAACATGGCATTAAAATTAGTTGACAACCATAAAGGGAGAAATAACGAAAGAGTATAAGAAAAAATTACAACAACAACAACAATGAAAAAATAAAAACTTACCTCGATTTGAGATGGCAGCTGCAGCAGTATTCCACAATAGACACGAGTTCAGCAAACAAACGAATGTAATGACGAATAAAAAACGACGACAAAACTTCTCTATACGGGGATGTATAACAACAATTGCAGCCTTGCTGGAATGTGACAATGACGTCGACAACAATGGCCACAACGAAGTAAACGCAGCCAGAGAGGTTGTTTCTGCTAATATTCGGCTGCTATCTTTGCAAACAGCATTAACTGTTGTTGTTGTTGTTGATGGTGATGATGTTGTATGTGATGTTGTATTAGTAGTAGTGGTAGTAGTAGTAGTATTAGTGTTATTAGAATTCTTATTATTTTTAGCAGGCATTTTATTGTGTTCATTAAAACATGCAATATGTGCTGCTGTTTCTGTTTCTGTTGGTGTTTGTGTTATTGTGGTTGAGTATTTTCCTGTTACTGCCATAACTGCTCTCTTGCTCTCATTTATTAGTTTGGCTTTATAATATTCCCTGCTTTCGTTTGCTTGTAAACAAGTTGAAGAGGATGAGGACGCATAAAAATATTGCTGCTGGTTAATGTTGTTCATAAAATTAGTTGTTGAAGGCATTGTTGTGTGGTATGTGTAAGAAAAAACAAGATTTTTTCGTAGTTTTTTTGTTCTAATATAAATATTATTATTGCCTAGTTTTAGGCTTTAAAATTAAATGATTATTATAGTTTATGTCTTGTTGTTATTATTATTTTTTATTTCTTTTTTATTTTTAATTTTAAAGAATATTTATTAATAACTTCAAGCATTTATTTGCCATTAAAGTAATGCCTTAGGTTAACCGGTTTGGATTTGATGAATGTTTTAATGGTTTTACATTTCTTTTTGTCTAGCATACTTCAAGGGCGTATTAAATTTTTACTTTATTTGCAATAAATAATTAAATTTATGTGTTTGAGTATTAATATTTATTAATTGTCATTGCTTTTTAGAGCTGTTGTTGTATTCTTTGTTTCGTTGTATTTTGAAAATCTGAAAAGATAAAAGAAAATAAATTTAATTTAATTAAATTTGCTAAATCCATATTATATTTGATTGTAATATTTTAAATAAAATAATTGCATTTAAATTTTAGTTTCTAACCCAATTCACTTTCTATTTATGTGCAGCCATGCATATGTTAATTGTAAATAATTTTCTATTTAAAAAGGTTTCAGCATTATTGTTGTTTTTAATCCCATTCATGACAACCAAATTTTAATGGAAAGTTTTGTTTGACACGGTTCCAGGTAATTGTAAAATTTCCCTTACGTTTGAATTTGACTTTTAAAGGGTTAAAGAATTAAAAAAAAATTATTTCTGGTAATGTTGTTGTAAAATATTTCATGTACACCAAGCCTTTTAATTTAAATACACTTATACGTACAGTTAAAGGTAAAAAAATAGCACACAGTAAACTATCACGAAATATTAAATGAGTGATTCAAATGACATAAAAGAAATGTTTGATATTTTAAAACAAATCTTTGAAATCTTTTGTTTCCAGAACTTGCTGGAGTTCCTGGTCCATATATACATATATACATGATCGGTCATAACCACCCTTCATCCTTCAGTAAGTATTACAACCTAGCTTCTCAGACTACTTATGTTATATGTGTTAATTTTTTATATAAATGGCGTGATACATTTTAAAGTCGACTCTGTATGACAATTTTGTTTTGAGAAATTTTTCATAGCAATTTATTTAATCTCACAGTTTTTGCTAGAAAAGTGCTGAGAAAAATTCGCCGAAGAATTATTTTTTCATATTTCGTTTCGATCGAGATGTCTGACTTGGGTTTTGAACCGTGACCTCACGTCTAGTAGGTCAAAACACTGCCGACTAGACTACGCGACTACAGAGTTCTCTGGCAAGCTATACTAAACTCACAAAATTAAAGCATATCCTCAGGCAAACAACATTAATACTTAACTCACAAAATTAAAGCATATCTTCATGCAAACACTTTTAATACTAAACTCACAAAATTAAAGCATATTCTAAGGCAAACAATTTTAATACACTTTATAAGACTGTGCTTATCATAGATTTTAACGCTCGCCTATAAAACTAAGCTCTTTATTTCCCCTTTACTACAGAAAAACTACAAGTCTAAGTGCCACTCATTTCAATTTTTTTTTAATAGTTTATAAAAAATTACGTGATACTTTCTGCCATTTTTCAAGCTGCAGTTACACACTCCATGCTTTTGTTTTTCTTTTTTTTTCTCGACTAAATTTTTAAATTGTAGGTTAAAAACAAAACAGAGAAAAAATTATTACACAGGTTTTGTTAAAAAGCCATAAAATTATTTTATTATCACTTGATGTTAATAATAGCAAAATGAATTTACCACAGCAACAACAACCACATGGTACTACTACTACTACTACTACTACTACTACTACCACATGTTTAAAAAAAAAAAAAAAAAAAAAACAACCACAACTTGATTAGTAAAGTGTAGGTACTAGGAAAACAAATTATTTTTTAATATAAGTGAATAAAGCATGCTTTTAGGGGCAGAATAAATAGTTTACACGAAAAAGTTGATGGTTTTGTAATAATTTTTTTAAACTTTTCAATAAAAAAAGAAAAATCTATTGAAAGCAATTGTATAGTAAATGTTAATTAAATTCAATATTTGTTGTAAAAAATAAAAAAATTAAAATTTAAACTAAACAAAGCCAATTAAACTAGGCTAAGTTACTGAAAGTATACAAGGAAATTTTATGATATTATTACGGCAGAAATATTCTGTCACTTATGGCAGACAATATCAAAGAAAGTTTGTGCAGTGTATGGACACCTACACTCTTCGCTATAAGTGACCATCCGCTAACATTTTATATTAACCAAAAATAAAATTTAAGTTCCGTTCCTTATTCAAACACATTTTATTGATTTTATCATTGTTACAAATAAAGAATATAACCTTAAATATTTTAAATTATTTATTTGGACGCATCATAAATTTCCAACTCCGTGTCATTGACATTTAAAATGTGATTTATGGCGTGTGTTTAAAAGCCAAACTCAAAGTGAAACTGAAATATTAAAAATTTTTTCAAAGATTTATGGTAAATTAATATTCAATGTTTTATTTTCGTTTCTCTCGTTTTTTCGTTTTTTATTTATTTTTCTCAATAAACAAACGAATTGGTTTCATTAAAATAAAAGCCAATAAAAGAAATTTGGGTCATAAAAAATTAAACTGAAATTAAGCACACAAATAAACACAACGAAACGATACATTTAATATGTGACAAAAGTAAAAAAAAAAGGAAGAAAGGACATGAAAGCAGTCAATCATAAATAAAAATAAATTTAAAAAATAATAACAATTAAATTTAAAGAAGGCCTAGAAGTATATATGGTTTAATTAATAAGATAGCAGCCCATAAGTATGCTTTAAATTTTCATGATATTTATAAATTTTTGATAATGACTGTGGTTTAATTTCTGACTGATTTCTTATGATCATAGTTTTATTTATTTATCATTTCATTAATTATTAAAAATATGGGCTAAAATCATGCTACTAAATTTGTTGTATACAGGAATCGTTGAAATGAATTGAAAATGTCGTAAATTTTCGAATTTTTTTTTATCAATTTTACATAGGTTTAGATTTAGGTTTAGGGGACGTGTATTTGACAAACGTCCTAAAGTAGAGAGGATTATAGGGTAGATAGGGAAATAGGATTGCATAGGGATAGGATTGCATCGATAGGG
Organism: Sarcophaga rosellei; assembly: GCA_930367235.1. Lineage (NCBI taxonomy): Eukaryota > Metazoa > Arthropoda > Insecta > Diptera > Sarcophagidae > Sarcophaga > Sarcophaga rosellei. Next base: position 15,444,213 of record OV884017.1, read on the forward strand.
AAATAGGATAAGCATTTTTATCGCTTAAGTTTCATTTGTCAGCCACGTATATGCAACATTTAGTACACGAAGAACGCAAAGGAATAGCTCAAACTTATTGCAAAAGTGGTGGCCACCTTTCGACAATTATTAGGCGATTATGATCGTCATAATCGATCTATTGTAAAAAGGATTGGATTTTAAATAAGTTTGAAGACACTGAAAAAGTTAAAACGTGATGTTGACTGGCCATCATTACAATAAGCTTCCTTCCGACATTATGGATTATGCTTAATGAAAGTGTGGTGAATAAAACGAATTTGTCTATTCCATACTCCCGATATTTTGGACTATCTGACGATATATTTTGTCGTATTTTCTGTATGGATTTGCAGTAAATTTCAATTTACATACATAAAGACATAATTAATCATCACAAGCCTTCAGTTAGGTATTACGACCTAGCTTGTCACACCACTTATGTAGTGTGTGTCAATTTTATATATGAGTGGTAGGATACCTACAGTTTAAATTCAACTTTGAATGACAAAGTTTGGAGAAATTTTTTCATGGCAATTTTTATTTACTCTCACGCTACAATTAAAAACCGGAAGACCATTCAAAACATAGTAGACACAGTGAAACGATGCCATAGCAACAGGTTCTCAGTGCAGACAAAATTTTCTTGAGCAATGAATCCAATTTCTAACTTCTACAATCAAAACTACTGTATAGAGTGTTAAGAAAACTGAGAAGTTATTGTGGATAAGCCAACTGCATTCGGAAAGAGTGACTGTTTAGTAGCCATTATGATCTGTAGACATTGGGTGCATTACTATCGTCAATTCAGAGCGCTGTATGTGTATGAAAACCGTCTCTTTTAACCTATAATTAAATATAATGAACTGCACGGTGCCGTGTGTATCATAACAAAACCGCTTTTGGCTCTCTTGCTTCAGAAATTCACAGAATCAAGAATTTGACGTTATGACGTCACTTCTCCTACAAGAACATGTGGTTTGACAACGTTAGACCTTTTTGATGGTGATACGTCAAAAATTGTGTATACGTAGATAAAGTTAGCGTAATTGAAACTTCACATAAACCAAGTTATCACTGAGATACCATCCGAAAAATTCGTTGAAAATCATTCGAAAAATATAGACTGCATCAATAAATCCAGAGAAGGTTTTTTGAATATTTTTGTACTTCGTTCGTAAGGAAAAATTTCTTCCTAAATTTATAAGCAAACAAAAAAATTCTGATGAAGTTGCCATAATCTGGTAGGTAGTGCGATGGCTTGGTAGATACGAGTCCGGGGTTGAAACCCCAGTTCAGATATCTCTTATAAAGCAAGATATGAAAGAAATATTTTTTTCGGTGACTTATTCTCAGCCTGGCAAATTGTGAAAAAGTTTCTCAAAAGAAGTCGCCGCTACTCATGTATAAAATTAACGTACACAACACGAGTGGTGTGAGAAGCTAGGACGTTGTACAATGGGTCAATTCGAACTCCGGGTTCTGTACTTGTCACAGTTGACAAGTACACGTCCTCTAATCTAACCCAACCTAAGTCGACTTTAAACTGTAGGTCATGCTACTTATAGATTAAAATTGACACACAAAACAAGAGTGGTGTGAGAAGCTAAGTTGTAATCCTAACTAAGTTGTGATCATAAATTTAATTTGAAAACTGCATAACCCTGTTATGAAACATGAATCTGCCTGAAACTCTTAACACCATCCCCTGTAAAAGCGATTTATTTTAATAACAACAAAGTAAATTTTTTCTTTCTTTCTTTATCGTAAATGGCTTACAATAAAAATTAATAATAATTTTCAATTTTACCTTTTGCTTGATTATTTCTTTTTTTAATGGATTTTTTTTTCTTCTCTTTTCTGATATTAATTTTGCTTCTATTATTAGTATTTATTTTTATTTTATGTTTTATTTCCCCTTTCTCTTTGTCGAAATTGTTCTGATTTATGATGACGTTAATAGAAAACAGCTTGTTTGGAATTGTTTTCGATTTTTTGTTGTTGTATTTTTTTTTTTGTTGTTGTTTTTATTTGAAAAATAAAAGCCAACTAAACTCTAACCAGGCATTAAAAATTATTTATAACACACAGAGACAAATTGAATGTGTTCATACATACATATATTGAAACAGGCCATGTAAGCATGTTTTAGTGCCTCTATTATATTGTATATCTGCATGTATGTATGTATATGTGAGTGCATATGCATGTGTGTATGTATGTATTTGTATTTGTATCACATACTAAATATTGTTTATTGAATTCACAAATATTATACGGTTGACTAAACATTTCGTAAAAATCAAAGAATATTGAATACAATGAATATGAGCAAAACTCACACACACACATACCCATGAATACACAAATACATACATATGTACATACATACATACAATATAAATATAGAATTTTTTTTAATAAAATTTTAATCCAATAACAAAAAATATTGTACAGCAGAATATTAAATACAATAAAACGGGAAAAAGGAAAAAAAGGACAAAAAGGAACCAAAAATTATATGAAATCATAACGAAACGATTACAGTACGGGTTAATAGTTTTCGGAAATTATAAACAATGTTATCATTAAGCATTCTTCTTATGGAATGACAATATACTTTCCTTTGTCAGTATGATGACCTGGCTTTTAAAGCCACCCATGTTGAGTCTATTATTTTATCAAAGACTTTCAGAACCATATTACACTTTTTTTTCGAGGAGTCTGTGCATGAGATTCGAACTGTTAAACCCTTATTTATTTTCTAGACATCAGGTGGAGACCATATTACAGGCAGATTTCATGGAACCCTTATTACAACCCTTAAGTCAGGATTACAACCTAGCTTCTCACACCACTCATGTCATTGTATGTTAAATTTGTCCATGGGGGGACCTACAATTTGTAGTCAGTTGTGAACCACAGAATCTTAAGAAACTTTTTATGTCAATTTCAAGTTACTCACAGAACTTTTGCCAGGGAGTGTCTGTATAAGTGATTCAACAGCGTGTTTTCAATTTGTATAAAAATGGCTTCTTTATTTTATGAATTTAAGTTGACGAATGAATTAAATAATATGTATTGAAAAATAATAATGAAAAATTCTAAGCATACTATATAATATACATATTAGTATATACAAGTTCAAGGCATACTTAGAATAGAATTATAACAGGTTGCATTCGCAACACTTCGACCTCTAACACCTGTCCTCGAAGTGGGCAGAATGCTCTAAGTGTTAAGAGCGATACCAAGATCTATTGAGCAGCTAAGGTGCTTCCGTGCTGGAACTGCTTTTGTCAGCATGTCTGCTGGCATATCCTCCGTCTGCAGGTATTCTAATTCAATTTCACCCGAGTTCAATTTTTCCCGTATGAAGTGGTGTCGGACGTCGATGTGCTTTGTACGTGGGTGATAGCCGAAAGATCTTGCCAAGCTTTGAGCGCTCTGGCTGTCATTATACAGCTTTACTAAATTTTGGGTCAGGCCGATTTCGTTCAAAATTCCTCTTAGATATAAGGCTTCTTTAACGGCCTCAGATAATGCTAGATATTCCGATTCAGTGCTAGAGAGTGCTACCGTTCTCTGTTTACGAGCCTGCCAGCTAATGGCTGCTCCAGAAAGTATGAAGGCATAACCGGTGTAGGAGCGTCTATCCGTTTGGTCTCCGCCCCAATCTGCGTCGACCACTCCATATAAATCAGAACCGCTTTTTTGGTATAATAAGCCATATTCTGATGTACCTTTTAGGTATCTTAATATTCGCTTGGACGCTTTCCAGTGCTCCAAATTGTAACACGAATTATATTGACTTAAATAATTTACAGCGTAGGAGATATCTGGACGTGTCATCACTGAGAGTTCTAAAATTACAGACAAGGGGTACGAGGTGCTGTTCCGTAAATATGGCGCTGTAATAATGAAAAACGGTCGTCATTTGTACACAGCAAAGAGAATCGGAAACCTGTTTTATTTGGAGGGCGAACGTGAACGATCCGCCGTTGTTGAGGGTAAATCCGGCAGTATAAACACATGGCATCAGCGAATGGGACACCTCAACGAAATTGACCTGAAATTGATGATGAGAAAAAATTTGGTACATGGAATGAAATTCTCAGAGGAGGAAAAATTGTACCCATGTGGAATATGTATTTCACACTGTAGGTCATGCCACTCGTGGATAAAATTAACACACATAACATGAATGGTGTGAGAAGCTAGATCTTAATCCTGATAAGTAGAAATACCAGTAAGTAAGTTAATCAGACACAAATATTTAATTTTAAGATTTGACGTGCTTAAGACTCCATAAACACGGTCAACATACTTTTATTAATCACTGTAAACAATTTATAGTTTTTCAAGCACAATTTAAAACAATTTCAGTTTTTTTTTATTATTTTCCTTACTCCTACTTTCCTCCCCAATATATGTAGTTGTTATTTATGAATTTATTTTTATTTTTTTCACTTTTTTTTTTGTTCAAATTCGAATTTTTCACACACGATAGAAAATTTCCATTAGAGAGACCACATGAAATGATGTGATGATTTTCAAAATTGCCAAAAACTAAAAGTCAGTCTTTAGAATATATGCCCAAAGAGCTTTTTTTGTTGTTGTGTTGTTATATTTACAAACAAAAAGTGCTGAGGCAAAAATCAAAGAGTGAGAGAGAAAGAGAGAGAGAGGCAGAATGAAAGACAGAAAGAAAAAATCCCTAAAATATTGTTGAATGGAATTAATGATGCATTATATTTTCGTTTTTGGGTAAAAAGGAAAAATATTTGTTTGATAATTGTAAGAGGCTTAGTTTACCATAAATTTTACAATACCCAGAACACATCTAGTCGTCTATGGTATCTAAAAGAGAGAAACAAAAAAAAAAAAAGCTAAAATGCTCCTAAAAGTATGTTACAATATTGTATACATTGTGTTTACTACATACTGTTGCATATCAATGTGCATTAAGACAACGCTAGAGAGAGAAAGGGAGAGTAAAAGCGAGAGGTATTTTTGCATACATTAATAGCAAACGAAAAACAAGATACATTTTTTTTTCAAATATTCTGCCTTTTAAGAAGAAACGAAAACCTGACAAGATAAATAACTTGAAACTTTTCAAAAAAAACTTGCCGTAACAGTATTTGAAATTCCCTTTTGGAATGCCTTTCTTCAGTTTTAATTTGCTGAAAGCTAATTAATGTAAGACCCAACAATGAAGTCGATGCCTTGGGTTACCTTCCTCTCAAAGGCAATTCGAAAAACATGCCTAAAAAACATAAATCTCTCTGTCTTGCTACATAAACAGCCTACGAATAGACTAAGTAGTATGCCACAGGCCTGATATGTCTATCAATGATGTATGCAAAAATGGTTTGCATTTATAAATCAGCAACAGTGAGCAGTAAGCAGCAGTCAGTAGGCAGTAGAGTTACAAGGCATTGGAGTGAAAACTTTATAGGAAAAAAGTCTTTTAAATACCGATATTTTTTGCCTCTCAATACAATATTTGACTAACTAACTGACATACAGAAAGGCAAAGGAAATAATGTTTTTTGAAGCATAACTCAGGGCTTTCAAAATGATTAAGTGTGTATGCTAGTATCGAATTTTAGGGGATAATTTCAATAAGGTAAACTTTGTGTTTTTGTAAATTAAATTATGGAAAATTTTACTTTATTGGATTGAAGTTGTCGTTGTCTATAAGTCTCACACAAAATCGATAACATTTTCAAATATAAGTAACGAGAAATCCAAAATTATTTCTGGTGCTAACCAGGCATAGAAGTCGCAGTAGTCTGGTAGCTATTGTGTTACTTTTTTAGAGGATAGCCCGTGGTTCAAGTCCTGGCTGAAATATTTCGAACAAAACCAAATATGAAAACCAATATTTCTTCTGGCAAAAACTGTGTGAAAGTAAATAAAATTGCCATGAAAATTTTCACAAATATCTGTCGTTTGGAGTCACCTTTAAACTGCAGGTTCTGCGCTCATGGGGAAAATGCGCTATAGTCCGGACTGTAGTGTGTACGTGCCCCTTCGTAATGGGGACGAGCCCTCCGCGGTCGGGTGAGGGTGGGTTAGTGTGTGGCCGGGGACGTTCGAAAAAAAAAAATAAAAAAATTCACATACACAACCTGTGGGGTGTCTTAAGCTAGGGTTGGGGACTAAAGGGTTGTAATTACTAATTAAGAAGAAGAAAAATAATCGCAAGAGCTTGATACATACATACATACATACATAATTGGTCATTACAACCCAATTATCAACACCACTCATGTTATGTGCGTTAATTTTATACATGAGTGGCGGGACCTACAGTTTAAAGTCGACTCCGAACGACATTTTTTGAGAAGCTTTTTCATGGCAATTTTTACTCTCAGAGTTTTTGCCAGAAATCAGCTGAGAGGAAGTCGCCGAAGAAATATTTTTTCATATTTCATTTTGATGACCTGGGATTCGAAATCGGGCCTTTCGTCTAATAGGCCAACACACTACCTACTAGACCACGGCGACTTCAAGAGCTTGATAAGCTTGATAATGCGCAGTCTATCCCACACAAGTTCAATAATATGTCACACAGCCAGACAGTTCCTTCTCTTTTTGAGTTTTAATATCGACTTGAACAAGACTTTGCTGACATTATTACTCTTTTGGGAAAGATTACCATGAACTCTCAAGCCCATGCTTCTCATAGATTGAATTAACTCTGCATACACGAGGGTTGCCTTTTATATTTCTTGATTTGGCAACCCTAGTGTTGCAATCTGCCAACTGACAGCTCTATCGTAAAGCATGACATTTTTGAGATTATACGTACTCAGAACGTTTTGACATACGAGCGCTATTTGTGTTGTTTACAGAAACTTAAAAGATTCATCTCGCCCAAAAAATGGAATTAAATCGTGAACATTTTCGTCCGATTATTTTTTACAACTTTCGACGTGGATTAACTCAACAACAGTGCATCGATGAACTTAATTCAATTTTTGGCGATGAAGCTCCATCAAGGACCAGTGTTTATCGATGGTATGATGAATTCAACCGAGGTCGAAGCCACTCCAAGACGAATTTCGTGAAGGTCGTCCAAAATCAGTTGTTGTTCCGGAAACCATTGATGCTCGTATTTAGTGTGGAGTAGTCGACGAAGTCTAGTACGTAGTGTGTTGGCTTATTAGACGTGAAAGCAAGGTTCAAACCTCAGGTCAGACATCGCCAATAAAACTAAATAAGAGCAAATTTCCCTTTGGCGATTTCCTCTTAGCAGATATCTAACAAAAACTCTGCGATTAAATAAAATTGCCAAGAGAAGTTTCTCAAAAATCTGTCGTTCAGAGTCGAGTTAAAACTGTAAGTCCCGTCACTCATATATAAAGTTAACATACACAACATAGGTGGTGTGAAAGGCTAGGGCGTAATCCTGACTGAAGTATTGTTACCAGCCTTCTTAGAAATTATTTCCTTAATATTTGCTGACAAATTTCTAATTCAATAGGCATACTTCACTGATGAAAGTAAATATCTCAGCCATGCACTAAGAACTACTATTCACCAATTCGTGCAACAAACAGTGTGTCTAATACTGTTGTATATACGTACGTACATCAAGACAAATTTCGTTCCCTTTGTCTTTTTTTTTGATTTTTTTTCTTTTCAAAAAATTTAAATTTTTCTTTATTGGAATTTGTCGTTATAAAGGAGAAAAGGCATCATTTAACAGTTGAGAGAGAGAGAGAGAGACAGAGATAGAACTTTTTTTATGAGATATTTTTCTTTAATGTTTTGTAAGCATAAATGTAAGCAGCAGCTCGATACTAAGGAAAAATCTAAATGTATATGTACATAATAATGCCTATACATATGTATGTTCTATTATATAAGAGTATGTGTATATGTGTGTATGTATTTGTGTTTGTGTAAACATGCTTTAAAGTTTGCAATTACTGCCTTATTTATTATGCCGAAATGGATTATCTTTTAAGCATCCTGGGAAGCTTATGCACATGAAAGGATATACAAATACATACACATGCACTAACCTATACACACATTGAAGCATTTATAAAAATTTTTTTTTTTGCTGCAGGCATCTCAACATAAGCAATAAATATGAATATGAGAACTAGAAATAGCAGTGGCAGCAGCATAGTAAGCATTTATGCAAACGCTGCCATTTATGCAAAATAATATTAAAATACTGAAAAGAAAAAAAAGAAAAAGGAAATCGGAGTGTAGAAATAATGCAAAAGAAAAAATAAAAAAAGAAATTATGCATGTATATGTATCACACACACATGCGTGTGAACGTGTGTAGAAATTCTTACAGTCTTACAAAAGAATCTGTTGTTTGCTTGTTTGTCATTATCGTCAACATTATTTTCGAACAAAAAACGAAAAAAAAAATTGTGGAAAAAATCCTAAGAGACAGCAAATGAAAGGACTTAGAGTGTCGTTCATAAAAGTATGGGCGGTCCTTTATAGCATATAAGGCAGTCTCAAAGCCTGATGATGTCGATTTTGCCAAAAACGAATCATTTTTTCGGATGAATCTCATTTTCATCTTGGTGGTGGGCTCGTTAATAAGCAAAATTGCCGTATTTGTGGCTCAGAAAACCCACACGTGATTTTACAGAAGCCAATGCACCCAGTCGCCGTAATCTAGTGGATAGTGTGTTCGCTTATTAGACATAAAGCCTGGGTTCGAAACCCAGGTCAGACATCAAAAACGAAATATGAAAAAATTATTTCTTCGGCGACTTCCTCTCAGCAGATTTCTGGCAAAAACTTTGAGAATAATTAAACCTGCCATGGAAAAGTTTTCTCAAAATCTGTCATTCGGAGTCAACGTTAAGCTGTAGGTCCCGCAACTCATATATAAAATTAAGGCACACAACATGAGTGGTGTGAGAAGCTAGGCAGTAATCATGATTGAAGGGTTGAAATGGCCAATTATGTATGTATTTATGCGATGCACCCATTACGAGTGACTGTTTATTGCGGCTTGTGGAGCGAGGGCGTAATTGGCTCATATTTCATTCAAAACAAAGATAGGCCAACTAAAACGTTCGATGGAGATAACTATCGCCCAATGATAACTGATTTTTTTGTACACGCTCTTCATGGTATTGATGTGAACGATGTTTGGTTTCATCCAAATGATGTATCTCGCCACACATCTCATGCCACAATCGATTTATTGCGTCAAACGTTTAATGGCCGTTTAATTAGCCGAAATGGTGATGTCAATTGGCCGTCAAGAAGTTGTGATTTAACACCATTGGACTATTTTACTGTGGGGACCCGTTAAAGGAAAGTGTTATACCGAAAAACCAGAGACAATAGAGGATTTGAAGGCCAACATTCGTGATAGGATAGCCGAGATACGAGCCCCATACACTTGAAAAAGAGCACGAAAATTGTTTCGATCAAATGAGGTACATATGGATTGAAATAATATTCCATTTCTAATCAAAACAATTGTACTTTACAACAAAGAAAATAAATTTGACAAAATTTCAATCCGTTTTTGGTTTTTTTTTTTTGAATTTTTAAATTTAAACTTTTAAACTTCCCACCCTGTATAAGTCGTCACATCACAGGAATAAAAATATCAAAACCTGTATCATGTCTTCACAAATGCTCGGGACTGTATATTTCCGGTAACCATAGCATTTCAATGTTTTGTATACACACACATACAGCTTTTTCTTTTATTATACAAAAATAAAAATCTAAAAATAGAATCATTCGAGAGACAAATACAGAGGGAAACACACAGATAGAGACAGAGAGAGATAGAGAGGGAGAGAAAGAGACAGGGAGAAAGGAGAGAGTATTAATTCAGACATGTAAACGCATTCGTACATCTTCATCTGTATGCTAGATTTACTTACACTTGCACACGCATGTAAACTAGATGCAAACAGATACACACACTCTAAATACATTCATACATTCATTCATAAAAGAATTCACCAAAAGACAACAGAATAATGTATGAAAAATGCTTAGCATAAATAAACTTAACAAAGAAAAAAAAGAAAGGAATAAAACGAGAATTATGATGCACAAATGCTATTGCATTTGTTTACACAACTACAATTACATTCATATAAGGATAAATATCAGTGTGTTTGTGCTTTTGGGTATATCACATAGATGTGATTATACTGTGTATGTGTGTGTGTGTGTGCATAATGCATAAATATTCCATAAATTTCTTGCCCATCATTATGGCACACAGTTTTTCTTTCTTTCATTGCAAAACTCCTGTTTATCATTTTGAATATTCTGTGATGGTTTCTTTAGCTGCACTTTATAAATCTTCTCTACTTTTTTGAGGTTTTTTAATGTTTTCTCTATCTCTCTCTCACTCTGGTTTTCGTTCGTTGTGAATCATTTGTAATACTGTTGACAATATTTGTGAGTTTCATGGCAAGGCATGGCATCATGCATACATGGTTAAGGTACTTAAAATTTTATTTGGGTTGCTTAAAAACCTTGTTGTGTTAGAAGTGCATAAAATTAGGAAAATTTTGCAAAAATAAATCCTTAGATTATATGACCAAAATACAAGTAAATGCTAGAAAAATTAACAAACAAAACAACAAAACACAAAAAATAGAAGAAATCCGGTGATAAGCTCAAAAGCATAAGCCCTAGAGGTTTATGTGAGTCAGGGATTTTATTTTTGTCATTTTGAAAGAAAAGTCATGAAATATTCTCAAATAATTACATCTGATGATATTAGCTATGTATTAGCATTGTCATATGAGATGAACAATATAGGCGACTAGAATAAAATACAGAGTGAGTACAGTTTCTGTTTAAAGAAATTTTTTAATTGCTTAAGGACCAGAGTTCTTGATTTTTTTGCACTCAAAGACAATAGAAATTGCTTTCAGATTTTAGAAATCCCTTGGTTTTAGAATGTGCTACTCTGGACATAATGCAGATTTGGTGTTATAAGCATAGTTACATCCAACTTTCCTTAGTTATCCTTTTACCTTAAATTTTCTAAGTTCCTTCCCCAGAAATAATTGAATTTGAAAGCTTAGGCAGAAATAAGGAATAACTGTTGATTTCATCCATAACGTGTAACAGCTCCCGCTAATGTGTAATAGTAGTTAAACGACTACTTAGTTACTTCGATCGAACAACCCATAGGTACTAAAACCAAAATAAGTACAAAAAAGGAGTGCCTACAAAAAAATTTTGGCACACTTCCAGGGTCATAGTTTGCATTGAAATTAAAAAACTTTGTTAAGAAAGGATTGAAGTTCAAAAAAGTTAAAAAAAAGCTGCGATTTGACTCCGTTGGACTACTATCCTGTGGGGCCCCGTTAAAGAAAAGTATTATGCCGACAAACCAGAGACAATTGTGCATTTGAAGGCTAACATTCGTGATGCCCTTGCCGAGATACGACCCCATACACATGGAAAATTGGTCCGATCGAATGAGGTACTGTGACGCCAGCCTCGACAGTGATATGAATGAAATTATATTTCATTTCTAACCGGTACAATTGTACTTCACAACAAAAAATAAATTTCGAAATTTTTAAATTTAAACTTTTAAATCGTCCACCAATATTATTTACTCACATTATAATCATACATTTAATATGTAAAATTCATTATGATAAGAACATATGTGACGTATGAGTGATATTGATTTCCATTAGTTTCATACATGACATAATCAAAGCTTTATTATTGCATACTTTTCAGTGTAACTATTTCACTACATGTAATAAGATGCGTATGAGTAATATTCTTAAGAAAACGAAACCATAGCTTATATGCCAATGGGAACTTTTAGCTTCTTGCATGGCTCTACACATGAAGATGAGAAGGCACTGGGCCTCTGTATAGAAAACTAAAAACCAAACTATGCCTTCATATGCCGGATCATAATATGTGATCATAAAGTGAGTGATCTACATACACACACACATATACAAAATTGCTCATTACAATCATTCAGTCATGTTTACAACCTAGTTTCTCACACCACCTATGTTGTGTGTTTTAATTTTATACGTGAGTGGTAGGACCTATAGTTTAGTCTAGTCGAGTCCGAACGACAGATTTTTTATTTTACTTTCAGTGTTTTGCCAGAAATGTGCTGAGAGGTAGTTGCGGAAGAAATTTTTTTTCAGTTTTTGTGTTGGGCGAGATGTCTGACCTAAGGTTTGGACCGTGGCGTTACGTCTAATAAGCCTACACACTACATACTAGACTATGGCGACTTCACCATTTTCCAGCGCAATTATGAAATGAAAATTGATCGGTATCGGCTACCTTTTGAAATGATTCCGGGATAATATCCAACATGACAATAAACTGTAAACATCAAAGGCTGCAAAAGAAGGGGTAGTTAAAAGCTTACTGGTGTCCGACATGAACAAAATCGCAGTAACTTGTCCCGACTTATTGTAAAACTAATCTCTCGGATCAAGTTGAAGAACTTTACAAAGGCTATTTGGCCCCAATTTGAAGAAATTGGAATCCAAAGCGATAAAAAAAAAAACAAATAAACATCGGAGAGGTATTCATAGATTGTAAGTTCGTCTTTTTTACACCGATATGGGTATGGGCGTTTGCAATATGACCAGAAGACTAAAGCATCTTTATGGACCATTGGTTATATAATGATGCCATAGGTACCGGGTGATATTCTTAACAGATTCTTTGAAAAGGTCTTGAGCCATAAAGCAGTTAAGAAAGGGGTCCAAAGTTTACAGAGCAATACTACCAGAAATAGGAGTGTTTAAATCGGATTTGGAAAATCAACTTAAGTGGCCTGTACTGTATTTTAAGATACTACCATATGAAAAGTCAAAACGGTAGCAAAAATTAGCCTATAGAAAAGTACTTTAATTGCAAAAAGTACTTTTCAAAAAGTACTTTTCAAAAAGTACTTTTATGCTTTTATGTAAAAGGTACTTCACTTCTGTATTTCCCTAAAATTTAATCTCATTTCCTTCCTTTTGCGTTTGTTTTTGCTTTTTGTTGTATTTTTTTTTTAGTTGAAGTTGGTTGGTTTAACTTGGTCTTGTAATTGATATGAAATATTTGGTTGTACTTTTCATTTTCATCGTCTTCTTCTTCATGTAAAAAGTTAAATGTCTCCGGATTTAATTTTTTGTTTTTTTTTGTATGCAAAACCAAAAGGGAATACATATTCCTGAATGCTTTAGTTATTCTAAATGTGGTTTTAAGGATATTTTTCATTCGAATATTTTTTTGTTTTTTGGCTCTTAAAATTATCTGTTATTGTCTATTTAAAGATCACACATACAATGAGACATTTAAGTTTGGAAAAAAAGACAAGAGAAAAACACTTTTTAAACAATAAAAGTTGTCCTGTGAAAAAACCACAATTTGAAATGACATTGTTGTGTTGAATTTACAATCGAGTAAAAATTGAACATAAAATTCTGATGTATTTTTGGATTTTATTTTTCTATTTTTGCAATACAGGATTACATACATACATATGAATACGTATGTATATTGCATTGTAACATACAAAGATTGGTGGCTTTTTGCAATTGTTTGTCGGTATAGAAAGATGACAGAATTTTTTGTAGAAAAAACCCACAAAGTAGATTAAAAATATTTTAAAAAAAGAAACAAACAAAAAATTCTTGAAATATAAGGACTTTTTTTAAGCATCCGAAAATATCTTAAATTTTGTTAAAAAATTAAAAAAAAGTGTGTGAGTGTGCGTTTTTTTTTAAATTTATTAAAATAAATCAATAATCTTTTTCAACAGCTGACTTTAGTAATAACTTTCCCAGGCAGTGTGCACACTTTGGCAGTTAGACAAAGTAGGCAACGTTATAACCGTAAAATGTTGTAGTCGCCAGAGTCTAATAGGTAGTGTGTTCGCTTATTAGACGTAAAACCTGGGTTCGAGCCCCAGGACAGACATCAAAACGAAATATGAAAAAACAAATATTTCTTCGGCGGCTTCCTCTCAGCAGATTTCTGGCATAAACTGAGAGTAAATAAACCTGCCATGAAAAAGTCTCTCAAAAAATCTGTCGTTCGGAATCGACGTTAAACTGCAGGTCCCGCCACTTAAGTATAAAATTAAGGCACACAACATGAGTGGTGTGAGAAGCTAGGCCGTAATCCTGACTGAAGAGTTATAATAGCCAATTATGTATGTATGTATGACAACATTACAGAAGTCTATGATTCTTTTAATGCAAGGATTGGCATTGGAAATTAAAAAACAATAGAGAAAGAATACAGTTTAAATCAGGAGTGCCCAAAAGTTCCTTATGGAAGTGCAAACACCAATACATTTTAAGAAAAACAAATTTTTATTAAATATTTTTTGTTGTGAAAACTAATACAAACAAAGAAAAAACAAAATTTATTTTAAAATGTTGTCAATGTTTACCAGCAAAGTATACGAAAGTGTTGTTGCTTTGTATACAACGAAGAAAGACGAAAACACTAACAAAGCAAAGTTGTTTGTGTTTTTGTATTTCTCGTGCTGAGTGTGCCCTATACGTATATAAAATACACAGCCTACTGCTAAGCGCATTTGCAAAAACAAATGTGCATGAAGTGTATAGGGTTTGGGCACCACTGGTTTAAATGCATGAAATATTGATGTTGTTACGAAAATGAAAAATGTAAATACTGGGGTTTTGCTTTTACATCGTTTCACATTAAAATTATCAACAAAAGCTACAAAAACAAAACAATGCAGTAAACAAGCCTGTTTACATATGGTTACGTTTTTACACTTTTAAAAACGTTAAAAATATGAGTTCGTAGATTGCAAATAAAATAAAAAGAAATATGTGTTTTTAGTTTTAAATCAATTCTTTATTGTTCGCACAATTCCGTGTGTCACCTTTGGTAAAATTGATTTACACAACAACAATTTATTTAAATTGTTATTCTTTCTCTGCTTACAACCGTTTTGTAAGCAACCACAATTATACTGTGTACAGATCTATAACGGAGATCTTCAAACCACAACTCGTGTCTTCACACAAGACTGACTGAATCATTACTCCTCGTTGCTCGCTTTGTCTTGCCTTTTATATCGCTGGATCAACAGTCTGATGAATACTCTCGAAAGAGGATGACTGCTTTCGCGAAGCATCTAAAAATGTAAAGAAGTTTTCATTATTGTTGTTTGTGTATCTTGTTTTCGTTTGTCCTTGCAGTGTTGTTGTTACTTGTGTACTTTGTTTGTCCCGTTTTTTTATACACTGATGTTGTTGTTATATTCTTGTTTATTCTTTGATCATGACAAGCCCTTTTTTGTTTTGTTGCTATATTTTTACTTATTCTTTGGTCATGTAAACAACTCCATTGTGTTGGTTTTGGATCTTTTTTTATCATTTTATACATGATCAAGTCTATTGCTTTATTTTTGAAGCTTTTGTTTATTATTTTCCATTTTCGTAACAATATTATCGTACTGCTCAATATAACAACAAACACCAGCATAAAAAATGATAAACAAGTAAACAAAAATATACCAACAATACAACAATAATAAATGTAAGCAACGCTGTTTACATTTGTACAGATTTCGAGAAGGTGAAGTTATGAGCGTTCGGCTTCGAGAACATTCATCAGACTCTTTATTCTGCCATATAAAAGGCAAAGCAGGCGATTGAGTGAGTGAAGTTCAATCGGTATTGCATGAAGATGTGGTGCGTTTGAACAGAGTAATCGTGGTTTGAAGGTCTCCGTTAAAAAGTGTTACCGAATAATTGTTTAGTGATTGTTATTGTTTACGCAAAGGGTATAAACAGAGGAATAACAAGGAACAGCTATTGTTGTTGTTTACATCTAGTTGTGAACAGTGGCACACAGAATTGTGCAAATAATAAAGGATTTTAATTAAAACTAAACACAAATTTCTTTTCATTTTAGTTCCAATCTAAGTGCTCATATTTGAAACGTTTTTAAAAGGGTAAAAACGTAACAATCAACAATCAATCCGAACGAATATCCTTTGTATTAAAATTTCGGACCAAAAACTTTTAGCAACAGACGGAAATGAATTCGAAAAGGTTAAATGGAACTTTTTGTAATATTTTGGAATAATTCCAATCACTTAAAATCGTTAAGGTGAGGAATATCGGCCCATAACTGGGGTGTACTATTAGAGCGTGACATTATAATAACCAGAAAACCTTGTTCCAAACAAGATTTAATGACTGAAAACAGATGCAAACGACAGAATTATATGACCTATTACTTCACCCTGAACCAATATATACATTGAAGTGCCCGAAAAATGAGATCCCACTTACAAGGATTTAGTCATGAGATGATTATATGGCCGGAGAAACCTAATCAACGTAAATGTAATAAATTTTATTGTTTTAAACAAATGTGTTGTGTAAACAGAACTCATTTCTAAACCCTGTAGAATTGCTCACACAAAGCGAAAAAAGCTAGCAAATAAAATTTAAATTCATTTCATTTTGAATATTCATTTCATTTCATTTAATTTCCTTTACTTCACTTTTACTAAATATTATCCTGTAAACAAACACGCATTCTCTTCAAAATTTATTTCAATTATTTTAATTTGGCTTAAAGAAGTAAACACACATGGACACACACACATACACCTACAATACTAAGCCCTGGCAAGTATTAGAATTTAACAAAAATAAACTCAGAGAAAAGAAAATAGAAATAAAATGTTTCATATCCTGCTACAACGCTACAATTTCTCTCTCTCTCTCTCTCTCTAAGTGTGTGTGTTCGCTCTTTCGTTTTTAATAAAATTTATTTAAAATGTGCAAGTGAAACACATTCTGAACACGATCCTAGTCAAACAACATTAAGGACATGAGAAGCGAACGTGTAATGGCAACTATTTCTGCGACAATGTAATACAACGCGCTAACACATACAGATACAAAAAAATATAACACAAACTACAGAAGAAAGTATAAAACACACATACACACACATACGTGCATTTGTATATTTATAAATAAAAAGAAAAGTATGTCTATATAACGTATAGTGTGTATGGCATATTATAAGTACGTGTAATAATCCTTTAACGTACAAAATACTGCCAGTTTAATACGTAGAAACAAACACTCAAGAAGATAGAGAGAGAGAGAGACAAAGAGAGAGAGAGAGAGAGAGAGAGAGAGAGAGAGAGAGAGAGATAGAATTAAGGAAATAGGTAAATAATTTGTATTTCTGTAATTGTATGAATGTAAAATATATTCATGAGTAAAAAACAGATTCTTATCTGTTTGAGTTTCCTTTTTAAAGACTTTATTCTTTAATTATTTAAAAAAGAATTTTTCTTACAACGAATGTCAAGTAAGAAATATACAGTTTGTGTATGTATCGGAGTAATTAAAATTCGTTGAATTTCGGGCGAATCAGCGAAATCATTTTGGACAAAATTTTTCACTTTATTCTGCAATTTTAGTCCACTTCTAGCTCCACTAGTTCAAGCCATCGGAATAGCCTTCTTAAAAACGATTGGGCAACGTTCACAATAACTCCACCTGATGCATTTTATTGGAGAATTTGGCTCTTAAATTTTAGAATGTCCAGTAAGTGTAGGAACTCTAACGATGATCAATAAGGTTTTGCTCCTTCTGATCATGTTCATGGCCATTGAAATGGAGACAAACAGAATAACTTTTGTCATCCATTCAGTTACTGTCTTCAGTTCCCGCCCATAGGTTTTATATACGAACAAAATCTATACATTACATACGTACATACATAATTAGCCATTATAACCCTTCAGTTAGGATTGCGGACTAGCTTCTCAACACCACTCATGTTGTGTGCATTAATTTTATACGTGAGTGGCGAGACCTACAGTTTAACGTGACTCCGAATGAGAGGTTTTTGAGATACTTTTTCATGGCAATTTTATTTACTCTCAGAGTTTTTGCCAGAAATCTGCTGAGAGGAAGTCGCCGAAGAAATATTTTTTTCATATTTCGCCTTGATGTCTGACCTGGGGTTCGAAGCCGGGCTTTACGTCTAATAAGCGAACACACTACATACTAGACTATATACATTTTTGGAGAGTATCTCTCACTCTGTCTATTTTAAAATTTAATATAAGGATATTCTCATTCGTCCCTCCTTCAACTTATATGCATACACACATACCTAATTGAACATTACAACACTTCAGTCAGTATTACAACCTAGCTTCTCATATGTACCACTTATGTTGAGTGTGTTAATTTTATACATGAATGGCGAGACCTACAGTTTAATGTCGATTCCTAACAACAGATTTTTGAGAAACTTTTCATGGCAATTTTATTTACTCTCAGAGTTTGTGCCAGAAATCTGTTGAGAGTAAGTCGAGGGAGAAATATTAATTCATTTTTCGTTTTGTTGGAGATGTCTGACACGGAGTTTGAACCGTGGCCTCAGGTCAAATAAGTCAACACACTCCCTGCTAGACTACGGCGACTTACATACATTCATTCATTGTTAATCACTGCAACTAGAGTAGGGCCTAGCCTTACTACGCCAATTATGTATAATGTATTGATTTTATCTATGAGTGCCAGGGCCTAAAGCTTGTCGTCGACTTCATGGACTTGGTAATTAAAAATGGTTTCACTCAGAACTTTTAAAAGGTTCGTTGACAGCAAAAAATTTTGTTTCTTCTTTTTTTCAAAATATCAGAGTAAAACTTTGAGTTTAGAAATATCATTTTGTCGCTAAAATCTAGTATGTAGTGTGTCAACTTAGCACGTTTCAACACCTAGATCGAACACCTCAAAGAAATGGAAACATAAAACAAATTTTCTTCGGCAGCTTCCAGCTTGAGTTTTGAGATCTTAGTTCGGAAAACTATTCAGATGATTGAAAACAGTTCCAAGACAATGAAATGAAAAAATTAAAACATCACTGAGAGCAATTGCAAAATGTTTACAAGCAGCTGAACTTATCAAATAGTAATGAAATAAAATACCACACGAGTAAAAACCTCGAGACATAGATAAATTGATTCGATATTGATATTGAAGACATTTTGTGTATCAAATACTTACTGTTGATTAAAGATCGGTCGATTACGACTACGCCAAGCGAAAAGTCTCATCATAATTGAAGCCCACCCAACCAGCCAAATAAGAGTTAAAATATAGGACCCAGTCTGACGATTAGAAGGAGCTATACCCAACACAATTCAGTCAAATTCCAACTCAAATTGGAGAAAAAGTCCGAATCAATACTTCTTTTCTTGCTTAAAAGCACGTGATACATTAGAGTTTTGAACAATATTCCGCAGATGATTGTACTTCTTTACTAGCTTTCAGTTTCATTTACCAAGTTTTTCAATCAAAGTAAATAATTGGGCACTGTTCTTGAAAGATAGGATTGGGGTATAGAACTAACTATCTCTGTGAAAATGTAATTGAAGTGTTGGTGGTTTCTCAACAAGCTTTCAAACAGTCTGGCGGGCCCACTTGTTGATAAAATTAACACACACAACATAGACGGTATGAGAAGCTTGTATATAGCCCTGTATAAAGGGTTGTAATGACCCTTTAAGTTAATAAGTTATGAGAAATCCTTCTCCGTATAATTTTACTACATGTTCAGCATGAAGCAATGCAGCCCCTGCGCTGACCGACTTCTTCGATTGGTGTGTTGGTGGAGAACTTCGGTTATTGAGTTTTACTCTTCCGCAATAGCTGAGGCTGTTAGACCTTACCACAATATCCGTTGATAATATTATCCATTCGTCGAGAGCTTTGACGGGAATTAATTGAATAATTGGAAGGCGACATTTGGATAGGTTTTGTTTTAATTTTTTAAAATTAGTTTCATAAACTTGTGTAATCGAATTTGTTGTAAATACCTTTAAAGCGTAGTATAGTATAGTCCCTAAGGCTAGACTTATAGAAATACGTTAATACAATGTTAATAACAATTACAACACAGGTAAGATTATTTCGCTTCACCAGCCTTATAGTCTAGATCTTGTCTTAGCCGACTAACACTCGTTTCGAGCGGCGCCGAACATTTTCAGTGGAAAACCACAAACTTCGAATCCGGCTTAATCACGAAAAATGCCAGAAAGATGGAGGAGGCTTTTGAAAATAATTAATAATACGATGCTAATACTCCACAATTTAAGCCCAAAATTTGTCGAAAATTCTACATTTTTTTTGTTAGTCCCTTCAAAACGTTTGCAATTCTAATTAGTTGACCACACATGTTCTTTTCACACATTCACACTCGTAACTATCAGTTATAAAATCAAGATAAATCTGTTCTACATATATTCCTTAGTGCACTCACGCACACAGACACCTACACATACAAAAAAGGAGAGAATATTTCCATGTATAAATTTATTTTATTTTCTTTTTTATTTACGCTCACGTAAATACTCTCTCTTTCACATACATACATACATACATACAAAAAAATTCACGTTATTTGTACAAGCATAACTAGTACACGTATTGCTTATGTTTGTTTATGTACAAGTTAGTTGGTATGTGTGTGTGTGTATGTGTAAACAAAGTACACTTGTACTTACATTTAATTAGTTGCTCTCTTCTATCTTTTAAATCCCCGCCATGCCTTGCCATGCCATGCCACTCAACATAATTACTGTAATTGCAATGAGAGTGTGAAATTCTATTTTTTATGTTAAACAGAAGCAACAACAAAAAAATACACTCATACACTGGCGAAGAGTTGTAGAGTTGTAGGTAAACGTGTATGAAAAAATCGTATCTCTTTGTGCACTGTTTTATAAGCGCACGATTTTCTTATATGAGTACATTCATGTTGTTGCTGATTAGCTAGATAACAACGGAAAAAAGAAAGACAGGGAGAGAGAGAGCGAAAACACAAACTGGTATAATGACGGATAAGGATTTGAAATGAAAAATGCTTCACAGCATTAAAATTAAACTGTCAGTTTGAATTTATTTCAACTGAACTCCTCTTTAGAAATGATATCATGAAGGGATTTCTGTATTTAAAATTTTATAAAATTTCACGATTTAAATATTAGTTTGGAGAGTAAAACAGCCAAAGTCAAGAGAAAATTGGTTCTTTGGTAAGTTATAAAGCAGAAGAAGAATGTGAACTTTAAGAATTTCTAAGGAATTCTTTTTCCACTTCAATCACAATACAAGAAGTCTTGGTTTTTTCAGTTTAAAAAAAATTTCTTAAACAAACTTCAATTGTTTGTTTGCCTGTAAAACAATGGAATTTTTATCCAAAAAAGTAGACGAGAAATGTTGGTAAAGCTATGTGAAATAAGAATCGAAGGACACACAAAAAGATACTTGATTGTACTAAGTTATCTACATATATACCAGAGATCAGCAATGAGTATTCAAAAAGATGAGTACATTCAAATTATACTCATAATTTCTGATGCTTATAAGCATTCATACTTATTTTAATATCATACTCATACTACTCATATTCAAAGTTTGAATTATTCACTGTAAATTTTTATGAATGATTCGAATCACTCGAATCATTTATGAGTAATTATAATTATTTTTCTAAATTTATGAATCTTGAATGAGTAGGCATATGAATTATACATATTTCGAATATTATGAGTTTGATGTCAACATTGTATTCATACTCATTGCAACCTGTACATATAAATCAATGTTGTAGTGAGTACGAATGCTTCAGAGTAGTTAAATTTCAATAGTGTTGACTCACTCATACTCAAAATTTCATGAGTACTTATGAGTAGCGAAAAGATGATTCATTGCTGATCTGTGATACATACAGATATAATTTGTCATTACAACACTTCAGTCAGGACGACTAGCCAGCCTCTCTCAACACTCAAATTGTGTGTGTAAATTCTATACCTGAGTAGCGTGACCTACAGTTTAATGCCGACTCCGTACGACTGATTTTTAAGAAACTTTTTCATGGCAATTTTGTTTGTTCTCAGAGTTTTTGCCAGGAATCTGCTGAGAGGTAATGGCCGAAGAAATATTTTTTCGTATTTCATTTAGTTGAAGATGTCCGACCTGGGCAACATCATATTGATCCTGATTAGAAGACCACTAGATGTAATATTAAAGTGTTATTTGTATAATGAACAAAATGTTTGATTAACCTTGAGGCCGTTCGAAGATTTAATTCAGACCAAATTGTTCTGATTTCCTTATTCATGGCTTCAAGTAACCTTTTCTAATTATAGCAGACTTAACTTTTTTTTCTGTTTCCTTATGGGTTCCAGTTAATTGCCATCTTGAATATATTATCGTGGGCTTTTCTCAAAACATCGACGATCATGTTTAATTTTCTTCCAACAATTTACTGCAAATTACAACTGCTCTCAACCAGAGATCTCTGTTGAACATTACGTTCGGCCAATATATTTGAAATATTTTCTACAAGCAGAAGTCGCTGTAGTGACTTATTAAATGTGAGGCAACCATTCAAATCCCATGTCAGACATCTCCAATAAAACGAAATCTGAAAAGAAATATTGCCTGGGCAACATCCTCTCATCAGATTTCTGTCGAAATTAAACTGTAGCTCCCGTCACTTGCAGATAAAATTAACACCCACAACATGGGTGATATGAGAACCTTGTTTGTAATCCTGTGTAAAGGGTTGTAATGACTCATTAAGTTAGTAAGTTATGAGAAATACTTCTCCGTATAAATTTCCTACATGTCCAGCATGAAACAAGGCAGCCCCTGCGCTGATCAACTTCTTCAATTTGTTTAGTGGGATACGATTAGTGCTGGGACTGTGCTTAACTGTGGCCTCACAACGGGCCGCTGTGTATGCTCAAGTGAGCCTTGGTGGAAAACGCTTCTACTTCACCCTACCTATCTACCTATGGAGCCAATCATTACTTCTTGGCTGCGTAGATTTTTCAATTTCACCTGCTGTTATGCTAGAATAATATCGAGTCGGTGTTTCTTCCAAAAAATCGAAATGAAGATGTTACGGGGTTTCCTTAAAATATCGCTATTCATAGAAGCTGTGTTATTACAGATATTAGGGGCCTTTTGAAATCCAGATTTGCTTAAACAGGGGCTTAGGCCCTGGATCACTGATCCTACTTTATTAGTTCTAATTACGTTGGAAGCTTCTGTGGCTGCCAATTGAGCATAGTGAGGCCGAACCGTCATTGGCAAATAGTTGATGATAACTTATGCTACTTAGTTGTAATGGATCAGTTAACTTTCAAAGGCCTCACATCATACTTTGTATCTAAGGTAGGATAAAATTCTATAACACATGACCCAATAATCCCTTAAAAACATACATACGTAATATTTCTCTGTTCATATTTGATTTTGTATTCCTATACGTATGAGTGATAATAATCATATGACACAATAAAAAAAAATTACTCATACGCTACATGGTCTTTTCGGTTAACGACTGTTTGTTTGCCTTTTAATTAATAAAGTAAACCTCTGAACATATTTTTTTGTTTGTTTACCTTTCGAAAACCAAAGTTTAGTTTTTCAAATTTAAAACAACAAAAAAAATTAATTTCCGAATGACTTTTTAATCCACATTCTTCACAAGTTTGTTTGGTTACCAAAATAATGTCTTCAGAAATTTGTACAAACAGACTCAAAATTATTGTCAGCGGGTTAATGAATATTACCAAAAGAGTGTATTAATTCCAGTCATAATAATTAAAACAAATTGAAATGATAATGCTGCTTCTACTAACTACTGTGAATTAAGAAAATTCCTTCGTTCCTTGGAGTGTTCAAAAAGTTGCCAAAGTTGACAACGTAAACTCTTTCTTACCTCTCAGTGAGTTAATTTGTATTTTATTTTTGTGTTCAGTTTTTAAGTGCTTTTTGTCTTGGAAGAAATGCTAATGGCAAGTAGCATTTCTTGAGGCATTTTTGTTACATTGCTTTGACTTAATTAAATACAATTGAAGGGTTAAGAGTAGTTGGCTTCAATGAAACTATGAATGTTTGTGGATTAAAGTGTATTATATTCGTATTAAGAGATGTGATAGAAGTTTTAAGGCATTAGTGCCAATGCTTGAATGCAATTTGGTTATAAAAATCTTACAAGTTCTTTGATTCCAGCTAGAAGCTATGGAATCTTAGAATTTTTTTTTTTTTTTGGAAATTTTTTATGTTCGACTTTCATCGATGGTGCTCTACTTGATTGCCAGCTAATCATAGACCACAAGCATTTAAATTAATTATTAAACTTAAAGGCTTCTGTGAACTTATATGACAGTAATCTTCATAGCCACAGTCATATGTTAACTAAGGCTAAAGAATTTTAATAACCTGCGTTTGTGTAGACCTTAGTTCGCCCCTAAGGTATTCTTACATTATACATTCATTCTACATACATACAGATATAATTGATCATTACAGTCAGCATTGCGACGTAGATTTTCACACCATTTGTAGTGTGTGTGTAAATTTTATCCACAAGTGGCGGGACCTATAGCTGAGTTCTAAAGTTGAGATTTTTGACAATCTTTTCATGTCATGTAATATATGTATTATACTCTTAGATTTCTTTTGCCAGAAGACTGCTAGAAGAAAGTTGCTAAAGAAAGATTTCTGTTTCATATTTCGTTTTGTTGGAAATGTCAGGGCTACAGTTTGAGCAACGGCCTCACATCTAATAAGAGAATAGACTACCTACTACTCAAGAGCATATGAGAAATGTAGGCAGGGTTTTTGTACAGCAGTTTTAAAATTTTTGTTTTCTATTTCAACAGAATCTGTATACGGTTGACTATGTGCATGCCGTAACGCTGCCGTCAGCATTACGACCTAACTTCACGCATCAATTATATTTTTGGACATGAGTGACAGGACCTACACTTTAAAGTCGACTCCGAGCGACAGATTTTTTTGAGGAACTTTTCATGGCAATTTTTTTTTGCTCTCATATTCTTTGCCAGAAATCTGCAGGGAGGTAGTCGCCGAAAAAATATTTCTTTGCATAATTTCGTTTTGATGTCTGACCGGGGATATGAACCATTGCCTTTACGTCTAATAAGCCAACGCCCTTTCTACTAGACTACAGCGACTTCTGTTACCTAAATCATACTCGTTAACTTGGCGATAGATGTGAATTATTAACATAGAAAGTGGGCTTGAAGGTAGAAACAGTAATTGAGGGATTGCATTGGATAAGTGGCCTGTAAATTCGCTAGTCTGTAAATCGCTGTAGGCTAGTAGGCACCAGAGAGCAGCAATGAATCGTTTTTTCGCCACTCATAGGTACTCATGAAATTTTGAGTATGAGTGAGTCAACAGTATTGAAATTCAATTACTCTGATGGATTCGTACTCACTACAACTGATTTATAAGTACAGGTTGCAATGACATCAAACTGAGAACATCCGAAATATGTTTAATTCATACGCCTTCTCATTCAGATTCATAAATTTAGAGAAATACTTATGAATACTCATAAATGATTCGAGTGATTCGAAACGTTCATCAAAATTTACAGTCTTAGTTGTTGTTGCCTTTACAAAAAAAGAGAAGAAAGAAAAAGCCAAAGACAGCAAGCATAGCTAACACACAACCTTCTAGTGTGTATTGTAGTGTTCGTAGGCGAATCATAATTATTTTGTGATTCTTGTAAATGTTGAGTAAAGCAGAGTCGAAATCAACAACATCATGCGTATTGTTAAATATGAATACGGTGAGTACTTCAAACTTTGAATATGAGTAGTATGAGTATGATATTAAAATCCGTATGAATGCGTATAAGTATCAGAAATTATGAGTATGATTCGAATTTACTCATGTTTTTGAATACTTATAGCTAATCTCTGGTAGGTACTCGATGCAAACCCCAGGTCACAAATCTTCAGAAAAACGGAAATATGAAAAAAAATTTCTTCGGCGGCTTCCTCCCAGCAGTCTTCTGACAAAAGCTCTGAGAGTAAAATAAAATTGCCATGAAAAATTTCTCAAAAATCTGTTGTTCAGAGTCGACTCTAAACTGAAGCAGTCCCGCCAATCATGCATAAAATTAACACACGCAACATGAATGGTGTGAGAAGATAGGTTGTAATGCTGAGTGAAGGGTTGTAGTGACCATTTGTGTATGTATGTAGAGATGTATAATTGTCCACAAATCTGAATCTAACTGACACTTACATACATACAGACATAATTGGACATTACAACCCTTCAGTCAGGATTACCGCCTAGCTTCTCACACCACTCATGTTGTGTGCCTTAATTTTATATATGAATGGCGGGACGTTTAGTTTAAAGTCGACTCCGAACGACAGATTTTGACAAACTTCATGGCAGGTTTTTTTATTTACTCTCAGAGTTTTTTCCAGAAATCTGCTGAGGGGAAGTCGCCGAAGAAATATTTTTTTTTTCAATTTTCATTTTGATGTCATGCCCGGTGCTCGAACTC
Organism: Sarcophaga rosellei; assembly: GCA_930367235.1. Taxonomy (NCBI): domain Eukaryota; kingdom Metazoa; phylum Arthropoda; class Insecta; order Diptera; family Sarcophagidae; genus Sarcophaga; species Sarcophaga rosellei. The sequence goes on from OV884017.1 coordinate 15,470,625, forward strand.
GGGCTTTACGTCTAATAAGCGAACACACTACCTACTAGACTACGGCGACTTTAACTGAAAAGTGCAGTTAAAAGAAATGATTTAAAAGAAATGTTTTAAGGATTTCAAATATGGAGTCATTTCGATTAATTGAATGTCGAGCATTGAAGAGAATGCTTATGAAGAATTATGGATTTCAGTTTCCAAATTTGTTCATAAAACCTAAACTTACCACACTTCATTTCGAGTACATATGATTATTAAAAAGCCATAGAATGCTTACCTGAAAAAGAAAACAAAAACAATTTAAATATTTAATAAAATCCGGAGCTATTTAAATAGAAATTAATACAGAAAATTATGAAGTTTCCTAGGAAACCACTTATAAACCCAGGATTTATTTTTCTGCCTTTAGTCCATATGTGAAATAATTTCACATTATTTTAAGTCACTTCAAATATCTTCATTTACAGATAAAAATCGTTTGCCTTGCTGTTATATTTGTTCCTGCGTAATTTTCATGATGGTATGATTAACAACTAAAACTCTTGGTATACATCCTAAACTTGACATGAATGACAGTACCTTAGCAGCAGACATATAGAAATTCTTCTATGCTGTGACTTTAAACTCCATGTTGTATTCAAATTAAAACTCTGCATAGATTTCCTATTTTTGCAACAACTTTTGTTTGAAGGAAAAGGCAAAAAAAAAAGGGAGAACAAAGGCTATGGTTACATATGCAAATAGGAAAACCCACAAAACCGAAAATGAGAAGGAAGAATGAAACAGAAAAAAAAGAAACAAAAAAACAGACTCGAAACTCATCTTGAAAGTTTTATTAAAAGGCTGGTTTGGTTTGGTTTGTTTTCATAAATGCTTGGAGTGTTCTTTTGTACAACAATAAAGGACGTGCGGTAAGATGTTTTTAACCCTGTATTCACAAAAACAAAAACAAAAAATGATACGTTTGGTTGCTGCTATTCATTATTAATAATAATGACAACCAAAAAAAGGAAAGAAAAAAAACAGAAAGAAAACAGAAACAAAAAAGAATTACAACCTCCAAAAACCCAACCTTCAAAAGGAAGTTTAAAACACACACACACAGACAGGTAAACACAATGAGAAGACTTCTAAATGGCATGGCACACAAGCACATACCTACAGCCATTTACACACATGCTCATAAAGATAAAATTGTACCGGTTGATATCAAATAAATCTCTACAATGCTAAGAGAAACTCTCTTCTACAACTCCCTCTACTTCAGTTAACACATATGCACACATATGTATACCTATCTACAGGGAAATTATGAACATTACAATCGAAAGATAAAAACATGACAAGTTCAACTTTTCTACTCTTGTTGTTGTTGTTGTTATTGTTCTTAAGTTTGAACTTTTTACCTTTATATGACTGTATTACCGTTATATGCTTACTTATGAGAGTATGAGTAGCAAAACATTAAAGAGAGATATTAAAAACAAACGGTTATAAAGATATAATCGAGAAAAACAAAAAATAATCATAATAATAAAGAAACCATAGTATACACTTAGGCGTATAACGTATGTGTGTGAGTGTGGTATTATTTTAATTGTTCTGGGGGGTAGAGAATTGTGGCAAATCCATTCAAATGTAAAATTTTAATTATCTTTTATTACAGAAATAATACATACTTCTTTAAGTTTCTTTGTTTGTGTACTTTGTCGTATAATAATTGTTTAATGCGGGCTTTAAAAGCCATAAGTAGTAAAGAGATTAGTTTTTAATTAAAAAATTTTAATGAATGATTTCAAATGAATTTTGTAAACTTCAAACAAAACTTTATGGATAAAATAAAAGTTCAGTGATACTGACTAACTGATTAACGTACTCACTGTCAAAGTTAAGGCACTGTCTAAAGAGGCTCTCTTTTGGAAACTCACAAAGCAAATGAAGGCGTAGTCCATCGCTATGCGTCTTTTATTTTACCGCCACAATGGTTTGTGATCTAGTGACAGCTTTTTTAACTAGTACTCGTCTTTTTAGTATGGCACATGCAAATACGTTTTTCTGCCGATCCATCCGTATATGGAATGCTCATTCTGCGTAAGCTTTTCATGTCACGTACTACATGACATCCACACACACATATATAATTGGTGATAACAACCCTAGCTTCTCACACCACTTATGTTGTGTGTGTTAATTTTATACATGAGACACGGGCACTTACAGTTTTAAAGACGACTTCGAACGATACATTTTTAAGAATCTTTTCGTGGCAATTTTACTGACTCGCAGAGTTTTTGCCAGATACATTTTGAGCGATGAGATCGCCGAAGTAATCTTTTTTCATATTCCGTTCTGCTCAAGATGGCTAAGCCAGGCTTCACGTCTAATATACCAATACCCTACCTACTAGACTATTGCAACTTCTAGTACGACACATGCAAATTCGTTTTTCTGCCGCTCCATACGTACATATATCGAACGTTCTTTCTGCGAAAGTTCTACATGTCACCTATTACATGATATATTCCAAGGTAATGTCCATAAATACTAATCCATACATTACAACCCTTAAGTCAGGATTACGGGCTAGCTTCTCACACCACTCATGTTGTGTGCGTTAATTTTATACATGAGTAGCGGGACCTACAGTTTAAAGCCGACTATGAACGACAGATTTTTCAGAAGCTTTTCATGGCAATTTTTCCTTCAAAGTTTTTGTCAGAAATCTTCCGAGAGGAAGTTGCCGAAGAATTATTATTTTTTTTCATATTTCGTTTTGATGTCTGACCTGTGGTCCTAACCCGGGCTTTACGTCTAATAAGCGGACACACTACCTACTAGACTACGGCGACTGCGACCTGTTTTCTAAACACCACTTAATATATTGCAAGTGCATGCGGCATCGAACACAATATCCAATGGCAGCCCTATCATTCTAGAAACTGTTGTAAAGGCCTTTTCAGCTGCCTTACAAGATAAACTCGATCATTGAAACTAAAAGAAAGCAAATGTGTTCATTAAATTAACAGAAAAGGAATAAAAAATAGTCAAGGAACATGAGGCATCCATATCCTCATTTTACTACTAGAATGCATAGAATAGTAAAAAACCAAATATAGTAGCAAATATGGTAGAGCGTATATACTACAGACATATAAACATACACAACAGAGGTCAGCAATGAATCGTTTTTACGCTACTAACAAATACTCATTTTTTTTTTTTTTTTTTTATAATTCATTTTTATTTACAATCTATCCCAAAGGATAATAAGTAAATTATATAAAGTTAAATACAGTAACATTGATTGTTGAACTCCAATGAGAACAACAATATTGTCTTAAAATACAATTTTTATAAACTTATTTACATTTTAGTTAATAATATATACATTATTTATATTATATTTATATATATTTATATTTAATTAGTGTCGAAATGGCAAGTCCAATATATGATTCCTCTTCAGTCGTCTTGCTGCGTTTGTGTCATCTAGATGTGTTATAGCCAGCAGACTGCAATGATTACTTAACCTTTGTAGGTAATTTTCACTTAATCTGGAAATTTCTTCTTTAACCATTGGGATTGATAGATCATCATGGATAGCTTTGTTAGATATAAACCATGGAGCGTTGACAATTGATCTTAAAGTTTTTGATTGATATCTTTGTAGGATTTCGATATTAGAATTACTGGCGGTTCCCCATAATTGTATGCCGTAAGTCCACACCGGTTTTAATATTGTTTTATAGATTATTAGTTTATTTTCAAGACTCAGTTTGGACTTGGAACCCAATAACCAATAGAGCCGTTTGCTTTTTATATTTAAATGTTGTTTTTTAGCTTTAATATGTGTTTGCCATGTGCGTCTACGATCAATATGCAATCCTAAGTATTTCACGTTATCACTTTGCGGAATGACGCAATTATTAAGAGATACATTTGGGCAGTTTCCACGACGCAGGGCAAATGTTACATGAGTAGATTTTTCGGTATTTACTATTATTTTCCACTTATTTAACCACATTTCAATTTCGTTTAGTTGTTTTTGTAGTTGTATTGAGGCAGCGTTAGGATCGGCGCTAGAAGCTAGTATTGCCGTATCATCAGCGTATGTTGCAACCAAAATATTATTTATAACTGGCATGTCAGATGTGAATATTGTATATAAGGTTGGTCCTAAGACACTGCCCTGGGGAACTCCAGCTTGAATATGGTATATTTTCGAATAAGCTCTATTTACCTTTACGTAATAATGTCTATCACTGAGATATGATTTTATTATTAGATAAAAATGTGTTGGAAGTAGCTTTTTAAGTTTAAAAAGTAACCCAGTATGCCAAACCTTGTCAAAGGCTTGCTGTACATCTAAGAATACACCTGAACAATATTCTTTGTTTTCTAAAGAATTTCGTATATAAGAGACTATACGATGGCATTGTTCCGGTGTGCCATGCTTATGTCTGAATCCAAATTGGTAATCAGGTATTATATTAAGCTTTTCTAATACTGGTAACATTCTTCTCATAAATATTTTCTCAAATATTTTGGAGAAAGTGACTAGCAAACTTATTGGGCGATACGATGTAACAACATTCTCAGGTTTTTTTGGTTTAGGTACCATTACTACTTCGGCACATTTCCATTGTGTAGGAAAATGGTTTAGTCTTAAAATTGAATTAAATATAAAGGTTAATAGTAAAATAGCTTTCCTTGATAGAGCTTGGACAACTTTTCCGTCAATAGAGTCGTATCCTGGAGATTTTTTGCGATTAAGGTTATTAATTTCTTCTTTAACTTCCTGTGGTGAGATGTGTTTAATTGGCCAATCCATCGGACAAGGACTATCTAAAAAATTATTTATATCGTCTGTATCAGGACCATTATTTATATCATGAGGCTGAAAAGTTTTATATAAATGCAAAGCAAATGCTTCTGATTTAGTTTTATCGGTTCTACACCATAAACCATTCTCATCTTTGATTGGTATATTTCTCTTGGTGGGTCTTTTCAAATATTTTGTAGCATGCCATAAACAATACTCGTCATTATTACCAATATTAAGATTTTTTAGAAAATTTCCAATTTGATCATTTTTTATTTCTTGCAATCGGCATTTAAGATCCTTAGTTGCTTTATTTAGGTTTCGTTTGTCATTGGGATTTCTGGTTGCCTGCCATACCCTCCTTAACCTTCTTTTGTTCCTAATCATAGCTCTTATTTCGGTATTTACAAAAAGATTACTTTGATGATGATTTGTTATGTTTGGTGTTGATAAATATCCTGCTTCGTGAATAAGATTATTGAAAGTTTCGACGACATCATCTAACTCGGAAGTTGATTTTAATGATATATTTAGATTAACATTTCTTTCTATCCAACTTGTGAAACAGTTCATATCAGTTCTATTGTTAAGAATTTTATATTTTTTTGATTGGTAATGTAAAAATGTATTAAAGTTTATTATAAGTGGTGTATGGTCAGAGCTAAGATCATCACAATCTGTTATTTGGAGCAGATTATTATTTATACCGGTATATACAACAAAATCCAATAAGTCAGGTATCTTTGACAAATCTGTAGGCCAATACGTGGGACTTCCAGTAGAAAGAATAGAATAGTTGTTATTAGTTATGCATTTATAGAGTTCTCTACCTTTAGGGTTTATCAATCTAGAGCCCCACCAATGATGTTTAGAGTTGAAATCACCTCCAACTATAAATCTTGGTCCAAGAGATTTGAAAAATTCTTCAAATTCTTGACATTTTACTGAAAAACGTGGTGGAAAATAAATAGCACATACTGATATATTAATTGAGTCACAAATGATTTTAACACACGCGGCTTGAAGGTAGGGTTTTCTTATTTCATTAAAAATGTCATATTGTATAGAAGATTTTATTAATATCGCTGATCCTGCATGTGCTCTATCGTCTGGATGGTTCGCGCATATTAAATCATAGTCTTTTATTCGGAAAAAGGATCTGGAAGTAAAATGAGTTTCGGATACGAGAAGGATGTCAATAAAATTAGTTTTAAGAAATAATTCTATTTCTTGGGTATGATTGGAAAGCCCATTGGCATTCCATATTGCTATCCTTAGGTTTAGCTGCATAATTTTGCTATTAGAAGAGACATCATGCCTATAAGCTTGTTTGTCAACTCTATTTGATTCTCTATTAGTTTTTCTATTTTTTCAAAGGGACTGTTTAGCTGTTTACCCTGTAAAACATCAGAGTATGAACTATTATTATTATTTATTTGGTGCAAATTTGGAATTGTGTTTTGGGTTATATTAGGGAAATTTTCATTGTTGAAGGCATATTGGTTGTTTCGATCTCTTCTATATAAATTATTGTTTTGCAATCTTCTTTTCAACATTTGCTTATATACAATACAACCTTTATAGTTAGCTGGATGATTTTGCAAGCAGTTAACACAACGTGGTGGAGTTTCATTGTTTTTAGAGCAATCAGAGGTAAGATGGCCTAACCCACATTTTACGCAGTTTTCCTGTTTGCGACAATATTTTTTGGTATGACCAAACTCTTGACACCGGTGGCATTGCACAATATCATTTGTCTTTCTAGGAGGTTCAATATTTACAATGGCATTATTAATATATTTGATATCGTATATACTTTTGTTGTTTGTAGCTGGTTCCAGGTCAATGTAAAATATTGGAAGTGGGACCTTCGTGATCCTGCTTTGTAGATTAGTGATGTTTCTGACTTTGTGTCCGTAAATTTCAATATCTTTTTTGATATCGTCGATGGGGGTTGAATGGTGTAGATTTTTTACTACTACTCTATACGATCGTTCTTGTTTAACTTGGTAAGTATGAAATTTAAGTTTTTTATTATTTAGAAAAGTAACAATTAATCTGTAGGATTTAATATTTTTTATCATTAACCTAATTTGGCCATCTCTTAGAGACTTGTAATTAAAATCATTGGAAGGAATTATTTTAGAAAAAGATTCAATCATTTTACTAACGTCAGCAACAAAAGGTATAAATATAGGAGGAGGTTTTGGTACATTATCATTATTATCATTCTGTTCAGTATCAGTATTATCATTCTCTTCATTAGAAGAGTATATTTCATCATTTTCGTTATCAAGTGCAGCAAAACGATTACTACTTGCTTGTTTTGAAGTACCCGCAACGTTGTTGTTTATGTTTGGAATGCAAGCACCGTTAACATTGTTTTTTTTATTATTTAGTGTAGTTGAATTGTTGTTATCAATATATATTCTTTTGTTTTGAAATATATTAGGCGATTTAGTTTGACGGCGTTTCAACGTAGGCAAAGGAGTTGCCTGCCAGCTAATATCATCATCACTATCATCAGTGCCCGCAGACATGATGAGGGCAATGAGAATTGTTTGTGTTCACAAAAATTTTTGTATATTTATTGTTCTTGTAACAAGACAATTTTAGTAATTTATTTATGAAGAATATATTTGTTTTTTTTTTTCTTTTTCTTTTCCTTTTCTATTTGTTTACACTTTTTAAGCAAAAATATTGTACATGCGTACGCGATCGCGGTCTTAAGAAGACTTAATAAATACTCATGAAATTTTAAGAATGAGTGGATCAATAGTATAGAAATTCAACCACTCTGATTCATTAGTCCTCACTATAACATTGATTTATAAGTACAGGTTGCAATGAGTATGAGCACAACGTTGACATCAAACTCATAACATTCGAAATATGTTTGATTCATACGCCTACTCATTCAGATTCATAAATTTAGAAAAATACTTATAATTACTTCTAAATTCGAGTGATTGGAATTATTCATCAAAATTTACAGTATTAGTTGTTGTTGGATTTACAAAAAAAGAATGAAAAAAAAGACAAAGATAGCAAGCAAAGCAAATACACAACCTTTTAGTGAGTATTGTAGTGTTCGTATGCGAATCATACTTATTTTGTGATTCTTGTAAATGTTGAGCAGAGGAGAGTCGAAATCAACAACATCATAAGTATTGTTAAGTATGATTGCGATGAGTACTTCATACTTTGAACGTGAATAGGGTGAGTATGATATTAAAATAAGTATGAAAGCATATAAGTATTAGAAATTATGAGTAGCATTCGAATCTACTCATCTTGAATACTCATTGCTGATCTCTGGTGCATACATAGAATGAAGAAGTTCATCTAGAATTGGATTTACTGCTGTAATGTCCCCTTTCTAGGTACGTAAGATGTTCACTTCCTAGTATACTGGGACAGTATAAGTATCAGAAATTATGAGTATGATTCAAATCTACTCATCCCTTTGAATGCTCATTGCTGATCTCTGATACATAATTGACCATTATTACCCTCTAGTTAGGATTACTAGCTAGCTTCTCACACTACTTATGAGAAGCTAGGCCGTAATTCTGACTGAAGGGTTGTAATGGCCAATTATGTATGTATGTATGTTGTGTGTGTTAATTTTGTTCGACTCCAAACAACAAAATTTTGAGAAACTTTTCATAGCAATTTTATTTACTTTCATAGACTTTTTGCCAGCAATCTGTTGGGAGAGGCTAAGCCAATCGCCTTACAAAATCTCATGATAAAGCTTTATCATGAAATAATAAATTTAAGTGAATTATTAGAGAGCATAAAAGATCATTGTTTAGCTTTAATTTATTGTATTTGAACTAGTTTATAATTTTAATCCTTTTGTCTCTGTTTTATTTAATTTGTTTTCCAATTCATTCCTTTTTTCTTAATTTTTACCACGGCTTAATGCTTTTAATCCTCCAATACCGCAGGCACGAAATTTATAACCAAAAAATAAAATTTAAATAATTTTTACTGCCAAAGGATTTGTTGATCTCTTTGTTTTTTTCAAGTTCTAAAACAACCGGGAAAGGTCAAAAGAGCCATAAAAAAGATAAAAAATGTAGCTTTAAGTCGCTGCATATAAAAAAAACAAAATATTTAAAATATTTGTTACAATTAAAAATATCCGTCAAATGTTTACAAATTTATTAAAATAAATTTCAAATTTTATCTCCTGAGTCCTTGATATCCTTGTGGGAAAATATTGTTTATGCTGTTTGAAAACAAAACAAAAAAATAAAAAACAAAAATACGTTACAAATAAAATTGTTTTTATTTTTATATTCACAGTAATTATTTATTATTATTTTCTATTTTTTTCTTATTTTTAATAACAGATTTTCGGCTCCTCTTTCATTTCGTTTGGCAGCCTCTTTTTTTTGGTTTCTCAAAATAGACCCGTAAATTTCGTATTCATTTCTCTTTATCAAATAAAACGGAGAGAAAAAAAAATGATATTTTATTGCTCCTTGAGGGTATAAAACACCAGTAAAATGTAAAGAAAACCGTTATATTTTTTAATAAAATTTATGAGTTTTTCTTTCTGTTTCTGTTTGGCATATTAAAATTAGAATATTAATCCTCCCCCTACTGCCTTTGTAAATTCACGCAAGTAAACACATACCATTTCCTTAATATGGTACATATTTAGATAATTGTCAGAGGAGGAGAGAGAGAGAGAAACAGAAAGAGAGAATCGTAGTAAGAGTATTTGTGTTATTATGTTGTATAATTATTTATAGCATATTTTTAGGCAATTTTAATGGCATGTTTATTTTCTCATTTTTAAGCACCATATTAAGCTGTTTCATTTGATTTGATTTGTTTTTTTTCTAGTTAATGGGCTTAATTTTAAGTAACTCAAGAAAATGGTGAATGAATTATGAAAATGCTATTTTAATAAGCATACTTTGTAGTGCAGTCTACAGAGAAAAATAAAGGCATACTTTTAGGCATATAACTTAAGTGTAATTGGAAAGATAATTACCAGTTCTTCTCTTAAACATCTGCCCGAGTATAAACGTGAAAACTTTCTGAATAAAAAAGCATTGCGAAAACATGAACATTTAAATAAAAATTCAAGAATCTAGCTGCTCACCTAATATTGGTTATTATTACTCTTTAGTTAAGCTTAATTTCATACATGAGTGGCGGTACTGCTACAGTTTAAAGTCGATTCTGAACGATTGATTTTTGGTTAACTTTTCCTGGCTATTTTATTTACTCTCACAGTGTTTGATAGAAATAAGCTGAGAGGAAGTCGCCATAGAAATATTTTTTCATATTTCGTTTTGTTAGGGATTTGAACCTTGGCCTCGCGTCTAATAAGCCAACACACTACCTACTAAATCGCGGTGACTATGGCGACAATAATTACACCGTATTGCACGAAAAGTGCGCACAGGTTTTGTAGAAAATTGTGACTACTTTTTGTGCGTTCTTTGTTCTTCAAAGAAAACCACAAAATGAATAGCACTATAGATGTTCCGTAACAGTTGTTCCGCTTCTTATTTCAAAAATGATTCGGAAATAACTACGTGCACAAGGCTGAATACAAAAAGAAATTCGACTTTGGGTTCTATAGTAAAATTAAAAAAAAAACATTCGATTGAATTTGTATCTACGAATTAGGACTCCCCCGCAATAAAGTCGACCAATTTATAAAGCTGCTTTGTACAATGGGTCAATTCGATCTCCGGGTACTGTACTTGTCTTAATTGACAAGTACACGTCCTCTAACCTATAAAGCTGCTGGTTCCTAATGAAGAAATATCGTAACTAAATCGGGGTGAGTATGCAAACCAAATCAAAACTGACAAACTGGGTGATTTTTTTTGAGGATATGCGTTAAATCCTTCTCTATTAATTGCCTCTATACAGCCAAGCTCTTAAGTCGCCTACTTACTTACTTAATTGGCCATTAACAACTCGATTAACGGATTTCGACATGCCGAAACAGATCCTTCCAGGCGTCTCTGCTTCTTAGGCGCCTACGCCAGTTGGTCGATGACAGGGTTTCCTTGATTTGGTCCTTCCAACGCATACAAGGCGGTCCTCTTTGTCCCCGCCGGAGCATCCTCCTCCATTCGAACGACATGGCCGAGCCAGCGCAGTCGCGGTATATTAATACGCTGCACAACGTTTATGTCGTTGAGGAGCTTATACAGCTCACTGTTGGATAGGATGCGGAAATCATCGTCAACTCGCACTGGACCGAAGATCTTACGTAGGACTTTTCTCTCAAATACTGTTAAAGCTGCTACATAGGGTCCATGCCTCCGCCCCATAAAAAAGCACGGGGAGCATGACGTCCTGTAGAGTATCAGTTTTGTCGTACGAGAGAGAGAGTTTGATCTTCAGACTAACATCATTTTTGGTGGTAACGGCGGAACCAAGATAAACAATTTCCTTGACTGTATTAAAAGTACAGTTATCGGCCGTAATAATATCTGAGAATCAATACGCCGCACGTCTCTACTTGTCGATAACATATACTTTGTTTTGCCCTCATTTACTGCCAGACCATCAGCAACTAATTAACCATTTTCCTTATTAAACTTTATTAAAGTAATACTATAGTAAAGCATCTACTGCAGACAAAAATATTTTTTTTTGGAAGTTCACAATAACGTTCCTTTATATCTCGTTTAAAACGAAACAGAAATAATTTCATAACTCATCCTAGTGGCCCTTTTAAAACTGTATACAAGTATTCCCTAATTGAATATAACAATCTCAAATAAACACTTTGCTATTTAAACGCTTATTATCTGTTCCTCTTGCTCTCTTTCCCTCTCTCTCTCTCTCTCTCTCTCTCTCTCTCTCTCTCGCAAATATAAAATACACTTTTTGGTATACACTAACAAAGTAAATGAAAATAAGCCTAAAAGTAGGCTTTTACAAGATAATTTCATTTAACAAACATTTTCATAATTTCATAACATAAGTACAGGGGTTGAGACTATCAAAAATCATTACAAAGCATAAAAGCAAGAGGGTGAGTAAACTCAAAAGGAAATGAAATCCATTACTTAAATACAAAAACTAGATGAAATTCATAAAATTTTCTTTATTTAACCCTACTGCGAGGCTGAATTTCAAACTAAGTACTTTAGCTTAGAAGCGAATTGGATTGAAATTGTTTACTTATGATAGTCGACATAGGCTAGTAGGTAATGTGTTGGCTCAAACCCCTGGTCAGATATCTCCAACAAAACGAAATGTGAAAAACAATATTACGTAACTTACTCGCAGCGGATTTCTGGCAAAAACTCTCAGAGTAAATAAAATTGCAATGAAATCTGTCGTTCGGAATCGACTTTAAACTGTAGAAACTTAAAGAGAACATCAATTCAAATGATTTTATTCCGAAGTTGTAATTCCTCCTGGCTCCAATGCTTTGCTTATGTCTTATGCCACTTATGCTTATCTGAATATCGGGTGTATTAACATAAGTTTTTTAGATAACACTGTGTTATAAAATTTACCAATTGTATGACACGCTTTCTGCTTAAACTGAGTGGTGAAGTGCCCCCCCCCCCCTTTTTTTGCCATTACCCCTCTTGGTAGCATATAGCATCCACAAAGCATCTCCATCTGACACTATTCTCCGCTGATGTTTTTGTGCTTCCCATGTCAGGTCATTTAGCCTTAGTTCTTGAAGGACCGTGCGTCTCCAGATGTTTTTTGGTCTGCCACGGATTCTTGAGCCCTGGCGATTCCAATCTAGCGGCATTCTTGTAACACTGTCGGGCTTCTTTCTCAATGTATGGCTGATCCACCCTATTTTTTTTGCTCGTTCTATTTACACTTCCATTATTTTCAGTTTGGCAACTTCTAGAAGTTAAATTTGTTACCTTGTGGTTTGTTATTATATTATGGGCCTTGTTATATACATTCTCTAAATAACTTTGCTGTTGTAATTCCTTGTTAAAGTAATTTTTATGTTAATTTATGTTTGTATTGTTTTCTTGTTTTTTCTCCATGTTTTCAGAATCACCTAATCAGTGCTTATCTTGTCTTCACAACAGTATTGTCTATATGAATGACTAATGGACTTATGTATGTTTATGAAACAGTGTCTCTTTGACTGTTGATGGCACCAAAAATTTCTATTAAGTTGGCTTAAATGGATATCACATTAAGATCCTTTGGATAGCCAGTATTTCGTCGACACAAATCCAGAACTAAGGAGGTTCTGATTATTTTAATCGATGTTTTCTTAGATAAGAATTAGATCGATATCCTGCTCCCATATAAATAACTGAGGAAGAGTTGAAAAACTTTAACTAGTAGTACCAATTTCGCAGAAGATAAATAACTTCCATGGCATCACAAGTATAGGTCAACTTGTGCCTGCATGACTCATAAGGATTTTGATAACCCTCTCAGGGTTGTATTTATGTTCTCAAAGACAAAAATTGCCTTATGATTCCACTTACCAGTCGTATTAAACATTTTTTAACGCATTCAGATGCTATTATATGGCTTCATATTTAAAAAAGTCGCCGTGGTCTAGTAGGTAGTGTGTTGGGTTATTAGACGAAAGGCCCGAGTTCGAATCCCAGGCCAGACATCAAAACGAAATATGAAAAAAAAAAAATATTTCTTCGGCGACTTCCTCTCAGCAGATTTCTGGCAAAAACTCTGAGAGTAAAAATTGCCATGAAAAGCTCAAAAAAATCTGTCGTTCGGAGTCGACTTTAAACTGTAGGTCCCGCCACTCATGTATAAAATTAACGCACACAACATGAGTGGTGTTGAGAAGCTAGGCCGTAATCCTGACGAAGGGTTGTAATGGCCAATTATGTATGTATGTATGTATGTATATTTAAAAGAGACGATCTGCTCCTGACACATTTGTTGTAGGCAAGACTATTCTCTAGGCAAGAACTGTTAAGCTAAAGTCACAGGCCTGACAGCTCGAAAGGAGATGATGCCGTGGTCGTCTGTAACCACATGGCCATAACATCGTAACAGTGTTAAGCATTTGAAGTATCACGAATCATATCAAAAGCAAACATATTTCTGGTGAAAAAAATATCCAAAATTATTATAAAAAGTAAATACGAATGAACTATTTTCTCTCATACTTGAAGAGTGTTTACAACTTTGCAAAGAAACAAAAAGAAAAATCATAAGCAATCTTATTGCTATCACTCACACAGCCACTATTGCTTTTACTTACAAAGGAAATATGCGAGTTTATTAAGAGAAGAGAAGCTTCGTATAATGAAACAATAATTGAAGCATGCCCTCCCCACTCACGCTTTATAGGCTATAAACTGGAAAAAAAAACAAAAAAGGAAATAAAACTACATAGAAAAGTAACTTAATATGCTTAAAGTCCTTAATGCATAGCTAACTATAATAGAATAACAAAACAAAATTAAATAAATCCACTGAAAGAATATCCATTTATTATTACTGCAGAACAAGAAAAATAAATTAAATTTAAGGCTTTTATACAATCAAAGTTTTGTTTGACCTTTAACATTAAGAGAAATGTTGTTGTTGTTGTATATGTATACACGAAAATATTGTTGTGAATATTTAACAGAAGGAAAATGTACCATAACTTCAATATTTTTTGTAAATGATAACATTTCCATTTGATGTTCCAGTAAAAATAGAGAAATTTACAAACCTTAGAAACTTTTCTAAATTAGTAGAGACACAGGCACAACTGACGAAGATATTGAAGGATTGAACACAATATTGATTCTAACTTATCGACACTCAACAAGAAAAATTTCTACTCACTGCCTTCAGTTTAGCTCAGCTGGCTGGTGCTTTAAGAAATTTTCATACACTTACAGCTTGATTCGGAGTCAGTTACAATGCCACTTAATTTTGATAAGAAGCATCCCTAAACTAAGTTCAGACATGGACTTTTATTTCGTAAATCGCAATAACCGGCATTATTGAGCTCAATATTTCATATAAAGTTTCAATTATTTATTGCGCAATAAATACACAAATTGTTATAATATTGAGTAAAACTTAAAATACAGCACTGTCATAAGTAAACGTTCAGTAAGCATATTACAATTTTCCGAACACTTTCTGTTGATATTTGACAACTAAAATGTCAACAACGACAAACAAAAAACAACAAACCAAATTGAAAACAATGTTGTTGAAACAACCAGCTGTTTTGTTTACCAGCTGCCAAATGAATATTGAATAAGCAGCTGAACTGCGTATATTGTTATATCTGAACACTTAAAATATTGTACTCAATAAAAGTGTATATCTGAACATAGTATTAAGCATTGACTTTTATGTGAAGTCTTAGAATGAATAGTATTGTAAGATAAAGTCAGATGGTCAGGAAACATATATCAATTCGTCAATTTTTGTATGACTGAAAAGCATTACGTGATCTTACATACTCAACATTAAATATAGTTTATAAAACTTCTTACACAAAGAAAACATAATTAAAACTTTTATTATAGCCAAGCACGTGAAGGTCTCTGAACTACCAGTACCAATATGGCACTCTAGTCTTTCATTTTAGCTGTTGACCGACGACCATTGTTTCAAGTTACGTTGCTATGCCATTAGAAAAACTTACTTTTCCAAGGAATTTGATTATATTTACTGACCGCCTTCCACATCAATCCAAAATTGTTACGTAAATCTAAACCAAAAATAATTGCCCTGTATGTGTGTGTGTCGCTGTAATCGTCATCGATTTTTTTTTGGTAAACATTATACCGTAAAGGTCATAAATTTGGAAGTTTATGTTGAGAAATTAATTTGAACAACTCTTATAACAATTAACGGTGGAATCAATTTGTTTACTATACATTGACGAAAATACGTTTATTGCATTACGATAGAGTCTTTTGGGTTTAAGTTTTTTGTGAATGGACTTCAGCAAATGAGAGTCATATTGGAAACTTATTAATTCCGTCGAAGTACAACAATACTAGTGGCACTGTGGGTTTTCCTACAGGAACATTGCTACACAGGTTACGTTTTATACAATTGCATTGCGGTGACCTGGATATCATTGCCCATTTCCAACTGATGTCAATTGAATATCGGATAAAGCAGATCTGCTTGTATTAGAGAAGTTGTGAACTTCATTCCAAGAGCATGAACAGTGATCGATGATTCGAATCATTCATTAAAATTGAAAGTCTTAGGCCCGTTTTCTCAATGTGTCGACAAACTGCCAGTTACAAAATATCGACATATATTTATTAGACTGATAAACTGTCCGTTAACAATTTTGGTTTTCTCAATATACCGACAAACACATTATTTTCATTTGGCAATACCTCTCAAAATTGTTGTGAAAGTTGGGAACCCTGTCTTCAGTGACAACTTATTAATATAAATCAGCTGTTTTCCAATAGTGAAAAAAAAAATTTGAAATTGAAAAATTCATTATCATCCATGTCAGCCAGGAATTTAGGCCTGGCATGATAAACTCTTTCAACATTTACTTGGAACTCATGTTCTTCGAGTTCATCCTCCATCAAATTAATGTTTATTCCTCTATCAAACATTTTTTCTAAAATTTACTTTATTTTTTCAAAAACTCAAGGTATTGCCACATAAAAATATGAACAGCAGTCAGCTGATTGAATTTATCTGTACAACAAATAAATCAGCGCCAGATAAGGGCTGGTTAGTTTTGCGACAAAATAGAAACAAATGAGATATTGAGAAAACCAAATTTCTTTAATCTACAGTTTTTCGTTGGGAAAAAGATAATCGCCTAATGAGAAAACAGCCCTTAGTTGTTGTTGCATTTACAAAAAAAGAAGAAAGAAAAAGAAAAAGACAGCAAGCAAAGCAAAAACATAACCTTCTAGTGAGTATAGTAGTGTTAAGTAAAGGAGAGTCGAAATCAAAACATCATGCGTATTGTTAAGTATGAGTACGATGAGTATTTCAAAATTTGAATATGAGTAGTATGCGTATGATATTAAAATAAGTATGAATGCATATAAGTATCATAAATTATGAGTATGATTCGAATCTACTCATTTTTTTGAAGAATCATGGGTGACCTCTGCTACATCCATTCATACACAATAACGTCCTAGTTTCTCATGCCTCTTGTGTTGTGTGTGCTAATTTTATGTACAAGTGACGGGCGACCTACAGTTTAAAGCCAACTTCGAACGAATGATTCTAGAAAAACTTTTAGTCTCCGAGTTTTTGCCAGAAATCTGATGAGAAGCAGCGGCCGCAGAAACATTTTTTCAAATTTCGTTTTGTTGGAGATGTGTTGCCTGGTTTGAACCGTGCCACACTGCCTGCTAGACTACGGTGACGAGACAACCTACTGTATGCGATATTTATGATGTTAGTTTTATAGATGATTGGACTTAACAATGCAGTGAAATGATCTTACATCGTTAACCTTGTAAAACTATGAAAAAGTTAGGAATTGTTATGGAAAACTGGAACATATGTCAGACATCAGTTTCATTCAGTAAAGAGAGACTTCGTAATCTAGTAAATAGTGTTCACACCCCAGCACAGACATTTCGAATAAAACGAAATATGAAAAAAATACTTCTTTCGGTGGCTTTCTCTAATAGTATTCGTCTGGAAAAAACTCTGAAAACAAAATTAAATTACCATGAAAAGTTTTTAAAGCTGTCGTTCGCATTCGACTTTAAACTGCAGGTGCCGATACTAATGCATAAAATCATCGCACACAACAGTAATGGTGTGAAAAGCTAGGTTGTAAACCCGGCTAAAGGGTTGTAATGATCAATTCCGTAAGAAAGTAAGGGATTATAGGCTCTTTAGCTTAGCAATGAAAATTTAATATCTATTAAAATTAGGTACTCGAACTAGAAATGCCCTGTATAAGTCAATATAAATTAAAAGCTAGGCTGTAATCCTGACTAAAGGTTTGTAATGATCAATTCCGTAAGAAAGTAATTACAGGCTCCTTAGTTTTGAAATGGGAATATAATTTCCATTAAAAAAACAGTACTCGAACTAAAAACACCCTGTATAAGTCAATATCAATTATTTGTTTCTTTTCCTTGTGTTTTCTGTTTTTTGTTGTTAATAATAAAAAAAAGTATGCTTGAAAATAAACACACACATAAATATTGTTAATGGCCAACGAATACAATGGCTTTCTCCTGATCTCTACGCCCCATAGGTAAAAAAGCGTGCATGTGACTGTATGTGTATATATTTATGTGCATACAAATACATTTTTTATTATCTTTTACAATGTTTACCTTAATTTCCTGTTTTGGTTATTTGCTCAAGCAATTTGTCAACTGTCAACGGAGCATGACAAAAACAGTCCCTACATGCATACATACATATATAAGTGGAGACAGCAGGAGCATTTATTTTAATATCTTCGCATTATTATATTCTGTTGTTATTTTTATTTTTATTTTTATTTTGTTGATATTGTTTAAAACCTGTCCCCCAAATGTTATTTATATGTTTGCAAAAATGTATTTTATTTCTACGACCCACGCTCTTACTGCCACTCATGCAGCGGGCGCAACGTGTCTGTTGCTGTTTCAATTTTATTTCTGTTTATTTTATTTTATTTCCGTGTGTAATGACAAGTTTAAGCTTTAATGTATTTATTATTACCGGTATGGCTTGGTTTGTAGCAGTTGTTGCTGTTGCCATTTATTGTTGATTGGCGGTATTGCCTGCCTGCTGTTTCATTTTTCATTTCTGACCAATTTTTATACAGCCAATCAAGCCTAGATACACTGGCTTTAATAAAACCATAATTTAGATGAGAATTGAAAGAAAAAAACTAGCGACAGGAAAGAAATTGTCATCAAAATGATTATCAAAAGGCATTCCAAATGTCAGCGGTTATTAATGAGTTGAACTAATGACAGCTGTTGTACACAATAACACGTACAAGCATTGTACACTTATAGCAAAAAAGAGAGAGAGAGAGAGAAAGATAGAGACACGCAACTACTGTTTACTCATACAAATTACAAAAGTACATCATTATAGACGATGAGTTAAACCATTATTAACTGTTTAAATCAATTTTTGGCTAAAGTTTAAGCCACATAATCAAATATTTTTATATATACAGTACAGAACAGAAAAAATGCAACGTTGCATACATAAAGGGCGGGCCATTTAAAATTTTAAATTTAAAAATGAAATAACACAAACCTGGTTTGAAATTTTGTCAAATTTATTTTTTTGTTGTAAAGTACAATTGTTCCGCATAGAAATGGAATATTATTTCACTCATATGTCTGACCCTACAGTAACTCATTCGATCAGACCAATTTTCATGCACTTTAGCAAGTGTATGTGGTTGTATCACGGCAATGGCATCGGAAATGTTGGCCTTCAAATGCTCAATTGTCTCTAGTTTGTCGGTATGACAATTTTCTTTAACAGCGCCCCACAGAAAATAGCCCAATGTTATCAAATTGCAGCTTCTTGGTGGTAAATTGACATCACCATTTCGGCTAATTGAACGGCCATGAAACGTTTGACGCAATAAATCGATTGTGGCATGAGATGTGTATGGCAAGTTGTACCATCCTGTTGAAACGAAAACTTTGTTTACGCCGTACATTTGTTATAAACTAGACTGTATGATAAGTGCACACTTATACGATTACAATAGTGGCTTACGAAGCTTGTTAAATCTCCCTGAAGCTTTGAAAACACAGACATATATATAACTGCAAGTTACTGGTCTATAGAATATTGAGGATATCTTCGGGTTCGCTGTGTAGCACTTACTTATTTTTACCATCTTCGTAATGCAGTGGTAGGCCTGTCTTATTTCGAATAGCCTAACTGCTTACATATAGCGTGGGCAAAAGTTTAAATTGAAATTTTGAAAAAATTTATTTTTTTGAATATAGTAGTCTAGAAATGTGATTTTATATCGAAAAATTTCATATAAAAATCCACTAAATTGTCATATCATATATAGCTTGTAAATGTTTAAATCAAAATTAATCGTATAATTTCTGTTTAATTGAATTTTAAAATATATTACTCATACGCATCTTATTACATGTACATAGTGAAATAGTTACACTGAAAAGTATGCAATAAAAAAAAACTTTGATTTTGTCATGTATGAAACTAATAGAATTCAATATCACTCATACGTCCCATATGTTCTTGTCATAATGAATTTTAGAAATTAAATACACTCAGGTCTCGTTTTATGCGATAGATGCGTTCCAAAAAAAAAAAAATAAAAAAAATAATAATCGCATAAATTGAATTCGAATAAAACGATACTCTAGCTTCATATAAAAACTAATGATTCGTTCCAAAATCCTGAAAACCCGCATAAATTCAAATTTTAATTGAAAAATCAAAGCAAAAAAATAAAACAAAATGGTCCAAAATATAATAAATAAATTATAAACCGAAGTCTATAATTATGAATGTACGATAAATCAATCTGCATTGTTTTGCAATCGGTTCAACATCACTTTTATCATTACATACCTATCAGGTAGTGCTTACATATGAAGGGGACTCTCTTTTATTGCAGGATATGTAGTCAGTTATTAAACTTTATGACTATGAGTTTTTAAGTTGCCTATGCAACTCATGATATCCGGTAAATAGATCAGTCAATCAGCGTTGAATCTTCAGTGCTCTTTCGGTATCTGGGTCCATACTAAGAATAAGATTTTGTAAATCATTAATTTTGTTGCGGATGTCACCAATTTGTTTTGAATTGAATTGTACAACACTTTCTTAGGAATCACTCTCTTCACCATCCACGTTTTCTCATTGTCGGTGACTAAATTAATGGAGTCGATATCACGCTAATGTTTCGTCAGTTAACAGTTCTTCTACATCATCCTGCTTGAGCGAGTCAAATCCATCTCCTCCAATTTAATGACACATATTTCACTGATCAGTGTCGACATTTCATCGCCAGTACTTCTAGCAACACAATTTAATTTAAAAATGATGCAAAAGTTTAAAAAAGTATCACAACATTTTAAAATCCATAAAAAATCTAAAAAAAATCGCTTAAAATCGCATAAATTCGAATTCGCATAAAAAATCCGCATAAAACGATACCCGAGTGTATGAGTATAATGCCAGCAAATTGGTAGACGATTTAAAAGTCGAAATTTAAAAATACAATAAAAGAAACACGTTTTGAAATTTTTCGAAATTAATTTTTTTTTTTTTGTTATGAAGTATAATTGTTCCGGTTAGAAATGTAATATTATTTCATTGATATGACTGTAGCGCCTGGCTTCACAGTTCCTCATTCAATCGGTCACATTTTCGCGAATTTTTCGTGTGTATTTGATCGTATCTCGGCAATGGTATAACTAATGTCGGCGTACAAATGCTCAATTGTGTCTAGTTTTTTGTCCTTATGACAGCCAATATCTTAGTGCTTGAAGATTTGGTGACATCTTATCCCAGATAAGCTAGTCATTTACAATCTTGTTTGCGGGCGAGGTGGTATCTTTCAGCGTTGTTTTGTTCCTTGAAAAATGTACTTCTCTTTTTTTTATAAAAAAAAAAAAAAATGACTTCTTCAACTGTTCACTTAATATATAAGTTCATAAGCGAAAATTTTTTCTAGCTTTATAAGCTCATTGGCAGATTTTCTAACAAACTGCTTAATTATTCTGTGTAGCAAGAATCTTTTGTGAGGACTTTACACTAGGAATACTTACTTACTTAATTGACCATTAAGACGCTATTTTTCTAATTACCTGCCTTACACCCTTTCAGATGACCCTGATTCTTGACGCCTTCGCTAGTTGGTCACACCAACCGATGATAGGTCTTCCTCGATATAGTCCTGCCAACGTTACGCCAACTTCCGCTAAACTCCGCATCAATATAAACGTCTCCCTGAAACAATATCTTCCACCCGAACAACATAGCCGAACCAACACATCCGAAGAAGCTGAGTATAAGACATTTGAAGTCCGAGAAAGAAAAAATCTTTTTAGAATCGTTCGTTTGTTGATCATTTTTTGGCCAGTAGAAGTTGCCGTGGTTTAGTAGGTAGTGTGCTGAAGAGTGGGTACAAAAAAAATCGGTTATCATTGGGCGATAGGTGTCTCCATTGACCGCCATCCTCATTTCCAAAGGGTCAATGATGCCACTGCTCCACAAGCCCCACAAAATATTTATTCGTAATGAATGCATTGGCTTCTGTAAGGCCACTTGTGGTTTTTTTTTTTTCATCCGATAATTTTATTTTTTTTTGGAAAGATTGACATCATCGTGCAGTTTCTCGTTGACCAATCTAGTGAAGCGAAAACAAAGCAGATGGTCATGTGGTCTCAACTCTTTAAGCGTCATACCGAGATCTTTTCGCAAATTTCGACTTAAACTGGTGCGTGAAATGTTCAATTCTTGAGAAGGATGATGAGTTGATGATGTTGATATGAATTTTCCAAGAGCATTCTCAGCCACAGCTTCGATGTTTGGGGGTGTACGCATGCTCATGCCTTGGCGGATCAACAATGAATTCAGTTTCACGAACCTTAGCAATGAACTTGCGTGTACTGGGCACTGATGATCATTCTCTGCGACCAAATTTTATGCGACATTTTCCTGCAATTTCCGACCAATATTCTTTGTTTTGGAAATAAATTTCAAATAAATCCCAAAGTGGAGATAATATACTGAATTTTGTGGCAGAATAGAATGACATAAGTATTGCCAGATTCGAAATAAGCAATGTTTCAAATTTAAAAGGATAGATGGTCTACCCTATATTTTATTTCAATGCAAGTGCTGAGCAGAATAAGTATACGGCTTATTCTTATTCAAATAGAAATTCTTAAACTATTGTAACAATTTTGCTCTGCACTGTAGTTGAAATGTTTTAGAGAGATAAATGATTTGTGTGTTTGTGAGTGTGTGTGTGTGTGTGGTAAGTTTACATAATAACCGTGTAGGTGT
This sequence comes from Sarcophaga rosellei, assembly GCA_930367235.1. Lineage (NCBI taxonomy): Eukaryota > Metazoa > Arthropoda > Insecta > Diptera > Sarcophagidae > Sarcophaga > Sarcophaga rosellei. Next base: position 15,493,363 of record OV884017.1, read on the forward strand.
TTGCATAAATATTTATTTATAAAGTTTTATGCGTTGACAGTTTAATGATAGTTACTTGACAGTTGGTTTGTCAATTGTCAGTCAAAACTTTATTGATATTGTTCTGGTTGTTAATTTTTCTTTTTTTTAGTTTAGTTTGGCACTTACTGGGCATACAGGGTTTGTGTTTCATTTACTTCAAATGGTTGTTTGTTTTGTTAAAGAAATGTTTGACAAGATTCATGTCTTGTTTCTGTTTCCATATTGTTTTAAGGAAACTATTGAATAATAAATGCAAACAAGGGTATAAAGTCTTTAAAATACTATCCTAGTAAAAAATTCTTCTTTTAAAAATAAAATTTGTCAACCATCATTACCTTCATTATCTTACGAAACCATATCGAAAATCTTATTAAAATCCATAAAAATCTGTAATTTTAATCCAATTTTATTAAAAATAATATTTTGCTTTCTAGGACGTATGATGAATTTTAATTTGGTAAAAATGTTTGTCCCTTAAAAAGCTTAATAACATTATCGTTAAAGAGTTTCTTACTAAATTTACTTTTTTAGACACTTACTAACACAATATTAAACGCTTTATTACTACATACTACTACTACTGATGGATGAATTTATAGTTTCAAAAGACTCCATAGAAAAAATACGTTTTCAATTGGTATTACAGACACGTTTCACTCGTTAAGGCAAAAATACTACCAGATTTTAATGTAGTTTTTTTGAATGAACAAAAACAAGAAGAAGAAAATTGTTTGAAATTTTTGAAGAATAAAAAACAAAATAATTTCATAGCAAATGTTTGACAAAAAAAATAGTAATGCAAACATTGTTTAAAATTATATCCGGTTGATAAGAAAAACAACAACAACAAGAAAAAACTTTTAAATTGAGTTTGTTATTCCTTGTTTTTATTCCTTTTGAAATCTTAAAAGTTGAACGATTTTAGCAGAAAGAATTTAAAGAAAATTTCAAATGTTTGTTCATTTAGTAACTATTTTTAAAATCCTTGCATATGGCAATGCCTTCAACGATATGGATTACACAGAGATCCTCTGGCAAGGATCGAAAGAAAAGTTGGTTTTTTGTTTAGCAGATGCTTTCCTACATACATAATTTAGTCATTACAACCCTTCAGTCAGGATTACAACCTAGCTTCTCAAACCATTTATGTTGTGTGTGTTAATTTTATACATGAGTGGCGGCACCAACAGCTTAAAGACCACTCCAAACGACAGATTTTTTTTGAGAAGCTTTACATGGCAATTTTATTTGCCAGAAATCTGCTGAGAGGAAGTCACCGAAGAAATATTTCTTTTCATATTTCGTCTTGTTGATAATGTTCGTCCTGTAGTTTGAACAGTGGCCTCACGTCTAATAAGCCTACACACTACCTACTAGACTACGATGTTGCTGCACAAGGTTAGTTAACATATTTGAATACATTGTGTATGATTGTTTTATTAATTTTTATTTCTTGAAGGAACTTAGATTTATCTCAGAGCCTCGCACTATGGTCGCCGGGTGACCATTTGTTGTTGCTTAGAAAGATAATCTTCAGAATAAAATATTTATGTTTGTTGAATGAGGTGTAATAGTGAAAAACATTGCTATGTATACGATTTGGTGAACCGTGACCTCACATCTAATAAGCCAGCACAGCATCTACTAGATGGGCTAATGGGGACTAGGTCATTATCAAGTTAAATACTGTGCACACAAAATATTGTTTGTCTGTCTGAGCGCAGTCTTTTTAAGGTAAGTAGGAGCCAAAGCTCACTTAAGCATGCTTAGCGGCATGTTGTGATGTTCTAGTCGAATTCCATCAAACTAATCGATAAAGTTGGTCAGCGCAAGGACTTATTAGGATAAAAATATTTTGAAATTTTAGTCATAGCACTAGCTAAGGCTGGACTCCATGTTTTTTTGTTTGAAATAAATCTTAAAATTCGTACACTTTGTAAACAACAAACATAATCTCAGAATTGTAGGTTTTATAGGAGTATATTATTTGGAGTATCAAATTACGTCATCACATAATGGTTTTCAATCAAAATAAATTCTATAGCTTCCACGCAATACGTACATAATTGATCATTAAATGCCTTTAGTCGGGATTACGACCTAGCTGGTAAGGCCACTCATGTAGTATGTGTTAATTTTATACATGAGTGGCAATACGTACGGTTTAATACCGTTTGTAAACGATTGACTTTTAGTACTATGTTTACATATCACTTTTATTGAGTCAATATTCGGTTTATTGAGTACAATATTTTAAGTGTTCAGACATAACAATACACGCAGTTCAGCTGCTTATTCAATATTCATTTGACAGCTGGTAAACAAAACCACTGGTTGTTTCAACAGCATTGTTTTTATTTTGGTTTTTTATTTTGTTGTTTTTTTTTTTGTTTTGTTTTTAGTTTTTTGTTTGCCGTTGTTGACAAATATCAACATAAAGTGTTCGGATAATTGTAATATGTGCACTGAACATACATATGATAGTACTGCATTTGAAGTTCTACTCAATATTATTAACAATTTGCGTATTTATTGCGCAATAATGAATTGAAACTTTTTATGAAATATTGAGCTCAATAATGGCGTTTATTGCAATTTACGTAATAAAGGTGCATATCTGAACACTGTATAAGAAAATTTTCATGGCAATTTTTATTAACTCTCAGAGTTTTTGCCAGACAAGGGTAGAGAGAGGAAATCGCCGACAACCTAACTTCTAACACCACCCATGTTGTGTGTGTTAATTTTATACATGAGTACCAGGACCTGACAGATTCTTGAGACATTTTTCATTGCAGTTTTATTTTACTCTTAGAGTTTTTGCCAGACGACTGCAGAGATAGGAAGTGTTCGAGATGTCTGGGATGGGGTTCGAACCACGCCCTCAAGTCTAATAAACCAGACTATGGCGATTTCAAAGGATAAGGTCAATATTAAATTATAATTAATTTCATCAGTAAAGTTTAGAGGATTGTAAGAAACATGTTTAAGGATTCCATTTAATCAAACCAAATTTTGTTCAAATCCATCTGCATTAACCAAAACCGTAAGTTTTTTTGCACAAAAAAAGCTGAAAACAATTTCAATTCATTTTAATTAAAATATTAAAGTGTGGTAGTATCTATCTGTGCTTATTTGTTTGTTTGTTTGCTCATAAAATAAATGTTTCTTTTATTCTTTCGTATCCTGGGCTTATAATAAATTTTATTTCATGGCACTTAATTGTTGTATTTATTATTGTCATGTATTTTAAATAAAAAAAGATTAAATCTTTTTAAGAAAAACAGAAAAACAAAATCAACATAAACTTGGCTACAATTTTATAAATCAATTAATGAATGAACGACCGAATGAATGACTGAATGTTTGAATGAATGACCGTATTAATCTGTAAAAAACAAAACCTATATACTCGTAAGCCAAATATGTATATACACTGTATTGTACAATTATTTAATATTTTATAAAATTAAATATTTTAATCCCCGACAAATCCGTTCATATGAAATCCAGCAACAGCAACAACAATAAATATGATATTATTATTTTAATATTGAATATTGACTCTCTCTCTCTCTTTTTAGCGATTATTATTAATTGTGATGGTGTTGTAGTTGGACGCGAGTAGTAATTGTATTTCCTTCATTCATTTTCATATAATTGTTTATTTTATGGCAACGTGTTGTATGTGTGTAGGAATGTATTTGTGTATGTTGGGGTAAAGGCTGATCAAACAGTTCAGGAGCATTACTTTCAATGGAATTAAATCTTTGAATCCATTTGAATTACTTGCCAAACAATATGGGACACTTGTCGCAATGCGAGTTATGCCTTGTCATGGCAACTGTCTATCCGATCTGAGTGTAGACTCCCAGACTCCGAGCGAAATTGTATATGCTCCTCCCGAACCTGGTATTGAATCCCAAACAAGAAAGACGTTCCTCTGACATGTCCTGCTCTTCTATGTGGAATTCTGTGAAGCTATACTTCTAAGCTCGAGACCGAGATAAGCATTGCATTGCATTTTCTTCGAAGGATTAAGTCTTGAATTTTTTTCTCCATCTCCCAGATGTCTGTCGAATGTTCGTGGACTAGGTAATTATCATAAATCACGATACAGAGCTACTAGTTTTTCTATCCTTTCTAACAGCCTGGCAGAAATTGCTAATTTTTCGCATGGAAACCTCAGATCTAAACTGATTGATAAATGCAGGAAAATGAAATCGCCGCAGTCTAGCGGTTAGTGTGTTGGCTTATTGGACGTAAGACCACGGTTCAAACCCCCGGATCAGACATCAAAACGAAAATATGAAAATATTTCCTCGGCGACTTCCTCTCTGCTGATTTCTGGCAAAAACTCTAAAAGCAAATAAAATTGTCATGAAAAGATTCTCAAAACTCTGTCGTTCAGAATCGAATTTAAACTTTAGGTCCCGCCACTCACGTATAAAAATTAACGCCCACAACATAAGTGGTGTAAGAAGCCAGATAGTAGTCCGGACTGAAGGGTTGTAATGACCAATTGTATGTGTATATATTAGAGATCAGCAATGAGTATTTAAAAAGTTGAGTAGATTCGTATCATACTCATAATTTCTGATATTTATACGCACTTATACTTATTTTAATATCATACTCATCGTAATCATATTCAAAGTTTGAAGTACTCATTGTACTCATAGTTAACAATACTTATTATGTTGCTAATTTGACTCTACATGACTCAGCATTTACAAGAATCACAAAATAAGTATGATTCTCATACAAACACTACAATACTCATTAGAAGATTGTGTGTTTGCTTTGCTTGCTGTCTTTGTCTTTCTTCTTTTTTTTATAAAAGCAACAGCCTTGGTTTACCTTATGATGCGGGCTTCTTGGGGACGATATCTGTAGACTGTCTAATGGTGAAGGTATAACACTGGCCATTTTATAGTCACCTAGCAGCAACTTGTTTCCTTGCCGTTCGCATCTTCAGTCAAATGTCCACAAACACTACTCCTTCTTTCCACCTTCCTATAACCTATTTTCCTAAACCTGCACAATGCACTGCATGAGTAGGGGCCATCCCCTGAGTGCTGGTTTTATTAAAAAAAAAAACAACTAAGACTGTAAATTTTGATGAATGACTCGAATCATTTATGAGTATTTATAATTATTTTTCTAAATTTATGAATCTGAATGAGTAGGTGGCGTATGAATCAAACATATTTCGAATGTTATGAGTTTGATGTCAACATTGTACTCATACTCATTGCAACCTGTACTCATAAATTAATGTTGTAGAGAGTACGAATGAATCAGAGTAGGTGAATCTCAATACTGTTGACTCACTTATACTCAAAATTTCATGAGTACTTATGAGTAGCGAAAAAACGATTCATTGCTGATCTCTGGTTTGTATGTAAACGAAGCATCACCCTGGATTAAGTCTCACGGCAGTTTGTGTGGGCCAAGTATGGGTTCCTTTACGTGGGGTTATATGGGTTAGTATGTGGTTGATGAATTCAAGCAGGCACAATCCTAACGAATACTAATCTGGCCTCTATTACACTAAGCATTAGGCAAGAGCTATTTACTTGTCAGTAACAAATTTTGGACTGAGGAACAATACTGTCGTATTACCAGTCCCTACAGTGACACCGCTGTCACTGTATTTTTTCTCAAATTAATGTCGTTGTACAATGAGCATTCTGAGAGGCTTCGTTTATCTGCAAATGATTTCCGTTATGAAAGCTCCCTAAATAATGGAAATGCTCCCTAAATAAGACTTCTAAACCAGTTTACTCTTCCTAGATATTTTACCACCAGTTTCCGTGTAGTACCACACCCAGGAGTTGAATATTTTTCGATTCAGTTAGACTTCTATTTTTATGGTCTTGCCGCAGTTTATGCCTAACCCCACCTACAAGTATTGCCGATATACAATCTTAAAATATCTTTGAAAGATATCACAAATAGCCTTTGCACTTATGAATTGAACGAGAAGAATTATGCCCTCTCTTGCCTCCAACAGTTTCAAGTTTCAGTTTCAGAGTTCATTCATAAAAAAAAAAACTTCACGTTAATGTTCGCGAACCATTGGTTGTAGCCTCTGTCTCTATTCCGTTCTTTGTATTAGGTTGCGCAAATTGTCATCCAAATGGAGATTATAGATCCTACACCTCTGCAATACAATGTCTTATCTATGTACATATGTACCCAGGCAGTCATCTCATACAAATCAACTAATGGCTGCAGATAAAACCTAAATGGCTGCCACAAAATCCACAAGTGAAATTTCGGTAAAACTGTGGCTTACCCTCCCTCAATAATCTAACGAAGCTGTTACTGCTAGATGTGCGGTCAATCACTTGATGCCTTAAACTTTCAGGCTGGTTTTCATTTTGACTCTAAACAAGACATGTTTTTTTAATGCAAAGCACTGACATTGATTGCCTAGATCGGTTAACCAGATTTTGATAGTAAGTCCTGCAGCATTGCTTTCGGTAGTAAAACAACAGGCCGCTATATGTGCTCATGAGAGCTTTGCCACTCCCTCCTATCAAATCCTGAACCTTTGAAAGAACTTTTTTTTCTTACTGAATATTTGGAATCATAAGTCGACTAGGCTCATCAATACTTTGTTCAATATAATCCCCTCTTTTATAAATAAATATAAGCCATGTGTGTGTGTATATTGTACTCTCTGTGTCTCATTTGTGTATTTGTTTGCCTTTGTAAATGAAGTGATTTTTTCGTATTTTTTTGTTGTTGTTGTTTTTGGTTACATTAAACGTTATTAATTATGATTAAATTTCAGAAAAGTTAATTAAAATTCCCCTTTTTATTATACAAATTATGAACTCTTGTTGCCTTCATTAATTATGATTTCAGATTTTAAATGAACCTGCAGCAAATCAATATTTAAAGGCCACACACACACACACATACAGACATCGGAGAGAGAGAGATAAAGAGAGAGAGAGAGAGAGAAATACCGAGAGTTGAAGGCCTGATAATAAAATTTAAATTTATCTCAAGTATGAAGAACATATGGTATGATGAACAACGGTTCATATCTCATTAATATAGTCTCCACCATAAATTGTTCTTGGCTGGAACTATACCATCACAGTCGAGATCGGTTTAAAGGCTTCACGGGCGAAGATACATAAATCGAAAGCTTGAGTCTATGGGATTTTCTACATTAGGGGAGGAGACAGGCCTCTCAAATTATTATCGTATTACCGAGTATACAGGAGATATATTTAGGTACCTATGAATTTCCAAATAGCCCTAGAATATCTTGGACTACATTCCCTTGAGATCCATCTCGACTCGCAACACAAGGATTGTACACTGGATGTGTATACCATGACAGTCATGCAAATAGTAACCTACAGAAAAATTATTTGTGTAAGCAACTCAAATGGATTTGAACAATCTGTAGAAACTAGCGTGCGTGTTGCTATAAATGGAACAAGAAAAACATGTCCTACAGCATCACTAAGAGGCTCTGTGCTTGATTTAAGTTGATTGCGTATGATAATGAGTACAAAAGCAATGGAAGATAAGTCTAAATGCATCACAGGATATCATACATACAACCATACATAATTGAGGATTACAACCCCTGTGTTAGGATTACGACCTTGTTTCTCACAGCACTTATGTTTGTGTGTGGTTAAAACCGTGGCCTTACGACTACCTATTAGACCTCGGCGACTTTATTTTGAAGGCTATGTTTAGGACAATGGGAGAGAAGTCTAATGCAAGATTTCTCAGAGAATATTGTGACCTGAGAAATTGCAAGTAGTCTAGTAGGTAGTGTGTTCGCCCTCCGATGGACATCGAAATCGATTGAAGTCCGTTGGAATGCTCAAGAAGGCAATGAACAAATCACACATGGCGCCAGGAGATGAATGTAGAGGCTGATGTGTGCATTAACAAGAACTTGGAATTAATAACCAGTGGATGGTTTGTAACAGCAGATCTAAGGTCTTCCCTATCACACGTGAGTGTTTGTTAAATATGATTTCCAAGTGAAAAAAGAAAAAAAATTTTTTGTTGTTTTTAATTTTCTTGAGCATTTGTTGCAAGATGTCTATTAAAAGTTTAATTAAATTAAATTGAAAATATGTTGCATTTTAATTATTATTATATTTGTTGTTGTTGCTCTTGCTGTTGTTGTTATTTTAAAAAAACTTTTCTAAAGATTTAAAGTTTTCCTGGGTAACTGAGTAAAACCAACAACAGACTGAAAGGAAAGTGTGTTGTCTACTGTGTGGCAGGAAAGCCAATGTTGGTGAATGTAAGACATGCTGTTGGATGTTCTTCTAAAAATATTGTTACAAACTGCTTGTGGTAATTTTGTTGTTGTTGTTGTTTATGTTCCAAGTTATTTTCCACTGTAGATGGGTGTAACAAAACAATGTTTAAAAATAACCTCAGCATTCATTATGCCAAAAGCATTTCACAAAATTGTTGAAGAAGTTTTGAATTTTTCTTCTTTTCTTTTTTGTTTCTTACAAATTTTAGTTCTTTTTATTTTTCCTTTTTTTTTTGTGAAAAATACAACAAAATATTTTACTTCCTATTTGTTTTTTTTCAGTTTTTTTATTTTTTTATTCAAGCAGAAATTGTAAAAATTTTATGGAAAAATTTATTGAAAGAAATTATTGAAAAAATTTTGTTGATTTTTCTTTCACTTTTTTTTTTGTGATAGAATTTCCATGTTCCAAGAGCAAATGCTAGAGACAAGGTTAAATATTAAGAGAGTTTATTACAGATTTTCGTAATTGTTTTGTTTGCTGGTAAATAAAGAAGAACTTTGTGCAAGAGTTTCTGAATTTAATGCGCAATCGAAGTATTGAAAAAAGTGAGGACAATATTTTGTGAAAGTGTAAAGAGTATTAATTACTCATCCTGTATAGGCTTAAAAACTGACAGACATCTTAAACAAAACGAAATATTAAAAAATATTTCTTTGGCGACTACCTCTCAGCAGTCTTTTTTGGCAAAAACTCAGAGAGTAGAATACAATTGCCATGAAAAGTTGCTCAAAAAAACTGCCGCTCACAACCGAATTTAAACTTTAGGTCCCGCCACTCATGTATAACAATTAACACACACAACATAAGTGATGTAAGAAACTAGGTCGTAGTCCTGACTGAAGAGTTCTAATGACCAACTAAGTATGTATGTATGTATAAGCTCTACATAACCTATATGGTTGGAAACCTGATTGTTAAGCTTTTTAATTGTTTGATATTCAATTTGAAATGTATTGAGCTGAGCAGATCAATAAAGGTGTAGTTTAAGTAATGTCAACGTGTATCAACTTTTGAAATTCCAATCAGAGATCAGCAATGAGTATAAAAAAGATGAGTAGATTCGAATCATACTCATAATATCTGATACTTATACCCATACATACTTATTTTAATATCATACTCATACTACTCATATTCAAAGTTTAAAGTACTCATCGTACTCATACTTAACAATACGCATTATGTTGTTGATTTCAACTCTCCTTTACTCAACATTTACAAGAATCATAAAATAAGCATGATTCGTATACGAACACCACAATACTCACTAGAAGGTTGTGTGTTTGCTTTGCTTGCTGTCTTTGTCTTTTTCTTTCTTCTTTTTTTTGTAAATGCAACAAAAACAACTAAGACTGTAAATTTTAATGAATGATTCGAAACACTTGCATCATTTATGAGTATTTATAAGTATTTTTCTAAATTTTGATGAATCTGAATGAGTAGACGTATGAATCAAACATATTTCGAATATTATGAGTTTGATATCAACGTTGTACTCATACTCATTGCAATCTCTACTTATAAATCAATGTTGTAGTAAGTACGAATGAATCAGAGTAGTTGAATTTCAATACTGTTGACTCACTCATACTCAAAATTTCATGAGTGCTTATGAGAAGTCGACATAGTCTAGTAGGTAGTGTGTTCGCATATTAGACGTAAAGCCCAGGTTCGAGCCCCATGCCAGACATCAAAACGAAATATGAAAAAAAAAATATTTCTTCGGCGCCTTCTTCTCAGCAGATTTTTGGCAAAAACTCTGAGAGTAAATAAAACTGCCATGAAAAAGTTTCTCAAAATCTGTCGTTCAGAAAAATTATAGCATTTATCAACGAAGGTCGCCGTAGTCTAGTAGGTAGTGTGTTGGTTTATTAGACGTAAAGCCCGGGTTCGTATGCCATGAAAAAGTTTCCCAAAAATCTGTCGTTCGTAGTCGACGTTGAACTGTAGATCCCGCCACTCAAGTATAAAATTAAGGCACACAACATGAGTGGTGTTGAGAAACTAGGCCGTAGTCCTGACTGAAGGGTTGTAGTGGCCAATTATGTATGTATGTATGTATGTACTTATGAGTAGCGAAAAAACGATTCATTTGCTGATCTGTGGTTCCAACAAACTTTCGTTATGATTTTTAATTACCATCCATTAGAATTTTTTTTTATAAAAAAATATTTCACATCAAAATATCAAAACTTATTAAAAATCAATTGATTTGAATTGGGGAAAAAAGAGGAAGAATAGAAAAATCGAAACTAAATTACATCCATTTTGTTTCCATCAGATAGCAAATTTCCGCAATAAATTTATTTCGCATTTCATTATTATTTTTGTTTTTGTTTTCTTGTTTTTGTTATATTTTGTTATTGTTGTTTTGTTGTTGTAGTTGTAAAGTTTTTTCTGTTTTTTTTTTTTGTTTTATTTGCGAGCATCTGTAATACATGTTTGTTAACCACAAAACATGTTTATGCAATTTACGTTTTCGTTTACAAAAGTTTCCAAATAAAAATAGAGAAGGATATTTGGAAATTTCACTGCTATTGACAACAACAGCAGTAACAGCGCTAGCAATTACATTTACAACAACAGCAACAACAACAATAGCAACCAACAGTAATAAATACAATAAAAATAATAATTGAGAGTAAATATTGTATTACTTTTGATACGGTTGTAACAACTGTTACAAACAATATCAACAATTTTTGGCAAATTTATTAATACACACACACACACCATACAACAACAAAAATTTATTATTTTTCCTTTTGTTGTATGAAATTGTTGGAATTCATTTTTGGCTTTCAATTTATTTTTTTTTTTTCCAATTTTTTGGGGATTTTTTTTCTTTTTTTTTTTTTTTTTTTGATGACATTTATGACCACAGGGCAAAAACGATTTTTTTTGGAAAAGTTTCAATTTCAGTGGAAATTTTCAGTTTTTTTTTATGAGAAACTTTAAGCGAAATGAAAATATTTTCCAATTTTTTTGTAGTTTTTCTTTTTGCCATTTAAATCAGATTACTTTTACTCGGGTGAAAATAATTTAATACAGAATTAAATTAAAAACAATGTTTAGTTTATGATGAGATTTCTAAATATTTAATTGGTTTTTTAAAAACTTTTGTAAATAAAAAAAATTAATATGTACACATGTTTATATAAACCAGAGCAACAGAGTCCTTCACCCTTCATACTTCAACAGAAAACGCTTTGCCATAAACTTCTCAAGAGATGATAACGTTAACATCCATGGCACCTTTTGCAAGAATGTAGGCCTCGAGCAAAGTTATTCACTACTATACCCAATACAACAACCTAATATATTTTCGCAGATTTTGCCATTCCCGGGGAAACATTATATGACAGCTAGATAGTCCAAAAATCTGGTATTTTAAACCAGTCAACATCCTAAATTTTAAGAAAGTCAGCTTCTGCTGCTCTTTTGAGAGAAAGTAGGAGTCAATAAACAAAGTTATTCACCATTATACCCAATACAACAACCCAAAATATATTCCTACGAATCATTACTCCCAACGAACATTATATCGACGCCTCCATTGTTTTTGCATTTTTAAATTCTACCTTCTCTAACTTAAACACTGTCAAAATTTGGTTAAGATGCGCCGATCCGTTCCGAAGTTATAGGGAAAAATCTACTTAGATTACACATATAGTCGTATGTCGCGTGAAAACTTTGAGAGCTCATAACTCAAAACACACTTTTTCGACTTAGAATGTTATAGAACGGAGGCGTCGATATGGCAACTGTATAGTCCAAGAACTTGATGTATTAAACCAATCAAGCTTAACAAAACATAATAAGAAAATGGGGAAGAGGCCAACATTTTCAAAGAACCTACTTCATTGGCCATAACAACTCTTTAGTCAGGATTAAAACCTAGTTTATCACACCACTTATGTTGTGTGTGTTAATTTTATACATGAGTGGTGAAACCTACAGTACAAAATCTACTACGAACGAGAGACTTTCGAGAAACTTTTCATTATAATTTCAATTTACTTTCAGGTTTTTTGCCAGAAATCTGCTGAGAGGCAGTCGTCGAAGAAATAATTTTTTATACTTCGTTTTATTCGATAATTGAGGGGGGTTTGAACCATACTACCGCCAACATAGACTACAACTTCATGATATACATACATAATTGGTCATTACAACCCTTCAGTCAAGATTAGAACACCCATGTAAGTAATATTTTTATACTTGGACGATGGGACCTACTCTTTAAACTCGACGCCGTGTGAGAGATTTTTGAGTGCAATTTTATTTCTTCTCAAAGTTTCTGACCGAAGGCTCCTGAGAGGAAGTCGCCGAAAGCAATATTTTTTCATATTTCGTTTTGTCTGCAAATATCTGACCTGATATTTGAACCGTGAACTCACGTCTAAAAAGACAACACACTACTACTGACTGCGGTGACTTCTATCACATCATGATATAGAAAACAAAATACGACAATTGCAGCAGGACAGTTCCAGTATCAGTTCTGATACTGATAGATCTTCATGCCCTATCAATGTACCTCTCAGTCTGATAGAAAATAAAATCAGTTCACATCTTAGCTTTGATGTTAAATATCGAATATAAGTGGGCACTTCTGGTTTAATGTATACTGTTGCCTTACTGCTCCAGCTTTTTAAGGGTAGTAGGATATTACACAATTCAAAATGGAGCGAGTATAAATAGGTTTATGAATATGAATGGAGTCTATATTAGAGAAATCGAAAATCAAATAAACATTAGATTGGAGATTGATGATCCCGAATGATCTTCTATTTTTTTAGCGCTGTTAAGTGATGTTAGCATTGTTGGAAATATTGTAAGAATATTCGAATCCTTATGCAGCTTAAAAGGCTTTAAATTTAAATGGTCATTTTGAAATGAGACGGCTTGATATTCTATTTTAACTCCACTAGGTAGGAGTTTTTGATTTTGAGTTGATTTCTAGTAGTTGTCGCTAGCTTACCTATCTCCAAGATCGGTACATAGTCAATGTCCATATCGTTGCTTAAAGTCAACGTTATGAGTGCTTTAAAAGTGAAAGCTTAGGGGATTTAAAAATTTTCTAACGAAGTATATATCAATGGAAAACCTCAATTAACATGGCACTTTCAGCCACTAACTCTTTCTTTGGTTCAGTCTTCATAAAATATCCGTCCAACCAGCTGCTGACATTGTTGCTCTTGTTGCTGCAGACCCACGCATTCTTTCTTGATCATGTATGTGCAGTTAATCGGATTCTGATTGCTACATGATAATCGCATTTAATCTCTTAATTGCAGTCAAAAACTTTTTTAAAGCACGACTTTGCAAGTATAGTTTTCGGGCTGACTTGACTATATCACAGGGTATTTAACACCAGGATCGTCACAAAATTTTTATCCCACGACCAGTTATTTAGAAACATCATCGTATGTATAATGGGTGTTGCGATCTCTGGACATTGTGTTGATGCAAGTTCTTGTGGGAAAACTGGTTCGTGCACCTAATGTTTTTTATAGAAGGATAAGCCCATTGCTCCTTATCAAGAACTGGGGAAAGATTATTGCTGTGCGTGAACTTTCTTCATGAATTGGATGCTCGCAATACAATAGATCTCAAAGGGTTTTATGGTTTCAGCAGAGCTTTTAAATAGTTTAAGTGATAGACTTCTAGGAACCTATTTTTCTTTATAAACTGCTTAACATCTTTCCCTTTATGTATTAAAAAAAGAGTTTAATGAGTCACCGTGGTCTAGTAGCAAGTGTGTAGGCTTATTAGAGGTAAGCCCAGGTCACACATCAAAATGAAATATGAAAAAAAATATTTTTTCGGCGACTTCCTCTCAACAGATTTCTGGCAAAAACTCTGAGAGTACATAAAATTGCCATGAATGGTTTCTCAAAAATTTGTCGTTCGGAGTTGACGTTAAATTACGGGTCCGGCTACTCAAGTATAAAATTAAGGCACACACAACATGACTGGTGCTGAGAACCTAGGACGTAATCCTGACTGAAGGGTTGTAATGGCCAATTATGTATGTGTCAATGAGTTTTAAGACTTCAAGAAGCCATTTCCATTTAAAATTGTTTGTATTTCTAGCAGCCAATGTTCTCTTGCCTCTGCTAGGAGTACTTAGTTTTCTTCTGTCTTACTACAGCATTGATGCTTACATGAAACTACGAATTGTTGAATATATTTTGCAGATAAAGTAAAGGAATTCTATTCCTCTGTCTATAATATAATTTCATTTAATTTTCTTTAGAATTCTCTTTAGAATTCGTTGCCAAATTAAATGTCTTTTATTTCCTCTGCGAAATGCTCAAGAGCTTCAGTTAATTTACCACTTAAACTCTACCATCATTCTATGTTGCTTACAATGTAAATGTCAAAAGTATTATGCTTGTAACACTACTCAGGATTGTTAATTACGTTTACGTAACACCAACCAAGCTACACCTACAGCAGCCAATACCCACTTCCCAAACTCATTTTAACTAAATGATGCTCCTCTTTACAATTATTTCGAAAAAAAGAAGACATTAAAAAATGATAGAAAAAGAAAATTATATTCCAGCACTTGATTTTGTTAAATTAAAATAATAATTCATAAATTATGCAAAATTTGTTGAAAAAAAAAGGAAAGGAAAGAAAAGAAAAGGTACAACCGGATGAATGTCAGAAGACAATTGTTGAGAGAAACACAAAAAGGCTCACGTAGAAGATGGAAAATAATTTAAATTCTGAGAGACTTCTTAAGGTTAGGCATGGCATGGCAAGTATTTGAAAACATCTTGGTCTTGGGTAATGAAATTTAAAGCAAAATTAATTGTCTTCCGCCTTTTCTTATTAAATTTCTTTAAACAAAATATGTTAAAAAATTTAAATAATATGCAAAAACATTAAAATTATAATGAGGTAGACAAGGCAATCAAATGTAGAAAAGGTAAAGGAGCCCATATTAATAACAGCAAGTGAGGAAGGACTTCCATAAGGATGTTAATATTTAATTAAACATTTCAAATTTTTTTTTATTCATAATTATGCGGGTTTACATTTTAGTTCTCTCACGATATTATTTACCCTTCCACTTTTAATAGAAGGTGTAGTGAAAAGAAATTCATTTAAAATTTATAAAATATTTTTTTTCATGATATTTCTTTTTTATTGTAAAGTTTGAACGTTGACATTATGTGTGAAATACTACATCATTTAAATGACCTCCACGCAAAGTGTTGCAAGCATTGATTCTTTTGAGGTAATTTTCGACCACTGTTTGACACATATTGGTCGGTATCTCAGCCATAACTTGACGAATACTGGTTTTTCAGTGCTCAAGTTTATCTGAATAAACACGGTCTTTCACAAAAAAAAAGTCTAATGGTGTCAAATCGCATGATTTTGGTGGCCAGTTATTATCGCCACGACGAGAAATTACGCGCCCAGGAAATATCTCTTGCAATAAAGCCATATTCGCTAGAGTTGTGTGGCATGTGGCACCGTCTTGTTGAAACCACATATTCTCCAAGTCGTATTTTTCAATAGCAGGCAAAAAAAAAGTCGGTTATCATATGACCATAACGCTCCGAATTGACGGAGTGACAGTCGTTCCATCGTCGTTTTCGAAGAAGTAAAATCCAATCACACCTTAGGACCAAAGAGCGCACCAAACAGCGCGCTTTTTCTGGATGTAATGGCATGCATATCTTCAATTACTTGAGGGTTCTCAGAATCCCAAATACGACAATTTTGTTTATTAACATACGCACCGAGTGTGAAATGTGCTTCATCGCTGAAGAAAATTGTGCACGAAAAATTGCCATCCACCGCCCATTCCCCATATCTACGACGTTGTGAATGGTCAGCTGGCTTCAGTTGTTGCGTGAGCTGAACTTTATATGGATGTAGGTGTAGATCTAAATGCAAAATACGCCATAATGTGCCGTAAGACAGTCCTAATTCCTGAGAACGACGAGGAATCGACAGATTCGGGTCTTCGGCAACACTTTCACTTACAATAGCGATATTTTCAGCGGAACGAGCGAAACGATGATGCACAGACCTTTCAATATTTGTAAACACTCCAATCGCTTCAAATTTCTTCACAATTTTGCCAATTGCTTGCGTAGTTGGATGATTATGTAAACCATAATCTCCTCTTAAAGCACGATACGTGGCTGTGGCAGAATCACCATTTTTTAGTAGCTTTTGATAATTTTTATGCGTTGTGTGATAGTTAAGCCATCCATTTTCATCAATGTCAAACTTTCAACTGAAAAGAAAAAAATTGGTTTCACAACTTCGTTTGACAGATGTCGAATTCCAGTCCCATACTTTTGAAATTACGAAATGGATAGCCCCTTATGTTTTTTAAGGATTTCCTAAACATAGTTTGATAGTCAGTTTAAGCATCATTTATTTCTGTTAGAAGTCGCGTAGTCTAGTAGATAGTGTGTTGGCTTATTAGACGTAAGGACCGAGTTCAAACCCCAGGTCAGACATCTGAAACAAAACGAAATAGGAAAAAAAAATCTTTGGCAACGATGTACCTCTCAGCAGTCGAGAAAAAATACGTGAGTCTGCAGCAACAGCAGCAAAAATGTTAACAACTGGTTAGACGAATATTTTTGGAATACTAGACCAACGAATTGGAATCTCATTTCGAGATGATTGATATTTACATTCAAAGCTTTTTAAACAAATCCTTAATATTCTTACGATATTTTCAACAAAGCTACAATCACTTAACAACAGATAATTCGGAATTATTAATTGGCAATCTAAAGTTTACTTGATTTTCTACTTCTCTAATATATAATCCATTAAGATTATGGTCGTATCCTACGACAAGAAATTCTTAAAGAGATGAAGTAGTAACGCTACAAGCAAACATTAAATTAGAAGCTCATACATCTATGTATCTAATATTTAATATCGAAGCTAAGGTTTAAGCGTATTATTATTATCATTTTTTTTTTCAGGCTGTGAGGGCATGGAAATGTATCAGTATCAGAACCATATGGAACCGTCCGTCTTAAGTAGTCATATTGTTATGTTTTTACCTTTTTAAAAAAACGTTTAAAATATGAGTTCGTTAATTGCAAACACAATAAAAATAAAATGGTGTTTAGTTTCAATAAAATTCTTTATTGTTGACACTTCTTTTGTGTGTCACTGTTTATAACTTGACGTATACAACAATAATTGCTTGTTCGCTATTCTTATTTGCTTACAACGCAGATGTTTACAACGGAGATTTTCAAACCACAACTGTTCTCTTCACACGCAACGCGTCTTCACACAAGACTGACTGAATTCTTACTACCCGTTGCCTGCTTTGTCTTGCCTTTTTATATGCCCACGTAAACAATCTGGTGAATGTTCTTGAAGTCGAATGTTCGTTTCTTCGCCTTCTCTAGATCTCTATCAGTGTTTCATAGTTGTTTATGTATTTTGTTTCTGTTTTTATATGCCCACGTAAACAGTCTGGTGAATGTTCTTGAAGTCGAATGTTCGTTTCTGCGCCTTCTCTACATCTCTATCAGTGTTTCATAGTTGTTTGTGTATTTTGTTACCGTTGGATTTTGCTGCCTTCTTGCTTACTTGTCTATTCCCTTTTCTTTCATACTGCTGGTGTTGGTTTTAGTAGCTTTTGTTTTGTCATTTTAATGTTAAACGATGTTACACCGTTTCCATTTTCGTAACAATATTTTCTATACTCTATATGATGAAGTTGTACTCTATGTTGTCGTCGCAGTCTAGTAGATAGTGTGTTATTTTATGTGAGGACGTGGTTTAAACCCCGGCTTAGGCATCTCAAAGCGAAATAAAAAAACGAAATATAAAAACTAGTTCTTCAGCTTCCTCTCAGAGACAAAAAAAAAAAAATTGTCATGAAATGTATCTCAATAGTCTGTCGTTCGAGGCCGACTTAATACTGTAGGTTCCTTCTTTCATGGATAAAATTAACATAAACAACATGGGTGGTGTGAGAAGCTAGGTTGGATTCGTGACTGAAGAGTTTAACGATCAATTAAGTTAATTAATATGATGCAGTTCAGTTTGATTTTCGGTCAATTTCAATAGAATTTTTATGAAAAAATTCCACATTTGTAGTGAAGCTCCCGCACTGACTAGTTTCTTCTATGAATTCGGTGAAATGTAATCTGAACGGGTACTGGGCTTACCCGTGGCATCACAACGATCTGCTATGCGCTTTTCGTATCAAAACTACCACTCCAACTTACCTAACCACCCACATTTGTATCACCAGAAACAAATTATTATAAGCAGCTATTGCAACAATAATGTATTTCTTTTAACTACACCTTATTGCAAACAGCCCGCTATATGATGTGTTTTATATTTTATCAGTTTTAAAATATAAAACCGCCATAAAATAATGCTAACCTTGGATAGAAATAATAATTCTCATCCTTCTTTTCCCTTCTTTTCCACCCCCATTTTAAAAGCATAATGCAAAGCAAGCACGATGATAAGCCAAAGAAAATAAAGAAAATGTATGAATTTTTCTGCTATTTTCTTGGCTCTTGCTTACTTGGCTTTTACATATTAATTAAGAAAATGTTCTCCAGGAAAAATGTAACAAAAAAAGAACAGAGGAGCTGGAGAAAATTAAGCGAATTCAAAAAGAAAGTGAAACTTATTTGAAATTCAATACACATTTAAAATTGTTCTCAACAAACAAACAAATGAGCAGCATGTTAAACCGAAGAAAACGAAAAATTTTTAATTAAATTTTAAATAAGAAAATAAAACAAATACCTTCAAGGGCAAGGACAAAAACAAGAAAATTAATTACAATTGCAAAAAACAAAACAAATAAATATTTTAAAAAAGTGAAAAAGACAAGAATAGGGTCCCTCAATTGATTTCGTGAGAGAAAGAGATAGATAGAGGCAGAACTCTGTTATGTCTACTATGTGTTAAGGTTTGACCAGATCAGTTACTCTCTTCTACCCTGAAAGTGTTAACCACTGAACCCCAATTTCTACTCTAACCACGACCAAGTTGACTCCTGTGCGCAGATAATTTAGAGAGTTATTCACTCCATTACGCATTCTGGCCAATTCTTTCCTAAAAAGTCTCCAAGAATATCCAAAAATTCCCAGGGACTGAAATATTGAAGACCTTCGAACAATCTATCCATCCAAAGAATCATTCGACGTTAATACACAAACATGAGCCTCACCATGGACTTCGTGAAGAACTTCATGCAGCCTTGCTGTTTAAGATCTTAGGAAATACTCTGCTACCGTGCATCCATTTAACCTACCAGTGGTCCTGAATTTTATTTCTAGCACTTACCTTAAGAAGGTTAAGAATAAATTTCCCAGTATCTCGCAAAAGAATTTGCGGACTCGCGCAATCCCTGTATTCTCAAAAGAATTTGGGCGAGTCTTAGGTGGGTAGGTAGGCAGTTGAAGTGGTAGCTTTGATATTAAAGCTTTCTTGAGTATAGATAGCGGCCCATTGTGACGCCTTAAGTAAACGCAATCACTGTACTGACCAAATTCCACAAGTCCTAGGCATTGGCAAAGTAAAATACGGTGTCTCTCTCCATCTTTGTTGTTCGGAAATCACTTCGAAGGGGTGCCTAACCAATAGGTGTGCCTGCCAAGTAGGTATGTTACTTTAAGGATAGAAGCTATGGAGTGAATTTCCAGGACAGAAAGTAAGATATGCTGATTTAAAGTTCACCTAGCTTAACTTAGCGTTATGGTGTGGAATTTATTCCTTTTTCCCAGCCAATCTTTTGTAGCTCAGAGGACGTCTACGGCCAGATTACATAGCGGCTTGTATAGTGCACGTTTTGGCCACTGCGTCTGTAATGCTACCTTATGAAATAAAATACCGAAGTAACGTGCACCAGAGATTTCATGACAGCTTGGCTGTCCGAGATTCCACTTGAACAGTGTAAAGCTCCGGTTAACCAAACGTCCACAAAACGTAAAGGAACATTCGTTCGTTTTTAGCATATAAAGAGTGATTGAAATGCTTACCGAAATTAAATTAAATTCATGACAGTTTAGCTGTCCGAGATTCTACTTGAACAGTGTAAAGCTACGATTAGCCAAACATCCACAGAACTTAGCGGAACGTACGTTCGTTTTTGGCATATAAAGAGCGATGGAAATGCTTACCGAAATTAAATTACGGTTCGGTAATCGCTCTCATTGCTTTTGGTATTCTAAAATCGTACGTACGTTCCGTTATATTCCATGGACGTTTGGCTAACCAGGGCTTAAGAGTGTGATATACAAACACTTGTTACTCACGCCACAATTCGTATTGCCATTTAGAGAAGGATATGACTTCCTGTTCCAATGTTTTTTACACTGAAGAATGGTAGCTCAGCACTTGTTGGGATAGTTATAGAGTAACATATAATCAATCAGTACCGAGGAATAAGAACGTATTTGTTTATCACACTTGGGCTAGAAATTAGTCGAATACAATCTAGTTGCTATAAGGGTTAACTGATGAAGAGAATCTTGTTATGAAACCAATACAACTGAATACAATTGAAATCAACTTCACAAGTAAATACTTACACAGACAAATTTAATTGCTATCATAATTTCATACCCCAACAAAGCATTTATAATAGAAAAAGTCTTCAAAATTTCTTTCCGAACAACTTCCTGCTTAATCTTTAGCTTTACAAAGCTCAAATTAAAGTGCAAAAGTAGAAAAGTTACTTTAAACATGTCTCAACTTCTAAATTCATTTCGTTTTAAGCCTTTTCCTAAGCATATTATCGAAATTTCCTGTAGCAAAACTCTACTCCAAGATTCCTAACAAATAAACTTTATAATCGAAAATAAACAATGAAAGTTAAAGAAGATTTATTTACAAAATTTTGTACAAACTATAATGATGTTGAAAGGGAATTACAATTCTAAGAAGTTTTAAATCAAATCGTTTATTGAATAAATGTTTGCCTTAGCTCTCTCTCTCTCTCTCTCTCTCTCTTAGGCAATAATTAACAAACAAATTTATGTTTATAATTAATAATGGCCTACTTTAAGGGTTTTAAACAATCGAACATACAAAACAAACATACATTCAGGCGCATATAAATCAACAAATAACATGCAGAAATAGCCCAAAGGATTTAAAGCCAAGAAAATTATTACAGGATACACAACAATAAAACAACAATAAAAGTAAATATATTTATGTATGTATGCACACATACACACACACAATTAATTTTGTCTTAAGCCTTTTATCCTTTTAGCCTAAACAAGTTTTTTCTGTTTGCCTTCTCTCTCACTGTAGCTCTCTCTGTCCTTCTTTTTATTTATTAGAATATTTAAATTCTCTTTAATACGTTGTTGTTCTTGTTAATAATGCACAAACACCACAACAATGGCAATAGATTAGAGATTTCTCTGAGAGAGATATTATAACCATAAGTTAAGTTACCAATACTGCCACACATACACAAAGGATCTGGTTTATTTGAAAGGGAAATTTTAAAAGGACAATAACAGACAGGAACGAAATCAATCAAGGCTAACAACTTAATCCGTTTGTTGGAGGGGGGGGGGGGGGGGGCTAAATTTGAAAATCAATATTTAAATTTGTTTACGAAAAGAGAAAGTTACAAAGAAAAAAAGAAAGTAATATGTGGAAGGGAAAAGGAAAATGAAGTGGAAAAAGGTCTGCTTGAAAGTCTACATTAAAAATTATTTATTTAATAAATCACTTGAGAAAGAAATACGCATTCCCCTCAATCCTACATTAACAATATCAACTTACATGCAAGGTTGACAAAGGACATCCTTAAGAAAAACATACACCAGACAGGCCGAGAAAGTGAGAGAGAGAAAGAGATGTTGACATTTGTTTATTTCATTAAATTTAATTATTTTCATTCTTATTCAAAAGAAAATTGTTAAAAAGAAATTACGGGGCCTTAAAAACTACTGCTCAACTGAAAATACACACAGCAAATCACGTACCAATTGAAAGGATATCAAAAGGAGGAAACGAAACTGGAAACTGGTCATAGGTTTCGAAGCCTTCTTTTCATTATAGCACGAACTACAATTGATTGGAATATACTTGGACCGGGAGGAAGGAGACTGGTCGATAAAGAGTTGTAAAAACAGGAAAAAAACCGAAGTATAATTGAAAGTATGACAATGGAGATATTCAACTGGCCATTGTTTGTCTAGGAACAATGCTCCTTATAGTACCCCCATAGAAATAGATCCGATAGAATTTTACTCAAATTTTGCTTTAAGAAGGGTCTTCATATGCTAAAAACGAACGTAAGTGCCATTACGTTCAATGAACGTTTGGCTAACCGGGGTTTTACACTCTTCAAGCGAAATCTCGGTCATAAAATCTCTAGCGGATATCACATTGTCATTCTATATCATATGGTCGCATTACAGGCGAGTTGTCTAAAACGTGCAGTGAACTAGACCAGCTGCTATGACTTTAGGAGTTTTCTGATTCCTATAGCGATTAGATTGGGAATCAGGAAAGAATTCTACTCCATAACGATAGGTTAAGCTGATTGAATTTTAAACAGCATATTTTACTCTCTGTGCTAGAAATTCACTCCGTAGACCCTATCCTTAAAGGGATATACCTACTTGGCAGGCACACCAATCGGCTAATCAGTGATCCCATGTTATTCCTAAACAACAAAGATGGAAAGAGACACGTAATTTGCTTTGAGAATGCCTAGGAATTGAAGTCGTGGAATTTAATCAGTACAGGGACTGCGCTTATCTGTGGCATCGCAACAGGCCGCTATGCGTGCTTAAGTCAGCTTTGGTATGAATATATACATAAATAAGTGTATTTTACAACCCTTCAGTCAGAATTACAACGAAGCTGCTCACACCACTTATGTTGCGGGTGTTAATTTTATCCATAAGTGGCGGGACCTACAGTTTAAAGTCGACTCCGAACACAGATTTTTTTTTTTTAGAAACTTTTTCATGGCAATTTAATTTACTCTCAGAGTATTTTTGCCAAAAATCTGTTGAGAGGCAGTCGACGAAGAAATATTTTTTCATATTTCGTTTCGTTCGAGATGTCTGTCATGGGTTTTGAACCGTAGCCTCACGTCTAATAAGCCAATGCGCTACCTACTAGACTACAGTGCCTGGAACAGATACCGTTTCCTTTATTTTCTTACAAGACAGTCCATTATAGTAACTACGAAACCAAAATCAGTGCATCAGTGCTGAATAAAGTTGGTCACTTTATTTAATTCAAACATTTTTTTCAAAATATATTTGCACACATTAATCCAACCATGCATATAGTAAAACACATTGCAATAGCATACTAATAGGAGAACTTGTAGTGCTTTAAGCTTAAACTTAGACTCGTGACTATGACTAACAACATGAGTAATCCCTTCAATCCCCTGATCTCATTCGATCGGTTTGAAGGCTTAAGGAAATAACTCAACTATAAGTCGCTGATCTGATTGTTTAAATCTAAACGGTGTTGTAATAGCTCAGCTATTGTGATAAAGAGTTCGGTTTTTTTTAGGACAATCTGTCGATTTGTACAGCTGTAGCTGAACTGAAAAAATTTAATCGTGTAAGACTCGTACCTTCATGTTGTGAAAATTTTTTCTTTGCATAAAATATGCAAGTACGGAATATATTGCTTTTGGGTTTGTTGTTTCTTATAGAAACTCTCTAATAGAAGAGCCACGTCACTGCTTATAGCACAACACTCCAAAGGCTAATTCTTGATTATTGATTTAGTGCACTTTGTGTTGTACTTTTAATAGTTTTGCACACTTCCACTCTCAGAATTTTTGCCAGAAGGCTGTTCAGCGGAAGTCGCCATAAGCCAGGGGTTGCACCACGTACTGTTGTCTAATAAGCTACAGTGACTACTGGCGACTTAAACCTTTCTCAAGTACCTATATACATAATTGGTCATTACAACTACTCAGTCAGGATTACAACCCAGTTTTCCACACAACTTATGTTGTGTCGTCGTGGTCTAGTAGGTAGTGTGTTAGCTTATTAGACGAAAGTCCGAGTTCGAATCCCAGGTCAGACATCAAAACGAAAATATGAAAATATTTCTTCGGCGACTTCCTCTCAGCAGATTTCTGGCAAAAACTCTGAGAGTAAAAATTGCCATGAAAAACTTCTCAAAAAATCTGTCGTTCGGAGTCGACTTTAAACTGTAGGTCCCGCCACTCATGTATAAAATTAACGCACACAACATGAGTGGTGTTGAGAAGCTATGTTGAGAAGCTAGGCCGTAATCCTGACTGAAGGGTTGTAGTGGCCAATTATGTATGTATGTTGTGTGTGTTAATTTTATAAATGAGTGTGAGGCTGTGATACAAAAAAATAATAAAATTCTGTTAAATAATGCATAGCATAATTAAAAACCATTTTAACACATATTTTTAGGCGCATAGAATTTCATAAAGGTTTTATTTTATTAAAAAAAATCGAATATTAAACTAATACCACACTTACCATATCTCGTAGCATAGAATAGAGCATCGATAAGTGAGAAAATGTCACATACAGTGTTTTAAATTTACACTTCAATTTTATGCATTAAAAAAACTGTCATAAAGGTCTAAAACTATGCATTCCTTTTTTTTCGTTTTCAGAAGGAAATATGCTGTCCTTAATATGATTTAAATGAGTGTAAATGAAAGTAATATTGTAAATGTATGTATGCATTGGCATAAAGAAAATTAATAAAGAGAGAGAGAGAGAAATTACAGTCATCTGTTTGAACCGAAATAAAAGTGCCACTCTCCTTATCTCATTTATCAGCATCCCTAGACAACATCATGATGACGCTGATGAAAGTAAACAAACAAAAGAAAAGTGAGCAACAACAACAACAATAACAAGAACAACACATACAGCAATTTTCTCTGTATATGAGCATGTGTGCTTGCGTATGGAAATTAATGAGAATTTTGCGTATTTGTATTGCATATGAAGCATATGATGAGCCTTTATGTCTGGGTATGAGTGTTAAAGACATTGACATGGTCTACTTTTAATACGACTTTTTTTATTTCTTGTTGTTGTTGTTGCATTTTTCTCTTTTTATTATTTTTTTCACAGTATACCAACAGTTGAGTGTAAACAATGTCGTCTTTATTGTCATTTTCATGTAATAAGCATACACTCCCTGCCAGACAACAACAATTAAAATGAACTTGTCATGCTTTAAAAGCAGCCATACACTTACGCACAAACACTTACACATACACGTACAGTGTAAGTAATGCGAAAATAGAGAAATCCATGAGAGGGGATTTTAATTTGTCTTTAGTTTACTGTAAATAACAATATGCTCTTCATATTTTTAATTGCTCTCTTTGAAACACAGTATCACACACACATACATACCCCCATACAGTAAATTGTATTTGGTTTCTTGAGCATAATTTTGTATGGCAGTGGGTCTCTTTTATTTGTGCAAAAACAACAAAAACAGAGAAATGTATGCCATTGTCTGTTTACAATAAGTGTTACATAAAAAAAATGTGTAGCCTACATTTAGGCGATGACTTACAAGTTAAGTAGTGGTAATTAAATGGCGATTAAAAAGGCGCTTTAATGCAATCAACCAATTAATTAAGGCTTAAATAAATTGAAACAAATTTGCAAAGCCAACCGTTCCTCGTTTGGCATTTCCTGAATATGTATAATCGATTTCAACAAGTGGAGAGGGGGGGGGGGGGGGTAGAGGTCAAAAATAATTAATCGAAGAAAACTATAAGATGCTGTTGTGCTAACTGTCGACACAGCTTAATTTGAACTGGTCAGTTAGCTGTGGGACATCGCTTCATATCGCATCACTTCGAGCTATGATTTATGCTCAAGTAAAGCTCAATTTAAATGAAGCCGCTACACTCTTCTATCCTATTCTTGAACCGAGCAAAAACTGGAAGACGCTCGAGTATGTGCTCAGACATAAAAGTGCAATAAAGAACCCACTTGTATTGAGGAGAGATAGATCTGACCCTATATGAACAAATGTAGAGCAAAATTTTGCATTGGACTAAATAGGACCACATAGAACCTCCTTACAGCTATATGGATGATTGACAAATTGCAGACAGGAGTCGTTTCACAAAATTTTTGCCTCAAATACGAAAGAATCGTTACAATTAAAAATTGATGTCTAAGAAAACTAGTACAAATTAAATTTAAACCCAGTTAGTATGCTCAAGATTTATAAATAAATAAAATAAACTCCGGAAAGCATGCTTCAATTTATTGGACAATTGTAACAGCCTAAAATTATGCAAACAAATTGCACAATATTGCATAGTTAAATGTAATTAAAAGAAAAATAATCAATTTAAATCCAAATTGTCAACATAATCAATCGAATAAGCCTAGAGTAGTAGCAGGGTTAACCTTCTATTATATTATTTTTATAATTTATTAGATTTTGTACCACTAGAATGGAACACAAACATGTACAAAACTTTTAAAGACATCACTTCCTTCAAAAGGGGAAGAAAAAATGCTGAAGAATAAATCCCATCAATTGATTATCAATCAAACTATTCAATACAATACGCCAAGGCAAAGTCATTAATATGGCATTCAATGAACATGGCACAGGAAAAATACAAGAGTAAAACTCAAGAAATTGCCACAAAAGTGGCAGGAGTAAGTGGCACTTCTGATACAAGCTGTGCTTAGTAAATGCGATTGAAAAATAAGGAATAAATATGTCTGGCAAAGTGTTTCTTGCACCAACTCAACTCAACACAGCTCAGCTCAACTCAACTCATTGTGGAATAGTCGTCGTCACATTGAAAAACGTTAATGGTATTAAAACTGTCAACAGTTAAAGTATTAAATGCTTAACCATTTAAAAGGAAAATGTCAACGCAAACAGAAAAAAAACACAGACACATACAAATAGTAGTAGCTGTAGACGAAAATGAAAAAGGAGCCAAAAAAAAATTCGAATATAAATAAATCTTCGATAAGGATTTGTTGCCATTTTATTTTCATTTAAAATTTTAAGAATTCATAGACGAATCAGCCCTATTTAATCCTTAATAATCTTAAAGAGAAGATGAAAAAATTGATTTTATTCAAATAAACTCCTTAAAGTAGACTAATGGTTTGTTAACAAATTGATAAGCCTTAAAAGCTGCAAACAAAATTGGTGATGGGAATAATAAGATTAATGAAGAATTAACAAAAATTTGAAATTTAAAAAGGCAAGCTATGGAAGACTTTTAAATGCTACAGATGTGAAATACGAGGGTGGGCTAAGAAGTGAAATTTAGAATTTTGCTCTTGTTGTTTACTGACAATGTATAGTCTCACAAAATGTGTACTTAACAGTCAATGAAAAAGTCCAATTTAGGACGTCTGTTACGTATTTCTTGTCGTAAGGCCGGATATTAAAGGTTCTATGTGTTGCGGAAGCCACAAGTATTCCAGGTGATTTAGTGGCCAGAAGTAGAAGATTCCATATGTTGTGGAAGCCACATGTGGCTTTAAAAATAAAATTTTAATCTATTGGATATTAGCAAAGACCAAGCAGCGATTGAAGCAAGTGATTTACCATCTGAATCGGCTCAGTCAATTTACAATAAAAAGAAAACGACGACATTTGAACAACAAGTAAATTATTTTACATCTGTAAAGTGCCCATCTCTGGTCTCTACACTTAAAATGGCTCGACTAATAAACATATAACTCCGAACAGTGCTTTTCGAAAGAGATAAAAATCAATATTACATTGAGAAATTAGATGATTTTTCATATAAACACCATACTCTCTCCTTTAAAAAAGTCAAGAACTTATGTGACTAACCCTCGTACAAGCATTGAAAATGAATCAAAAACCCATGAAGATTAAAGAGACTTTAAAAGCTAACAAATCAATAATTTGAAATGAAACAATTTCAGTACGATAGCTGATAAATATAAATTAAAAGCCTTAAAGTATGTTTCAATATTATAACCAAACTGACTGACTAAAAAGGATCTTTTAATATTTGAATATATTGCAGAAAATTCCAAGGATAAGAAGAGTATCCAAATTACTTAAATATGAAAGTATGAGATAATTGTTATCCTTCAATTAGTAGCCTAGAAGATTGTTGTGAAATGTTACAGGTAATTGCTTAAAATGTATGCCCTATAGTATGCTTTAATATGCTCTGATAAATTGAAATGCTGTTAACAAAATTAGGAAATTTTAATATTAGAATAGTTGATAGGTATCAAGGATTAATTTAAGTTTAAGAAATTAATTTAATTTAATATAAACTAAATTTTAAATATTAAAAGGAAAGGCAGAGAAATATATTTCATTCCAAAGTACTAAATATAAAAATTAAAGTATGAAACATTGTTTGGCATAAAATTAAAAGCCTATTTGTAGGCTTTCGTAGATTATAAACTACTACTAACACTTCTAATCTAAAATGATGCCAACAAAACTTTGAATTTGATATGCCAAAAAGTATGCTTCAATTTGCTGGCAAATTTAATGTCCTTAAATGCTGCAAACAAAATTTGAATAATTTAAAATCAATCAATCATTGACTTAATTTCAAATTAACAGCACACTTATTAGGCAATGAGACATGAGCTTAAATTAGTAAAATTCTAACCCAAAGGCATATGCAATAAAAATATTTTTCTAAAGAAATGATTTTTTTTTTGTGAAATTTATAATTAGAGAAATTAATTAAAGTTTAGACAACAATAATTCTTAGTTTTAAACAATAATCAAGAAAAATAGTTTAATTACAACTAATGCCTAAGAGTATACAACAACAACACTAAATTTAAGATTTAAAAATTTAATTATTTTCATTTCTTTTAGAAAAAAAGAAAAAGAAATTCCAACAAAATAATTAAATTGCAAGTTTTTTTAAAAATATAAAATTCATGGAAATTGAAAGACTTATTCTTATTACTTGGAATTAATAACAAACTTTTGTTGAACATGACAAAAAAGATGAATAATTAAATGAATCTGTACTAAAGTAAACCCATTGAATTTTGTTATTATAAAGAAAAGCCTTAAAGTAGACAACGATTGACATAATAATTTGTCAGCCTTAGGTAATGCAAAACAAAAGTTTTGTAATACAAATGAATACCTTAAACAATGCTAAAGGAAATATTTAATTGACTCCTAAGTTAGTAGCTAATAATTTAAAATTTTCTACCATAAACTGGTTAAATTAATTAAATGAATTATCTGTAAGGATCGAGCAATTTTCATTGAAATGAAAATTAGATGTAGAGATGAAGGTTAATACAAACATCAGAAAAAAAGCAACGTATAGCATACTAAGAAGGCGCAATCATAATTGACTAATTATTAGTCGCAGTAGTCTGGTAGGTAGTGTGTTGGCTTATCAGACTTGAGGCCGTTCAGCAGATCTGACAAAAACTCTAAGAGTAAATAAAATTGCCATGAAAAGTTTCTCCAAAAATCGGTTGTCCGGAGTCAAATTTAAGGTGTAGGTCGCAACACTTATAAAATTTATAAAAATAGCACACACAACATAAGGGGTGTGATAAGCTAGATCGTAATCCTAATTGAAGGGTTGTAATGACCAATTATGTATGTATGTAACAGTACTCACACGTTACTCTTTTTAATACAAGAACTTTTTGATTTATTTATACTTCATTTATTTTCAGTCTGGCAACTTCTAGAATTTATAGTTAAGTTGTTATATATGTGTTCTTCCTTTCATGACTTTTTTATATAGCTTTGCTGTAGCAAATTAATCCCTGTTCCCGGAGTTTTTGTTTGTTCTTTTGTAAAAGGTTGCTCGAAAATATAATGGAATTGTCTGGGGAAACTGAATCAGATCGGAATAGTAAACGGCAATCCTCTGCTGGGTCCCAAATGATGAAATTCACGACAATAAATAGGCAGATGAACTTACGTGACTGAACTTTGCTCGCGAGCAGTAATACATATGTACATACATATATGTATGTTTTGAAGGGTATACTTAGCGAAAGGCAAGATAGAGAAAGCCGGTTTTAAGTCATTCAAAACTTTTGCTAGGAAATTTCAATAAAAGGTAATCTGAGCCATGCATCAAACTATCCAAGGCAAATAAGAAGATCGAGGAAAGCGGTTTTGAGGCATTCAAAATTTTCGTTAGTAAATGTCAATAAAAGGCGACTTGAGTTATGTCTCAGGAATATTCTGAGGTTAGTTCGTAGATTTAAAGTGGCCTTACTCGTAATGTCGTCGTCTTGAATCCAATCTGTGATGATGGAAATGTATCAATAGAACGCGTAATTGCTATTAACACTTTCGAGAAGGAAATACCAAGCTGCATATCAAATAATAGCCGGGGAATTGTCGTTGCTGACGCCGAGCAGCATCCTGAATTTTGTTAGTGTAATCGAGTTGGATTAAATATTATATGAATACCACACATAGATTGTTAAGACTACAATATGATTGCATTACTATGGCAACCGTTTGCGACTGTAATAATAATACATACAACTTACAAAAAAACCATGGCACGCGCCTTAATGCTTTTTGCTACATTTGAGTAATGTGGGACTTCCATGAGCTATTTCCCTAATTTATGTTAAAAATTTAGCATCATTTCAATTTATGATTACGTGTATAATAAAAGAGATTGAGCAGTAAATTTTAAGGTTTTTCGCATGCTAATTCAAGTGGGTTTTGTTTAATGAGAAATGTATACCACTTATTTTTTCTTGTGCCAAAGCTATGAATATTGGAAAACACAACACTCTCTATGAAGCTTAAGCCATTCAGTGTTATAATCAGTATACCTGCTTCCCATTAAGTCATGTGAACATCAATGATATTCGATTAGCTTTAACTTTTTACTCTTATTTAAAAACAGGCTACTGGCATATATGGCATTTTTAAACTACAATCTCATTTAAAGTTTTTAAAGCAGTAAATTAGTAAAGTACGATTCCAGAGCCTAATATAAAACATTTCCCTTTTTATTCATAACAGACCTTTTAATTTTAATACAGGCCAGTAGTTTAAGTTACGTAACCCTGTTTAAAAATTTAACATAATTTTAGGCGTTTTTTTTCTTTCAAATAATTGTAGTATTTATACTAGCTATTGGTGGCGAAGCACCTTAAAGTGTACAAAATTTGTAAGTAACCAATTAATATGCTAATGTAGAGGCTT
The DNA here is from genome assembly GCA_930367235.1 of Sarcophaga rosellei. NCBI lineage: Eukaryota > Metazoa > Arthropoda > Insecta > Diptera > Sarcophagidae > Sarcophaga > Sarcophaga rosellei. The sequence goes on from OV884017.1 coordinate 15,524,889, forward strand.
ACGCCAAACTGTCACGAAACCCCCAAAATAACGCAATCATGTGATTTTTATTAACACGTTACGCTAAGCAAAATTTCTAATATTTTTTAAGCACCTTAAAATATGCAATATTTTCAAGGCAAATATATTTTGTAGGTACACTGGTTACAGCACAATGAAAGTGTTATAAGGACTATTTGTTTGGATTTAAAAATTATTTAAATTTCTGAAACGAAGTTGTGGCAGAAAACTTTTCCCAGAAGTTAATGCTTTTCCAGAAATGTTTTGTTCTTGAGTTGTTGTTGTTGTTTTTTACTCTTTTGCTTTAAGAGAAATTAACATTTTTAATTTTTAATAATTTTGTTTTGCTTAACAAATATTGTATTTGTGAAATAAATACACAATACAAGTACATAGAAACATACTTTACTTTCATTCATTGCACAGAAATTTCAGAATAACTTGAGCATACTTTCTGAATGGAAAATTAACAAATTTTCATAACAAATTGGAAAGAGCATCAACGTGTGTATGAACAGCACGATTATGAAGACAGACAGACAGTGAAAAAGCAAAGCAATTAACATAAATAAATACATGCGTACTTACACACAAAAGCTCTTGTTTTCCCTCTCCCACATACGCACACATAAAAACATTTGTAAACAGTTAAGGCAATTATCAAAGAAAAATAGAACACCCACACAGAATAATGAGGATAAGGAAAGTTACCATGTTTTTAGAAATAATGGAATTGTGTGTTAATTATGGAATGTTGCAACAATACCTGGAAACCCCATTGAAAACCCTACTGAAAAAGCTTAAATAGAATGTCTAACCGCTATCAGACCTACGCGAGATTTTCAAATAAAATTTTATAAACCGGATCGATAATAAAGCGGGCAAGACCTAGAGTTATAAGTTGACATACAAATTTCGTGTTAATGGCATAACACCACCTATGATGAGTAAAATATATATTGAAGACTCAAACATTCCTGGTATACTTAGTACCCACAAAGTATGCAATGTTGTCTAGAACCACGCCACAGCACTTCAACATCCAGACGAGAAAACCAAATTTCCAGCTTAGTTTTCTATTTTAACGGGTGAGTTCTTTGCTATTTTCTTTTCTAGTGCAGATTGGTAGGTGATCGACCTAAGCCCTAAGGCTTAAATAGTCAGTGTTATAGTAACCCCTGTGGTAATAGCTATAGCAGCACAGGACCACTTTCACAGTTGCCAACTTTCAAGCTGGAGATTAAGTCGAAGAATGATTGCAAGATGTTCTAAACATCTCACTATCTTCCATGATCTGAAACAGTATTCCCCTAAGGCACAGAAAACCCCTTACAAGTTGAAAACCAAGGACTCCAAAATGGGCCCCAAAACATTTTTGAGAGTCCTCTTATACTTTAGAATATGGTAAACCTAAACGGCTGTCATCTAATACTCTCAAATTTCTGAAGATGATATCTTTCCTGGAGCGAAACGCTTCAGAAATATGCTAATAAGGCCCAAGACCGTGCAAAGAGGTTAGGAAAGAGTAAAAACAGATTCGTAACATGTGATAGAAATGCTCTAAAAGATTTTCCATTTCACCATGAACAGAGAAGTAAACGAGCAATTAAAAGTCGTAATGTAAGAGGAATATGTTTCTATCGAAAAATTGTCTTCAACAACGACAGGTGCACTGTTTCATGTAAAGGTATCATTGGGACGCTTATCCTCAAAATACTGTGCAATGATTGTCTAATTTTTTTGGCTAAAATGGAATAATTAGACTTGACCTGCGGTTTCAACAAGTCACGATCTTATGCCACACAGTACGATCTTACCAATACCCTATGGAAAACCGAGCTTGGAGAACATTGTAATGTTTTTAGCCTAACCAAGACTATTTTAGGTAAAAAGTCCTGGAAGATAATATTACAATTGCCATTAGTCATATCCGAAATACTCGAATAAGTAGGGCAAAATTTAAGCTCACAACAGAGATCAGCAATGAATCGTTTTTTCGCTACTCATAAGTACTCATAAAATTTTGAGTATAAAAGAGTCAACAGTATTGAAATTCAACCACTTTGATTCACTCGTACTCACTACAAGATTGATTTATAAGTACAGGCTGCAATAAATATGAGTACAACGTCGACATCAAACTCATAACATTCGAAATATGTTTGATTCATACGCCTACTCATTCAGATTCACAACTTAAGAAAAATACTTATAATACTTATAAATGATTCGAGTGATTCGAATCATTCATCAAAATTTACAGTCTTAGTTGTTGTTGTATTTACAAAAAAACAAAGACAGCATGCAAAGCAAACACACAACCTTCTAGTGAGTATTGTAGTCTTCTTATGCGGATCGCAGTTATTTTGTGATTCTTGTAATTGTTAAGTCATGGAAAGTCGAAATCAATAACATCATGCGTATTGTTAAGTATGAGTACAATGAGTATTTCAGACTTTGAATATGAGTAGTACAAGTATGATATTAAAATGAATACCAATGCGTATAAATATCAGATATTATGAGTATGATTCGAATCTACTCATCTTCTTGAATACTCATTGCTGATCTCTGTCTCACAGATAACACAATTAAAATGTAGCCGCGAGAAAAATGTTTACAAGGAAATAATTTATAAATTTAAAAATTTTTCAAAATTCTAAGTTTACGATAAACTATGTAGGACTTACGAACGTTTTGTGAATTTACTCAAGGACCACACTTTATTGTTTCTTTTTGTATATGAATTATCTAACGATCTGCAATTGCTACAAATATTCTCAAGCTTTCCCTACGAAGAGTCACGAAAATATTCTTACAAAATGTCATGTCAAACAGATAGCTGTAGGAAGCAGCTGAAGAAACGGCAATTGGAGTTGAGGTTCTTAAATCGAAATGAATGGAGCATGGCAAGGCTTTAAAAAGAACATATGTAAACCTAGCGGGAAGAGCAATTTATTGAAGTCTAGAAGATAGTGGAAGAAGGGGTAGAATAAAAATTTAAAATGTCTCTAGAACGATAAAATAGATTTCAGATAGAAATAAAATAAATGGCACAGGACATAGGATCACAATGCAGGAAGAATGTCCGGCAGTTTGCTGCATCCAAAGGGAAAAATATTTTCTAAAGAATGATAGAAAAACACTTAAAGCCTCTAAAACAGAAGACCACTCTTTGGCGACCTTAGGTGTTAAGCATTTTCTCTTAAGATGCTCAAAGAAATATGTGTTGAAGACTTTGATAAGGTAATCAAACCACTGCAGTGAGAGTAGTATTAAAAAGAATTCCTATGGAAAGCTGTTCGAGACCTCGTAGATCATAAAACTACATTTATTTTCTTGTTTTTCAAATAAAATTAGTAAGAAAGAGTAGTTGATATATTAAAATTTTAGTTAATAAGCGCCTGAAGATAGGCTGTAATAAAAAAAAGCAATTTATTACTCATACTACCACACTGATACATAATCCTTATAGAAAATAAAAGAGACGGAAAAGGAAAAAAAGAAACAACAGGAATATTTACCGCATTAATAATGATGAAGAATAAAAAAAAACAAAAAATTACAACTTCAACATATGCACACATATGTAGCTTCGTACATATACATATATATATATACACATGCACTCTCAGCTTATCCCTGAAAGTCTATGAAGAAAACCAATTGAAGTTTCAGAGAATGCTGCTCTCTAGGTTACGAAGCAAGGTGAAGATAAACTGGCAAGAGCAACAACACCCAGACAGTTATTGAAGAGAAACAAATAACAGCGGCATTATAAGAAAATGAGGTGTTAAGCTGTAAAAACAAAACAAAACCAAAGAAGATAAGAGTATGCATGCACATGCTTGCATGTAATAGAGCATAAGTAAGAATATACATTTTTTACTCCTCCTCAAGGCTTTTTTTTTGTCTCTTTATTCATTGCAGATTTGTGTTTTAAAACCATTTTTTTTTTGTTCCTTTCTTTATTATATTTCTCTTGCTTCCATTATTGTGTTTTAGATTCATATAAATTGTGTTTATTTCTTTCGTAATTTTGAAAAGGAAAGGCAAATGAATACTTAATTAGTGGCATGTGCATTAAAACTGCTTTTAAAATATGAAAATATCTTATTATTAACTGTACGGAAGTTTTTATTCTTAAGGAAATCGTAAAAATATTTTAACAAGCAAACTAAGCTTGCTTTGCGTCTGACTTTATGGTGTAGTTTTTACCTTAGGTTGTAACTCTTTATACTATTTTCGAATCATAGAAGGCCTTAGCTTTCAGCTTTTGGTGCATTTGCGAAAAATTTATGTACATTTCTTGACTGCAATTTCATACCAATTAATATACTGCCTTAGGAAGAATAATAATTTTACAAAAAATTTTATGGAATCTTTGGTGTACAAGCTCACTAACTATGCATATTTTTATTGTACACTCAATGAAAATTTTAATAAATTTTTTGAAGGCTTTTTCTGTGATTTCTTCCAAACTTATGATTCGAAAAAGATTGTACAAAAACTTTTTTTTGTTTGTCACATCAAAGGCTGTCAATACGAAACAGTCAAGAACTGAAACCGATTTCATTTCCATTTTACACAAAAGCCATTAAAAGTTTCTCTCATACACTTAATTATGTCTTACAATTACATTTTAACACGTTGACTGCCAACTACAAGATAACTCGTAGATTGCGTTCCCTTCTAGGATGCCAACTACGAGTTATCTCGTACTCACTAAATCTGCCATTTTTGTATAGCTACGAATAAAACCGTATTATGTCAGTGCTACTATCGATAAATGGCTTCTGGGAAAAGAACTAAAAATCAATGTTGGATTGCATGGCAAGTTTTCTGAAAATTGCCGTGGCAGTCAACGTGTTAATTGATTTTATTTTATTGTAAAAGCAACACTATATTTATTTATTAAGGACAGCGCAAAAAAAATTGTTTGTTATATCTCTAGGCTTATATGTATATTTTACTGTTATTAAAAAACCCTTGTTTATGTTTAACCTCAATTCTGTCAGTATTTAAAAAAACGCAGTCACCAGAGTCTAGTAGGTAGTGTGTTAGCTTATTAGACGTGAGGTCATGGTTCAAACCCCAGTCAGACATCACGAACAAAACGATATATGAAAAAATATTTCTCCAGCGACTTCCTCTCATCTCAGCAGATTTCTAACAAAAACTCTAAGGGACATTATTACAACTTGTCGCATCAAATGTTAAAGGCAGGAGGATCCTCCCTTTAGGTTAACGATCACTTCTATCTTATTGGGTACTCATAATAACGAAAACCAATTCATCTGCCCGTTAAAATCCTCCCTTTAGTTAACGACAAATTGTAATAATGGCCCTAAGAGTAAATAAAATTGCAATGGAAAGCTTCTCGAAAATCTGTCATTCAGAATTGACTTTAAACTGTATGTCCCGTCAAATAAAGAGCTTAACAAAAATTTTAGTTAATAATAGTTAACGCAGGTTCGAAGAAAAAAATTAAACCGGACCTTATTATTATGCGTGAAATTGAAACAAGAAGTCTAGTAGTTTAGTAAGTACTGTGTTGGTTCATTAGACGTGAGACCAGACATTTGATTCTAACAAACCCTCTGAAAGTGGAATAAAATTGTGATGAAAAAGTTTCTCAAAAATCTGTCATTAGAAGTCAGCTGTAGGTCCCGCCACTCATGTATAAAATTATAACACTCAACATAAGTGGTATGAGAAGCAAGTTCGTAGTTGCGATTGGATATTTGTAATGATCAATTATGCATTCTACCGTTTGAATATTGTTTTACAATAAATATTGAGTATGTATGTATGTATGTGTGTATGTATTTAAATGAAAAAGTTTTTATTCGAAAATTCGCAGTTGAAAACTAAAGCTTCAAATGATCATATTTACGAAATTGTGTAAGAAGCCAATCTAAATACAAAATGCACCATAAAACTGTGGCAATTGCTGAGAATTAATGTAAATTGAAAAATTCGTATTATCTGTTATACTCTCTCTAACATAATTCACAGGCTTGATCGCATTTGTCGCGCTTCCATCTTCTAAACGTTTACCAATACCTTACATAGTAAGTCGATTATGATAATCATAATTATTCACCATGCAAAGATCGAAAACTGACGCGTCTCAATCACCAATTTTGCTGTAAGTTTTGAATATGTTTAGGCTTTTATAAGGCTTCTTCAACGATCCATATTCGTAAATAGCAAATCTTCCACTAAATAAATTATGTCTGCCACACTAGAAGTTTCGTAAGTACTAAAGCGACAATCCGATAATCAAGACGTCTTGTATTTAGATGCTCGCCATGATAACTTAATAGAACCTAATCACATAGGAGTAAAAGAGGTATGAATCAACAATCAGTAAGATTCCCCACCACTACACAGAATTCTCAGAGAGCTTTGTTTCTTAGCAACGATAGATGGCAGCTCCATTAGCCTAGAACATGCTACAGCAGAGCAATTACCCACTTACGTGGAACAAAGTAGATTAAAGTAACGGAATGAAGACAAAAATGGTTTGTGGAACCCATATGCTCTCAGGAGGTTACTGGGGGAAAAAAGGCATTCAAATTAAATTTTTTTATAATAAATGAGAGGATTTCTATACGGATTGTCTTTATCAAAACAATATAATGTAATGATCTTTACAATTTTGGTAAATACTTTAGGCCAATTAGCATGGAATTTTTATACATATCCATGGCTTTTTGACTACACATTTGACGGAAAAGAAAAATTAAAAATGTTAGTTTTTGGCTTCTTAAAAGAGCATCAAAGTTGTTCTCTTATAGGAACATCAGAATAATACGCTTTAAGCAACAAGAATTATGTTATAAAAATTATTTTTATTTAAAGCCTAATAGTATGCTATAATTTTTTTATATAAAAAAATCATTTAACATAATTTTAGAGGAGATAATAAACAAATGGAACGTAAGGGCGTATAAGTATGTTTACACATACATATGTGTACATATGTATATACATATGTACGTATGTATGTATATATGTATACATGAGTGTATGTATGTGTATATTAGTTAAAACATAAATACTTACTTGTAAGTTAAAGATATGAACTGAAGATGTCCGTTATAACGAATTACAAGGAGTATGGGAAAGACAGAGTATTTTTCTTCATGCTTTTTATAAAGCTTATAATACAACAGGAAACTATCCTTTAAAATTTTGGGTTCACAAACTGTTATACAAGCACTAACACTTACACTAATACCAGCAACAATTTACTTTATAATGCAATGGTTAAGGAAAAAAATATTTTCTTGTTTTCACACATAAACCGACATTTAAAGTAAGACATAGAAACCGCAAATTGTATCAAAAACAAGAAATAAAATAAAAAATAAATAAAAGGAAGAAAGGAAACAGTGTCCTTTTATTTCGTATTTATTTGTTTTGTTTTTCAGGGATTCTTTTTTTCTCAATTTTTTTTTTTGATTTGTTTCCGTATATTTTTTGTTTTAGCTTTAATAGGGTTTTATTATTGTATGGTTTTCTTTTGATTTTATTTTCACTTCCCTACTTTTATAAGGCTTAAATGGAATAGCAAAAACAACAAGGAAAAAAATTGCCTTTTGTTATGCTATGGTTTTTTTTGTCGATTCTCCTCCTTTTTCTATACGTTCCTTTTTTTCGCTTAGGTTTTCCGTATTTTAGGTGGTATTTTTATTTCTTAACAAATATTCTTTATTTATATTTGGTTTGTTTGTTTTGTTTTTTTATGTTGTTGTAGGATTTCATGCCAGGATTTCGTTATTTTTTTTTTCTTTTATTTGCGATTTTTATTTACTTTCTTTATGCTGCCTTTATTTTCTTTCCTGCTTTCATTTTTTTTTTTTTTGGTTGCTATTCTATATGAAAACTAGAGCAATAGCAGAATCTAAAGTGTAAATTTGTTTTGCAAAGCTTAGCATTAACACTTGCCACACCAAAAAACAGCTTAACAGCAATACCAAGCAAATGCGCTTAAAATTAAAAGGAAATGCTTAAAAGCAATTTTTCTTATTCTGCTTTTGTTTGTTTTGTTTTTTTTTTTTAAGCCCAAATACACAAAAACACTTTATCAGCAAATGTTTCTTGGCTAGCAAAGGTAAAACACAACATATGTATGCTTTAAAAGCGGTTTTTATTTAGAGCCTAAAAGTATGCCATTAGTTTTTATTTTCGTTGTTTGGTATTTTTTTCTTCCAACAATTAATCAAACTAAGAAGGTTTTATTTATGCTCTTGCAATAGATTTTTTAAAAACAATTTTTTTTTGTAAATCTTTTTCGTTATATTTTTCTTTTTTTTTTAACAAAAAATATTCTTTGAATTTTTCTTTGTAGAATACACTTTGAATTTTCTTTTCTTTTTGTTTTAAGATTAAAACCGTTTCCGCACGCTTTTACGAAACACGTCAATTTAGCCGAAATGTCTACTTTCAACTAAACGTTTTTGCTCTGTTTAATTCACATCGTGCACACAACTTTTTTTTTTTACTCAATTTTACTCAATGACATCGTTTTTCAACTTGCCAACGATAGATGATTCGCCGTTAAAACATACACGTACACGACCACACACAAATACTCTTCTCATTCAAGGCATGTATACATCTGACAAGAGAACGAGAGAGAGAAAATATTTTAAGTTTGTATGTATGCTTGTGTATGTTTGTTTTTATTACTAAAACCTGCTTTGGTTGTGTTTTTCTGTTGTTTTTTTTCCCGTCCTCGTTAGAATTGATTTGGTTTTCTCTTGGTTGACTATACTTTTACAAGTATTTGTATGTGTGTTCGTATACGTATATGTGTAGATTAAAATTTTTCTTTGTATACTTTTGATCGTTTAATGTTGTCGGTTTTATGTTGCAGAGCAATTCGCCGTAATTGTTTATTGAGTTCCTTAAGAGCATAAAAGAAGGGTGGATTTCCCTTAAATATGCTCTCTTATTTTCTTGTTGTATGATTTAAGGTGAATAAATATGTATGTTTTCGGTATGTACATACGTAAGTATGTATGTTCTTGTGGGTTAATAAAAAAAAGGTGAGTATGTTTAAAGAAATTAAAGTTTTTGGTTAAAGTTTTAAAGTAACGAAAGCCAAATGAAGATTTATGGTGTTAATAAGTGTTTAAGAAGAACATTTGAATAATAAGGACTAAGGAGTCTTCCTTTTTAATACAGTACATACATACTTCCTTATTTTATTGAAATCTTCTAATCAGGCAGATGGTTTTTGATATAAAACAACTCAGAGTTTTTGACAGAAATGTACTGATAGAGTTTGAACCGAGGCCTCACGTCTAATAAGCCAATACACTACCCACTAGAGCACGTCGACTGTACAATTTTAATGAATATCAGCACTAATCCGGAAGGTCTGCTCTTTGACAACAATTAAGTAAGATGTTGTATGTCTTATAAATTACATACATACCTAACTGGCCATTACAATCCTTCAGTTAGGATTACAGCCTAGCATCTCACATATGAAACATAACTGAAAGTACATTTGAAAAATCAAAAAATGGGACTAAGAATTCTAATATCTTCATGCCAATAACAAAGTTATAGAAGGTGTGCTTAACACATTAATCGCCATGTCAGTCATATGTGTCTGACGCTAAAAAGTTCTACATGAGTTGGTAGAAGGTCACGTCAATCACAGATGTCCGACGCAAACGACGCTGTGTTTAAAACAACAGGTTAATGTCTTGTTGTACTTTGTTTGGAGGCGTCGGACATATATGTACATACATAACACTGACACAATGCTTGTCGAAAATAATGCTTTAATATAGGGCCATGTCAGTCATATGTATGTATATGTGTGACATAAAAAATAGTGTTTTTCCGGGAATTTTGCCAAAAAAAATTTTTTTTTCTGTGATACATTAAGTTTCCTTGATATATTTTTAACTAAATTATCTTATAAAATTACCATGGCCCATGTGAAAATTTTTCTGATATTATCGTGGCGATTAACGTGTTAACAAACCTCTTTGAAATGTTATGGATCAAACGGTGTGATCCGCAATAGGCAAAGTCGGGTTGAATCGTTTCGGTCATTACTTCTTATGCCTTTTCCTTGGTTTTGGTAGTCACAACTTTTGCTTTTTAAAAAGTTTTATTACCACTTAATCTCAGTGTTCAGTTGAAGTCGTCGTAGTTTAGCAGGTAGTGTGTTGAATTATGAGACGTGAGGCACGGGTTCAGACCCAAGGTCAGGCTTCAAAACGAAAATATTAAAAATATTTCTTCGATGACTTCCTCTCAGCAGATTTCTGGCAAAAACTTTGGGAGTAAATGGAAACTGCAATGAAAAGTTTCTCAAAATTCTGTCGTTCGGAATCGACTTTAAACTGTATGTCCCGCCACTCATGTACAGAATTAACACACACAACATAAGTGGTGTGAGAAACTAGGTCGTAATCCTGACTGAAGGGTTGTAACGACTAATTATATATGTATGCATTAGTGCCCAGCTGTAGTCGCCGTAGTATAGTTGGTAATGTGTTGGCTTATGAGACGCCATGGTTCTAACTCCAGGTCAGACATCTTCAACATGAAACAATGAAAAAAATTTCTTCGGCGGCTGCCTTTCAGCAGATTTCTGTCAACAACTCTAGCAGTAAATAAAAATTGCCATGAAAAAGTTTCGCGAACGTCTGTCCTTCGGAGTAGACTTTAAACTGTAGGTCCTTATCACTTATATACATATAATGTTAAGACAGTCGACATCAGTGCTGCGAGAACTTATGCCGTAGTCCTGACTAATGACGAATTATGTATGTATGCATGTTAGAGTTCAATTAAGTTATTGCATATGTATTAGAGGCATCCTTGATATACACAACACCATTTTTGAACTTTTTAAGGACATTTTCTTTTTATCCTTTTTGTAAAATTTTTTCTTCGATCTTTAGCCACCAATATTTAATTCTTAAGTCGTATATCGAAGGGAACATAGGCTATTTACATAAAATTTTCCATTTTTTACTGTTTGAAGTAAAAACCTAAATTTATTAAAAAATATGACAGTCTTATTTAAGATGGTGCATCTACATTTGATTCATGAGAGACATGAAGAAATCTCAATCTCAAATAGCGGGTAAAGCTCTCGTCATATAGCTTCCTATGTCGGTTAGACGTACTTCCAACTTCTTAAATAAAATTACAGCCAATCACTTAATTTCCAGAATAATTTCAAAGTCTACCGTCAACATTTTGATGACATTGAGTAGCATAGAGTTGACATATGTATGCTGCTCATACGAAGGGTTACTTCATTACCAAAACAGAAAGCAGATTGGAGCTGCTGTTATCTATCTATCTGAATTTATCTGAATTTGTTTTAGCTTAGACCAACTCTATGAGTTACAGAAAATCAGACAGAAGAAAAAGGGAAGAGGACGTAATGTAATGACCAATTTCTTGGTATCGAATGTTTCACCAGAGTGATCCCTTCATCATCAGTTTTCTATGTATTTGTTTTTATAACAGATCATAGCCTTTAGTGGGAATCGATCCCTTAACCTCAAAACTAGGCTACCAAGGCAACCCAGGGGAAGTAATTGATGATGCAGAGCACACTGTTTTCTGTACTGACGTCAATAATAGGAACGATCACGGCCGCTAACATTATCGGGGTTATGGTTGCGAGTAGAGAAAACTGGGCCTCAGTGTCGAATTACGTGGAGCGCATTCTGTGACTGAAGAAGAGAGATCTTGAGGCTGCAGAACATGTAGGCACGTTGGCATAGATGATACTGGCACACGTGTCAAACGAAATTCGAAGCAGGGACCTGGACGAAAGGAACAGTGGTGTCACTTAGATGTCTCCTCAACTTTCGACACGCACTCCGGTCGCGGATATTAGCACGCAGGGGCCAAAGGGACAAAAGGACTTCATTCCGAAATAATACCACCGTAGTTCCGGAGTGGGCACAACAAGTCCATGAGACGAGGGGGGGGGGGGGGGGGAATTTGTGGGTGAGGGCCCCACCCACGGAGGATATGACGACTTCCTCTTGGGTGAGGTTAGGTACATTTACCCCTCCGCTTATTATCATAATTTATGAGTCATTTGCTGCTACTATGCTACTTAAATTGTAAATTTTAGCCTGCTTGGTTTTTTTTTTACTGTGTACTGAAGACTTTGAAAAATTTTGTTAGACCTTCTATGCTTTCCAAAGTGGGCCATATTATATTACAAGTTTCAATGGAGTCGAAAGGTTGCTTAAAGACTTATTGCCTTTGTAGAGAAATTATATTCATAGTAATATTCTATGAGTAGCCTTAAGTTGTTGAAGTATTCAAGTCGTAGCCGCTTGGTTTCAAAATCAGCATGTAATTTTTCCCAAGACCGATGGAGTCGATAGTAAAGTTTAGTAGACCCCAAAATATTTTTTTTTCAAGACAAAGCAAAGAACCAAGAATTCGCAAGGGCTTTAGCAATCGTTTTTATCTGTTTTTTTAGGAATAGGTTAGAGGACGTGTACTTGTCAATTAAGACAAGTACAGTACCCGGAGGTCGAATTGACCCATTGTACAACTGCCTTAGGAATAAGGTCAGAATTGGTTCCGTATTGGGTCTTGAGACTCAGATGGATTTCAATGGAACTCCGGGAGTTATTTGATAACACATAGACATGACAAGAATGACTTGCCATCTGCAGTTTTACATCATCCGGTATCGTGTAGATTTGAAGGAAGAGTATAAACACCTTAAGAATACTTTTAATAATATTCTATCCATGGTTGTAAATTATTCTTGAAGTCTTCATGGAATTCGAAATCAGTTCGTAGCCTCTGAAGAGCACTTTAAACACATTTTTAACAATAGAAAGGAAACCTACTTTCCAAAATTATTTTGCAAAGTCGATTACAAACAAATTTTTAAGTTTAAGGCAAATTAAACTCTTCTAAAACTATTCACAGTGAAATAAATTTAAAAATCCAATATTCCCTCGATATGCGTCGTTAGCTCTTCTTAAAGGCAACAACTTTAATGCCACGCAACCCAATAGCATTCAAATTGCTTTCGCTATGAATGAATGAAGGCAAAAATAAATTGAATGTCAAACTTTAATAAAAAATTATTGACAACATTAAATACATAAATTCGCTTTGAAATAGCGCAACATACTTTAAAGCAATAACTTCGTAAATAACTGTTAATAAGGACTCGTTTTTTGTTTGGCATTGATTTAAGAGTACTCTTAATAAGCAAAGAGAAAAATTCTCTTAAATTCACTTGAGTAAATATTGAGAATTGCCTTTAGCAACATTTCGGAGTTGTTCTATGATGCATAAAAGTGGTGAGTTTCTGGTTTAAGAGAGCAAAAGAGATACTAAATGTTGCTGGCAACATTACACGAAGTCGAAAGTAATAAAGAAACAGGAATGAAGGCAAATTGAAGACTAGTTTAAGGGTTACACAAAAATTTATTTGTGTCACTCGCCAAACGATAGCGAAAGTGCAAGAAACGCCTCAAGGAATGAATGAAAAAAACAATAAGGGAAAATTAAATATTTGCGTACAATTAAATAAAACCCAAATAAAGACAAATAGGGATATTGAAACATTGAATAATTTTAGCTAAAAATTTAATAACAGGTCAATACCTGTAAAATAGAAAGAATACTTAAGTAAATATTGTTTTAAAATATTTCTTTTTTTTTGTAATAAATTTTGACAAAAAGTAGAAACTGGCTGTCATGTCAATATCTTTTAAAATTTTTTATTTCCTTTAGTTTTTCTTGTGTTTCTCAAAACCATACAAAAAAGTCATAAAAATTTAGCTAAGGGTGGTAAGTCCTATCAAAAAAAGAACAAATTTGTAAAGCAATATTAAAAAAATTATAACACACACGTCAACAGTTATCAAAATGTCAAAATTTTAAAGACTTAATCTTCTGCTTCTGTTTATTAAGAAATTGAAAAAAATAAAAGGGCGTGGGGCGTCCAATAAGCATTGGAATTAATATGATACAATAGACGTTTTCTTATCTTTCTTTGAAGGCGTAGACTACGAGACAGAATGGTTGCTTATGTTATAGTCTTAAAGTCCTAAACTGTATTATATTCGGTGTCATGTGAAACAAACGTAGGATAGAACATGAGGCGGGAGTTTCAAAACTTCCCATAATTATTCATCTTTTTTATTGGTATTGGTGATCGATTGTAAGCGGTCATACAATCACAAACAAAAAAAGAAATTTCGCAAATTTATCTTGCGAGTTCATTTAAAGGTCTTATCGGCAGTAGGCCTAACTAATCTGGTTCCTCTTACAAGCCCTTTAGTCCCCTTAGAAACAAAAAATACTGCTAGAAAATCAACGAAACATTCAATGCAGCCTGCTCTTGAAAACCGTCTGAAGCAAGGTGCCTTATGTTAACAACATTTTTTTATATTTAGTTTGACGGCTCTCTTCTTGACAGATAGAACATAGTTTTTACCAACAACTCTCGACTCGATTTGCTTTAATTTTATATTTTATCCGGATAAACTTCAACAGATCTGCCAATTGGTTATATTTTTCATATGAAATTGAATCGATTGATTACTTTAAAAGTGTCGTCTAGCAGCTCTGATTTTCCGGACAAATTTATCTAAATGAGTTAATAGTGCTGCAGAACACCCTCAGCAAAAAATAATTTTTTCAGGACAAAAATTTTGTGCGGACAACATTTTATATTTTTTAATGGATCAGGACTTTCTCACAAAATATCGTCAATATTTCATACGGACTTTAGGAATTAGACCTAAATATAAAATGTGCGCTGATTCCTCTCCTAGCCAGAGCATCAAGGCTATACTGCAAGTGTTGCCACATCTAAGCGGTGCCCGTGATAAAATGGTTCAGATAATCCAGATCATAGGAGGTGCTTAATTATGAGATCTCATAGAACGAAGCAACCACAAATAAGGTAATGTATCGATTCCTGTTCTTTCTCATCCTGGTAGCTCCTATAATAGCAAAATTATGAATGACCTATACGATCTAAAATACGTCTAACCATTCATTGCACATGAATTATGCACGTCAGAAGTAGAATCGATTTTCTCTTTAAGAGCATAAGAGAGTCCTAGAAATTTCCGGATGATTTCAGTTATTCTATCATGACCAACACTTCTATTAACCCTTAAGTGCTTATCGTCCCATTTTTAAAACGGCAAGATATTGATCAGCTGTGTGGTATACCATATACATATGTAGACTCCAATAAATACAAAAAATTAATGTTTTTAAAAAAAAGTTGAGCATACACGGATTTAGGCGCTCCAAAAGAAAACCTTGTGGTAGTGTACTAGAATGATTTGGGAACCAAATCTATTCGACATGCTGTCAGCCAAGCTGTCGATTTTGCTATTCCGTCTCAATAGTTTCGAGATTTTATTTGGTTTTGGTAATGCTTAACGAACATTACACACGATTTTTGGTTTTAAAAAATATTTAAAAAGGACAATCAAAACTGCCAGACGACACTTACAAAGCTAAGTCAAATTTTACATGATTTATATCGGCGAATCAATTCATATGGCTGCCGCGACTGCGTACGTTTTCGAATGTATGGGGTTATATCTCGGCAATGGCATCACAAATGTTGACCTTAAAATGCTCAATTGTCTCAGGTTTGTCAGCATAACATTTTTTTTTTAACTACGGCGAACAGAAGATATACCAACTGTGTCAAATCGCAGCTTCTTAGTGGCCAATTGACATCACCATTTCGGCTAATTAAATGGACATCAAACGTTTGTCGCAATTAATCGATTGTGGTATGAGATGCGTGTGGCAAGTTGCATCATCCTGTTGAAACCAAACATCGTTTACATTAATACTATGAAGAGCGGGTACAAAAAAATCGATTATCATTGGACGATAGGTGTCTCCATTGTAATGGTGGCGCCATCCTTATTTTCAAAGAAATATGGGCCCATGAGGCTCAGCTCCATCAGCCGCAGCATCCGTAAAGGGTGCATTGGTCGCTATAAGGACATGAGTAGGTTTTCTGAGCACCACATATGGCTAAGAACTTGCGTATACCATGCACAGTTGGTTCTTCTCAGAGACCAAATTTTCTACGACATTCTAGTGCAATTTACAACTAATTGTGTTTGTTTGGAAATAAATTTTAAATAAATCCCAAGACGTTGCTCAAGCGTAAATTGATTCATTATGTTCAGTGGAGATAATATACTGAATTTTGTGACAGAATAGAATGACATAAGTATTGTCAGATTCGAAATATCGGATGGTTCAAATTTAAACCGAAAGATGGCCCTCCCGATATAATATATTGGCGATTTTTTTCAATTTTCTCCATAAGGAATACGAAATTAACCAAATCGAGCTGAGAGTTGTTTGTAACAAATATTTTCCCGCTTTCAGAAAATGAGCTGTCTTCACAAAAATTTTGTTTATATAGCATGCGTAAGTCCAGCTTAATTTTACCTCTGTTTGAGTTAATAACCCAGGAGGGATTTAGCTTTGAGCTGAGGGCAAGTAAGTGTGGTAAGAAATGTTATAGGTTTTCGTGGCCAACGTTCTCAAAAAAATTTTTTTAAGCGATAATAAGTGAATTAGGTTATGAAGTTAAATACTAAGTTAGTTTGAAACTGAGATACTGTCGCCTTAACAAAAGTAGAATGAAATCAAACATACATTTTCCCTACTTCTACTTATGATAAAAACTTCTATGTTTCTAAAAAATAAAATTAGAAAATCCTTGGATTTAATTCCTTTGGAAAATTTCTTTTCATATCAACTACTACTTAAAGTTAATCGCTGCCAAAGCTGTTGTCTATGTAAACGGCAACTGTTTTATTTTTTTTGATGCGATTGAATGAAATCCTAGTCTAAATTCCAAGTCTTTTGTAATCCACAAACAGCAACAGAAATAGAAATGCGTTTAACATGGTTACAGCAAATGCGATAAAGTTCACACCCAGTTAAAGAAGCCATCGAAAAATTACGAAATAACTGAAGTAAAAAATAAAATTCTTTTAAAGCGGCAAATAAAATAAAAAATTTTTTAAATACTACAATACAATACATTTCAGAAAAAGGAATTCTATTCAAAAAAATAAATAAAAAAAGTAAAAAATTGTCGTATGTATTTCTATTATTCATGCATTGCTCGTTGGCGCATGTGACACAAAGATGGACCGGCAAACAGACGACAACTGTTTCTTGCTGTTTGCATTGCTAATCCCATTTTTATTCAATTTCCATTTACTTGTATACACTCCACATTCTATTCTATTTCTTATTTTTCCTTTTTAGATTTTTTATTCATTTTTTGAATTGTCATCTCATACAAAATGCTTTTCATTTTGTAACTACAGACGGTGAGTTTGAGTTTCCATAGAAAATTTTTGAATGGAGGGGCACTGGTTCATAGTCACATGTGCTTAAAATGTGACCAAAAAATTACGGGGTTGAATGACCATTCACAATGACTTTTCAAATGTAAATTAACATAAAATATAATCCTTGAAATTGGAAGCGGAAAGTACGAATATTAATCAAGTTTGAGTTGATTTTGAAATTTTACGTTAAATAAGATTATACATATGATTACTTAACAGTCAGCCGTGTATCTATTTCAATGCCGACACTGTACCTTACATACATACATAATTGGCCATTACAACCCTTCAGTCAGGATTACGACTTAGCTTCTCACACCACTCATGTTGTGTGCCTTAATTTCATACTTGAGTGACGGGACACTGTACCTTGTCTGGCCATAATTATGACATATTTTTTTTGCCCCCATAAGCATGACAAATCGCCGTAGTCTAGTAGGTAATGTGTTGGCTTATTAGACGTGAGGCCACGTTTCAAACCAGAGATCAGCAATGTGTATTCAAAAAGATGAGCAGATTCGAAACATACTCATAATTTCTGATACTTATAAGCATTCATACTTATTTTAATATCATACTCATATTACTAATATTCAAAATTTGAAGTACTCATCGTACTCATACTAACAATACGCATGGTATTGTTGATTTCGACTCTCCTTTACTTAACATTTACAAGAATCACAAAATCAGTATGATTCGCGTAAGAACAGTACAATACTCACTAGAAGGTTGTAATTTTTTTCTTTCTTTTTTTTTGTAAATGCAACAACAACAACTAAGACTGTAAATTTCGATGAATGATTCGAATCACTCGAATCATTTATGAGTATTATAAGTATTTTTCTAAATTTTGATGAATCTGAATGAGTAGCTACAATACAGCTACAATACGATCTATTGTACGCCATGTAAATTTTCTATGTCTCCTCCAAGCCTATTACCCAGACAATCTTGAGTTTGTTGCTCGTTGTCAACAATAGCAATACACTGTCGGGCTTATGATATGTAGGTGATTGCTACATAGGTTTCAAGAATGTGTGATACATTCTCATCGTAACTACAGTGTCCTGCCAATAGGCCGATTAACATACATACCAGAGAGCAGCAATGAATCGTTTTTCCGCCACTCATAAGTACTCATGAAATTTTGAGTATGAGTGAGTCAACAGTATTGAAATTCAACTACTCTGATTCATTCGTACTCACTACAATATTGATTTATAAGTACAGGTTGCAATGAGTATGAGTACAACATTGACATCAAACTCATAACATTCGAAATATGTTTAATTTAAAGGCCTACTCATACAAATTCATCAAAATTTACAAAAATACTTATAATACTTATAATACTCATAAATGATTCGAGTGATTCAAATCATTCATCAAAATTTACAGTCCTAGTTGTTGTTGCATTTACAAAAAAAAAAAACCGAAAGAAAAAGATAAGGACAGCAAGCAAAGCAAACGCACAACCTTCTAGTGAGTACTACAGTGTTCGTATACGAATCATGCTTATTTTATGATTCTTGAAAATGTTGAGTAGAGGAGAGTTGAAATCAGCAACATCATGCGTATTGTTAAGTATGAGTACGATGAGTACTTCAAACTTTGAATATGAGTAGTATGAGTATGATATTAAAATAAGTGTATAAGTATCAGAAATTATGAGTACGATTCGAATCTACTTATCTTTTTGAATACACATTGCTG
Source organism: Sarcophaga rosellei (assembly GCA_930367235.1). NCBI lineage: Eukaryota > Metazoa > Arthropoda > Insecta > Diptera > Sarcophagidae > Sarcophaga > Sarcophaga rosellei. The sequence continues at coordinate 15,543,998 of OV884017.1, forward strand.
ATCTCTGGTATATATACATACAGGATAACGACCTAGTTTCTTACTCCTCTTATGTTGTGTGTGCTTATTTTATAAATGAGTGGCGGGACCTAGAGTTTAAAGTCGATTTCGACTGACAGATTTATTTGAGAAACTTTCTATGGAAATTTTCTTTACTCTCAGAGTTTTTGTCACAAATCCGCTGAGATGAAGTCGCCTAAAAAATATTTTTTCATATTTTCTTTGAATATGAGTAGTTTGAGTATGATATTAAAAGAAGTATGAATGCGTATATGTATCAGAAATTATGAGTATGATACTAATCTACTCATTTTTTTGAATACTCATTGCTGATCTCTGATACATACATAAATACATACATATATAATTTGGTCATTACAACCTCTTAGTTAGAACTAGTCCTGCTTCTCACACCACTTGTGCTGTGTGTGTTAATTTTATACATGAGTTTTGCGGGACCTACAGTTTAATGTCTACTCCGAACGACAGATTTTTTTGAGAAACATTTCATGACAATTTTATTTTGCTCTCACAGTTTTTACAAGAAGACTGTTGAGTGGAAATCAGCAAAGAAATTAGTTTTTTCATATTTCGTTTTGTTGGAGATTACTGGCCGGTGGTTTGAACCGAGGACCCTTGTTTAATAAGCCTACAAACTACCTCTTAGACAATGGCGACAACTTTCTTTCGTTTAAAATCTTATTTTTTAACATCAAATGCTTTTACGATGCGACAATTGTCAATGATGAAAACCTACTATTGCTAAAGTAATCCTTTTTACTATACCTAATATGTGCACATATTTTTTCAAACCCATTATGAGTGCTTATAACTTAAACGCGACATTTGTTAACAACCCGCTGTAAATGCTTTTGTTTTGATTTCTCGATAAAAACACTACAATTATGCTGCAATAAAATTCAAAAATTTATTTTCCAATAAAATATCACCCAAAAAAAAAAGGAAATAAAAAGGGACAACAAATAAAATAAATTCAAAGGAAAAACACCAGAGGGTTGCAAAAAAAAATCTCATATTTTATGAAGCAACCAAAAGGACATCAAAACAAATAATTTTCCATTTTCAATTTTCATTAGAAGCATGGCGATGCTAAGGCAAAGCAAATGAGATGACAATAACATTCGGAACAGTAGCAGCAGGAGTAGCGGCACTGACAATAGCAGCAGTAACAAGGATAATAATAACAATAATACCCGATAATAATAACAATAACAATAACAATCATAATAGCAATAATATCTCTGGTAATAATAATTGGGAAGAGGAATATTAATAAAATATCATATGAGATTAGAAAAAACCAAAAATATGTTACGCTCTGTTATACCATACATAGTATGTGGAACTAGAAAAATGTGTCAAAATATACAAACATTTGGCCAGCGAGTATCACAACATTAAAAACAACAACTAAAACAAGGCTTTGTATAGAAAATTGCATACTTTTTTTTTTTGGGTAAAATTAAGCTTAAAAGGCCTTTAGAAGCCAGGAAAAAAACGCTGTTGTTCGACTATACACATCCCTATAATGAAATAAATTTTTCGATAACATAAGCTAGTGATTAAGGTAATACTGCGTTCAGATATGCACTTTTATTTAGTCAATATTCGATTTATTGAGTACAATATTTTAAGTGTTCAGATATAACAATATAAGCTGTTCAACGGCTTATTCAATATCCATTTGGCAACTGGTAAACAAAATAGCTGGTTGTTTCAACAACATAGTTTTTATTTTGTTTTGTTGTTTTTTTTTGTCGTCATTGACATTTGAGTTGCGTTGCAATTTGCGTATTTATTGCGCAATAATTAATTGAAACTTTATATGAAATATTGAGCTCAATAATGGCGTTTATTGCGATTTATGCAATAAAGTTTCATATCTGAACACCGTATTATCCTATCCAAGGTTATCCTTAATAACTGAAAGATAACTTGTATTTAACAAGTGTTTGCAATTTAGCTTTGTGTTTCACTGTCTTTACTTAAAATTTATAAAAAATTTCTGAATCTTGGATAAAAATTCTTCGGAGAAAAATGCGGTAGGTTAGCTGCTGGGTGATAGCATACTGTTTGTATTTAATGACACTATCATTTAATTTTTTTTTTCTAAAATTTCAATTTCAGGAAAATAAGGACGATAACATTGCAATCTAATCCTGGACTTTGAAATGGCTTTTACTGTCGCATAATGCCTTCTGGGTTACATTAAGATTTAAGGGGGTCCAGAGTTTTATAAGAAGTCTTTACTCGAGTGCCAACTGGCAAGTTTTAATTGGGAACCAATTTTTAAAGGTTTAAGTGCCTATTGTTTAACATCGTCCTGGACTACGGAAAAGAATGAGCACATAAGTCTTGAGTAGGCATTCGATGACGCACGATTACAGATTACAGATAGTCTAGCGGAAATGCTAAAATGCTTGGCATGATTGAGTTGATGACCTCTATGGTGCAACTGAAAACACCGTAAATGAGGACAAACCAAACCAATTATATTGTTTTAAAGCCTACAGAAACTCTCATATACCTTGGCTTTGTTATTCTGAAAACAAGCCAGACAACTAACACTGAATAGATAAAGCAACCCAAAACACGGTACCGATCTCCAGATCTGAATTCTTACTTCTTAACTACTTAGTTAGTCATTACAACGCTCTAGTTAGGATTACAACCTATGTAGATTCTCCTGCCACCCATGCTGTGTGCGGTAAATTTATCCATGAGTAGCGGCACCTATAGTTAAAAGTGGACTATGAACAACAGACTTTTTAGAATGGCAATTTTGTTCTAGCCTTAGAATTTTTGCCGGAAGACTGCTGAGGAGAAGTCACTAAAGGATGGTGATTTAATTCTTAATAAAGGATTCTTAATAAAAATCAAGAAAATGAGCCTGGTTGGATTTCTAATCTCTGAACTCCTGAGAAGTCGCCGTGGTCTAGTAGGTAGTGTGTTGGCTTATTAGACGAAAGGCCCGAGTTCGAATCCCAGGTCAGATATCAAAACGAAATATGAAAAAATATTTCTTCGGCGACTTCCTCTCAGCAGATTTCTGGCAAAAACTCTGAGAGTAAATAAACCTGCCATGAGAAAGTTTCTCAAAAAATCTGTCGTTCGGAGTCAACGTTAAACTGTAGGGCCCGCCACACAAGTATAAAATTAAGGCACACAACATGAGTCGTGTGAGAAGCTAGGCCGTAATCCTGACTGAAGGGTTGTAATGGCCAATTATGTATGTATGTATGAACTCCTGAGGATATTACAAAAACTGTAATAGTTTGTAACCCTTAAGTTTAGAAATGTGTTAAGATGTTTAAACTTTTACTTCTCCTAGTTAATAATTCTTTCTATGGGCTATCAATTTCAGCACAGAAGTATCGATGTATCCTTAAACACAATATACCACCCTCATTGCCGATAGCAATGTAGCGTATAAAAATCCACTGAAATCAAAACAACCTCTCTACCACATGCCAAGACCTGTAGAGTAATAAAGAAAAAGAAAAAATTATGAAAATTACGAAAAGGACACGATAAATTTATTGGCTTTTATCGCCCATGTCAAAATAATTTACACTCCTGCACTACTGTGCATTGTTTCTGTTGTTGTAAAGGCGAAAAGGAAAAATGAGGAAAAAGCAAGAACTAAACAAACACAAAGAGACACACACAAGAAACCAAACAAACAAACAAACAATTGGCAATACCGCCAGTAAAATTAGACAATGCAAATATTAGTAATGGTTACAACAACAACAACAACACTAACGCAGCAACAATAACACAAGCAGTGTTACTACTGCAACAAGGACAACCGAAACTAAAAGTGCATTGTATGTGTCTTGCAGGGTTGACACTTTTATTGGTTTTGAGGGGTGATTTTTATTTGATTTTCCCTTTTTTGTTTTCCCTGTGCTTAGCTTGACTTTCGATGCAAAGGAGAGTGTGTTTTTTAGGGATTTTTCTTTTGTTTTTTAATACCTTTTCGATGTAAGAGGATTATTGCTTTGGTTTTTAGAGGCGGGATTAATTGGAAAAAATTTAATTCAAATGGAAAGGAAATACGAAAGGATTTCATTAATCCCGTAATTGATTTATGACAAATGATTTACAGTTAAAAAATAAATAAAAAAATTTAAATATATGTATTTCTATTTATAGCAGTAATTATTTACCATTTGGCATCATATGCTTTGACAGCAACATGATTTCAGGACTTTGTGTGGGTTTTTGAAAAACTTTTTTCAATTCCATTCTCATTTTCATAATTTTGAGAAAACAGTGTTATAATATGAGGTCGACCATTTGCGTAGATATACATGCCTAAATTAAAATTTACATCGAAATAGTATGTGTCCACATCGGCACATAAAACCGCTTAACAGAGTCAAAAACTTCCTAGTAATCTGCGGGTATAATTTTAGACAACAATCCTTACAAATCTAAAGTCTCACAACATTTTCGATGTCCTTGTGGCAATTGTCCTACTTTTACTTAATTGGACATTTACAACCTGATTAACGGATTTTGGTCTGCCACAACACATCTTTCCAGGCGCTTCTGCTTCTTGTGCGCCCACGCCAGTTGGCTTCCTCGATTTGGTCTTTCCAATGCATACAACGTCCGTCTCTTCGCCGACTTCCGCGGATTCCTGCATCGAATACCCGTTTCGCCGAAGCATCCTCCTCCATTCGAACGACATGGCCGAGCCAGCGCAGCCGCTGGATATTTATGCGCTGCACAACGTCAATGACGTTGATGAGCTCATACAGCTCATTGTTAGATCGGAAGCAGAAATCATCGCCAACTCTCACTGGACCGAAGATCTTATGTAGGACTTTTCTCTCGAATACTCTCAAGGCTGCTGAATCGATGCTTAGTAGGGTCCATGCCTCTGCGCCATAAAGCAGCACGGGTAGGATGAGCGTACTTCTTTCAAATTTATTTCTGTTAACAGCCCAAGAATCCAGAAAAAAGAATAAGTTTCAGAACATAACAATGTAAAGTATGGCCGCCATATCAGTGCTCTGGCTCTTTAAAGGGTAAATCGAAGATATTATGTGGAAAATTTGAATCATCTACTCGGACAAAATAAGGTGGTCGCCAGGACATGTAAAAATTCTCGACAATGAGCAAGCTGATAAGCAAGCCAATACACTGCAGATGGAACCAAAATCTTCTATGGAGTGGGACCGGATGTTTGGAAATTTGTGCTCAACAAAAGGGAAGAAAAAGAGGCAAAACTCTTCTATTATTGTTGGGTGACTATATTAAGAAAATATTTGAATGAAGTCGTCATGAAGTCGCCGTGGTCTAGTAAGTAGTAGGAAGCGTTAGGCTTCAGTTCAAACACCAGGTCACACATCTCCAACAAAACGAAAATATTGTTACGAAAACGAAAAATCCAGATACTGGTGTTTTGCCTTTACATCGGTTAACATTAATATTATAAACAAAAGCTACAAAAACAAAACAATGCAGTAAACAGGCCTGATTACAAATTATCATACTGCTTAATGTTACAGCCAAACACAAGCATGAAAAAAATGGTAAACAAGTAAACAAAAATACAATAACAAATGCTACAAGAATAAATGTAAACAATGATGTTAAGATTTATAGAGATTTCGAAAAGGCGAAGTTATTCGCCTTCAAGAGCATTCATCAGACTATATACCTTGCCATATAAAAGGCAAGGCAAAGCAGGCAAGCCAGTCAGTGAAGTGCAGTCAGACTTGTATGAAGGCAAGGTGCGTTTGAAGAGAGTAAGTGGCTTAAAGATCTCCGTTACAAAGATCTGTCAGATAATTGTCTAGTAATTGTTATTGCAAAGGGCATAAACATAGGAATAACAAAGAAAAACAATTGTTGTTGCCTACATCAAGAATTTTAATTAAAACTAAGCACAAATTTATTGTTAGTTTATTTGCAATCTATGAGCTCATATTTTAAAAGTTTTTAAAAGGTTTTTTAACTGTAACAATATGAAAAAAAAAATATTTCTTCGACGAATTTCTCTCAGCAGTCTTCTGGCAAAAACTTTGGAAGTAAATAGAATTGTCTTGAAATATTTCTCGAAAACCTGTCGTTCGGAATTGACCTTAAACTGTTGAACGTGCCATTAACATACACAACATGGATGATGTGAGAAGGTAGGATGTAATCCTGACTAAAAGGCTTGTAATGACTTCTTATGACTCTACTGAGTATTGAGGAATTTCTCATGGCAATTTTATTGTACTCTCATAGATTTTGTCAAAAATCGAGATATCTGAACCGAGCTTGAACTCACGTCTAATAAGGCAACCTACTACCTCATAGACTACAACGACTTTGTTTCTTACGTACCCATTAATATGTCTACCTTTCGTTTAACTCATTTAGGTGGCTTTATTACTCTGCAGCCTTTGAAAGAAAATGGCATAAATCGAATATTTGATAATCTCCCTCCGCCCTATGCTATAATAAAGTGTTGAAAAAGGAAAACTATGATTAAAAGAAATCGTAGAGAGAATTTGTATAAATTAAACGTTTAAAAACCTCCTATCGACAGCTGGTTTTATTTTCTTTTGCTTTGTAATGGTTTGTGTTTTATTTTCCCATCCTTTTTTCTTTCTCTTTTTTTTTAACAAAAATGTGTATGTTTTTCTTTCTATTTAACTGTAATTGTTGTTTTTTTTCATTCCTGTGAATAACCACAAGTGTAAAAATGCATGTACAACTGTATATATGTAAATGCAAGTGGATATGTGTATGTGTGTGTGTGTGCCTTAGTGTAAATGTGTTTGTTTTATTGCAAATGTTTGTTTGTTTATTTGTTTGCGTATTTATTTATCCTTTTTAATGTGTGTCTGTGCGTGTGGATGTGTAAATGTTCGGCAATTGTCACTTGCTTATTTGCACAATACATGAGATAGTACATGCACATACACATGCACGAAATGCTTTAACCTTAACCGTTACTCTAGGAAAATACTGTCCTTGTATAGTTTTTAGTATTTATACGCTACACTATCTTATGAGTTGTTAATGTTTATAGTTCTTTAGCTGAAGAGTAAAGATTCTGGATTACATGGAATGGAAAGCACTCAAAGTATAGCTTGAACCTAAGCTCTTCTTATTGTAAAGCTCTTCAAATGCTTTAACTACACACCAAATAGACATACCTGAGGCTTAAAGAGTTTTGAGCTTTCTTGATATAGACACGTAATTTTAAGAAAACCCACAAACAGAAATTTTGTGTGCTAGATCCCATTTATGATGATACCATAATTAACATCCAATCCAAATATTTTTCATTGCAAACCAACCCAACTCTAGAGGATAACAGAAAATGATAGGTTAAGAATCTCCGCCTCTTCATGGCAAGAGTAGGACACTGAAACATGGGGTGAAATATACTGCATTTGATCCTCAGAGATACAGCTCCCGCAGAAGTCAATCGATAGATCTTCTAATATGAAAAACGAGAATAGTAATTGTGGTATAGATGGCCATGCGATTTAAGCACAGAATATAATACATATCATATATAATCATATAATCAGTCCTCTCCTTACCCATATTAGCGTGGCAGATTCTAGCGTGAATGCACATATCTTTCTCCTTACAAACCGAGTGAAGACGTTTAACTGAGGAAATTGGAACACCAGCATAGAATAGGCGATCTTACCAGCCATTGCAAATCACCAAAACATAAGAAGTGATTAAGAAATGCAGTCCTTAGAATTTCGTGTAATATGTGCCATTGATCAGTATATTTGGAATTATGTACATATTCGCCAGTCCAATTTCATCCAGTTTATGATGAGCATGAGTCCGTAATTCAAAGTAGCCGATTTGTCCAAGGTTTTGAAAAACTTAAGGCACGAGATTGCTACTTCTCAGTAGTCTGTTATTAATAGCTCAGCATGTCGCTAATTGCCACTAAAAGGCTTCTCAAATCTGAGACTCTTATCCAGAGTCGACTTAAAACTGAAACTCATGTCATTGATGGAACAAGTGCTTGAGGCTTGAAAATCACTGCAAACGCTCATCAAGCTAAGATACATTCATATCACTCAATGGATGGTCCCTATCACGCATTAAATTGTGTTCTAACTTGGAAACTATGCTGAGAAAGAAAAAACTGAGTGGGAATAGTGCTTATTAATACGTATGGTAGGTGCACGAAAAATCTGATTAAACTTCAAAGGAACACGCTGGTTGTTTGGATGCATTACTAGGCATTACATTATAGACACTCATGCAAAGCACGAGAGTCGTAGAAACTTGACGTACTTGATACAGTAGAGTCGTGAAAGAAAAGGATACTATTCTTCATCTATTGGGTACTTGCTCAGCTCTATGCCGGAGGGGCAAAGAGTGTCTTGGTTTTTAGCACATGAAAGATCTGAACGAACAGTCAGACATGGACATTGACATTCAAAGTCGCTTCATTAGAAGCTCTGAAATTAATTATCCGAAGCTACGAAGCTCTAATGTGGCTTAAGTTTGTCCATCCAAGTTTTTGTGTAGATAGCCATCCCTACGTATTTATCCGTTTATTGCTTATGGACGTTAAAAAGAGCTTTCCCACCAACAAATAGTTACATGATATGAATTATTTTAGTTGCAGTGATGTCAAGCGTCAGTATTCCGCACTGACAAGTCATATGGACAGCTTCCTTGGGGTAACCATGTTCAGTCGATTGAAGAAAGAAGTCTTTATTTCGACATTTCTAAGTTTTGCACAGAATTGTCATTGTTGACTCCGATTATAAGGATACTCCAATAAGTTCGAGGGGAGCACAACGGATCACATGGTCGCAGTGCAAAACACTTCATCAACACAAACAAAAAAACCAACAAGTCAAGCAGTTTGTAGTGGTTTCCGAGGAAAGGAAAATTAGAATTAATAACCAATCTTTGACCAAAGTCCAACGTACTTAGCCCTATCGAGATGAATTTTCATTCCAAAAATACATACATGCTTAATGTAGGGTATTTTGGTGACGGCTTTTATCTACTTTAACATTTTTGTTTGTTTTTTTTTTTATTTTTTCTTATTTTCCAGCCAAATGAAATCCTGTACCAGTACATTTCGTTTTTTTTTTCTTCTATTTTTTTGATGCGTATTCATCACTGTGTTTGTGTGGTCTCTCACACTTATACTCTTACACATTCTCTCTCTATCTCTCAGTCTCCGATTTAATTCTATTGTCTCAGTGTAAATGAGTGGAAACGTTTCTATATGGTGTATGCGTATGTGCCGATGTGCTGATGTGTGTGTTTATGTTTATTTGTTTATTTATTTGCATGTGTGTTCGTTTCGTTTCGTTTATTTACAAATGCACTTTGACCAATTTCGTTTGGTGAAAAACCGCAACGCAAGTTGCTATTTATTGACACAAAGACACAACAAAACAACGACAAAAAACAAACAAGAGAATTGCAACAAAAAAGGGAAAAAGTAGAAAGAGAGAGTGCATGAGTATGATAGAAGGTCGGGAAAAAGATGTGGTAGACAAAATATAAAACAAGAAAAAGGTAACACGATTAAGTAAATAACAAAGCTACAGCCATCAGCAATAACAACAAGTATACAAAAAAGAGCAACAACAACAACATCCAGACAGAGAGAATAGTTTCAACATTTCACTGGGCATCATTCGCACCCTGTTAATCGTTCACAACGACTGGGTTCAGCTCGGTTCAGTTCAGTTCAGCTTGGGTTTGGTTTGGTTGCGTTCGGTTTGTATAATTTGTTTAAACTATTAGCCGAGAGTTGAGTATTGAACACATACTCACACTACGTATATGTGTATATAGCACTCACGTACTTACATGTATACACATACACATACACACACTATTAAACGTTTTAAGGTGTAAAGCTATCCGCTTAAAAAGTTGCATTTCTAGCAAATTTTTACTCTTGTCAACTGTTGTACTTGTTGTTATTGTTGTTGTTGTTCTTTACTGATGTTTTATGTTACAACATGTCTTGTATTGTCGTTCTTGTGCCATTGTAGTTACAATTCTTGCTGTAATCATAGTATAAATGTATACTATAGTTTAATATTGTTGTTGTTGCTGTTGTTGTTGTTGTTGTTGTTGTTGTTACTGTTACTTGATGTTATTACTGCAATTGTTAATATACGCTTGAGTGATTTTATGTTTTACCTCCTCAGATTAATCGTATTAACATTTTACGAATGTTTTTTTTGTTTTCTTCCTTCATTTATCTTTGTTGTTGCTGTTGTTGTATGTGTTTTATTGTATTTTATTTTTGGTTTTATTGATATTGGTATGTCTGTGCAACATTGACAACCTTTACGTGTATCATTTTGTCGATTGGATTTACGAATTGTATTGAATTTTATTTTCATTCTTGGTTTGTTTTTCACTTTCCTTCAACTGCTGCTCAGTGCAGATGACTTTTTCACTCAGGGAATTTTGCTTCCTGGCATTTTTTTTTTTTTTGAGAGACTTAAATTATTTTACGTTTTATAAGATTAAAGCTTTTATACTTCACATAAGTCAAGCTATTAACAGATACTTTATTCAGTATACTACAGTAGTAATATTCGTCGTGTAGATATACAAACTGAGAACAAAATTCGATCAGAAAAATGATATGTAACTGAATATAGTTCTTGAATAGATAAGAATAGAACAGAGCATAAGCTTAACATGATGTTTCTATTCTAAGAGCTGATGTCTCTTAACCTATTGCCCTGGCGAATTTCAGAATGATGCACGTTGTCAACAACGACAATTCCCTATCCGGCTCGAAATATGCTCCCAATTGTTTGTTTCTGTCTGGTATGCGTTAATGTCTCATAAGTTCTAAGAATGTGTTCTGCGGATTACATTCTCAACATTACAGAATCAACATGTTGGGTTCGAGACCATCCCATTCTAAACAAGGTTCGTTTAAGTCAGTTTTATGGTAGACTGGTTTAATACAGGTTACCTATCTTCGGTAGGTTTCTGGTTGTTTCAGACTGCAACTCTAATGCATTGATCATGTATACAGACTATTTATTATAATGCAGCGATGTTCGCCACCATTGCATTTAATTTTCTTTGAACAAAATGTTCGAATGATACATACTATACATACATAATCGGCCATTACAACCCTTCAGTCAGGATTACGGCCTAGCTTCTCATACCACGCATGTTGCGTACGTTAATTTTATACGTGAGTGGCAGTACCTACAGTTTAAGGTCGACTCCGAACGATAGATTTTTTGAGAAACTTTTTCATGGCAACTTTATTTACTCTCAGAGTTTTTGCCAGACATCTGTTGAGAGGAAGTCGCCGAAGAAATATTTTTTTTCCATATTTCGTTTTGATGTCTGACCTGAGATACGAACCCGGGCTTTACGTCTAATAAGCCAACACACTACCTACTAGACTACAGCGACTGGTTGGGGTATCTCGATGGGCTTAAATGCTGGCCTAAGTAGGACCTCTTCCTAACTAATCTAATCTGCAGACAAGAAAGATTAGCAGGATGACTACTTCGTAGTCAACAAAAGGAATGTCGAGGCTTATTGACCACTATATAGGTAATCCGTTCGTACATAAGACTTTCCTTATCTCCGGAGGAGTAAAAAAAACGAAACCCCTTAATTGGACTAACCTTTCACAAGAAATAAAAGTGGATGCTTGAGTAATATCACCCAAGAGGTTATGACTTCTGGCGACTTGTGTATAATTTGGTTGTTGAATGAAAGTTTACAGGATCCAATTCCATTATGCTTTATGAATGCAGATTTGACCTGAAATGAACTTGTTTTAAATTTTCGGAGTCGACGTTAAACTATAGGTCCCGCCACTCACGTATAAAATTAACGCACACAACATGAGTGGTATGAGAAGCTAGGCCGTAATCCTGACTGAAGGGTTATAATGGCCAGTTATGTATGTATGTGAAACTAACCAGAGCGAACAAATTGAAAACAGCAAAGAAATTACAACAACAAAGAATTACAATAATAAATAACTTATAAAAAATTCGCAAAGCCGGGTATACAAAACTACATGGAGGATACAAGAAACAATAACAAATCAACAGAGAATTTCTGGAAGTTGCCAGGAAGCGAAAAAAATTCTGTTAAGATATGTTTGCTACGGCAGCTACACTTAACAGCAATATACTATTTTCTGTGGCATTATGTCAAAGACGAAATATGCTCGTATATACAATAAGTTGAATAAATTGAATTCAATTGGAGATCAGTATTGGGGCCACATTCCAAACGTCTTTGACTATGAAAATTGGCATACACAAATCTCCAAGTGAAGGACATGCTTTAGTACTTTGACATTAAAAATTATCAACATCTACACATAATTGTTCATTAAAACCCTTTAGTCAGGATTACAACCTACGCCACTTATGTTGTGTGTGTTAATTTTATACATGAGTGGCGAGCCCTACAGTTTAAAGTTGACTCTGAACGATAGATTTTTGAGAAACTTTTTATGGCAAATTTATTTACTCTCAGAGTTTTTGCCAGAAATCTGCTGAGAGCAAGTAACCGAAGAAATATTAGTTTTGTTGGTGTTGTCTGACCTAGGGCTTGAACTGTGGCCTCGAAGTTTAACTACCTTGCATAAGAATTTTCCATGTGTTTAGACATTTCAATGGGTACCAGTTTGTTTGGGGGCCAATTTACCAAAATTAACTTTCTTTACACGCAGACTTCTACTTGGTTTTCAAGAGATTTCACGGGTTTAAGCTTTTCTTTGAAGGACTTGTCTTCCTCATGTGCTTACACGTCAATGACCTTTAATCTCTTCTTAACTTTTGTATGGCTTTAGCATTTAATTTATATCGTTTTGTACGGGTATCTATAATTGAAACCAATTGTATGTGCTTTGAAAATATTTTATTGACTAAATAGCCACGCAAAATTTCGTGTAACACATTTAAACATTTAATGAAAAACAAAACGAAATGCATTTAATTATCAGAAATATGGTGAAAACATGTAACCATTAGTGTCCATATGTGAACATTAAAATGATTATGATAAATTTTAATCACAACAACAACAATTTATCACGATTAATTTTATTACAACCAAAAAGAAACAAGAAAAATAGGAAACCAGAAATCCACAAAAATATTCATTCATTAATGGACTCAAACGTAACACCCATACCAACACTGTTGTATACTCTACACGTACATACTTATATGGTTATTTAATACACCAACTTATATACATGCAATCACTGATATACAATACATACACATACACATTAATTCATTTCTGTATGAAAGTGTGAGTGCGTAAGAGTCAATAAAACAGTGAATATATGACGTAAATTACATGAAATATTTTTCAACGATTATTTTGGCATTAAACCAATACACACACACATGGATGGATACCCAGCAAGCAAAATGTGTTGAGAATAATATTATATTAAGCTTACCAACACAAGCATTAAGCTTGAAAAAGGCTTAAGAAAATATTGAAAAAGGTTATAGTAACAATTGTAGAAAAATCGAAACGGAACCCTCGTGATAATATTATATGTGTAAGATTACTAAAAGCTTATTCTTTTAATTGTAGAATAAGCTTACAAATGTAATATTATATTAAGTGTTGTATATAAAAGCTTACTCGTCTCAATATTTTCATAACCTTTTCAACAAAAATGACAAGCTTGACAAAAAAAAATGTATTTTCTTCAATTAAAATATTATTTATATATTTTATTGTGTTTTTGTTAGTTTTATAATTGTTTTGCAGTTTAACTTGATTTTTTGCGAACTGGAAATATGTAGGTACGAGTGTCCTTTATGAACTGATCCTCTGTTAATCCAATGGCCAATGCTGCACCTATAAATTGTAGATATTTAATAATTATAATATTGTATTTAAAATTTTGTTATTTTTTAATTTTTACTTACTTCGTATTGCCTTTGTTGTGCTAAGATTTCGTACACTTTTCTTTGATTCAGTGCCTTTCCAGCATAACTGTTCTCCTAATATGTCAGTTATTATTTTTCTCCCTCAATTTGTTGTAAAATTTAATTTAAAAACTATTGAGAATACTAAGTTTTTTTCAATCGTCAGATTTTTGTTATCCATACTTTAGAAACAGTTGTGTTTAACAATTGTTTCTCAAGCCTAGTTGAAAACTGCTTGTGAATTCACATTTTAAAAACATTATTGTAATATTAATAAAAAAAGCTTGAAAAGAACTATTATTATAAGCTTATTCTCAAGTTATATTGCGGTTTGATTGCTAAATGGTATGTTGGGTATATACACTCACTCACATAAACACAGTGAACCACAGACATTTTGACCACAGAAAAAAAAAAAAACGTGTTACTGCAATCATTTTAACATTTCCAGCACAGGACAACCACGCCGAAACTCTTGCAAAAAAGGGAAAAACGGAATATAATTTGCGAGACAAAAAAAAAAAAAAAATGCATAAGGTTTCCCTTGCAAAAACATTGCTGCTTGCAGAAACACACACACACCTATACATATATATAATCGTATAGTGTACGAAATGTATCAACAACCCCTCGTATTAAGGAATCATTTTCATGTCTGACATCTATCGTTACAATAAACCAACAACTTTTCTTCTTTCATTTGCTTTTTCTGTGTGTGAGTGTGTGTATTTGTGTATACAACTACTCACTCGTAAGTTGTAGAGATAATGACAATGTCGGACCATCTTCATTATGACCATGAAAAGGGTGGCGAGGGATAGGATGCTAAAAATAAAGTGAAGATCCTTGGCCATGGCCATCATTATCCATATCATGTGTAATATTTTATGAATGTTTCTCTTTTCTCTTTTCTTGTTTTTTTCTCTTTTCCATTTGTCCTTTCTGCTTCCTTGCGGTTGCTTTCATACAAGTGGTGTGTAACATAAATAGGAAATAAAGAATATGATTTGGAAAGCATTTGTCCTTAAACTATCATAAGAATATATGAGTAGAAGTACTAAAGAAAAGTGTATCCCAAAAAAAATTATATGAAAACATATTCAGGAAGTATTTCTAATTTATAAAACAGGGTCTTTCTAGTTCAAATTCATTTTTTAAAAGGCTTTTAGAAGCACAGTTTAAGTGAAATGTTGTCATGTTTGTAAGAAATGCTACTAGGACGTTCAGGAAATTAGGAGTGACGACTGGCTAATACCCCTCGTATACATGCTTCCATGTAATAAATATTTTCATACCATTTTCGATGATATCTGACCTTCAATATTCTGTGGTTTTTATAATAAAATCCACTTCACATCTTATTTTATATATAAAAAAGAGCATTTCCTTAGCATATTTTCTAGTCACATTTGGACGGGAAGAATACATTTGGACGGGAAGAATACTACGCCCATATCGTCTGCTATACTATGCTAGACCTTTTGTAAGGTCTTCCGGAAATATAATCTCTTAGCCTATTACCCGGAAGAACCTCAGAATGGTAATCATACATACATAAGTACATAATTGGCATTTACAACCCTTCAGTCAGGATTACGGCCTAGCTTCTCACACCACTCATGTTGTGTGTGTTAATTTTATACATGAGTGGTTGGACCTACAGTTTAACATCGACTCCGAACGACAGATTTTTGAAAAACTTTTTCATGGCAGATTTATTTTCTCTCAGAGTTTTTGCCAGAAATCTGCTGAGAGGAAGTTTCCGAAGAAATATTTTTTTATATCGTTTTAATGACCTAGAATACGAACCCGTCTCATAAGCCAATACACTACCTGCTAGACTACGGCGACTTCAGAATGCTATTGCTTTCAGTAAAAATAACTCCCTGCATACTATTTGCAAAACAGATGGGTATTTCCTTCTGAAATGCATTACGGCCGCACAGGTTCCAAGTATTTGTTCTGGTAAGTTCGTTATACTCATGATAGAAATTTGTACTTCGATCTTGTAGAGTTTCCTATTCTGTACAAATGTGTTTATTGAATTTACAATAAACATTCACTGGCAATTTAACAATAATCTAATAAGGCTCAAACCTGAGAAGTTTAGGGGGTCTTAAAATCGTCTTGCTAGGGAATAGTAGACGAGTGCCAGTTTCCTAACTATTGTTCAAATTCCTCACACAAGTTCCAACTCCAACATCGCCATGGAAATTCTTTGCCGCTATGGACCTCGATTAACTGCCTCCGCTGATTCAGTTGCCCGAACAGTTCTATTAAAATATTGAGTCAACTTCATAAAGCTAAATGGTCTCATGATGGTCTGACTGTCAGATAGTAGTGTGATATCTTGTTCTCCGCTTCTTCTAGCCAATGGCGTTGACTTCTGTTAAAAAAAATTTCCTTCGAGTTGACTCCTGCGTCTTTTTCTGAGATTGAGTACTCCCATCCTTATGCCCCAGAATTAAGAATAGTTTGTTTACAAATTGTTCTACTCACTTTTGCTACACAAAGACATTGAAAGACATTTCCCAAAACACTAATTTTTACAGTTTCTCTCCAGGAGACTGTTTAGGTGGATATAATTAAGGGCTTCTTGAAGAATTTCGCGTTCCATCTGTCTTTCAATTTCCTCTTCATAGTCTGCATAAATTTTGTCGTTACTTTACAGCCTTCACTTTACTTCCGGTATATCTGCCAGATAGAGCATCTCACTAGTCTAGTTATGCCCACGTATGACAATGTCTGCAGCTGGTTTGACTCCATCTGAGTTATTTTCCTTCGACATGCCTTCGCCAATAGTCTGATCCTTATGGTTACAACCAAAGCAAATGGCGCCTAAAAACCTTGACTCTCTATATGAACCTTAAACGCCAATTTACTGTCCTCCAATGTCCTTAAAAATGTATGCTCCATTTGCCGAGACATCAACTCATTTATTTGGTTACTTTCATCCGCCTTATAATCACTACTTTTTTGGTTTTACATCCCTAATTGACAGTATGGCCCTTTATGCAGAATTACGACCTAGCTTCACACACCACTTATGCCATGTGTGTTAATTTTATACACATGTAAGTGGACCTATAGTTTAAAGTCGACTCTGAACAACAGATTTATGAGAACCTTTTCAACACAACTTTATCAGAGTTTTCGTCAGAAATCTGCTGAGAGGAAGTTGCTGAAGAAGGATTTTCTTAATTTTTCATTTTTTTGGAGATCTCTGCCCTGGGGTTTGAATCATGGCCTTGAGTCTAATAAGCCAACAAACTTCCTACTAGACAAAGTATGTCATGTGTGTTAATTTTATCCACAAGTAGGCTGGACCTACATGCTTGATTCTGTTAAGAGTATGTCGCCGAAGAAATATTTTTCCGTATTTCGTTTTGTTGGAGAAGTCTGTCCTGGGGTCTAATAAGCGAACACAATATCTACTAGACTGCCACGACTTCTGGTTAATATTTAATTATAATACATTACCGAAGTCTAAGAATGATAGTTCCGTTAAGAGTTCGTAAATAACCACATACACATACATACATTCAATTCAATTCTTCAATCAGGATTACGGCCTAGCTTCTCGCACGTAAATAACCACAATCTGCATTAATGGTGAATGAGTTTGCTAGTAGTCAACCGAGGTCTTATTGATCTTTTATTTCTATTTCTTTCTGTTCAATATTTATGACTTCTAAAGTACCAGAAAAATAAAATGTTGCCACCTAATTGCTATACAAGATAGCAACATGACTCCCAATACAAAACTCATATAAGAGCTGTTTCCGTAGATTTATCTGTCAGTAGGTCTGCTGCTTACGATAAGGTGAATACCATTGTAGTACACTGCATCTTATGTAGTTGTTCACAAGTCCCTCAAGTAAGTGTTGTGAGTATCATTGGTTTACCTAGAAATACAAAAATTGTACCTTAGTGTAGCTGCCAAGCTCATTGTATAAAATAATTCCTTTATTTAAACTCAGCTTGCCATTCCAAGTCCAAATTGTGTGAATCGACATAGGATACTAAAAGGCGTTTAATTGTGATATTCTAACACGTTGTTAGACAATAATGGTCAAGTTTTTTGTAGCCTAGAGAAATGTGTTTTCTGACCAAGAATTTTTAAATTTAGTTCGTACTGCTGTTAACTGATTGTAATAGCTCGGGCCACTAATGATTCTCCTGTGTTATGAATTAAACATAAAATCAAGCCACCTATTAATCTCTAACGATTGTTAGCAATAATATAAGCAACACCCATATCTACCTTCTTTGCTTTAAAATTTAATATTAACAGAGGCTTACAAACACATTCAAACGCTTTAATATCGTTTATAAATAGTTCCATATATAAACAGTTATAATGTCAACATAAATATTTTACAACAGTGTGTTGAAAGCATGGTCAAAATGAATTCATGACACGTGTGGCATATTTAATATAAGAAAAAGCGATTATGGCAACATTAAAAGAGAAAGAGAGAACGAAAGGACGAGAGAGAGAGAGAGAGAGTCAATGAAGAAAATAAAATTTATAGCCACATATACTAGAGGAGAAGCATTATTTGTTGACTATTTTATTATTTACGATAATGTTGGGCCATTTATTTGGTTTATTTTTTCGTTTTAAGCACCCCTCCCCCCCAAAAATATAAAATAAGAGAAACAATCTCAACATTTAAGTGCGTTTAGATTTTATTTCGAGACGTTATTTTTTTTTTTCTTATATTTTTCCGGTAAGTGCCACAATTAAGATTAAAACGATGTGTTTCCTGTAGTCATTTCCTTGTGTCTTCGTTTTTTATTCGTTTCAATATTATTTTAAACGATCATATTTTGTACTCCTAGTGTTCATAGGCACACTGTGTTGGTGTTAATATTACGTGGAGAATAGTAAGAAGACATAGTGACTGCAAAAGCAGTCGATTAATCGGGTATACCTCGCAATGCTAAGCGTATAATGCTCACGCTAATACTTTAAAATACAATGGCACTCTAAAGTCAACAAACTGCTCTGCATTACACTCTGTGGAGTGTGGACACAGTCCCGTCCAAGGCTTGGTTGGCATGAGTTTGTGACTTAAGACAATCGTATTTACAGGATATATTTAGAATGAAGCACTAGTGTGGAGACAAATTGTTTTATATGTCGGTAGTTACGTACTTCACTTTATATCAAGATATTGTGGAACCTACCACACAAATCGTCATCCATGAAATCAAGCCAAATAGGTTAGATTAGGTCGGAGTGATAGCTCTGATATCAAAAAGCTCACTTGAGCACGCATAGCGGCCGGTTGATATGCCACGGGTGAACGCAGTCCCTGTACTGACCAAGTTCCACCAAAATCAGGGAAGAGAAAGAAGTTTGTCAGCGCAAGGACTGCACATCAAAAGCATGACTACCCTACACTAGAAAACCAGTCAGAAAATTTGATAAACGAAGCTATATGATAGATGATAGCTAAGTTAAGCTGACAAGAAATAAGGAGCTAAATAACCTATATCTGCACCTCGCATGAAATGGGCACTGACAAAGAAAGTGTATAACAGTCTCCTCTTCCTCAGCGGACCTACACCCTACAGCAGAAGTCATTAAATGGGAGCCGCATCCTTCCCGCGTGTCTTATAATGACCTGTAAGCATGACCACTGTGATTGAGATGATGACACGACCAAGTTGAAGTAACTAGTTGGTACGCCTTCTATCCTTCAGGTGGTGGAGCAGGACTCCTCATTGACCCAGGATAGGTTGGCGTCCAGAAAGAATTTTCGCGCAATGGTCAGCTTGACCGAGGCGAGTGGCATGCCCAAGTCTATTGAAGAGGATTCCGGAAGGAGAGCACCAGCTCTGGCAGCACATCAGCCCTGGATTTCCCCAGAATGATACTGTACCCGGGACCCCGATCAGTGAGACACTAAATCGCCCAGAAAGGAGGTCGAAACAGCGACGACATTCCCTAACGATCCTGGAGGTATTCACAACATCCGACACATATCTTATGGCGGCCTGACCGTCAGAGAAGACCGAGACGCGGGTAAAAGGAGAACCGTTGACGAGGATCCATAGAGCGGCCCGGTAAATGGTCATAACCTCCGCCTGAAACACACTGCAGTAGTCCGGCAATCGGAGAGAGATGCTTAGGTCCAGTTTCGCAGAATAGACTCCGCAGTCAGCCAAATAAGTTCAGGACAAAAAGGGTACTACAAGGCTCACGTTCGTCTTCAAATCTGTTTTTTATTTTATTTTTTTTTTGACTTCCTCTTCGTATCCCAGGCTAGAATTGTCTGCTCTGGTGTCTGTAAGAAACCGATTAGTAGAGATTTTTCTAGAGAACGTAATACGCTAACTACAGTGCTTCCTTAGACTCAAAACCCCTGCCTTACCAGTTTTAGTTCACTTGGCATCAGAATTCACCATACAATGCAATGGCCGCTATACGTATCATGCATTGTTCTGGATCAAGAGAAAATGTTATCGAAAATGTTATCGAAACATTACATTTGTTATCGATTTGTTTTCAACATTTAAATAGAGCGCCAAGAGGATGAGTTTTGAAAAGGTATCAGATTCCACGCAATAAGTTAATTTGTGCGGATTGCTCACAAGCCAGCAACACATGCAGGCAGGAGTCTTAGTCCTCTTCGCAAATGTCGGTATCAATCCTCCTTCTTCTCCAGTGAATTGACAAATAAAACTAAAGAGAGCTAAGTTTCTTCCCTAACTATGTAGAATAGGTTACAGCATCAGGAATGAAAGTGGAGATGTGACGTCATCTGACTTGAAACCCATGTAAGTGTTCTACGATGCCAACTGGGAGGACTTTGAGATCGACATACATACATACATAATTGGCCATTACAACCCTTCAGTCAGGATTACGGCCTAGCTTTTTACACCACTCATGTTGTGTGCCCTAATTTTATACGTGAGTGGCGAGACCTACAGTTGAACGTCGACTCCGAATGACAGATTTTGAGAAACTTTTTTATGGCAGGAGGTATTTACGATTTATCACTACAATTGGAACTTGGTAGTATCAAGATTTTATCACCGATACCCCTTCTCGGTCCTACCAGTGGTGTATTCGATTTTATACTTATATTTTCAATCCCCGCTTAAAGGTTGCTGGTATCCATTGCTATCCGCAAGACAAATTCCTTGTATATGAGGATAAAGAAATTCGAATCTGAATTAGTTATTTTGAGCCTTATGGAACCATCTCTGACACAGAGCCTAAAATTTCCGATTTATTGTAAGGAACTCCTGAGGAAGCCTATGTCTGGCACATGAATATTTTACTGCGCAAAAAACAAAATGAAATTCAACCTTCTGGGTCTTTACGGTCTTCCGTTATTAGTAAGCCAAGTGTGTTCAAAATCAATTCCTACTTAATTTGTAAATAAACACCACAACGTAGGCAATAATAAGATAAAAAATCCTTATCTATTGCCTTAACAAGTTTAACAAAGTCCAAAGTCGCCTTTTGACCCTAACACATCGCCTCCACCCACCAGCATTATTTAGTCAAGTCCAATCCCCTTTTGAACCCTAACACTTCGGCTCTTTCTACCAGCAATCATTTTCATTTCAAATGTTATTTTAAGTTGTATTGTCTGCTTTTTTTTCCTGTTTTTAATGAAAATTTAATGTTTTTGAAAATAATATGCCACAGGGCATAAGAAAATATTTATTTAATACACACACACACATATACACGGACTTACACACGTACACGTGCCATGGCATTGTATTCGTATATTTCAAAAGACATGTATTAATACAAGGATTCGAATGATTCCAATGATTCTTACATAAAATATATCCTTTAAATTAAAACCTACAGAGAGAAAGAGTAGAAAAAGGAGAAGGAGAGGCAAATGTCCAATAGCCTCTTACATTCAAAACATCTTAAGGATTTGCAAACAAGGATAATAATTCCTACACAGACATTATTCATGTCTTATGGTTATTGTATCAATATTTTCTAAAGTATTTGCAAAAGTTTTCTTACTGGAAACGGCCTTTTTGCAAGGATACAGGATTTGTAGTTTAATTTGTTGTCGTTGTGTAAGTATATATGTACGAGTATGTATGTGTGTATATGTATGGGTATTTAAGTGTTTATTTATATTGAATAGTTTTTACGTTTGTGCTCACATTAAAATTTAATTTATTTTCATTTCGTGTCATTTAATATTTAGTTTTGATATTTGCTATACATTATTACTGTTTCCTTTAACTGCATACACTACGTACACCATTTCCAAAAGAAAATGTGAGAAGGTTTTTTATTTTGGAAGCTTATCAGTTTGGATTAGAATTACATTTGATTGACAAAGTGTTGCAGGATTTTGTTTACCAAAAAATTTTTGAAAAATTTCGAAATTTTGACCATTGCTCTCAATTTTACCTTTCCCACATTCATTCAGCCTTTTCCTGTCACCAGATGTTCTTCATATATTCCCTGTTTTTAAGGATTTTTTTTAAATAATAGAGCATTCACCCTCAAATCCCAATATATCTGAGGTTATTTCATTCATAATGCTTCACACTATTTGTCTAGGACATAGTCTTGTGTAACTACCTGTGGTATTCCTTGTGGAAGTCCTTATGAAACTTCTGATGTAATGACTTGTACAGGATTCTGCACGAAAACTATACTTCCAATCAAAGAATGTACTTTAGTGAGCACATTAACGTCGGCAATAGTAGAGGGTCCGCCAAATAACCTTTTTTTTTTGAAAATTCTTTAAAAAAAACTACTGAATATTTTCTCAAATTTCTTTTTTTATTTGAAAGTACAATCCTTCCGGTTAATAATGGAAAATAATTTCGTTCAAATGGCTGCCTCGGCTGGCCATGCAGTAGCCTACACGATCGGTCAAATTTTTAAGCACATTATCGATTGTGTGCAGGTGTATTTCACCAATGGCTTCACGAATATTGTCCTTTAAAGCGTCAATTGTCTCTGGCTTGTCGGTGTAACACTTATCTTTGACGTCACCCCACAAATAATAGTCCAACGGTGTCAAATCGCAGCTCCGAGGTGGCCAAACGACATCAGCTCTGCGGCTGATAATGCGATCTTCGAAAACAGGGCGCAAAACATCGAGTGTAGCTTTGGCTGAATGGCACGTAGCGCCGTCCTGTTGAAACCAAATGTTGCCAATATCCTCCTCTTCAATTTTTGTGAACAAAAATTCGTTTAGCATGGCCCGATAACGATCGCCATTGACTGTAACGGCCACTCCTTGCTCATTTTCGAGGAAAAATGGCTCAATTATGCTTCTGGACCAAAATCCGCAACAAGCAGTGACTCGTTTCAGCGGAAGGATAAAACTAATTATCTGTCAAATCAGACAGGAGCTAAGTGTTACCATTCACGAAATAAGCACTAGTTGAAAAAAAACGTTAGATGGCGGACCCTATATTAAGATATGCTTTTGTTTTGTAAAATTAAAAGAATTTTTCTTATCCAGGATAGTGACGCAATATTCCCCTATCTGTGTATGGCCTGTATGACAATCATTGTCACCGTAACTATTCAAGTATGTCCGTGATATGCCTTTGCCTCTCAAGATTTACCTGGTTTCTTACATCACTTATGTTGTACGTGTTAATTTTATACATGAGTGGCAGGGCCTACTAACGACAAATTTTTTAGAAATTTTTTAAGGCAATATTATTCAGCCTATCAGGATTCAGCCTATCAGCTTGTCAAAACATGTCAGAAGTCAACCTTTGTTAGACTATGTTGAGTGGCCAGTATTTCATTGTGACTGTTATGAGATTCTTAAGGCAGATTCGAAATAGATTTCTTACAAATCCTGTCATACTTATACCCTTAGCGAAGAAATTTACTTGTGTGAAAACCTTTCCTCAATTTCACGTCTGAATTCGTCCGAATAAACAGTTGTACCAGCTTTCGCAAGTGCATTAACAATGTGGCTACTTTCTGGTTTCGTACACAGAAAATGTGTCTCGACTGTGTCGTTATATCCTTCAATGTACCCACATAATTCATTGACAATTTTCTAAGGAGTATAAACTCTCTCTTGGTATCTATTGGCCGTTTTGATGTCCGTAGACCTCTGTGTATGTACGTAGATACTAAATTTGTGTTGAAGAAATTGGATAGTTTAAGGCATGATCCTTGATATAACTGTAGGTCATTTTTAATTGCTATAAAGCCTAAATCGAAAGCGTGTAACTTGAGTTAAATATACAGAGAGAAAGCATAAAAAGGAGTGCACAAATTGCTAAAAAAAAGTCGTCTTTATTAGCTTCAATCTTCTTGAGTGCAGTACAGGCAAACCTAGTCAAGCAAAAGTAGGAGTTCTTAAGAACTATACCTTGCCAACAAGTACTGTAGAATATATATTCTTGACATAGTGAACTAATATTGCATTGCATTGGAAGTCGCCGCAGTCTAGTACACGAGAGCCCAAGCTTCAAACCTCTTCAATATAACGAAATAAGAAAAATATTTCTTCGACCACTTCTTCTCTCAGCCGTCAGTCTTCTGACAAAAACTCTAAGAAGAGAATAAAATTGCCATGAAAAGTTTATTAGAAATCGATCCTTTGAAATCAACTTTAAAGTGAAGGTCCCACCACACATGGACGAAATTAACACTCTTAACATGGGTGTTGTAAGAAACTAGGTTGTAATCCTGACTAAACGGGTTGTAATGTCCAATTCAGTAAGTATTTAGCGGGGACATTACGATATCAATTTTTCTGAAGGCGTTTTGCATCTTGTCTCTACGTTCTCTATAAGATAACAAATTAAAGCCAGCGCGGTTAAATTAAAACTGCTACCTGGCCATGAACCTTTCTGTTTAACCCATTGAAAACGTTGTTAATTTAGGTTCTGTGAGGAGTGTTATTTCATCCTGGCCAGGCTAAAAAAACATTCCGAAGTCTCAACAAAATTCACCAAAAATTTGCAAAACTTGACAGCTCATACTTAAGCTTTCAAGCTTTTATGCGGCTGTTAAATTAGGAATACGTCCGGGAGTGAACTGCATGCAAGCGAATTCCTTCTCGAATGTTAGTTTAGGTTAGTTTAGCAGGTGACTTGCCGTTCACATGCAAGTTTACTCTATGGCTCATATGGTACATATGGTCACCTTTTCATGCCCCTTCCGAATATACTATTATTTCAATTTAAACTTCACCATGAAACTTACCACCAGAACTACTCTGTTTGCTACTCTTTGCTACTCTTTACTACTCTTTGCTACTCTTTGCTACTTTTTGCTACTCTTTGATACTCTTTGCTACTCTTCGCTGAAATTCAAATTTTTTTTTAATTTCAATTCATATGGAAACACTTTAACTGTACAACTGTTTACCGGAAAGTTGAATTGTTAACCTAATTTGCGGTTTCAAGTTTCTAGATTTCTATTTTTTTCTTTATTTTTATTTTTGTTGCTATCCTTTGGTCTGCTTTGCAACTAATTTCTCCCAAAAATTTAGATTTTGTGGCTTTTGTGTAATTGAAAATTGATTTGTTGCGGATGTTTATCCATTATAGATTTCAATTAATTTTTCTATTTTATATTCTCTCTCTATCTCCCTCTCAATTGCATTTAAATTTTTTCCTATTTCATCTAGTTTAACCAACAACATCCTGTTTTTACTTTGCCTATGCACAGTACGTGATGGTGGTAAGCTAGCTGGCCTTACAGAGAGAACTGCAATTAAATTCCATTGAAAAAAAGTTCCTTATTGACTCAAGGATTTATTGATTTCTTTGGGGAGTTGTTATGTTGTGTATGGAAAACTATTTAAAAAACTTCTATTTTTATTCAATTAATGTCATCGTATTTCAATTCAATTAGAATTTGGTCGTTCATATTATCCTGTCCTCCCCCCCCCTGATCCTTTTTAATTTATTTGTTTTGCATTTTCTAACAATAATAATTAATATTGTTAGATTTCATTATGTATGTATGTGTTTGTGTGTTATTATTGTTTTTGTTGTTTTCTATAATTTCTCTTATGGCCAGATCTGATTATTGTTTCAATTCGATGTGTGGTGTACATACAGGCTGTGTGCCATTGAAGGAAATTACCACACAAATAAATTATTGCCTTGCATATGTATTGTTTTTGGGGGAGATTTTAATTGTTTGGAAATCAATTAATTAAAGCCAATTTAAAAAATTATTTTATATCCAATTTATGCCAATAAAATATTCATTCTCAAGAGCATTCTTATGTTTAAGTTGAAGACATTAATGCCTGTATTATTATAATTCATATGTAATTTCTATATGTATTGTACATACATACATATGTACACATTTTCCTTCTGAAGTTAACCTATAAATAAATTGCAGACCATAAATTGTTTCATTAAATTATTTATTATTTGAAAACAAAGCAAGAGGCTGTATATGGCATTCAGGCAATTAATATTTGAATTATAATATCCCATATAGGGAAAATGAAAAATTCAACCAACTTCTTGGCCTGAATGTAAGTGGTAATCTTATTGTCACTTAGAAACATAAGTCCCTAATACTGTGACGGATTGATCTGCGAGATATGAAAAAAATTATACGTTTACTCTCTCGAATACTGAAGTTTTAACACCATCAATTGAAACCTTACCCAAAGTGATTAAAGTAAATGAATACGAAATCAGCAGCCAAAGAAGTTTATATCCGTTGAAATGTGTAGTCGAACTGGAACTCGGGAACCGGTCAACCCAAGCTGCGAGACAATAGCAGAAACTCTTAATAAAAAATTCTCTAGGAAAGACACGTTCATACATAATTGGTCATTACGAGTCTTGAGTAGGATAACGAACTAGTTTTTTACACCACTTATGTTGTGTCGACTCCGAACAACAGATTTTTGAGAAACTTTTCCATGGCAATTTTAATTTACTCTCAGAGTTTTACCCAGAAATCTACTGAGAGTAAGTCGCCGAAGAAATATATTTTTTTCATATTTCGTCGGCGTCTAATAAGCTAACACGCTACCTACTAGTCTATTGAAAAATTCGAAAAAACATGATTAAAAATTCTTCGATTCAGTTGCTGCACTCGAACAGTTTAGCCACTTTACTGCATCACTACTCTTATGGAATATGAAATGCCTGATAATATTGAAATCCACATTTTTTTTTCTCCCAGAAGTTCCTATTGTATCATATGCCAACGATATTACTGTATATGCCTCTTGTAGGAAGATTGAGGATATCTTAGTTTGAGGATGCCTTAGTTAGGATCCCAACCTTCATAGATACATTGGCGAATTTCTTGAATGAATGCAATTGCAAACTATCTCCGTCAAAATTTTCAGTGGCTTTATTTACTCATGCTTAATAATACGCATGATGTTCTCGATTTCGACTCTGCTTTACTCAACATTTACAAGAATCACAAAATAAGAATGATTCACTTATGAACACTACAATACTAATGAAGGTTGTGTGTTTGCTTTGCTTGCTGTCTTTGTCTTTTTCTTACTCCTTTTTTCGTAAATGCAACACTCGAACCATTTATGAGTATTGTCAGTATTTTTCTAAATTTATGAATCTGAATGAGTAGGCGAATGAATCAAACATATTTCGAATGTTATGAGTTTGATGTCAACGTTGTACTCATACACTAATTGTAACCTGTACTTATAAATCAATGTTATAGTGAGTATGAGTGAATCAGAGTAGTTGAATTTCAATACTGTTGACTCACTCATTCTCAAAACTTCAGGAGTACTTATAAGTACGAAAAACGATTCATTGCTGATCTCTGGTCTGGATATTTCCATAGCCGCTAGCGATATGTACGCTAGCAGTACAGATATTTCTGTACTGCTCGGCACAGTCAAGCTGTTCATAGCAAAAGTTGACTGCAAGAAATAACTCGAAAGAGATAAACCTTCAAACATGTAGAGTATTCAGAAGATTGTTGTTAAATTATACTGCCCCAGTATGAAGCTCCTCCGTAAGCAAACAACATTGAAAGAGCCTTAAGGTAGCCTAAAGCAATGCTTCGATTACTGTAACTGGTTAGGTGAAGATGACTAGCATATACCATTTACCCTAGAAGATAAGCAATCTGTTTGTTAAGTCATGTATAAAGTTGAGCTCTCCAAGTAATTTTTATTTGCAAAACCTCATCGTCACCACTCTAGAATTCACATGCAGTAGGACAATCCTCCTCCGTGGTACATTTGGGGGAATATCAGTAGCTTCCTATTAGGCATCTATGTAGCACTTCATATCCCCTTTTTGGGTATTACCGTACAGTCAATGCCCAAACAGCACAATATCAATTTGCCATAGACAGTGCTATAACCTGTTATAGTTTGAATAAAGTTTTGAACGTCCATCTACCAGAAATTTCCGAGGCTGAATAGGGTAATACACTCTCAGTTATAATTGGGATTTATTGCTCATACTAGACTCGACGGACTAATGATTTTTCAGCAAGATTCGCATGACCTGATATATCTTTTTAACTGCCCAACCTAGGGCCTTAAGTCTAATTAAGCCAGCTAACTTCTTATAATTAATGTCGTTGTAAGATCATCATACAAACTGATATCATTTTAATTAAGGTTTAAGGTTTAGGTTTGAGGTTTAGTCTAGAACTAAGCCAAGTTATAATAATAGCAACAACTATCCGTTTATCTTACAAATTGAAATCCATACAATACCTAATTGGTCATTACAACCCTCTAGTCAGGATTACGGCCTAGTTTCTCACATCACTTATACATGAATGGCGGGACCTATAGTTTGAAGTCGACTTCGAACGACAGATTTTTGAGAAACTTTTCATTGCAATTTTATTTAATCTCAGAGTTTTTACCAGAAATCTGCTGAGAGGTAGTAGCCGAGGAAATATTTTTTAATATTTCGTTGTGTTGGAGATATCTGCTGCTTGAACAGTGGTCTCACGTCTAATAAGCCAACACACTACCTACTAGACTACGGCGACTACAGATTGAAAAACAAAACACTTTAAAAGAGCAGCGGACATGATGTATCATCTGGGCTTGAACGCATTTCTAGGGACAATAAAGAATTTTGACTACCTCAATATAAAAACAAAGTCTACAATTTCATTGAAAGTTGGAAGTGTCTATCAGGAGATACAGTCGTCATTATATTTAGATATGCTCTACATCTGAACGAAGTGTGAAGCGAAAAATTTTAATCAAATTTTTTACCTAAAAAGCAGTGACATGTTATTGTGGGTGACAGAACGTGTGAAAGATCTGGGCATGCTGACAAACGTGCGACTAAGAAAACTGGCCGGTGTCATCCGTAGCTTGAGGTGGTTTAAGTTCACCACTAACGTATCATGACAAGAGAGAGGGCTCACATCACACTGGGTAATACAATGGGGCCATATGGCCACCATGTGATCTTGCCTGTGAACGTCAAACTAGCCGCTAACCTAACTTAATCTTCTGAGACTCATGTTTAAACAACACTTTTGTCATTTTCGTTATAAAAATTCAATAAATTTTCATAAAAATTCTTCTCTTCTCTTTCATTTCTTAAAATATTTAATTTACGAAACTCTTGTTACAAAAAAAAAAAAAAAGAAAATAAATTTATTATGAACCGTTATGTGCTGTTTTCAATTATTTATTTATGACTGTGTGTTGCAAATCCGTAACCACAAAAAACCACTGACTGACTGCTGACCACTTATAAAAATTTCCTGATAAAGGAAAACCAAAACAAAACAAACAAAAAAGAAGACAGTAGATGAGGAGAAAAATGAAAAACACGCACACACAGTCAATCATAAATTAAATGAAAATGAATTACAATTGATTTTCATCACACGTAAAAATCAATGAAAATTAAAAATTTAATTAAACTGTGTATGTGTGTATGTGTGTGTTAAAATCATCGTTTGTCGTTAACATCATAAATGAATGAATGACGGACTGAAACACAAAACAATAAAAAAATATCAAGTAGAAAAGGACCAGAAAAAAGGACATTCGGTACAACAACAACAAAAAAATTATGTCACTCTGCATGTATTTGTATGTGTACGAACAACAATATGAATGCATAACAACTGATTGTTGTTATATAGGGATGGCAAGAAATATTCAATCTCTTGGTTGCTTGGCTGCCAGTAATAATGGCTGTGGTGACGACTAAAGGCAGAAAAATAAAAAATTCAAGTGAAAAACAATGTATGGATGGAATGGGAGGGGGCAAATAACAGGGGAAAATTAAAAAAAACAAATAAAATTCAACTTTTTAATTGAATGTAAAAATAAGACGAGAATAAAACCGCAATTATGATATAATGAACAAATATTAGATCAAATAAAAGGTATCCCAGACTTTTAATCAATTTTGAACAGAAATTTTCATTTTCATATTAACTTTGACCTTTCATAGTCATCTCCTGAGGCTACTATTTAGATTAAATCAGTGGATTTTAGCTGAAAAATTTACTCTTCCGTTGGCGAGTATTATTTTTATGATGAATAGAGTTTTATAGGCACTATTACAAATTGTAGTGAGCCGGTGAAAGATCCGAAGTGGAAGCAGTCTGGAAAGTACTGTGTTGAGCTCACGTCTACTGAGCCCATAGGTTAAACTGCAGCCCAAATATTTCATACTAAATGGAATATGAAAAATTATTTCTTCGGTGACTTCCTCTCGGTAGATTTCTGGCAAAATCTCTGAGAGTAAAATAATCTTGCCATGAGAAAGTTTCTCCAATAACTGTCGTTCCGAGTCGACTTTAAACTGTAGGTCCCGCCACTCATATATAAAATTAACACACACAACCTAAGCGATATGAGAATCTAGGTCATAATCCTGACTGAAGGCCAATGACCAATTATGTATGTACCAGAGATCAGCAATGAATCGTTTTTTTCGCTACTCATAAGTAGTCATAAAATTTCGAGTATGATTGAGTCAACCGTATTGAAATTCAACCACTCTGATATATTCATACTCACTACAACATTGATTTATAAGTACAGGTTGCAACGAGTATGAGTACAACGTTGACATTAAACTCATAACATTCGAAATATGTTTGATTTATACGCCTACTCATTCAGATTCATAAATTTAGAAAAATACTTATAAATACTCATAAATGATTCGAGTGATTCGAATCATTCATCAAAACTTACAGTCTTAGTTGTTGTTGCCTTTACAAAAAAAGTAGAGAAAGAAAAAGACAAATACAGCAACCAAAGCAAACACACAACCTTCTAGTGAGTATTGTAGTGTTCGTACACGAATAATACTTATTTTGTGATTTTTGTAAATGTTGAGTAAAGAAGAGTCGAAATCAACAACATCATGCGTATTGTTAAGTATGAGTACGATGAGTACTTCAAACTTTGAATGTGAGTAGTATGAGTATGATATTAAAATAAGTATGAATGCGTATAAGTATCAGATTCATATCTACTTATCTTTTTGAATACTCATTGCTGACTCTGGTACGTATGTGTAGTGAAAGGTCTGAACTGCAATATATTTTCCACCCAAAAGTACTTAGGCGCGGTTATAGTGCTGGACTATAAACTCGAAAATCAGAGAAGTTTTTTATTCATTTTTGAATTTATAATCCATTCAGTTAATCCATACATGGATCCCTTGTAATCTTTCCTCAGAGAGCGAGATGTACAACGAACGTAATAGGAACAGATTTCGCCACTTAAAGATATCGATTTCTCCTCCATTATTCATCTGCGCCTTGGCCACATCATATTGCTGTTACACAGTAGGTAGTCATAGCCCAGTAGGTAGCCGTTCAAATCCTAAACGAAATATGAAAAAAGAAAACTTTCGTCGGCGATTTCTTGTCTAAAAGGTCTCTGATAGTAAAACAGAAATTGTCATGAAAATTTCCTCAAAAATCTGTCGTTCGTAGTCGAATTTAAATTGTAGGTCCCGCCATTCATATGTAAAAATTAAC
The DNA here is from genome assembly GCA_930367235.1 of Sarcophaga rosellei. Classification (NCBI taxonomy): domain Eukaryota; kingdom Metazoa; phylum Arthropoda; class Insecta; order Diptera; family Sarcophagidae; genus Sarcophaga; species Sarcophaga rosellei. The sequence continues at coordinate 15,575,873 of OV884017.1, forward strand.
ATACACAACATTGGTGGTGTGAAAAGACTGGTTGTAATCCTGACTGAAGGGTCGTAATGACTAGTTGAGTAAGTTGCGACACAAAGCGAACTGAAATGTCTCTGAAAGAGTTCTTCATTTTACACAATCAAATTAGTCCTGATCATATATGGGCTCTAATATTCTGTTTATATGTACAAATATAGGCAGTACAAGCTAGTGAGCAGCTAGGTTGTAAACCTGACTAAAGCTTTGCAACTACCAACCACACATGTATGTATAGTGAGGCCATAGAAATTCGAATTTATTATTTCTCTCTTTATATGAAAAAAACCTGAATTGCTCTCTATATGTGTGCACAGGGTTAAAAAAAAAATAATTTTTGGTGAAACATAATTCATCTTTTCTTCTTTACTTTCTTTACCTTAAAGTGCACAATTTATCATACTTTCCCATCCATTGACCAAAAAAAAAATTTCCTTTAAAAAAGAAAGGGAAAATATTGATGTCGACCGTTTACCACATCAGAGGTCATCACTCAAATGTTGTCCAGTGAAAGAATTGCCATGTGAATATCAGAGAGCCGATCAATACAACAACATCTTACCGGTAAGCCCATAAGAATTCGATTACAATGTTAAAGTGTTTGTTATTATAATTGTTGTTGTTGCTGTTATTTTAACATAAATTCTGTTTTCTTTTCTTATTTAATTTATCATCAGCAAAGGTGTTTCCATATTTACCTTTTCGTTTCATGTTTTTCCTTTTTCTTTCTTTCTTTCTTTTTATAGATTTTCAATACCAATACTGAAGGCCATCATCATTCGGGGAATAAGTTTTTAAGTGCACGGTTTAAAGGGAGAGCATGTGATGTATGAATAACAGTGGAGTACAGCGCTGAAAACCATATACAATTGAGGTTTGTCACATGTACTATACGAGTACATATGTATAAGTATTAAGAAACAATTCGTGCATCAAGTTGAACTCTAAAAATTTGACAAATATGCCATCGCAGGATGTCAAACGAGGTGTCGTTTGAATCGCAGCAGATCCTCTAAAGGGAATATTGGGATTCTCCTGTAGAATTTCAATCAAGTTTTTAGGGCAGTTGTTGGCCGGCAGTGGCCGGAATTTTTTTTTTTTTAATTTTGAGTCCATAATTGTGAATGTTAGTAAGAATTTTTGAAGTACCTAGCAATAGTTGTTCCATTGAAGATATGTTTTTAAGATGTGCGTGTGGTTAGACCACAACCCGTGATCCTAATGTTGGAACTTTGAACAACATCTAGACAAGTCTGATGTATTTGTATGACAATTAAATATTTCTTTGTCCCATAACTGCCTGGTCTTCTGTGGCCTGGTCGCCTTCTAGTTGTGGCTGTCACCCGATGGAAATCCAAATGAGGTTACCAGGGAATACATGCTTTGAAGTCACCGTAGTCTAGTAGTTAGTCCGTTGGCTTATTAGACTTAAGGCTCGAGTTCAAACCCCAGGTCAGACATCAAAATGAAATATGAAAAAAAAAATATTTCTTCGGCGACTTCCTCTCAGCAGATTTCTGGCGAAAACTCTGAGAGTAAATAAACCTGCCATGAAAAAGTTTCCCAAAAATCTGTCACGTATAAAATTAACGCACACAACATGAGTGGTGTGAGAAGCTAGGCCGTAATCCTGACTGAAAGGTTGTAATGCCAATTATGTATGTATGTAAGTATGTACATGCTTAAAACAGCAAATGAAGTAAGCTACTAAGGAATTTCAAGTACAATTGGGAACCACGCTACGCTTCATTAATGTATGCAAATGCGAAAATACATACGCGATCTCCGTTAAATTCTTATGCACATATAGGATAGTGTGGGAAACGGTAGTTGCTCTAATATCCGAGACATTCACCCAGAAGTGCATAGCCGAGTTTCAAAGTTCAGCTCTGATATTTTGAAAAAAAAGAATATTTAAAGGTACTCTGCTCTCCTGCTCTCACAGTCTTTAAGCTAAGAAAAAATTGCCACGAAAAGTTCATGAACAAAACTAACATATTAAACATTGGTGATGTGAGCAACTAATCTATAACCCTTACTTTGGTAAATGGTTGTAATCTGGAGTAAGGCAGATAGGTAACGCTGTGAGAATGGATCTATCAGGGTACATACTGCATATGCTCTCATATTCTGTGTCAAAATGTAGATTACAAGATCGCACCGTGAAATGGATTTGTAGATCTTATCCCGTCATAAGTGATTTAAGCTAGCAGAGAGTCCTATGTATCGAAATTGCAAAGACGTATTCGAAAAAGAGCTAAAAGACATCCTTTTATGCGACAAGAGCCATGGAATGCTGAACATGCTGATTTAGCGTAGCGGTCGGGACGGCATACTGACTTGATATGGGTGGATGATTCAAAAGTTTAAGTTTAAAAAGGAAAAAAATAAAAACCGTTTGAAGGTTTGCTAAATTTATTCCTTTGTTGGGAAGTACAATTCTTGTGGTTAGAAATAGAATATGATTTCATTCATATGGCTGCCACGGCTGGCCTCACTGTACCTCATTCGAATGAACCAAATAGTGCATACTTTTTCGAGTTTATGGGGTCGTACCTTGGCAATGGCATCACTAATGTTCAATTGTCTCAGGTTTATCGACATAACATTATTCTTTAACGGCAGAAAAGAGGCCAACAGTGTCAAATCGCAGATTCTTGATGGCCCAAGGACATCACCATTTCGACTAGTTAAGCGGCCATCGAACGTTTGGCGCAATAAATCGATTGTGGCATGAGATGTGTGCCAAGTTGCACCATCCTGTTGAAACCAAACATCGTTCACATCAATAGCATGAAGAGCGCTTACCAAAAAATCGGTTATCATGGTACGCTAGGTGTCTCCATTAACCTTAATGGTTGCATCGTGCTCATTTTCAAAGAAATATGGGCAAATGATGCCTCCAATCTACAAGCCACACCAAACAATCACTTGTAATGGTTTCTGTAAGGCCATGTTTGGGTTTTCTGAGTCCCAAATACGGCAATTATGAATATTAACGTACCCACCATCAAGATGAAAATAAGCTTCATTCGAAAAGATGATTTTTTTTGGCAAAACCGACAGCATCATGCAGTTCTCTTTGGCCCAATAAATCGATTCATTACGTTTAGTAGAGCTAATACACTGGATTTTGTGGTAGAATAGAAGTATTGCCAGATTCGAAATAACCGATGGTTCAAATTTAAACCGATAGATGGCCCACCCGATATATAATCAGAGGTTCTGAGCTGATATCGGATAAATATACCACTAACTGAGTCTTTCAAGTTCTGTACACATCGTTATAAACTGACAGAGAGCTTACCTCTGTAAGTTAAGCTTCCCGAAAGACCCCATTCCCATGTTAAAATTAAAATTTTTGTAAGAATTATTAATTCATTCAAGCTTTTACTATCTTGTAAAATGGAAAGGATAACCATAACATTTATCTGGCGATAGGCTATATGAACTACTAAAGCCAAAGACATTGTAGTCCTTGAATCGATTGTAAAAATGGCTTCTACTGTAGTCCTTAAGGCAAGTTGTGTTATCAGTCTGTCATAAATAAAATTTCTTTAAGCCACTGTCATAATGCTTCATAAAAAAATATGAATGAAAAATCAAATGATTTTTCGTTTCTTTTTTGGAGAGAAGAAAATTCACTCTCTCTCTCTCTCGCCTGTCAAACGTAGATTATGTCTGGTGTTGTGATTGACATATGCCAACGTTAACAGCCACAACAATACAAATACCAACACTCCCATGCTTATATACATACATACATACATACATACATACAAACACACAGTCATACAAATATTTTGACAGTAAAATTCATAGATTTCATCATTTTGATGAATGCATAAGAGTACATATATGGAATATATTTGGTATTTGAAAGCCAAAAATTGTTTTCTTTCATGCTATTTGTAGTTAAAAGAGAAAGAGAGAAAGGATAAGAGAGATAGCAAAAGAGAGAGAGAGAGAGAGAGAGTGAGATTGAATGTAAGTGAATGGACCAAACAACTGTCAATATTGTTGAATTGGCAACATAAACAATGTCAGCAGAAACTGAAAGTGAAACTCAATGGTTTTCCAAAAATAAGGTAAATATATGGCCAATAAGAGTTTTTACTTAACAAAACACAACAAAAGCAAATGGCCAAGAAATCTATTGTTTGAGGAAGAATGCGGAAATAAAATAAATAAAACGATAACCTAGGCAACTCGAACAACAACAAACAATACTTAAAAGAGTTTTTCTTGTTTGGAATTTTTTTCTTTTTTTTTTGTACTTCTCTTGTAATCCATTTAAGACAAAACAAAACATATGGTCGGTCCGTCAGTGGAATTAAGCTTCTACAAAAAAGATGTTTAAAGTTTTGGTAAATAAAAGAAAACAAAGTATAAAGAAGAAGAACAACATTATTTACAGTTATAACAACAAACAAGACTAAATAAACCTTTGCCGTGGTAGGACTTTGAAAAAGAATGTAACATTATTAAAACTTAATACAAATTACACTCATGGAAAAAATGTTCGTAATGCTCAAGTATACACGGAGTAGCTATTTTTTACGACAATCTCTGCGATACATACATACATACATAATTGGCCATTACAGCCCTTCAGTCAGGATTACGGCCTAGCTACTCTCACCACTCATGTTGTATGCCTTAATTTTATACACGAGAAGAGGGACCTACAGTTTAACGTCGACTCCGAACGACAGATTTTGAGAAACTTTTTCATTGCAGGTATATTTACTCTCAGAGTTTTTGCCAGAAATCCGCTAAGAGGAAGTCGCCGAAAATATATTTTTTTTTTCATACATATATCGTTTTGATGTCTGGTATGGGGCTCGAATCCGGGCTTTACGTAGAACAAGCGAACACACTACCTACCAGACTTAGCTAGATTGCAAAACCAATAAATGTAGATGTGAACAAGAGAAAATGCCAATGAATTCAATATCTATCCAGGAAGTCTTGTGACCGTAGGTGCTATGGAAATCCTTAAACATGTATACATGATACACGTAATTAGTCATTACAATTCTTCAGTGAAGATAAAATTAACACACACACCATAAGTGATGTGTAAAGCTAAGTCGTATCCCTTACTGGAAGGGTTGTAATGACCAACAATATATGTGTGCAATTCAACCACTGCTGGTGTTTTGCCTTTTACATCGCTTAACATTAAAATTATAAACAAAAGTTACAAAAGCAAAACAATGAATTAAACTAATCTGTTTACTAATTATCGTACTGCTTAATATAATAACGTAAAGTATAAAAAAATGGTAAGGAAGTAAACAAATATACAACAACAAACGCTACAAGAATAAATGTAAACAAAGTACACAAACAACACTACAATAATAAATGTAAATAACGTTGTTTACATATATAGAGGTTTTGAGAAGGCGAAGTCATGAACATACGCCTTCAAGAACTTTAATTAGACTGTTTACTTTGCCATATAAAAGGCAAGGCAAAGCAGGCGAGTGAGTTAGTGAAGTTCAGTCAGTCTTGTGTGAAGTCACGGTGTGTTTGAAGAGAGTAATCGTGGTTTGAAGATCTCTGTTACAAAGATTTGTCGAACAATTGTTTAGTGATTGTTATTGCTTATGCAAAGGGTAACAACAGATTAATAACAAAGAAAAGCAATTGTTGTTGTTTACATCAAGTTGTGAACAGTGACATACAGAATTGTGCGAATAATAAAGAATTCTATTTAAAACTAAAGACAAATTTATTTTTATTTTATTTGCAATCTACGAACTCATATTTTAAATGTTTTTAAAAGGTAAAAACGTAACAATATCTTACTAATATTTCACTTTGAGTGTATCACACAAATGTCTAGATTTGGCCCACCTTTATGCTGTCTTTACCACAAAACATACACAATTTTATTGTAGCCAAATAGAAAAAATCAACAACAAAAAAATAAAATCAAGAAAGAACACGAAAAAAAGGATAATGGCTGAACGTTTAGCTGTTGTGCCTGTTGTGATAAATGATTGTCATAAATATTGTAAAAATATTTCGTTTTTTTATATTCCATTTCAACTTTTTTTCCCCTTCTTTTTTTTCATTCATTCCCTGGCTCCTAACCATGGCCACTGTAGCAAGGAACAGAAAACACCCTGGTATAGTAGATTTATTTTTTCTCTTTGTAGGCCGCTGTTATAACGGACGACTTTTTAACGGCTAAAAATTTAAAACGTCATTAATCAAATATTGATGGGGCTTTGTTGCAGAGAGTATGTGTGTATCTGTATGTTAGTGTTTGTGCGAATATTCGATTACAATACAATCGAATTTATTTTGTTCTTCTTTTTTTGTGAAATCAAGTCTTAACGCAAAAAATTGAAATCAAAATCATAGAATTGGCTTGTGTTCAACAACAACAACTAAAACAACAACTTTATTTCATCATTTGAGCATTAAAGGCCATTAAAAAAGTTTGTTAAGCTTTGATTACAGTAATAAATGCACAACACTGATGGAGAGAAAAAATTAATAAAAAAAAACAACCAAAATCCCTGTACCAATCAATCGATATGAAGGAGGTCCGTCGTCGTCCCCTTTGGTATGAGTATGAAGAACAATCATGGCTAAAGTTTACAAAACAATTATTTTAATGTAAAAACATAATTTATATGATATATAACAATAACAACAACAACAATAAGCAATAAAAAAATTTATATTTTTATTGTTGTTGTTGTAAAAAATTACCAAATGGATTTGAGATTAAAGCCGATAAATAAAGTCAACATTTTGTTGGCAATTTAAAAAATGTTTTTTTCGTAGAACGACCAACCGACAGGTAGTGAAAACTCTACGTGGAATGATTAATGGATGACAGTACATATATCAGTTGTAACAGAAGAAATCTCATAATTTTTACAAGTCTTAGGTTTTTGACAAGCTAAGAAGCCATAACAAGCTAACGAACTTCAAAAGATCAAGAACTGGACTTAAACTTCAACTGAAGAAAAAGACGAAATGGATGCGTATAAATGTATACTAGAAAAAGATGTCAAAGATATTGATTGACCTGCTACTACTTAGGAAGTACACTCCAGAAGTGATATATCGAGCTGCAACCATATTGGTCAACAAGCAGAGGGCATTCGAAAATCTTGAGGTAGATGGTGTGATGGCTAGGGAAAATGGCCACGAGCATTTTTGGCTTCCAGTTGATGTCTGTTGCAATTTTTTTTTTTAATAGAATTGAAGATGTTTCTGTGTAGCGTACGAATTATTGATGAATTATTTCCTGTAAACCTTCAAAAGAAGTTAAACTTGGTGACGACAGTGTATCATATATGTAGTATCATATCCTCAAACGTAATATATAATATTTTTACAAAGAAAAGTCACTGGATTGGACTTGGAACAAGTCTTTTCAAAGCGCGCTTAAAATTTAATCCATACAGATAATTAGGTGGCCGAAAGGACCTCGTTGAAATTAACAGGATACATTAAATGTGGCACGGGCTAGAGAATCAAAATGAATTAGTTGAGTAAATTGTATTCGTTCAACAGCTAGCATGGTAAGAATAACTAGAAAACTTGCCTAATAGACGAATGAGCATGGAAGAGTACTGAGTGCTTTAAAGAAAGTAAATATTCCAGCAAATAATTTAGTCGTTTTAATTAAATTTGTCTGTGCTCGATCAATTAGTATAAGAGAAAGAAAAAATTGTCGTACGATATTGCCAATTGTGAAGAGATTTTTAAACGAATGTCTTACCTTTTTTCGCTGATTCACCGGATCAGTAGCACACGTATGAAATATAAACTGACACATGTCAACAGGCAAAGCATTCTCAATGAATGAAACACTAACTCGGCACTATACATATTGTAACGTTTTTACCTTTTAAAAACGTTTAAAATATAAGATCGAAGATTGCAAATAAAATAAAAATAAATTGGTGTTTAGTTTTAATTAAATCTATTTATTATTCGCACAATTCTTTGTTGCCAGTGCTCACAACTTAATGTAAACAACAACAATTGCTTTTTTTTATTCCTCTGTTTACATGCTTTGCGGTAACAATTACTAGACAATTGTTCGACAGATCTTTGTAATGGAGATCTTCAAACCACGATTACTCTCATCAAACACACCGAGTCTTCATACAGAACTAACTGAACTACACTAACTCAGTCTACTGCTTTGCCTTGTCTTTTATATATCAGAGTAAACAGTCTGATGAATGTTCTTGAAGGCGAACGTTTATGACTTCGCCTTCTCGAAATCTCTATAAATGTAAACATCGTTCTTTAAGTTTATTATTGTAGTGTTGTTGGTATATTTTTGTTACTTGTTTCACATTTTTTTATGCTGGTGTTTGTTGTTGTATTTTTGTTTACTTGTTTACGCTTTTTATGCTGGTATTTGTTGTTATATTAAGCAGTACGATAATTTGTAAACAGTTTTGTTTACTGTATTGCTTTGTTTTTGTTGCTTTTGTTGATAATTTCAATTTTAAGCGATTTAAAAGCAAAACACTGGTATCTGGATTTTTCATTTTCGCAATAATATAAACATACATACATTTACGCCCTAGGTTCTCACACCACTCATGTTGTGTGTATTCATTGTATACATGAGCCAGGTTCTACAGTTTAAAGTCGACTCCGAACGACAGATTTTCATGGCAATTTTTATTTGCTCTCAGAGTTTTTACCAGAAATCTGCTGAGAGCAAGGTGCCAAAATAATATTTTTTCCGAACGGAATCCATGTGGTAAGTCTATATTTATGAACTCCAAATGTCTTCCATAAAATTTAGTGTGTTTATGTGGTTAGATTTGGGTTTGATCTGTTTTGATTGTTGCATATGGAATATGTGTTTAATATTTGTGGTTTGAAATATAAACCAATAAACAAACGTATATAGATTATGAAATCTTTAAGAAATATATGAATACATACGTGTGTATGTATATGTGTGAACAAATACGTACAAACTAAATTGAAATTATTTATTTATTTATTTATTAATTAATTACAATACAATTACAAATTATATTCTAATTATATACGAGCGGAGTAACTTGACCATATGCTCGGTGTAGTGTCACAGACCAGAGTCTCTGGTGGGAATCGAACCCACGACCCTCACGCTAATAGTCTAGCACACTACCCACTAGACTACCAGGGCACCCAAAATTGAAATTAAATTTAAATTACATGTAAATAATTTAATAATTACTTACCTAAACAAGCCACTTTGGTAAACAAAATTAATTTTATTTTCTACACAAATTGTGTACATGAGCTAATTCAACATTCTTCTGAATGAATAATACTTTGAATGGCAAAAGAAAAAGAAAACTTGAAACAAACTTTCTATCCATCAACCTTCATTATTTTCATGCTCTTCTCTTTAATTTGAATCAGGGTTCTCATAAATTTTCTCAAACTCATGTATAGAATAACCGTCGATTGTTAAAGGCCCGAAATAGAATTTAACTATTCGTGTGTCTTTACGTATTGGAAATAATGTTTCTGTTAAAAAGTTGTTCCATTTTTCCCTTGGAATACATGAAAACGATTATTTTCTACAAATAAATTTAAAGAATAAAAAAGAAAAGAAAATAAAAGAAAAAAAAACAAATCAATTACAATAAAATTACGGGATTTTTGTTATTTCAATACATTTGCTAGACAAACAATTGCAAACGTATAGAGGAAGTATGATAGGATTATTATAATACATGTGGGGTATTTCATTAGAACAGAATTTTAATTGAAGGTTTCAATATTTATTTTAACAAACAGAAATTGCATGGTTGGTTATAGAAATACTATCTGACAGTCAGGCTCCACTCGTACCCTCAGGATTTCATGAGGTTAAATCCAGGAAACTATGGGACTGTCTGGAGAAGCTGAGTTAGCTAAGTAGGAAATATAAAGTTACCCTCTGCTAATATACAGGCTATTTGAGAATTCTCGACAATGATAAAAGCACATGAGTTTGAGAGAAGGGGAGTTTCGCCGTAGTCTAGTGGATAGTGTGTTCGCTTATTAGACGTAAAGCCCAGGTTTGAGCCCCAAGCCAGACATCAGAACGAAATATGGAAAAAAATATTTCTTCGGCGAATTCCTCTCAACAGATCTCTGGCAAAAACGCTGAGAGTAAATAAACCTGCCATGGAAAAAGTTTCTCAAAAAAAAGCTGTCGTTCGGAGTCGACGTTAAACTGTAGGTCCCGCCACTCAAGTATAAAATTAAGGCACACAACATGAGTGGTGTGAGAAGCTAGCATATAATCCTGACTGAAGGGTTGTAATGGCCAATTATGTATTCATGTGGGGCAATAATGCATTCCAGGAAGAAACTGCTGGTTGTATGTCAAATGCTAGGCAGGGAAAAGTGTTTGTGTACAATGAGCAACATCCTGAAGTTTGTCAGGGCAATAGGCTTGGAGGCGATATTATACGGATAACCTATACAGCTGTACTAAGGCAGTGCTAAGGCACCTCTTATGGAATGCCAATCACATGTAGGAATTTTGCATTGCGCCAGCAAGAATGTGGACTTTGTTGTTACCTTTAATGACCTCCTTTCAACAGGAAATTTAAAGTGTTTCGCTGTCTCCTCTAGAGACATCCAGTATTTTTGGTGGAAAAACATATTTTCCAGGGATCTAATGACAGCTTTACTGTTGGCTACTATTTCAGCCTGAATAATACTACAGTAGTAGACAAGTAAGATTCAGTTGTTTATGTCTGATTGGGGATATGTGTAGTGCATTGAAGTTCTCGTAGTCTAGTAGGTAGTGTTTGTTGCCTTACTGGACATGAGGCCTCGATTCAAACTCCAGGTCGGACATCAAAACGCAATATGAAACGAATATTTGAATATTCGACGATTGCCTCTCGGCAGATTTCTATTGAAAGGTCTGAGAGTAAATAAAATTTCCGACTTTAATTGTAGCTCCCTCCACTCATGTATAAAAATTAACACACACAACATAAGTGGTTGAAGGATTGTAATGATCAATTAAGTTTGTATGTACATAATTTAAATATGCGTTTATCGGTATATGGACGATATACACTGCATAGCCTGAGTAGTACTATAGTAGTTAATTAGTGGGATTCAGTTGTCGTTTCACATCTGGATCTGTCGATAGGTACGTTGCTTGCGTAAGTGCAGCCGGGGAAGGATAGAATGCATGCAAAAAAGGTAAAGTTTCTGACTGTTGGCAACGTGGCGACCACCAGGGCGATCTTTGTCTTGCTGTATTCAAGTTGGCACGAAGCCTCCTTGTGGCTACTCCTGGATGGTTTTCTAGCACCCACTAGATATTAGCTAATGCGTGCAACGAAGGCCAATCCCTTGGACGTGCAGCTGAAAACATGTGAAATAAAAAGTCTGCTTTAGATTGCAAAAGAATTTAAACAAGTCTTTCATGCCTAACTACAGCTCTGAATTTCCTTATAATTTTCACTTTCAATATGAAATACTCCTGTAGGTCGAGTATAAATTGTTCTGTAAGAGAACATTTTAAAGTTGTTTGTTGGCATCATTAGCATTTCGGTTCAAATGATTTTGTCTGTATGAAAATTGCTTACTTTGTATATGAATTTTATCCCCTAAAGACTGCAACTAATACCCATACACAGATATTTATTTCCACACACATACTCATACATGAGCAATACATACATATGTATAATAATAATAAAACTAATACAACTATTGATAGCAAAACTAACAAAACGATTACATTTCTAACATACGTACGTATGTATGTAGTTATAGTAACAAAACCAACAAAAACAACAACAATTTAGTTCCACTAATCACTTTAACTAATACACATACGAGTGAGTACTTTCTCTCTCTCTCTTTCTGTATGCCAAACAAATGAGATTTTCTTAAAGCAATTAAAAGTTATTTTGTGAGTTCAAGTTGAAGAGTGTTTTGTTTCTTCGAGTGTGTGTATTATAATGTTTGTATGTGTGTGCGTGTGTGTTTTAAGGAAATATTATATAATTGTTTAGGTGGCATAGAAATAATAAAATTCCATAAAACTTACCATTTCAATTGCAATTTATTTTTGTTTCTCTCTAGAACAGCAAAAAATAAAAGACAGATGGAGAGAGAGGGAAAGAGAGCGAGATAGACTTTGTAGTAAAATCAATACATTTTTTTTGTTCTTCTATTTTTTGGTACTTTAAATAGGGAATTTAAAGATTAAGTCATGTGTAATTTCTATGTATATAATCTGTGTGTGTATGTTTGTGTTTGAGTGAGCTGTTTTGTTTTCTTTTTTGTGTTTGTATATCGTTATTTTGGGGCGTTTAAAAAGTTTTTTTATGGTGGAAATTTTTTTATGGCGTTTTTTCAATAATAATTGATTGCCCTTTGATTGGCTTTTTTCTGTTGTTCTGGTAGGCCTGCTTTGTTTCTGTTTTTTCAGCTTTGCTGGGTTAAGTCAGGGTAACAACAACAACAACATCAATAGCATCAGAAGTAGCATAAAAACACATCAATATACGAGAGATCTCAAAAGAAAGTTGATATTTAACAGAACCATTATGAAATAATGACACGTATCTTATTGGCATATATTTTTTTTATTTAAATACAAGCCTCGCGCAGAATAGCTTGTCTTAGGGCATAAAAACATTCGTTACTATGGCTTTCCAGCTCGATGCCTTAATTTTGGCCTTTCATTAAAGCTACTGTCTTTTTTTAAAGCACCAGGGAGTTATTTGTTAGTAAAAGCTTTAGATTTGTGACAATTCCACAGAGTATAAGTTGATGTAGTCATCGCAGTGTAGTAGGTAGTGTGTTCGCTTATTAGACGTAAAGCCCAAGTTCGAGGCCCAGGCCAGACATCAAAACGAAAAATCTCAGCAGATTTCTGGCAAAAACTCTGAGAATAAATAAACCTGCCATGAAAACGTTTCTCAAAATCTGTCGTTCGGAGTCGACGTTAAACTGTACGTCCCGCTACTCAAGTATAAAATTAAGTCATACACAACATGAGTGGTGTGAGAAGCTAGGTCCTAATCCTGACTGTATAAGTTGCTATAATTTATTTTTTCTTCCACGAAATTTTCACAAAGCATCCCCCCCTATGCTTTTATTATTTCATCTCAGTTTTGTTAATCAAGTTTCTACTGTAGTAGCTACTGGGAAGATAGGGTTGCCATATTTTATATGTTTTACGACCGACGCCTATGCAAGCAGGCATTCGATTTGAAAAACGAATTCTGCCTGTTACTGTAGTAGCTTCTGTTATGATAGGGTTGCAATATTTTATATTTTTTATGAATAAGCATTTAGAGCATGATTCTTATTTAAGCAGTGCATTGCGTAAGAAGTTCCTTAGGGTATCTGAAAATAGGATACTTGAGGCATTAGATTTGAAAAACGAATTCTGCCTGTGCGATCTGCTACTGTAGTAGCTTCTGGGATGATAGGGTTGTAATATATTATATTTATACAACTTAACATTCTGGGTATGACGCCTATTCATGCAGTGCATTGCATAAAAACTAGGTAAATATGTGATGTGTGGGGGGAAAAAGGGCATACTATGGGCATTAGATTTGAGAAACGAATTCTGCCTGTGCAATCTGCCCGTGTAATACATTGTGCGATCGATTGATCAACTACCCATAAACGCATGTGCTGCACTTTATAGATGTGTACTATGTAAAACTAAACAATTTTCTGAAACTTATTTACTTAGTTACGTACTTACTTAAATGGTCATTGCAACTCTTCAATTAGGATTACAACCTAGTTTCTTACGCCATCCATATTGGGTGTGTTAATTTTATGCATAAGTGACGGGATCAACAGTATAATGACTCCGGACGACAGATTCTTGAGCAGCTTTTCTTGTCAATTTTTGATTTTACTCTCAGAGTTTTTGTCGGGAGACTCTTGGGAGGAAATCGGCCTGAAGAAATATTTTTTACATATTTCATCTGGACTGGTATTTTAAATACTGCCTCCCATCTAATAAGCCAACACACTACCAGACTACAGCGACTTTTATTTCTGGCTTTCGATCTTTCATTTGCTTTCAGCTCATTTCATTGAAATAGTAAAACAAGGAAACACAAGAAACTTATTGGGACAGAGCTCGAATGAATTAATAGAGTATACCGTCCTATCATTAATGAAGTATTTTGGCTTCATATGCATGAGGTTAAGAAACTTCAAAAGAAAGTTCTTGGCAACGATATATATATGAAAGTTGTATTCCATTTTCGGATTGATGTTAGTGGCGTAAAAATAAATAAATAAAATATAATAAATAAATAAATAAAATATAAGCCTAAAATTGAATTCTGATGCCTACAGTATCATGACGGTTCTGTCTCTCCAATATTTATTTACGCCTTCCATTGTTACAGGTGAAATAATGTTATTATAGGGCTTGTAAGTTATGAAACAACCTTAAGTCTTTTGCGCGGTATTCTATTCAAACGATGCCATTCGAAGATTGACTGTAGTTTTGGATATGAGTGTGACATTCATAGTAAAGCTTTATTGGGTCCTAGGCTTTTTTATAAAGATGGTTATCTGACCATTTTATTGCTATGAAAATGAAGAATCTGGTTTTTTGCTTTTACATCGCTTAACCTTAAAATTATAAACAAAAAATACAACAACAAACTCTAGCATAAAGAAAATGGTAAACAAGTAAACAAAAATACAACAACAAACACTACAGGAATAAATGTAAGCAAAATACAGAAACAACAATAATGAAACACGATGTTTACATTTATAGAGATTTCGAAAAGGCGAAGCCACGAGCAATCCTCTTCAAAAACATTCATCAGACTACCATATAAAAAGCAAGGTAAAGCATGCGGCTTAGTTAGTGAAGTTCAGTCAGTCTTGTGTGAAAATGCGGTGCGTTTGAAGACAGTAATCGTGGTTTGAAGATCTCCGTTACAAAGATATGTTGAACAATTGCTTTGAGATTGCTATTGTTTATGCAAAGGGTATAAACAGATGAATAACAAAGAAAAGCAATTGTTGTTGTTTACATCAAGTGGCACACAGAATTGTGCGAATAATAAAGAATTTTAATTAAAAGTAAAAACAAATTTATTTTTATTTTATTAGCAACCCATTAGCTCATATTTTAAAGGTTTTTATAATTTAAACGTCTCCACTAGAAGCTCAAGAGACTGTTGGTTTCGCCAGAGAGACTCTTAGGCAGTACACCACGCTTTAATTCCCTGCATTAACTTCCAAGCCAATTCATTATAAAATTTCTTTGGGAACACCCTGTACATATATATGTACAATAGAAGAGAGAATTAAAATATATTGTTGTTGTGTTGTGTTGTGTTTTGTTGTATTTATGAGATTTATTTGAAAGTTTTTATTTGTTTTATGGTTTGATTTCTGTGCCTCGTTTTTATAATTCGACTAAAAGTTTTAATAAATAAGAAAATTTTGTTTTTTATTGTTGTTGTTTTTGTTATTGTTGTTTTAAATACGTATTTATTTTAATTGGTTTCATAACATGTGAGTTTTAAAAGAATCCAATTTTTTTACTTGATTTTGATTTTTTCTTTTCCCACAAAGCTGGCTTTGTAGGCTTGAAACAATAAAGACTAAAGCCTGTTGTTTTATTTTTTTTTTTCGTTTTGCTGTGTCTATTTTTAAATTTGAAATTTAAAACCGAAATCAGAAAACAAAAGCCTTCGAGCTATGTTTTGCCCTTTCAAATATTTTCTTTTCTTTTATCAAAAGTTCTTATGTATTGTTTGCAATTTTTATAAAAACTCACCCCTTTTTTTGAAATAAACGAGGGAGTTAAAGTGTTTTATATGAAATATCCTTTTAATGAAATAAATTTTATAAAATGTTTAGTAAACATTATCAAAGAACTTTTTCGTATGAAGCAATATAGTATGGACTAAGAAAAAAAGGTCAATTCGAATTAAAAGGATGATGTATTAAAAAAACAAAAGTTGGTTTCATACTTGCAACCAATATCAGCAGCAGTTACATCAAGAAAAAAATACGTGGACTATGGATCAGAGATCAGCAAATGTGTTCAAAAATATGGGTAGATTCAAATCATACTCATAATATCTGATGCTTATTATTATTATTCATATTTATTTTAATATTAATATTTAATATCATACTCATGCTATTCATATTCAAAGTTTGAAGTACTCATCGTACTCATACTTAACAATACTTATGATCTTGTTGATTTCAACTCTTCTTTACTCAACATTTACAAGAATCTCACAAAATAAGTATGAATCGCGTACGAACACTACAATGCTCACTGGAAGATTGTATGTTTGCTTTGCTTGCTGTCTTTGTCTTTTTCTTTTTTCTTTTTTTTTGTAAATGCAACAACAACAACTAAGACTGTAAATTTTGATGAATGATTCGAATCAATCGAATTATTTATGAGTATTTTTTTAAATTTATGAATCTGAATGAGTAGGCGTATGACTCAAACACATTTCGAATGTTATGAGTTTGATGGCAACGTTGTACTCATATTCATTGCAACCTGTAATTATAAATCAATGTTGTAGTGAGTACGAATGAATCAGAGTAGTTCCATTTCAATACTGTTGACTCGCTCATACTTGAAATTTCATGAGTAGTTATGAGTAGCGAAAAACGATTCATTCTGCTCTCCTATTCCGCTTCAAATGTCGTTAGTAGAAGGCAAAGGTTTATACACATTTAAAATATACAACTTATAGTCTAGTTCTCTTGGAGATATTGTAAAGCTGTCTGGAGTTCCTTGTTTGCTTGTAAATGCTTTCAAACCGTGGCTTATTATCTGAAGATAGCAATAAGCACATTATAAATCATTCAATACCTAACAACTCTGGTGAGCAGAGCTCACTTAAATTTAAAGACAGAACCAGTCTGAAGTTTAAAAAATCTTGGGTTCTGTATGAGGCACAGAAACTATGACTCTGTCCGATCATTGTGAAAATGTGGTCCAAATAGGAGAGGTAGCAACGTACAGTGATCGTCAAAAGAAACTGTACACCAAGAATAAAATTCTAACAATCACCAAACCCTAGTTTTACCACTTAAGGAGAGTACCCGAAAAAATTTGTTAATTTTTCGAAATTTTTTTTGTAATTTCTTTTTTTGTTTCAATTTTAAAAACTTGCAATGCAACAATTTTAAAATCGAAAATAACGGTAATTCATTCATATAGTTTATTTTAACGCTCACTGTAAATGATATCTTTTTTTTTTTACTCTCATCTTATGCAAATCATTCTGCAGATGTCTTTAGCAGATAAGCGAAGTCTGTTCGTAGGCCCAACCATGGGAATAAATGCAGTGACAGAAATCTCTCCACGATTCAATGTAAATAGCAGATTAGCATACTTGCGATTCAACAGGACTAGCAGTAAAGCACGATAGTTTTCATGCTTGTGCATGAGTGTGAGTGTTGTTGAATCAGGAACAATTATATGTTTATAAAACCTGGTTTGTCTTAGGCGCTGTAGAAGAATCGTGAGGTGTGGAATACGAATTGATAGCAGAAAGAGATCATAGATTATACTGACTAAGATCACAAGAAAAGAAGTAAGGGCTCGTGTCTAATCAGTAATAAATCCTTTTTGAAATGTATTGTGTAAAGCAGTAAAAATTAAAAACTTGATCCTTGTGTACTTCATTATCATATTCGTTCTTATTATGGAAAAATGAAAACAACCACATTTAATGAGTTCGTAGGGCGCATGCACCAGCTTATTTACAAAATATGGCTAGTGGAAAGTATGCCCAACTATTGGAATCTAAGTGTTCTCTGTCCTGTCCTGAAAAATGGAGACCCTACGATATGCGCCAACTATAGGAGTATAAGCCTTCTCCCTATTGCATACAAGGTTCTTACAGGGGTATTGCGTGAACAACTGAAGCCACTCGTCAAAACACTAATCGGACCTTATCAGTGCAGCTTCAAACCTGGCAAGCCCACCATCGAGCAGATCTTCATGCAGAATGACGTTGAGCAATTCCTTCAGCTCCGTCAAGGTAGGAATCGACCTCTCCTTTTGATACCGTGCGAGGTTTCAGACAAGGCGATCCCTTATCATGCGACCTCTCCAACTTCGTCACGGAGAGTGTTCTGCGAAAGGCAGGAGTTCATCGCAATGTCACTATATTTCAAAAGAGTGTCCAGCTGCTTGCGTACGCTGACGACATTGACATCATAGGGCGTACCAAGGGAGATGTTACTGCTGCCTTTAGTGCTATTGAACGGGAGCCTACTAAGATGGGTCTGGCAGTAAATGAGGGCAAAACAAAGTATATGTTATCGACAAGTAGAGACGTGTGGCGTATTGATTCTCAGATTACGGTCAATAACTATACTTTTGATATAGTCAAGGAATTTATTTATCTTGGCCCCGCCGTTACGACCAAAAATGATGTCAGGCTGGAAATCAAGCGCAGGATCACTGATGCCAACAGTTGCTACTATGGTCTCAATGGGCAATTCAGTAGCAGAGACAAAACTAGACTCATCCTACCCGTGTTTCTTTAGGCGCTGATGCAGTAGCCTTGAGAGTATTCGAGTCCTACGTAAGGTCTTCGGTCCAGTGCGATTTGGCGATGATTTCCGCATCTGATCTAACATTGAGCTGTATGAGCTAATCAACGACATAGACATTGTGCAGAGTATCCATCGGCTGCGCTGGCTCGGCCATGTCGTTCGAATGGAGGATGATGCTCCGGCGAGACGGGTATTTGATGCGGGAATCAGCGCAAGTCCGCGAAAAGGACGACCTTGTATAGGTTGAAAGGATCTCACCGAGGAAGCCCTGTCATCGATTGGTGTGACCAACTGGCATAGGCGTGCAAGAAGCAGCGGCGCCTGGAACCGTTAGTCGGGTTGTAAATGGCCAATTAAGTGAGTAAGTAAATGTATAAAAATTAAAAATTTCTGAGATTTATTCACCAATACAAATACGAAAAATTGTTTTCTTTACATATTTAAGATAAGCATTCATTCATAAATATAAGTATATTTTTGTTTTTATTGTAATAACATAATAAAATAACAACAAATTGGCACACGAACTTAAAGCCAAGCTGTAGCAAATAAAAGCAAAACTTCCACAAAAACTCAGCAGAGCATAATTCATATTACTCTTGCACATAATAATTTACAAAAGCAACAATAAAAACGAATACAAACGAGCGAATGAATGAACTTCATAAAAACAAAAACAATAACATGTAATGGACAATAGTCAGGCTCATTAAAGTTAAAATACAAATACTATGCGCTGTCAGTGACACTGACAGTGCCACCACTTCTCATACTACAAGTTAAGCTAAGGCTCTTGAGAGCAAGTTATGGTGTTGGCCTAGCTCACACCCCTTACCATACATTTAATAGAGGCAATCGTTTGCTTTACCATTTCCCTAAGTTGTTGGCTTCGTTAAAGACAGCGTAACACATAGAAAAAGCAAAAAGAGGCCAAGAGTTGATGGTGGAGTGGAGTGGAGAAAAAGAAGAAACGAGGAAAAGCATTTTATTTTATTATCCGTAAATCCGTGAAAATTCATTTTATATCCGTCGTTGACATTTCACGACGTTGCACATTATTTTATTATACTGTTTGTGCAACCGTTTATTGTTGATGTTGCTTGCCACAACAATTGCTAATATGGACTACTACCACTACTTCTCATTCCTTTTGCTGGTGTTTCTACCATTGCTGCCATTATTATTACCATTATCCTGCATGTTGTTGTTGCTGCCAAGCTAAAAACAACAGCAAGTTTGTACAGCATTTAAGACAAACCGAATCCCTATATGCCACACTGCTGCTGTTGCTGCAGCACAGTGAACATGCGATTCGCGTATATAAATGCAACAACATGAATGAGTTAATAATACAAATGAAATGTTATTAAATCGTAACAACGCCAATGGCTAAAATCATACATTTTTTCTCTACTTCTACTTGCTTGCTGCCACTGTTAATACATACGTATGCTAGTGACTGTGTGTTGGTGTTGTGATTCCATTGATTCAGTTTTCTATAAACAGATACTTTATGCCCGGGCCTTACATTTCGCCAATAATGTTCACGAGCTGGAGAGTCTAGATTTGTGTGTGTGTGTATGTGCTTGTATGACAGTATTTATGTTTTCTTCTGTATGCGTAAAGGACAACAATGTATGGTTTGTTGCTCTTGCATGTGTATTTTTCAAAAGGATGTTCATAGCACACAGGGTAAAACAACTAAGGATTGTGTTGCCATTGTTTAGAACGTTCCACAGTTCAGAAGTTCGCTTACATCAGAATAGACTCGGATTTGTAGTGTCAAGCCCTTGAAGCTCTACTATACAAGGCAATTTTGAATGAATGAGTAAATAATTCATAAGATTTGAATTTTTTTTTGTCGTACTTTCAAAAGAAATCCCCTATTTGATACACCCTTTACATAAACGCGTAGACACATGTGCTGGCATTTATTTTTAACAGGCAGTATTGAAAATTAATAATTCCGGCGCCTAAGGCCCAAAAACAGCGAAAAAAAGAAACAAACGACGCAATCAAAAGTATCCATAATAAATGGGATTTTACAAAAGCACCACATGTACTTGCAGATCAACCGTATTTAAAGGCTATTCAGGCAAGAATTTACAAACAAAAAAAACAAATAAAAGTAGAAAGGAGTTGAATTTCAAGTACAGTTTTAAAATCAAAGTATAAATCACATTCCATGCTTTATTGCATGAGTATATATGTACGTTCCAAGACCGTATTAAAGCCGAAGGTTCTTTAAATATTTCGGTTAAAAATTGTTTCTTAAATTGTAGGAAAAGTAATTCTCAAGAAGTGTTTTTGAAATAATAATAATTCTGACCAGATATCAGCAATGATAATGATAATGATAATGATAATGATAATGATAATGATAATGATAATGATAATGATAATGATAATGATAATGATAATGATAATGATAATGATAATGATAATGATAATGATAATGATAATGATAATGATAATGATAATGATAATGATAATGATAATGATAATGATAATGATAATGATAATGATAATGATAATGATAATGATAATGATAATGATAATGATAATGATAATGATAATGATAATGATAATGATAATGATAATGATAATGATAATGATAATGATAATGATAATGATAATGATAATGATAATGATAATGATAATGATAATGATAATGATAATGATAATGATAATGATAATGATAATGATAATGATAATGATAATGATAATGATAATGATAATGATAATGATAATGATAATGATAATGATAATGATAATGATAATGATAATGATAATGATAATGATAATGATAATGATAATGATAATGATAATGATAATGATAATGATAATGATAATGATAATGATAATGATAATGATAATGATAATGATAATGATAATGATAATGATAATGATAATGATAATGATAATGATAATGATAATGATAATGATAATGATAATGATAATGATAATGATAATGATAATGATAATGATAATGATAATAATAATAATAATGATAATGAACAAGATGAGAACGATTTTTGACAAAAATTCTGAGCATTCTGTTGTTCGGAGTCGACTTTATACTGTAGGTCCTCTGACACTCACGTATAAAATGAACACACACTACAGTCGTGTGTGAAACTAGATCGTAAACCTGATCGAAGAGTAGTAATGATCAATTATGTATGTATGTAATTTTCAATTGATCTAATCGATCTCAATGAACTTGAACTACCTAAGAGAAAATGCTTGATGACTACTGATATTAGAAGTGAAACTGCTTAAATTGTTACGAAAATGGAAATGGTGTAACATTGTTTAACATTAAAATGATAAACAAAAGCTACACAAACAAAAACCATATACCAATAACAGCAGTATAAAAGAAAAGGGGATAGACAAGTAAGAAAGAAGGCAGCAATAAAGAACATAAATAAAATGAAACCACGATGTAGTTCTCGAGAAAGCGAAGCCACGAACATTCATCAGAATGTTTACGTGGGCATAGAATAACAAACAAAGCAATTATTGTTGTATACATCAAGTTGTGAACAGTGGCACACAAAATTGTGCTAACAATAAAGATAATTGTGTTCCACATACAAATAGGGCAGTTGATAAGCGATTTCTGTTATATAATGCCTTGAGCAATCTATACTGCATACCGCAAAGGATGTGCCTTTCTACAGAGGTGATTATAACATCAAACTATTCTTGTGCACAACAAACGTATCATTTAAGTATCATCTAGGGATTCATGTCCGTCCTTCAAATCCGTCCCTGTCGAAGAGCCTTGAATCTTTATATCGTTTATACGACAGAATGACAAAAAGAAAAGTGCAAACGCATTAACTTTTCACAGAACAATTGTAGTCTGATTTAAGGTTTTCCAACGGATATCAGCTAAAACTAAATCCATAAAGTTGAAGTTAAAGGAGAACACACAATGGTTGCTGGCTGATGCTTACTGCTTTAACTGGTGTTGGTGTAATACATTGTATAAGTGTAAGTGTATGTTAGTAGAAACCAGTATAAACAAAATTACCAAGTAGTTTAGAAAACTACTACCACATGTGGTAAATTGCATTGTGTTGGCGCAAAAATACACATAAAAAATAAACCCACGAATAACGAAAATAGAAAATAGAAACAAAATTAAAATTCTATTTTCAACAACGCCAGCTACTAAGCGTAAATATTGCCAAACACAGCAGTTTCTCAGAACAGTGCAGTGTAATAGTAAAGGACCTTATAACACACACAAAAATGAAAACGATAACCTTTTAAAATAACATTTTCGGAAGACACAAAAAACTTTAGAAAAATATTTAAAAATATTCCAAAAACGATTTTCAACAACAAAAGAACAATAATTAACATTTTTAACCTCCAAATAGAATACAAAAGTATTCGTAAGCAACGCTGTTAAACATTTAAAAGGCGTTTAGAAAATGTTTAAACATTTGCTTATAATAGCAACAGCTTCTATACGGGGTATAACAAGTTTGAGTTTCTTCTCTCCAAAAAAAAAATCTTCTGTTAAAAAAGATTTGCTGATAACTTATACTATGTTCAGATATGCAGTTTTATTGAGTCATACATACATAATTGGCCATTACAACCCTTCAGTCAAGATTACGGCCTGGCTTCTCACACCACTCATGCTGTGTACCTTAATTTTATACTTGATTAGCGGAACCTACAGTTCAACGTCGACTCCGAACGACAGATTTTTGAGCTTTGATTGAATCAAGGTTTATTGAGTGCAATATTTTAAATGTTCAGACATAATAATATATGCAGTTCAGCTGCTTCTTCAATATTCATTTGACAGCTGGTAACTAAAACAGCTGGTTGTTTCAACATTGTTTTTATTTTGTTTTTGTCGCTGTTGACATTTGAGTTGTCAAATATCAACAGAAAATGTTCGAATAATTGTAGTATGCGCACTGAACATACTTATTACAGTGCTGCATTTTAAGTTTTACTCAATATTATAACAATTTACGTATTTATTGCGCAATTAATAATTGAAACTTTATATGAAATATTGAGCTCAATAATTGCGATTTACGCAATAGACATCATGTAATCCTGCCTAACAACCTTTCTAGCCAAGATAACAACCAACACTTATGTTGTGTGTGTTAATTTTATACATGAGTGGCGGGATGTACAGTTTTACGTCGACTTCGAACGACAGAGTTTTTGCAGAAAATTTTTGAGGGGAAGGTAGGTAGGTAGGCCGAAGTGTTAGCTTTGATTGCCAAAGCTCACTTGAGCACGCATAGTGGCCCGTTGTGATTCGACAGGTAAACGCAGTCCCTTTGCTGACCGAGCTATATCAAACTAGGTAAGACGTTGGTCGGCGCAAGGGCTGCGCATTAAAAGCACGACTACCCTTCGCTGGAAAACCAGTCTGAAAGTTTAATAAACGAAGCTATATCCTTGGCATCAATGGGAGATAGCTCTGGTAAACTTACATGGATCGGAGAGCCAAATAACTTATATCTACACCTCTCAAGAGGCAAAGAAAGTAGATGACAGATAACACTCATGGCAGAAGTCATTAGACGGGAGTTGCATTCTTTCCGCTTGTATTTCCGCAACACAATGACCAGTAAGCATCTATTACTATTACTATTAAGTCCGAGTAGCTGGTTGGTGCGCCTTCTATACACCGAGGGCAGTGGAGTAGGATCTTTTATGGAACCAGAATAGGTTGGCGTCCCGAAACAATTTCCTCCCAACGATCAATTTAATCGAGGTCCATTGACGCTCTGGCGAGATACGGGTGAAAGGAGTATCGTTAGTGAGGATGCATTGAGCTGAGAAGAAGTTGCCTACTTCGTTTCCTTCAAGATAACTGACCAGAGGCTTGAACCCTAGCCTCACGTCTAATAAGCGAACACACTACCTACTAGACAACGACGGGCGATTACACATGTAATAATATTCTCAAATGTCCTTTACAAAAAGAATCTTGCAACTAAAAGACCGTGTCTTAATTGTACACATTAAACGTATGTAACAGTGTGTGATTGTATGTGTGCTTATCTCATCTAAAACACAACAATGATTGTCATTTTGGTTTGAAAGTTTTGATAGTTTAATTTCAAATTTTCTACACACCCACACCACCGCAACTATCAAAACTTTCTATACATGTAAAGCCAACGGCTGACTGACTGCTTGACTATTTAGGTTGGCTATTCGTTTCATCATTGACATCAGTTGTAGCATAGACGCGTATGTGTATGGCTGTATATGAAGCAATTGTTTTAAGTGCTTCGGATTTAATTGAAATATTTTCATTAGTCAAGGTTTTCTGCCACAACTTTCGGCAACAATTCGTTAATGAGGACATTTCATCTTTAAAAGTATTTTGAATTTCTCCTATAAAGGACAAGAATACGTTTTAAAACCTCTTTGCTAATGTGGGTCACACCTACTATTTGGCACTTATCGTCATCATTTACTTACTGGCAGCCACGTTTTACGTTGTTATGCCGCCCGAGTGGTGGGGTGATCATAAAAAAAATCTTTTAAAATTTATGTTATCGTGCGTACGAGTTTACATTTGAAGATATTAAATTGTGCGTAATAAAATAAGTTTTCTGAACAGAGTTTATTTAACGTTAATTAGGGCCAGCTATTTAAAGGAATTAAATAATTAGAATGTAAAAGAACTATGATATATGTTTTCTAGAATTCCATTGTATAACGAATAGAGTACAATGCAGTTGATTTGATCAGAATCGTAGGCTAGGCTGGAAATCATTATTGTTTTATTGAAGCAAATTCGCAAATTGTTCCCAGACTTCCTGAACCCCAGAATTACTGGAAGTCTTCGTAGCATAGTAGGTCTAAGCCATAATGGAATGGAATAATCATTCCATTCCTTCATATCTCTGCTAATTTTTTAAGGCTGTAAAAACGGATTAAAAACACATAAAATTTTCAAGTTTCGTTTTCACAATAAAAAAATACTTATAAATATATGGGTATTGTATGCTGCTGCTGTTGCTACATTTAAATGATTTAAGTTTTAAGCTTTTAAGGAAATTAATTTTGATTTTTTAGATTCTGTTCCTGCCTGCCATTCAAGCCAGTGATGAAAAAGGTTAATTCGGAAAAATCAGCAGCATATTAGTTGCATATGTGGGATAAAATAATAAAATTTCACAAAAACTTTCTCTTTAATGGCGAAAAGTTTTATTATTTTGCCTATAAAAACTTAAGAAAAAAAAATGCAATTAAAATGGTATTAACAAAATACATTCTTTTCCTTCAATGGGAAATTTTAATCTTTATGGGAAACATTTGAAAGAAATTGCCAAAAAAAAAATGAATTTTTACGTTCTTTACCTATTAAACACATTTAAAATATGAGCTTGTAGATTGCAAATAAAATAAAAATTAATTTGTGTTTAATTTAAATTAAAATTCTATATTATTCGCACAATTCTGTGTGCCACTGTTCACAACTTGATGTAAACAACAACAATTGCCTTTTATTTGTTATTCCTCTGTTTATACTCTTTATATAACCAATAACAATTACTCGACGATTGTTCGACAGATCATTGTAACGGAGATCTTCAAACCACTATTACTCTCTTCAAGCACACCGCGTCTTCACACAAGACTGACTGAACGTCACTAACTCACTCACCTACTTTGCCTTGCCTTTTATATGGCAGGGTAAACAGCCTGATGAATATTCTTGAAGGCGAACGTTCATGACTTTGCCTTCTCGAAATCTCCATAAATGCAAACATCTTTGTTTTACATTTATGAATGTCGTATTGTATTACGGCCTAGCTTATCCCACCACTCATTTTGTGTGCCTTAATTTTATAGTTGAGTGGCGGGACCTACAGTTTAACGTCGACTCCGAACGATAGATTTTGAGAAAATTTTTCGTGCCAGGTTTGTTTACTCTCAGAGTTTTTGCCACAAATCTGCTGAGGGGAAGTCGCCGAAGAAATATTTTTTTTTTCATATTTCGTTTTGCTGTCTGGCCTGGGGCTCTAACCTGGGCTTTATGTCTAATAAGCGAACACACTACCTACTAGACTGCGGCGACTAGAATCTAGAAGTGAGAACCTAGGCTGTAATCCTGACTGAAGGGTTGTAATGGCCAATTATGTATGTATGTATTGTAGTATTGTTGGTATATTCTTGTTTACCATTTTTTAGAATGGTGTTTGTTGTTGTACTAAGCAGTACGATAGTTTGTAAACAGGTTTGTTTACCGCATTGTTTTGGTTTTGTATATTTTGTTTATAATTTTAATGTGAAACGATGTAAAAGCAAAATACCAGTGTCTTGGTTTTTCATTTTCGCAACAGACTTTCGAAATGCTAAGGTTGTTAAATTCATATTCTTTGTGAGCCTCGAATAGCCGTATACAAAACAAGGACTCAAAGAATTGTGACTCGACTCTCATCAAGTTGTCCTAGAACGAGGCATCGGCCACAACATCTACAACAAATGGTTTTAAAAATGCGTTTTACTGTTCAAGGAAAAATAATTCCATTTTCCATTTCTATAGAAATTCCTATTGAACAAGAATTTGTTATTCCGTATGTCTAGTTTATAGCCTTCAGCACATTCCTCATATTGATTTATGGCACCCAGGTAAGTATGTGCGTATAATCGTTCATTTTCATTTATTTTCTATTTAATCAACAATTTGATTACATTGTGTGGTTGTTTAATTGTTTAAGCGAAAATTTAATTAAAGCCTCCAAGTTTCTATTGTAACAAATTGTCAAAATTATTAATTTTATGCTACAAATACTCTACACAGTGGCCTTTATATCATAAGCGATTATTGTTTGAGAGCATGTGTGATAAAATGCAACAAAACAATAAGTTATCGTTTACATTTCTATGAAATCGAAATTGAATATAATATACTGTTATAGATAATTCGTTAATGGTTTACATTGTCAAAGCATGTTGACAAGTTTTTTTTATTAACAATTCTAGTTTATAATGATGGTCAGTAGGATACGCAATTGTATGAAAACACTGTTAAGATCTCGAGCACAACGACCAAAGGATGTCTATGGAATGTTCATACTCTTGTAAGTTTCACAAGAAATAATTCTTGAAAGTCTACATTTAGATTGGAATTTAAACGATTGAGTCAAGATCATCAAAGAAATGAAACAAAAAGTGTTGCAGCTGCATAATTCAAACATTCACTCAACACCTAATTCAAAGGAAGGTAAGAAAGTAAACAGATCAGAACAGAATCGTCTTAGAGTCTAGGAAAATTACCTGATCATCGCATTAAAGACTACGTGCGTAATTGGTCATTAAAACCCTGCAGTCTGGATTACAACCTAGCTTCACACAGCACTTATGTTGTGTGTTAATTTCATACATGAGCGGAAGGAACTGCAGTCTAAAGTCGACTCTCAACGACAGATTTTTGAGAAACTTTTAATGGCAATTTTATTTACTCTTAGAGTTTTTGCCAGAAATCTGTTCAGAGGAAGTCGCAAAAGAAATACTGTTTTTCTTACTTCATTTTGTTTGATATATTTGGGCTGGTGTTTGAACTGTGGCCTCAAGTCTAATCAGCCAAAAACACACTGCGTACTAGACTATGGCGACTTCGTAGCTTAGTTGGCTTAAAACTAAGCAGAAAACTAGAAGTTGAAGTCGCCGTAGTCTAGTAGGTAGTTTGTTGGCTTGTTAGACATGAAGGCCACGGTTCAAGCAACATTTAACCCCGTGAGACCAACGAGCAAATGCGGCCTAAAAAGACAGGCAGGGAAATACACGATGTCTTTTCTTCCTCGTACCATATACAAATTCTGCAGAAGCCTTTAGCAGATAAGGGTTTTCATATATATGCCTATCCATTATTTAAGGACGAGCGAGAATAGATGCAGCGACAGAAATGTTGCTCCATTGAAAGAGACTAGCAGTGAAGCAAGATTAGCCCTCAGTGCGTGGTTAGTCACATAGCTTTGCCTAATGGATAGTTCAATGGAAGTAAATGCATTGATATTTTGAAGGAGCATATTTGCTCCAGCTAGTTCATCTGCTACTCAATTACCAATGAAGTCCTTGTAATCTAAAATTATTGCGACAATAGAGCGAATAAATTGAAATAAAATACCAATCAGTTGAGAGTTGAAAGTAGATCCTGACAAGGAGGCTTACGTCACAGTAGGAAAAACAATAGGACACCGAGTAAACTTGCCTGTAAACAGCAAGCTACCAGCTAACCTATCCTAACCTAGAGTTGAAAATTGCAATCGAAAGAGATGTGATTGCCATTTGTCTATTAAAGGAGATAAAGATAATGGTAGTAGATCAGGTTAATTTAGGTGACGTGGACTCCTTGGAGAGTAAGGTCCCAATGAGGCCAATACTTAGAATCAGATGTTAAATGACATTTACAGCCAAAACTTTAAATCAAATTTTGCTAATGCGGTTGTCTTTACTTTGGATCTCAACGATGCCGAAAACCTTTACTCTTCATGATAAAAACATGGAATTGACACATAAATGAACGATGTCTCCTCCTCCTCAGATTCACTGATCCTGCAGAAGTAATGCAAAGATATATCGAGCCTATCAGCAAGACTCTCAATAGCACAATGACATACCATCCATTGTCTAGGTTGATCCATCGAAGCTAACCAATTCTGTACCTGCATATTTGCAAACGTATAGCGACGGTTGAAAACCCAGGTCAGACATCAAAACGAAATTTGAAAAGTTTCTCAAAAATTTGTTCGGAATCTACTTTAGACTGTAGGTCTCGCCACTCAGGTCATTATCCTGATTGCCTGGGGCTTTAGCATTTCAAGCTTTCTTGAATTTTTGTTATTTTCAATAAGAAATGTTGTCGCAAATGCCCATCAATTTAATTTCAAATTAAGCCTTTGGCTGACAATAACTGTTTTACCCCCTCAATACCTCTTCAATTCAAAAAAAATACTTCTTCTGTAGAGCAGAACAGAAGGCATAACTGTTGACCTCAACAATATCGATTAACTTAATAATGCACTCCAGATTATTTGTAAGCCAACATGTACTGGCACATACATATATACATACATATTTTAGCATTTATAAGGCATGTTTGTGTTCGTTAGATTGTTTGCCCTGAAATTATTTGCTCAAGTACTGCCGTAAGTTTATTGGATTCCGAGATTATTGTTGTTGTGGTTTTACTGGCTCGTCGTCGTATTGTTTTGTTTGTATGAATTTTGTTTTGCATTTAGTTGGTTGGCTTATACGATTTTGTAATCATTTAGTCATTGATTCATTCATTCATTCATTCATTCACTCACTCATTTATTCATTCATTTACTTATGCATTCTTCGTTTCATTCGATTTTCATTAATTTATTGAACATCATCATCAGCATGATTACGAACTAGTGCATGAATGTACATTGCATTCCTTTTTAGTGCACACATACGCATACGCACACACACACACGTTGCAGTTGGCTATTTATGTATGGTTGACTGAGGAGCAGCTGTATTACTTTGGTTGTGCTCACTTGCCATAGAATCAAGAATACCACTGCTACACAAACAAACAAACATTCATTTTGGTCTAAATAGTTGTATTTGTTGTTGTAATATTGATTGTTGTTGTTGTTGTAGTTGTGTAATTTATAACCATAAACATTATGCTGTAAACAAATATATGTGAATATGTGAATATGAAATCTAAAATGCATGAGGAAAACTCTACAATATAGTCTCTTTGTGTAGCACGATGCATTAGGGATGACATAAAAAATTTTTGAAAGGACTCGAGACTTCCATAGGACTCTTGTAGAGAGTGGAATCACATGGAGGAGGATAGGACACGTCCTCTGTTACTGTTCAGTATGTCAGCAAACACAGAAAGTTTCCAAAGACTCTCTATTCAGTTTGACTGTCTCGATATCTGTGTAGTTCCGTAGGCACCATAGATATTTTCATGATCATGATCCGCTAAATCGCAGTAGTCTAGTAGGTACTGGTAGACGTCAGGCCACGGTTTAAACCCCAAAACGAAATCTGAAAAAATATTTCTTCTGTGACTTCCCCTCAGCAGATTTCTGGCAAAAACTCTGCGAATAAATAAAAAATTGCCATGAAAAGTTTCTCAAACATCTGTCGTTCATAGTCGATTTTAAACTGTATAAAAGTCGCGTGAGAAACTGCATCATAATCCTGACAGAAGGGTCGTAATCACCAATTATGTATGTATGTGCCATCAAAAACAACGGTGGACCCCTTTAAGTTCATTGCTACTCGCATAATTCTGCCTCGGGGTAGCAATAGTGGTTCCAAACAATAAGTATCTACCCTGGGACCGCTTACGCATATCTCAAGGGTGGGGAACATTTACAAAGCTCTGCAGCTTTCATGCTGCGATTATATAGCAGTGGTTCGGATCTTATATTCTGCATTCTCCTACAATATCTCCTGAATTCATGTTGAGTAGTCTGACAAATTGTTGTGACGGTTTATCTTAATTCGCTTACCAATATCCTCAATAGCCTCCTCGTAAGCTATGCTACGCCATATGTTTCCCTTTACATACATACATAATTGGTCATTACAACCCTTCAGTCAGGATTACAGCCTAGCTTCTCACACCACTCATGTTGTGTGCGTTAATTTTATACTTGAGTGGCGGGACCTACAGTTTAACGTCGACTCCGAATGACAGGTTTTTTTGAGAAACTTTTTCATGGCTCGATCCCGGGCTTTACGTCTAATAAGTTCTCCTTATTATTCACAGTGGGATACGCACATAGAGTCCGTATAGTACTTAGTGGTTTTAATATGAGTTTGTCTGATCAGCTTATTTCCGAAAATAAGGTCTGAAGAGTTATCTTCTTATAGGTATGAAGCCTTGGATTTCAAAATGGACGCATAATGGTAAATAATGAGCATGACAGTATGTAGATGATCCTTAAAATACGTTTAGGTTTCATCGGGCAAGTTTGTTTTTAATCCTCTGTTACAACCCCTTAGTCGAGATTACAACCTAGCTCTTCACTACATTCAGGTCGTGTGTATTAATTGTATCCATGAGTAGTAGGACCTCCGAACGACAGATCTTTAAGGAACTTTTCATGCCAATTTATTTACTTCCAATGTTTTTGATAGAAATCTGCTGAGAGGCAGTCACTGAAGTAATATTTTTCCGAACTTTGTTATGTTCGAAATATCCTACATGGGGTTCGAACCGCGGACTCGCGACTAATAAGCCAACATACTACCCACTAGACTACAAAGTCGTCATACCAAGTACTAGCTGAGTAACTTAGACCTTAGGCTCGGTGAGCTTTAACAAATCAGAGTCTCTGGTTTGAATCGAACCTACGACAAGCAAACCAATAGTCTAGCACATTATCGACGAATCTAATAGTGCACCTAGTATTTTAAAATTAATGGAAATTCATTATTGAAGTCGTAACTCTACTTCCCAATTAAGAAAACCCTGTCTACTAGATTATCTCCTTAGGAAAATAGGTTTCTTACTAACGCCAACATATGTATGTATGTATGTGTGACTGCAATTGAAGTCAACTTGCCGCAAATTAACAAATGTTTATTTAAATGTACGTGTATATTTGTGTATATATGCATGTATGTAAAGGTGTATATGTGAGTTTATTTTAAATGATTACACACACAGTTACATACACATATATATGGTAAATACAGTTACCATAATGGGTACTCCAATTAATTCCAACCATAATTCATACTTATTATCAGAAAATTTACATTGGAACTGTTAATATCAGTTTAAAAAGGGTAAAGGAAAGTGCAAACACATGTATTTTGTCAATGGCTGTACGTACGTGGCTTCAACCTGAACATGATTGAAGACATTGTCCAACATGTAAGAGTATGCATTATTGTTTCTTCGTATTGTAATGAATGGTTGGGAGGGGGTATTTATGTATCGCAGAAATTTTTAATAGAATGAAAATTTTAAAAAAGGTTTGAAGACGTGCATCGCAACCAAATGAGCATAACGGTTGTTTGAAATATTTTCTTGTATGAGACACTCCTTGGTTGGAGGAATGAAGTAATAAAGGAACTCTCTTCCTCTATCCTGAGTAAAGATTAAAGCTTAATGTACATGGTGAAATATGCCCATCTATTCTTCCGCATTCAATTAACGGCTCATTTTATCGATTACCTTGAGATTCTGGCCACGTCCCGCCACTCATATATAGAATTAACTAGTTCCATAATCCTCCTCACTAAAGTGTTGTAATGACCAGTTAAGTAATAACAAGACTTTGGATGCCCTCTTCAGTTATCTCTGAAGCACTGACAGCTTTTGTGCTACAAGAATACATATTAAATCCTTAATCACTTATAAATTTACGTGCTAACGCCAATCTATGAGACAATTCCAATCAAAGTGGTTCGTTTCGCTACGGTTAATATGGCTTTAATTGAATACCAACTGAATACTGAAAGCCATTAGAATTCTGTTGAGTGCTCTAAGCTGTTGCTCTAGTACTAAAGTCTTTTTCCCTATTTCGTTCTTGTAAGGCACATAGGGCTGTCACATAGCATCTCCACTGTCTTCTGCTCACTTCTTTTCTATTTCTGTTCCATTAATTAAATTTTTTCAGCCAAGCAGGTGACAGGTTTTAGAAAAATTGGGCAACCAACTTTCTCTGTGAATATATTGTTACGAACATGGAAATGGTGTTTTTTAAATGATAAACAAAAGTTACAAAAACAAAACAATGGACTTGTTTACATGATCAACGAATAAACAAAAATATAGCAACAACATCAGTATAAAAAAAAACGCGACAAACAAAGTAAACAAACAGGCAACAACAACACTGCATGTATAAACGTAAACAAAATACAGAAACAACAATAACGAAAACAACATGTTTACATTTATAGAGAGTTCGCGAAAGACAAAGTCATACTCCTTCGAAAGCATTCATCAGATTGTTTACCCAGCGATATAAAAGGCAAGACAAAGCAGGCAACGGAATGAAAAAAAATCAGTCTGTCTTGTGTGAAGACACGTTGTGTGTGCAGAAAATAATCGTGGTTCGAAGATCTCCGTTACTAAGATCTAACGAATGAATGTAAATAAGAATAACAATTAAAGTAAATTGTTGTTGTTTAAATCAAATTGCCAAAGGTGGCACACGGAATTGTTCGAACAATAAATAATTTTAATTAAAACTAAATAAAAATTTATTTTTATTTTATTTCCAATCTACGAACTCATATTTTAAACGTTTTTAAAAGAGTAAAAACGTAACAATATGTTGAATATAGAGGTGAACAAGCTCTTGCTCAAGATATATCTGTGATTAATTTTTATTTCGTGTTCTTTGTGAAAATTGTTCTTTCTGAAGGAGGAGCTCATGATCATAGCCTTCCTTTATTAATTATTTAAAGGGGAGAAGATGGAAACGTTTCAGTTTTATAATTTCGAAAGCAATAATGAAAAGTTATCGAGTTCTGCTGTGCTTGAACCTTAACAACACTATGGTTGTGGTTGTGCACTTTAACCATTAAACAGTGCCACTTCTGGCTGTACAATTGAAATCTTATTTGCAAACAATTAAACCGTTTGACAAAGTCAGTCGTCCACAATCGGACTACGTTGATCAGTAGGACAGAAATTGTGTAACTATTTTTAATTACATTTTTAATCAAACTTTGCATCAATTTTATACTCTGGATCAAATCAGTTGCTTCCTGTTTCAGCCAATAGCAGATAAATTTGTCTTTAATAAATTCGGCATCACAGAACCTGAGAAAAATTAATCATTTCCCTATTTATTCCATCAGATACGAAGGGTGCAATTTCAATACTTTCTAGATTACAACAAATTATCAACAATGTTACATAAAATGTCACAAAAACAAATCATACAAAATTTCAAATTTTGCGAGTAAATCCATAAAAAATGTTTCAATTTAAATTTTTCAAAATTAAATTTTTGCTTACAACTCTTGAAAAATCTCTTCTGAAGTCAGTTTTCTGTTACCCTTGTTTTAATTCTACAGGGTCCGCCAAATAACTTTTTTTTTTTTAAATGCTTTAAAAAAAACTACTGAATATTTTATCAAATTTCTTTTTTTATTTGAAAGTACAATCCTTCCGGTTAATAATGGAAAATAATTTCATTCAAATGGCTGCCTCGGCTGGCCATGCAGTAGCCTACACGATCGGTCCAATTTTTAAGCACATTATCGATTGTGTGCAGCTGTATTTCACCAATGGCTTCACGAATATTGTCCTTTAAAGCGTCAATTGTCTCTGGCTTGTCGGCGTAACACTTATCTTTGACGGCACCCCACAAATAATAGTCCAACGGTGTCAAATCGCAGCTCCGAGGTGACCAAACGACATCAGCTCTGCGGCTGATAATGCGATCTTCAAAAACAGGGCGCAAAACTTCGAGTGTAGCTTCGGCTGTGTGGCACGTACCGCCGTCCTGTTGAAACCAAATGTTGCCAATATCCTCCTTTTTAATTTTTGTGAACAAAAATTCGTTCAACATGGCCCGATAACGATCGCCGTAGACTGTAACGGCCACTCCTTGCTCATTTTCGATGAAAAATGGCCCAATTATGCCTCTGGACCAAAATCCGCACCAAACAGTGACTCGTTTTGGGTGCGTCGGCTTTTCAATGTATGCGTGCGGGTTTTTTGTGCCCCAAATGCGACAATTTTGCTTGTTTACATACCCGCCAAGATCATAATGAGCTTCATCTGAAAAGATGATTTTTTTTGCCAAAATCGGCATCTTCTGTAAGTCGATCGCAGGCCCACTTACCGAAGCGAAAACGCATTGGATGGTCAATTGGCTTTAACTCCTGAACCAATTGGACTTTGTATGGCGTCATACCAAGGTCTTTATACAAAATTCGTCTCAATGATGTCTCCGAAATGTTCAATTGTTGAGAACGACGGTGAATTGATGTTGATGGCGCTTCACGCACACTTTCTGCCACAGCAGCAATATTCTCGGGTGTATGCACTGTTTTTGGCTTTTCACGCTGTCAAATCAGACATGAGCTAAGTGTTACCATTCACGAAATAAGCACTAGTTGAAAAAAACGTTACATGGCGGACCCAATATTAAAATCAAAATTCGAAATTTTTGTAGAAAATCAAAAATTGAATCAGTTTTGTAAGTGAAAAATCAAAAAAAAAAAAGTAAAAATTAAAACTCCAGACAAATATGCCGAAAAACTGCAATCATATTTGGCAAAAATTAAAAATGTAAAGTAGTTTCTCCGTCTGTCTCATCTGAACACATGCCTTTTACAAAAAAAAACATTAAAATATGGGTGGCAAGAATATTGAATATGCATTCAACATACATATGCATATGTATTCCATAACATTCAACATGATTTGTTGTCTGAGACCATAAAATGAGGACAATTTTCAAATTAAAAATAAACTCTCAATGAATATAGTTTGTTTGCCTATAAACACACACAAACACACAACAAACCAACACACATGCACATGATGTAAAGGATATCATGTAAATTTAGTATCCTTTTTTGTTTGTTTCGTATAAACCGAAAGTATGTTTGGATATGTATGGATATCATGTGTAATGTGGTTAGAATACATCATAAAAATTTGCTACAATTGATAACAACAAAGCAACAGGAAAACAATTTTGCAATTAAACAACAGTTTCTATCTATTTTGGGGAAAGAGGCAAAAAAAAACAAAAAATAAGAAAAAAAAAATTAGACACAAATATAGCATTTAAATAAAATGGAAGGCTTTTATTACATACATATGCTTGAATTAAAAGAATGGTTAACTCATTTCATATTGAAAGAATTAAAGGAAATAAGATCAACTACACCTGGCTATATAGCATACATACTAGATGATGAGTATTCAAAAAGATTAGTAGATTCGAATCATATTCATAATTTCTGATACTTATGCGTATAAGTTTTAATATCATACTCATACTACTCATATTCAAAGTTTGAAATACTCATCGTACTCATACTTAACAATATGCATGATATTGTTGATTTCGATTCTCCTTTCTCAACATTTACAAGAATCATAAAATAAGTGTGATTCACTTACGAACACTACAATACTCACTATAAGATTGTGTGTTTGCTTTGCTTTTTGTCTTTGTATTTTTCTTTCGTCTTTTTCTGTAAATGCAACAACAACTGAGACTGTAAATTTTGAATCACTCGAATCATTTATGAGTATTTATAAGTATTTTTCTAAATTTATGAATCTATATGAGTAGGCGTATGAATCAAACATATTTCGAATGTTATGAGTTTGATGTCAACGTTGTACTCATACTCATTGCAACCTGTACTTATAAATCAACGATGTAGTGAGTACAAATGGGTCAGAATAGTTCAATTTCAATACTGTTGACTCACTCGTACTCAATTCGTGAGCACTTATGAGTAGCGAAAAAACGATTCATCAGCTGATTTCTGATACATACATAATTAGTCATTACAAACCTTTAGTAAGGATTACAACCTATCTTCTCGAACCACTTATGTTTTGTGTGTTAATAGTATACATGAGTTGTGGTACCTACAGTTTCAAGATTTTTGTAAAACTGTTTCATGGCAATTTCTTATTTACTTCCAAGTCAACACACCACCTACTAGACTATGGCGACTATAATATAACACAGTACTTCAATATGTTGTTCACATATTATGCATACTGCAGACCATTGATCCATCGCTAAGCCTTACTGTGAGCAATGAGTGTTGCATGCCGTTTACATTGAGTTTTCTTTTTTATACACTGGAATAAATTATATACGTATTGAAACAATCTATCTGTCTGGCATAGTTTTTTCTATGGGTACTCATCTATTCTATCTTATGCCTCGGCTGAACTTAACCTTGAAATTACGCACTTCAACTACTACTCTGATTTGGTAGGATTCTATATTCTGTTGAGGTCTTAACAAATGTTTCTAGAACTGTCCGTAAGGTAGGTTTGAACTTACTTTCTCTCTCTCTCTCTCTCTCTCTCTCTCTCTTTGCGGAATTAATACTGAGTAAACGGCATTTAAACCTCTTTTAGGTACAACTTTTGCATTTGTCACGACTCCATTTTAATCAACTTTCAAGGCAGTTTTGTTTCAACTTTATATGGGTTCCTGGGCAGATCATAAAATTACTGGAGCAATTAAACTCCTACGGAATACCAATCATCATAAGAAAATAATTTTACCTCTTACCGCTGTTGCTTAGAGAGAAACGAAATAGGCATGGATGGGATCGAAGATGTCTGAGGATCAGACGATAGTGGGGATATATGTGCCTCTAGAGGAATACCTTTTTAAATTGAAAAAATCAGCATAGAATTCAACAAACCGTGGTTGGTCTAACATATTTGGTAGCCAAATTTCAAAACTGCTATGTCCAGCAATGGACGGAAGGAAAACCAAGGAACGACTTCCTCTCACCAGATTTCTGGCACAAACTCTGAGAGTAAATAAAATTGCCATGAAAAGTTTCTCTCAAAAAAATTTGTCGCTCGGAGTCGACTTTAGACTGTAGGTCCCGCGTTTTATGGATACAATTTACACACACACACAAAAGGGGCTTACATCACACTGGGTAACACAATGGCTGATATGGCCGCCAAGTGAACTTGCCTGTGAACGGCAAGCTACCCGCTAACCTAACCTAACCTTTCGCTATTGAGTTGTCCCCTTTATAATGCTATTTATTACTCGCTGAGAAATCTTGAACTGGGAGAGAGTCTTCAACGCCTTAAGTGAATCCGGTCACCTGGCTTTAATTGTGGGCCAACAATTTATACCTTAAAGATTTATATAAAACAGTCTAGCAGGTAGTGTGTAGGCTTATTAGACGCGAAGCCACGGTTCAAATCCCCGGTCAGGCATCAAAACGAAATATGAAAAAATATTCCTTAGGCGACTTCCTCTCAGCAGATTTCTGGCAAAAACTCTGAGAATAAATAAAATTGCCATGAAAAGTTTCTCAAAAATCTGTCGTTCGGAGTTGACTTTAAACTGTAGGCAACGCCACTCATGTATAAAATCAACACACACAACATGAGTGATGTTGAGAAGCTAGGCCGTAATCCTGACTAAAGGGTTGTAATGGCCTATTATGTATATATGTAAGTGTGGATGGAAGATATTTAAAGCCTTTTGCATTTGCTTTTAATTTTTGTTTTATAAAGGATATAAATGAAAGGCTAAATCCGATTGTAGAGAGATCAATTCATCTTTAAACTCTCAAAATTCTGTTGATTTTTCTGAAACCTTCTGTGAGTTCTTATCTTCAAATAATTTTTTTTTGTAGCATTTACTCAAAGCTTCGTAATATACTCAAAACATTATTGTTAGTTTTATATTTAAAATGTTAAAAAAAAACTATTTTTCCAGCCCTCCAGCATTATATGTTAAAGGGTTGCAAAGAGCAGACTTAATTTGTTTTACCAGAGGTTACAGAAGATAAGTTTGATTTCAGTTTTTTTTTGTATCTCAGGCCGGCTTTTATTATTTCTACATGATTATTTTTCCTCAGAGCATAAAGAAAAACAACAGAGAATTTATTTCATTGTCATTATTGAGTAAAAACATAAAAATTTCATCACTATGGCACAGGCGTAGGCTGAAAAAGGGGGTAAATGAGTTTAAAATGGGCATAACGAGGCCGTAGTACAATTGCTCAAAATAAAAAATCTTTTAACTGCTTTAGGACTTTCTAGATTTAGTGCACTAGTTATTAGCTAAGTAAGGGAGGTGCCACGCCCACTGTGTATATGTGTAGTTTATTTCTTGTATTCAAACTTACGCTTTTTGAAATACAATGTCTCTTTCCTTCGCTTTCTAATGATAGAAGCCCTGAGTTTATGACGTTATAAATTCTAAAACCACAAATTGTATTGGGGTTTTATGCTTTCTCAACTATTTTCTGAAAAGAAAAAACTTACAAAAAACCTTTGACCCCCCATTGTACCTCTTGGTATTTGTCTGACAAATTTTAGGTATCACAAAAGCATCATGTTTCCTTAGCAGACGTCGAGACACTGCGAGACAAAATTCCTTACACTGGATTACACTCAGAGGAACATTTTTTAAAACTTTTTTCGTTTTGTTAATGAAAGTTTTCTTCCTCTTTTTTCTTTCTTTTTTGCCTATTTGTGCGTAAGAAATTTCAAAACAGAAGAAATTCTACAACCAAAGGTTTGAGGTCAATTTTTTTTTGGAATAAAAACTTATTTTCTTTCAATTTATTTTGTGTTGAAAATTTATGACAAAGACAGCCACTAGAGGACTTTTGTTTTTCGTTTTGTTGTTTTTGACCTCTTTAAAGTTTAAACTTAACTTTGTGAAGAGAAATAGTAACATTATCACATTTTAGCCTTGATTTTTTATTAAAGATTTCTATTTAAGTCATGTTTTCCTCTCTCTCTCTCCCCCTCTCTGTGGTGTTTTTATAAACAACATTTTGTTTTCAGTTTTCAGTATTTTTCCATTATTGTTTTTTATTTCCATTAATTTTGTGCCCGTCTGTCTAAATGTTTGCATTTTATTTTTATAGTTGCACTACAAGGTTTTTTTTGATCACATTTTACATGACACTGCCAACGGCTGGGTTTAAACATTAGTTTGGAATACAATTTGTAACATTTTGCCTCATAATTTTTGATTTGATTTAAACTCGAAAAGTGGATACAAATCAGAGAGATCTGAGCAATGAATTATTTTTTCGCTACTCATAAGTACTCATGAATTTTTGGGTATTAGTGAGTCAACAGTGTTGAAATTCAACTACTCTGATTCATTCGTACTCACTACAACATTGATTTATAAGTACAGGTTGCAATGAGTATGAGTACAACGTTGACATCAAACTCATAACATTCGAAATATGTTTGATTCATACGTCTACTCATTCAGATTCATAAATTTAGAAAAATACTTATAAATACTCATAAATGATTCAAGTGATTGGAGTTATTCATCAAAATTTACAGTCTTAGTTGTTGTTGCATTTATAAAGAAAAAGAAGAAAGAAAAATACAAAGACAGCAAGCAAAACAAACACACAACCTTCTAGTGAGTATTGTACTGTTCGTACGCGAATCATACTTATTTTGGGATTCTTGTAAATATTGAGAAAGGAGAGTCGAAATCAACAATATCATGCGTATTGTTAAGTATGAGTACGATGAGTACTTCAAATTTTGAATATGATATTAAAATAAGTATGAATGCGTAACTGAAAGAAAATGGATTAAACAGATGTCGATGAATGCTCAGTAGATTTCCGGTGTAAAACATCGGATATTGACTGATTCATTTCTTTTTTTATTTTATAATAGAAATGAATAACCACAACTATTGCATATTCATATCATGTCTGAGCGTGGCATGTGGCTTTCAATC
Organism: Sarcophaga rosellei; assembly: GCA_930367235.1. Lineage (NCBI taxonomy): Eukaryota > Metazoa > Arthropoda > Insecta > Diptera > Sarcophagidae > Sarcophaga > Sarcophaga rosellei. The sequence continues at coordinate 15,616,891 of OV884017.1, forward strand.
AAGATCTGTATCAGAGATCAGCAATGAGTATTCAAAAAGATGAGAAGATTCGAATCATACTCATAATTTTTAAAACTTATACGAATTCATACTTATTTTAATATCATACTCATACTACTCATATTCAATGTTTTAAGTACTCATCATACTCATACTTAACAATACGCATGATGTTGTTGATTTCGACTCTCCTTTACTCCACATTTACAAGAATTACAAAATAAGTATCAATCGCGTACGAACACCACAATACTCACTAGGAGGCTGTGTATTTACACCGCTTGCTGCTGTCTTTTTTTTTTTTTTTTTTTTGTAAATGCAACAACAACTAAGACTGTAAATTTTGATGAATAACTCCAATCACTCGAATCATTTATGAGTATTTATAAGTATTTTTCTGAATTTATGAATCTGAATAAGTAGGCGTATGAATGTTATGAGTTTGATGTCAACGTTGTACTCATACTCATTGCAACCTGTACTTATTAATCAATGTTGTAGTGAGTACGAATGAATCAGAGTAGTTAAATTTCAATACTGTTGACTCACTAATGCCGAAAATTTCATGAGTACTTATAAGTAGCGAAAAACAATTGATTGCTGTTCTCTGCTAAAAACAGGGCAATTGTCAATTGACTTAAACATGTGAGCCTGCAAAATACCAGATGTGGGGTCGTCATAGTTTAGTGAGTAGTATGTAGGTTTACTGTACGTAAACTTAAGAATTTAAAGCTCAGCGCTGAAATACTGATCAAAAGAAATATGAAAAACCAAAAAATTGCTTTTGACTCCTTCTCTCAGCTCCGAGAGTAATTATTTTCAACGAAAATACTTCTGAAATCTATTTAGCGAAGACATTAAAGTGTAGGTTCTGCCACTCCTAAATAAATTTATCGTACACATCATGGGTGGTGTGAAAAGCTAGACAGTAATCCTCACAGTATTTGGCCGGCGAAAGTAGTATTGTCTAAATGGAACAGTACTTTAGCTCTATACTTATCCATACACTTACCCATCTAATTGTGCTACTTTATATCGCTTTCTATATTACGATTACTGACGCTTGTCCTTCCATTTACACGACTTACTAGCGATCTGCAAATATACGCAAGCGATCGAAAGGATGAGGATAGTGGCCACTAAGCTTTTGGAAAAGAAGGGAGAAGTGCTAATGTTATGTACAATCAACTTCTTGCTTTCGAGTTGCGTGTGTCTGTTCTTGCTTGGTCCTTTCTTGATTTAATTCTAAGATTTTAACTGTCTTCCCGTCGATAAATTTCCGTTTTTTTTTTGTTGAAGTTCGTCAAACAAAATTTTAAAAATTTTTAAATTTCTTAAGTAAGGTGTGTTAAGAATTCGAATTCACTTTTATTGCAATTTATTTCTCATTTTCGTCTGTTTTTGTTGACATTTTCGTTGTTGATTTTTATTTTATTTTTTTTTTTGGAGTCATTTTCTATGAATTGAATTTCCGGAATTTTTGAAATTCATAATTTTTTACAACTTCATACTTCCGTTTATTGTTGTTCTTCAAAAAACAGTTTTTGTTACTTTCTGTATACATTCTTGTGTGTGTATTTTATGTAATGTGAGCCACAGAAAGTAACCCCAAGATAAGATTCTTTAACTCTGAAATCATACTTTCCAACAAAGTATTGTAATTCCCCTTCTTCATTCTTTCTTTGAAAATTCGTTTTTTCTCATATTTTTGTTGACAATGTTTTTTTGAAGGTAATCAAAATACCCCAATTGGATAAAGATTCAAAAGAAAAATATTCTCATATACGATATACACGAAAGTATTTCATTTGTAACTTCTAATACTTGATACATTTAAAATTATTTTCAATAAATTTATTCTTCCCTTTTTTCACATTTCCAATTGACCCTTTTATTCTACAGTTGTTTTTGTTTATTCGTCATTATTTTGTCCCAGAAGTTTTTCTATGTAACACCACACTTAAATTTTTGTTGTTTCTTTGCTTACAAGTTGTTGTGGTCAAAAGTTTGTTTCTTTCTCAATGTTGTTTCATTTATTTTTTTGCAGTTTTTTGTATATTTTTCTGCCATTATTCTGTATTTTTTTTTTCTGTTTTTGTTACATTTTGTATAAAATTTTTCATGGAAATTATGAGTTTTTCCTTTTCGTCTGGTTTTTATTGTTTTCTTTTCAACAGTTTTATTTATTTTTAATAAAAATATTCATGTTTGTCACAGTAATAGAAACTATTTATGTTTACAATTGTATAAATTCTCTTCAGAAGCCTTTCTTTATTATATTCCACTCTCTCTCTCAATGTTGTGAAGTCCTGTGTGGTTTTATTGTAAATACTAGACTAGATGAAGGACTGGACTGGACTCATAGGCCATTAGTTCCACAGCGGTTCTCTTATAAATTTCTTTAATTTTCTACTAACCTGCAGTCAGTCTGTATCTCTGAAATAACTGATTAGCTGCTGAGAGAAGTGGGCTCTCAAGAATACTTACCTTATTTAATTCGTCATTACCGGGATCTGGACAGGCTGAAAAAGGAGTCGCGTAGACTTTTTAACGTGGCGTGAAAATCCGATAATACGGAACATTGGAAACAATATAAAGTGTCCGTAGGTGACTACAAGAAGAACTTGAGACGCGCCAAGAGAGATTCGTGGAGAAGCTTCTGTAGTAATATGGAAACTGTCAACGAAACCTCCAGGCTAAGGAAAATTCTCGCAACAATGTCCTTCATGCCGAGTGTATTACAAAAGATGAACGGTTCGTGGACCAACTCAGAAAAGAAAAGTTTAGAGCTTCTCCTGAATATACACTTTCCACTGGGACAAGACCTCGATATGCGGGTGAGGGTCTCAGAAAGCGATTCATAGGAAGACTACTATTCAATTATGTCTGTAGGGGCAATAAACGGATTTAAACCGTTCAAATCCCCGGGACCAGACGGAATATATCCGGCCCTTCTGCAACGTCTGAATCTGGTTCATATTGTGATACCCAGAGAGATGCTTTCCGTTAGTATTCGGCTAAACCACATACCGTCGGAATGGTGCAAAGTGGGAGTGGTCTTTATACCGAAGGCAGGGAGAAACTCTCAAACTACACCTAAGGATTTTAGACGTACATATAAGTCTCTCTTCTTTCCTGCTGAAAACCAGAGACTCATTGATATTGAACTACTCCAGACCTTAGATTGAAATCTACTACTTAAGCAAAAGCATGCAGGTAGACACTGCCTTACACAACCTAACGTGTACCATAGAGAGATTGCTGGCATGGAAGGAGTATACCTTGGCTATAGATAGCCATAGAAGGAGCCTTCAACAACGTGGAATTGGGTGCAATTTCCGGTGCACTGACAAGATTGAATGCACAGGACAAGTTGCACCACACGTGTATAAAATTAATGCACACAGCATAAGTGTTGTGAGAGGCAAGTAAACCTGCCTAAAGAGTTATAATGGCCAATTATGTATTTATGTATGTATGTATGTATGCATGCATGTATGTATGTATGTATTTGTGTATGTATGTAAGATTAAAACTCTTCAAATTAAAATTTCTGAGGCATTTGGCAGAAAATAGTGTCATCATTAATGTGTACCATTTATCGTCCACTCTCATAGGATCAAATGATTACTCTATTACAGCCTAGTCTAAGGACAGGCCTGCAGCATTTGTAAAGCGAGTCGCTCAGTCTACTCAACTGGACGATACTAACCATTGGGCAAGCTGAGTGTTCGAGACAGATTGCTTGTGAAATCAATTATTCATTGGAAAATCTTTCTGCCTTGAATGGCAATTCAATTTGTTTTAGGAGTTAAATTGGCTGGAATAGTCTTAACTTTTTTCCATTTCCCTATCTCCTTCACGATTCTCTGTCTCTCTCTTCTGAGATGTACGTATTTACAATGGGTTATTTTGATCTCTGGGTATTGTACTTGTCCCAATGCCAAGTACACGGCCTAAAACTTAACTTGAATTGGTTGGAAGAATTGCAGAAAAAGTTACAGTGATACCATAAGAAATCACAGTTGAGATGATAAGCAGAGCATTCGGAAGAAATGGAACATTCCGAGTAACTCTGTCTATACAGTTAACACAGTGTTATGCCGTTTAATTTATTTTCAATAAAATAAAATTTAGATGACAAAACAGAATTTGTCCCACTGTCCTAAATTGTCATGTTTTTTTTCATATTTTCCTTTACATTTGTCTTAATTTGCAAATGTCCAAATAAATAAATTTTAAAAATGAATTCCTTTTTCCAAAAAAATCTATTCAAACCAGCCTTTCATGTATTGTTGAAAATTTTGCCAAACAACACTAAGATAGTGTAATCGCTGTATCATAGTTTTTAAAATTAAAAACAGAAACAGAAATCAAAAAACAATTCCTGTCTATCAACGAGACATTTAACATGAGAGAATCTTTTTTTCGGAGCACACTTGGAAATGTTGAAAAATGCAGAAATAATTTTTCAATTTATTTTAGTTTGTTGCAGTTGACTGAATCATACCTTTTTTCTCAACCTCTTTCTCTCCTTTCCTTCTTTTTGTTCTCTTCTCATAATCCTTTCAATTGTTTTCATATAAAAAAGTCGGTTTTTTTCTCTCCTTGTATTACTGGCCAATCTGTCTAAATCTGCTGCCATCATTGTGTGCTTGTTGTTGGAAATTAAACAATACCATGGAAATTATTGTTGCAAATGAGAGAAGAAAATACTGTAACTGAAATACTGCAGCATACTGTAGTATTGTTTAGTTTTCTTTTTTTCCTCCTTTTTTTCCATTTAGTTTTCCATTTCGCATTATATTTCGAAATCAAAAGGGGCAAAACAGAAGTGAATGAGAAAACAAGAAACCGTTTGCGATTATGATTTTGTTGTGTCATTGTCAGGTCATAACGGTTAAACTGTTTGAAGGTTTCAAGTGTATGGTATACACACCATAAGCAACTGCATCAACTACGGTTTCTATCCATTTAGTAGCTTCCATTATTAATACCTTCACTCCTTGTCTGCTTCGGCCTTCATAATATTGCTTAGTTTCCTTGAATTTCTCTATTCAGACAATAGCTTTTCATTTTCTCTTTTAATTTTTAATGATTTACTCGGCTTTTGAATTTTTTCAAATAATTTGCTTCAATTTATGGGAGCAGGTGGGTAAAGGCTAAAAATTTTAAAGGAAATGATTAATGACGGCCTTCCAAGGGTTTTAAGAGAAAAAAATTATTATCTGCCTTACATACACAACATAATTGGTCATTACAACCCTTCAGTCAGGATTACGACCTAGCCTCCCACACAACTTATGTGTACTAATTTTACATCTGATGGGACTTACAAATTAAAATCGACTCCGAATGACAGATTTTTGGGGAACTTTTCATGGCAATTTTTTATTTACTCTCAGAGTTTTTGCCTGAAATCTGCTGAGGGAAGTCGCTGAAGAAATATTTGTTTCATATTTCGTTTTGTTTGAGATGTCTGACGTGGGGTTTGAACCGTAGTCTCACGTCTAGTAAGCCAACACATTACCTACTAGACTACGATGACTTCATTATCTGCTCTAATCGTCTCAAAATTTTTATTAAGTCAACTGATATATTTCGATGGATTAGCCTTAGTTCTTTTTAATCATTGAAGGTTTTAAAAATGATACGGGTAGCAACAATATTTTTTTAATATCCGTCTTCCAAAATTACATCTTAAGACATGCCTCTAAGTTAGCAATGTGTTATGAATTTATTCGACGTTACTTCAAGAATCCTCGGCTATACGTGCATTTGGTAAAGCTGACTAGAAGGCGCCGAAATTATTTTCATCTACTAGAGTTGCTTTTATTGTCATATAGTAAGTGTCACTTATCAACTAAGTTGTAGTTGTAAGTTTACCACAATTTTCATATTTTACAGTCTTTAACACAGGATTGTTTATATCGTTCTTTATATCACAATTGACTGGGTATGTTACCTTTCGCTCTATTTATACAAAATTTGCACTCGATCTGGCAACTTCTAGAATTTACTTGTTGATTTGTTATTGTTATTTTTTATTGTTTTGTTATTGTAGCTTCTTTGTTGTTACTTTTTTGTTGCCTTTTTCACGTGCAGACGCTAGCCCATGTTTCAAACCCCAGCCCTGACATCGCCAACGAAACGATATATGTATGAAAAATATTTTTTCGGTTTCTTCCTCTCAGCAGTCTTCTGGCAAAAACTTGCAGCAGTTTCAACCGGCATAGCTTACTTGAGTCCAACAAGGTCTAGTAGTAGCACAGATAACCTATTTCGTTGTATAAATACAACACCTGGTTAACATTTCTTAGTCCTCCCAGAAGTTTAATGAAGGTGTGAATCAAATTCAAATTGCCTTTGTCAATAAATTTTGGGCGCTCATGAATTCTTCTTTCTAGGTTCTCAAGAAGTCTTCTGTAGAAGTCTTTGTGAGGTGTCTAGTATTTCGATGCAGAGATAGTGCAGCATTCAGAGCAAATTTCGTCATTATCATGAACAATAATGTATGTTCCAATCGGTCGAGATTACATGTCGTATTCTTGCTTCAATCCTGGCGTTGTGACGATAGTGCTCATACCCTAACATTCTTGGCCGGCAAAATATTATTCCGTAACGTTTGTACTCTAATCGATCCTAGAAGAATCAAAGGATAAATATGTTTATATTTTGCAACGACGATTTCATTTGGGGCATAAAATTCTTAGTCGACCAGCCTATAGGCTTTAGATTAGAATGCTTCGATAATCTGTTTTTGAATTTATTTGTGGGTGAAAATATTCTCACTCACCATCGCCGTAGTCTAGTTGGCACTGAGTTGGCTTATTGGGCGTGATCAGGTGGCTCATATCATAGCGCGGACATCTCGAACAGAACGTAAACTATGAAGAAACTAGTTTTTTGCCAATTCTTCTTACCAGTCTTCTAGCAAAAATACTGAAAGTAATTGAAATTGCCTTGAAAAGCTTCCCAAATCTGTCGTTTCGTTCCAACGAATGTCTCTAGATCAAATCGAATTTTACTTTTGAGCTAATCATCATTAATTTTCCATGCTCAGTGACTCCTACAGAAGCTGATGAATAACGAAGATTAAGGAGAGAAGACGATAGAATATCTTTTCGGCTATTGTCTAGCACTGGGGAAGCAGATCCAAAGGATTATTGGGCTCCAGAATTTATTGAAGCGGCACGTTTAGCTACATGGGGCCCATGTAGATAGGTAGTCCAAGCAAGGAATTCGTATGGAGCTACTTAGGCCACAAGGGGTCCTTTATGATATTACAGGGCTTAAGTAAGCTATACATTTTAAAGTTGCTTCCGATTTACAACAATCTTTTGGAACATTTTAACGATCGACTGTTTGTAATCTGTGGTCTTCATTTTACATATTATAATTCCAGGGGTTCTAATAGCGTAATACTAACCAAATATATTTCAACTTTTAGAAAGATTTCCCACAAAAAAAGGTAAGACGATATAAAAAAGAAAATTCATTACCGCCAATTTAGACTCTGCTTCCTGGACCCTTTTCCTTTGATTTTGATTCAGCATTTGGCATTTTTAATGAATTTCTCTTTTCAATTTCAATTCAATTTTAAATAATAAAAAATAAATTTAATTCCATCCACCCATATGATAGAAAACAACAAAAATACGCGTTACTAGTAATTCATTTCAAACAGTGTATAACAATAATAGACATCCACCTCTGAACAAATGTCATGATAAAGCAGAAAATAAAAAAATTGTTTTTAATTCTAAAATCGATTAAAAAATTTTTACAACAAATAAAACAAAAATAAAACAAAAAAAAACGAATGAAATAAAATGAAATGCTGCTGATAAATAAACTGAAAGGGCACTGGGTGTACAAACAATGGGAAAAACCCAGCCAAACGTTAGTGAATTAAAGAAAAATGCAATTTTTCTAAGACTTCAGCAAATACAAAAACAAAAATGAAACTGAATGGAAGGAAGTGTTACAAACTGAAAAAGAGAAAAGCAAAAGGAAAACAGTATCAAATATCTGCAATTCATTGTTCGATTATTTCAAACTCATCATTATCGTCATCATTAGCATTATCATTATCACCTTTGTATAGCAGTGTATAGACAAGAGCCACGAACATAAACCGTCCATTTGTCTGTCTGTCCTTTAGACCATACCTACATACATACATATATCATATCAATAAATGAGCGGTTAAGAAGGTTAGACACCTGAAAAGTAATACACAAACACACACACATGGCAAGTAAAGGAGAAATACGGGACAAAAAAGAAAAAGAGTAACGACCAGTTCTCTAGTCCGTAACCCAACGCTTCAATTCATGATGGCTGTGATGATCAACCATCACCATCGAAATAAAAGCTGACACGCAATATTATTATAGAAAAACGAATTGATGAAATGACTGAAGGAATGAATGCGGGAATGAATGAAAAATATTGTCAAAACACACAAAAGGGCACAACACACAAAATGATGACTGGCGAAATTTTCATTTCATTTCAGTTTTTCCTTTTTTTTTCTACAAATATTCGTTAGAATTCATAGATGGTTGAGGGTGTATGTTTTAGATTTTGCAAAAAAAAAAAACGAAAACGAAAATTTAAAAAAAAAAAAAATGAGAAAAGAAACGTAACGAAATAGAAGACAAAACATAATTTCAGCATGTAAAGTATACGATTATAGTTCAAGACGAATAAAAGTAACTTTATTGAGTAACTTACATGAGCACGATAAAGCCATTTTACCATCGAAATAATTGTCCTTCCAAGAAGACTATACACACTGTGGTAGACAAATTAGCGTCCACTGGTTCAATAAAGTCGCCGTAGTCTAGTAAGGTAGAGTGTTGGCTTATTAGACGCGAAGCCACGGTTCAAATCCCTGGTTAGACATTTCTTCAGCGAATTCCTCTCAGAAAATTTCTGGCAAAAAATCTGAGAGAGTATATTAAATTGCCACGAAAAGTTTCTCAAAAATCTGTCGTTCGAAGTCGACTTTAAATTGTAGGTCCCGCCACTCATGTATAAAATTAACACACACAACATGAGTGGTGTTGAGAGGCTAGGCCGTAGTCCTGACTGTAATGGCCAATTATGTTATGGTTCAATACACAATACGACCACCATTCGTAACATTGCCTTCGTACGCTGTCTGCAGAAGAATCAATTTGGTTTAAAGTCCCATACAAGAACTCAACCTTTCGCAGACTACAACTTGAGAAATTTCTATGGTAATTTAGGCCTGCATCTGTAGAAAATTCTTACATAGGAATGGAAATAATTCATAATCAATAATCAATAATTCTACGAGTAAATAAAATAGCCATGAAATGCTTTTAAAAAAATCAGTTGCCGACTTTAAATTGTACATCCCACCACTCATGTATGAAATTAACACAACAACATAAGTGGTGTAATAAGTAAGAAGCTAGGCCGTAACCCTGACGGAAGGGTTGTAATGATCAATTATGTATGTATGTGCCAGTGTTGAAAAATTCAGTACTTTAGTAAATTTTTCAGTACTTTTGCATTACCTCCGCCAGGCTTTCGGTACTTTTTTATTAATATATGTATATTTAATGTCTTAGGCTTGGCAACGTATTGCTAATGGTAGATTTAGTCTTTAGCCCCGATTAGCCAAACGTACACGAAACATATGTCCGTTTTTAAAATACGAAAAATAGTGAAAACGCTTGCCGAACCGTAATGTAATTTCGATAAGCATTTACGTTGCTCTTCATGTGCTACAAACGAAAGTATATTCCATAACGTTTCGTCGATGTTTGACTAAACGGAGCTTTTACGTTTTGTTTCGTTCAGAATCCACAGTTTTTGGTCTGCATGTGAGGAACACATATAAGTCGTTAGTTTTTCTGTTCCGCACAGTACGTATATCGAATATATGTAAATAAAAAGTATAGTTGGTAAGCCTACAATTCAAACCCCATGTCACACATTTCCAACTAAACGAAAAATGAAGAAAATATTCCTTTGGCAACCTCATTCTGTCAAAAACTCTCGGAGAAAATAAAATTTACAAAAAAGGTTTCTCAAAAATCTTGCGTTCGAATTCGACTTTAAACTGTAGGTCCCACCACTCATTTATAACAAATTAACACACACAAAATAAGTGGCGTGGGAAGCTATGCCATATCCTGATTGAAAGGTTGTAATGTATGTATGTATTTCTTTTTTACAAAAGTACCATTTGATGCGAAAAAGTATTCTTTCAGGTATAGTTCAGTAACATTCTAAAATTTAAATTTTTCTACACTGGTATGTATACTTAAAGCGCAACAATGTGTTTCGTTCAAATTTCTTAGAAAATTTCAAGGATATTAAGATAACTGTGACCGGGAATAGAATATAACTCTGCGCTTCGAAGTCTATTTTGAGAATTCTCCATCGCGTACAGCTGAGGGCGACAGTGCTCATTAATGACGGTAGACTATCCAATTCTCTTGATTCATAGAATCATCGTAGCGATTTGGCTTGTGTTTCCTTTTACTATTGTAATTTTTCGCCGAACACATCCGTTTGTGAGCGAATGGCCACAAGGCTATAGTCCCCTTAAATTGGCTATGAAAAGTGTGTATAATGCTACAATAAGCACCCACAGATAGCTTGTAGTAAAAATCCAAGAAAATTATTCCTCAGCTGCGAATTAAATAAGTATTCGGTGCCAAACCTATGCTAAGGCAACTGCCAATTTAACTTGACGATAGCCTCGCTGAATGAAAAAGCTTCTCGAGTTTAACGATTGAAATCGATAGTAGGCAAAATGTTACCTCACTTATGGATAAAAATAACAAACTCCTCATAGGTGGTGCCAAAAGCTAGGCCGTAATTTTGACTAAAGGTTTGTAAGAGCCAATAGCATAATAATGTACCGTAAGCAATGATAATCTGAGCGATATTCACACTCTGATGCGTGGCGAAACCACAGTAAGTTGGTGCGAGCGGCGCGAACTACAGTTTACAGTCGACTCTGATCGACAGACTTTTGAGAACATTTTCATGGAAATTCTATTTGCTCTCAGAGATTTTGCCAGAAATTTGCTGAAAGGCAGTCGCTGAAGAGATATCTTCTTTAGATTTTGTTTCGTTGCAGAGATCTGACCTGGGGCTTGAACCGTAACCTCACGTCTGATAAGCCAACACACTGCCTATTAGGCTACGACGACTACATGGTTGCAATACAAGGCAAATATTTCCAATGGCAGAATGGCTTTAACTGTAGGGTCTTATCGAGCCTACTAAGATGGGCTGGGAGTAAATGAGGGCAAAATGAAGTTTATGTTATCGACAACTAGAGACATGAGCTCAGATTACGGCCGATAACTATACCTTTGATACAGTCAAGGAATTTATTTATCTTGGCTCCGCCGTTGCCATCAAAAATAATGTCAGTCTGGAGATTAAGCGCAGGATCACTCTTGCCAACAGGTGCTACTATGTTCTCAATAGGCAATTGAGTAGCGGAAACCTCTCTCGTATGACAAAACTAATACTCTGCAGACACTCATCCTCCCCGTGCTTCCTTATGGCACAAAGGCATGGACCCTACTAAGCACTGATGCAGCAGCCTTGAGAGTATTCGAGAGAAAAGTCCTACGTAAGATCTTCGGTACAGTGAGAGTTGGCGATGATTTTCGATCCAACAGTGAGCTGTATGAGCTCCTCAACGACATAGACGTTGTACAGCGTATTCACATCCAGCGGCTGCGATGGCTCGGCCATATCGTTCGAATGGAGCAGGATGCTCCGGCGGGAAGGGTATTTGATGCGGAGATCTGTGGAAATCGGCGAAGAGGACGGCCTTGTATCGGTTGGAAGGGTCAAATTGAGGAAGCCCTGTCATCGATTGGTGTGACTAACTGGCGTAGTCGCGCAAGAAGCAGAGGCTTCTGGAAGGATGTGTTGCGGCAGGCCAAAATCCGTTAATCGGGTAATTAATGGCCAATTAAGTAAATAAATAAGTGTAGGGATTTATATCCCATTACAAATGCTTGGACGATTCGCAAATACCTCTTTCGTATGCACATGCTTTCCTACATATGGAAACAAAAATGTTGAATTGTTGAAAATAAATCCTTTTTTTCTGTTTTTTTTTCTCCATTTTGTTTCCATTTTAATATGTGGATTTAAATACTGCAAAAACAGAAATCTACATGATTTCCTTGTTGTTGTTATTGTTGTCCTAATACTTATCATTGTTGTTGTTGTACGGGTTAAAAGAGTTCCTTTCATATTCATAGCAACACTCACGGCTTTAAATGTGATTCAAATAACTGTCGTTATGTAAACGTTCATACATTGTGTTTGTGTTTGTTAGATTATGTGTGTGCATGTATGAGTGAGTATCAGAGTGTATTTTTTTTTAGAAAAAACTTGTTGGAATAATAAAAAGATTTTCCACAGATTTGCATAAATTCATTCGTTAAATGCATATTTAGCATTATTATTACGATGATTTCGTTACTCTCTTTCTATATTATTCTCGGTACTGTTATGTTATGTTCTGTTCTGCTTTTTTTATCCATTCTCAACTATTTTTTATTTTTTTAAATTATCATTTGAATTTATAAACTAAGTTGTGCCATTTACAATCATAAATTTATGTTTTACATGCAGGGTGACCAAACGTACGTTACATATTTGCAAAAGATTTGGGTTACCCTGTTGGCATATAACAAGTGTAGAGAGTCCTGTAGGTTTAAGATTCCTTTTACAATAGTTCGTTTCATTTCATTTGGAGTTGTTCTTAAGGTTTTTATTTTAGCAGGAGTAAAAACGTTTAAAATATGAGCTCGTAGATTGCAAATAAAATGTATGTTTAATTTTAATTAAAATTCATTACTGCTCGCATAATTCTGTGTGCTACTGTTCACTGTGTACTGTGATGTAAACAACAACAATTGGTTTACTTTGTTATTGATCTGTTTATAGCCTTTGCATAAACAATAACAATTGCTAGACAATTATTAGACAGATCTTTGGAACGCAGGTCTTCAAACCACGATTACTCTCTTCAAACATACCGCGTCTTCACACAAGACTGCCTTTTATATGGCAGAGTAAACAGTCCGATGAATATTCTTAAAGGCGAATGTGCATGACTTCGCCCTCTCGAAATCTCTATAAATGTAATATAATGTTGTTTGTGTATTTTGTTTACATTTATTCTTGTAGTGTTGTTTGTGTATTTTTGTTGCCATTTTTTTTATGTCGGTGTTTGTTGTTATATTAAGCAGTACGATAATTTGTAAACAGGTTTGTTTACTGCATTGTTTTGTTTTTGTAGCTTTTGTTTATAATTTTAATGTTAAACGATGTAAAAACAAAACACGAGTATCTAGATTTTTAATTTTGTTAACAATATGTTGCATTTCTTTAACATAAGTATCGCTACCATTACGTTGGAAGATGCAGAACATCAACTGAACAAAGTTGCACTTGTAGCTACTACTGATTTACTACTGATAACTAGGCTCTATATCCCCACAGAAGTTAACATATGATTTGGGGGTGGTGAAACAAATACAAAAGTGTGTGATTTGATAGAAAATGTACTCGAGATGCAAGCTAAATTGTAGGTTGACTCTGTCTCTCTTGTGTTATTGCTTGATATGTATTTTAACTACAGTATGGTCATAACTTCGGACGTATGTATTTGATTGGTACTGACCAGCATAATGGCCCAAAACTCACTGTAACGTGGCATATGTAACATTACTATGTCACAAGATATCATCCGCATTAACAGAAACTTACATAGTAAACTTGGCGGAAATAGCAGAACACACATTTAGCCTGTGCATGTCAACAAGTTCTGAGGCTATTAAAGGTTCGCGCTTGAAATATGCCTACCTTAGATAATACCTGATAACAAGGCTTAGGAAGTTTGATCGGTAAATATTGTAGAAGTCAAGCAATGCTCTTTTGGTTAGCATTCTTACTCTTTGCTACTCATCGCACCTAACCTAGCTTTTTTGGCGAGCATTTACTGCATTATGAGAAGCCAATATGGCAACTGTAACAACGAATCGTGAAAGGGCTGAAGAGCCAGGAACTCTTGGTGTTCCGATCATAATTTTTCAAGAATCGAAAGAAGCATACAAGTGCGTCAGTTTCTCGCGACTGTGCAGAAAATATCACACTCCATGTGATTTATCCAACACTTAGGTTAGGTTAGCGGGTAGCTTGCCGTTCACAGGCTAGTTCACTCGGTGGCCCATATAGCTAATTGTGTGACCCAGTGTCTAATATTTACATCCCAAGGAAAATAGAATGGAATTTACATGTATGGGCTGGTGACTTGCAGGTTCTTTTGCAGTTTCTGCACCGCTATAGGAGAAGTTGATTGAGCTTATTAATGTTAGTAGAGTAACGAACTCTACTGATTAATTCGACGACCACCCCAATGTGGCTTGCATTTCATTGTGCCAATGCTAATGTGATAGGCTATGTTGTAATCCTGACTGAAGAGTTGTAATGACCAATTATGTACATATGTGAACTTCTTGAAGAGAATAATTTCATAAAAATTTAAACCAAATTGTTTGCCGAGATCATGAAATTTAAAGCCTGCGAGGCTGCAAGGCCAAATTTTCATCAAAATCATTGCTAGGCACATGGATGACATTTGCCAGATACTTACGGCTCATAATACGTGTAAATAAACTAAATATGTATTCATGGGAAAAATTAATTTTCAAAGAAAACTTGCGATTGTAATACCCTGTATATAATAATATATTGTAAAACTGCTGACGGCGCTTGACGATTTATGAATTTACATTTAAAAATGATTTCTTTTTTCTAAATTTCTACCCGGTAAAATATTTTATAAAATAATATTCGTAGAGTTTTTTATTTCTCAAATTCTTGTTGTTGAACCTTATGGAAATTGTACGATGTGTTGTCCCCCTATTTGAAATGCTTATAAAAATGTTTAAAAATCACCTTCAGGTGTACATTTCAATGAAAAAGGATTCCTCTATACGTTGCATAATAATTTATACTCCATAGACAGTTTGTATGTATGCGAGTGATTGTAACGATGTGTTACATCATTTGCTATTCACTATATTCCCAGGCCATGTAAATGACAAAGAATAGATTTTTGCCATACATTCTCTCTCCCTAGCCTTGTTAAATGTTAATGAATTATTTAAAAATTGTTAAGGAATTATATTCATAATATATGTACGGACGTACATACATTTTCTATTATTATCTCGACTACAATTTAAAGTGGAATTTATAAAATATTTAAAAGAAGGTTATTGAACTTAACATGTAAGTTGCTTGTAATAAAGATTGTTTTGCTCAAGGGTTTGTTGCAATAAAATGTTATGAAATGTTCACTCCCCATTTGTTGCATAATGAGCACTTTAACTTTGATTTATTTTTTTAATAGGCAAATATTTTGTATTTAAACCTTATCAGGTTTATTGAAAATTATTGCATAGTAATTCCAAACAATTCATCATTTGTCTCGCATCTATATGCCATTTGATGGAACTATTAAACTATTGTTGTCTATAAGCGACTAAGTCGCCATAGTTTATTAAATAGTGTGTTGGTTTACTTAACGTGAGGAAACGGTTCATTCCCCAAGTCCGACATCTCCAGTCGCCTTTCAGCACAGATTTCAATCAAACACTATGAGTGCAAAAAAAATTGCCATGAAAAAGTTTCTCAAAAACCTGTCGTCCGGGGCCGACCTTGAATTGTAGGTCCTACCACTCATCTATAAAATTAACATACACAATATAACTGATGTGAGAAAATAGGTTGTAATCCTGACTGTAGTGGATGGGCTTATTAGACGCGTGGCCATGGTTCAACCCAGAGATCAGCAATAAATGTTCAAAAAGATGATGAGTTGATTCGGATCATAGTCATAATTTCTGATACTTATACGCATTCATACTTATTTTAATATCATACTCATACTACTCATATTTAAAGTTTGAAGTACTCATTATACTCATACTTAACAATACGCGTGATGGTTGTTCATTTCGACTCTCCATAGCTCGACATTTACAAGAATCACATAATAAGTATGATTCGCATACGAATATTACAATACTCACTAGAAGGTTGTGTGTTTGCTTTGCTTGCTGTCTTTGTCTTTTTCTTTCTTCTTCTTGTTTTGTAAATGCAACAACAGCAATGAATTGATTCAGCAATGAATCTTTTTTTCGCTACTCATAAGTACTCATGAAATTTTGAGTATGAGTAAGTCAACAGATTTGAAATTCAACTACTCTGATTCATTCCTACTCCCGACAACATTGATTTATAAGTACAGGTTGCAATGAGTATGAGTACAACGTTGACATCAAACTCATAACATAAATTTAGAAAAATACTTATAAATACTCATAAATGAATCATTCATCAAAATTTACAGTCTTAGTTGTTGTTGCATTTACAAAAAAAGAAAAATACAAAGACAGCAAGCAAAACAAATACACAACTTTTTACCGAGTATTGTATGCGAATCATAATTATTTTTTGATTCTTGTAAATGTTGAGTTATGGAGAGTCGAAACCAACATGAGGGCGATGAATATTTCAAACTTTGAATATGAGTAGTGTGAATACGAGATTAAAATAAGTATGAATACATATAAGTATCATAAATTATGAGTAAGATTCGAATCTACTCATCTTTTTGAATACTCATTGCTGATATCTGGTTCAAATACTTGCTAAATATGCCATTAAATTCATTTGTAACAACAAATTAATAAAAAAAAGAAAAATACATGAAAAACATTAAAGAAAAATAATGTGGCATAGCGTGTTAGCTGAACATGGAAATTCTGTCGAAAAAAAAAAAAATTAAACGAGGAAAAAAAAACCTTCTAAAAGTCAAAATGAAATGAAATTAATTACAACATGATAATGGCTGGCCCTTCGTATGGCCAGTACGACAAAGCGTCACTGACAACGTTGTTGCTATCTCTTAATAAACCTTGTCGTTGTTTAAGTCGGCTCGGCTTCTGACCCCTGCTCTCTCCCCCACCAAATAATATTCATAATCATAAAATATGATTGTAATGTTGCTGCCTGATAAGCAAAATAAAAAAAAATAACAATTTGTTTTTTCCTATTTTTTTCTGTCTTTGGGGGAAGAGAAAAATATTTTGTTACCGTTTGTCTAGCATGACCCCCACACACCAGAGGGTATGGAGCAGGAGCACAGCAAAAATAAAAAAAAAAGTAAAAAAGTTGGTTCAGCTTGTCAACATAATTAATATGCCAACAAGGCAGTTCAGCATAACAATAACAATAACTATAACAACAGCAACAACAACAAATTAAAAGAAAATAAATTGTGTAATAGAAAATATGAAAATAGGAAAATAGAAAAAGTCAAGCATAATTTATAATTTAATTTCATTTTTATTTTCGTATTCTTTTTTCTCCTATTTTTTGTTCATAATATTTTTGAGAATTATTTATTAATGAAGAAATATTGTGCGTTGTAGCAATTTTTCATTTCTCTTGTGCGATTGAAAACATTTTACGTTTTACACGTTTGAAATACGTTACGAATACGACAAAAAAATAAATGAAGAAGGAAAATTGCAAGTTTGCAAGTAATTTTAATGGATTTATTAGGTGATATTGTTTATGAATCAAATTTAATTTAATTTTGTTTTGAATTTAAAATAAATCATATGAAAATTAATTCAATTTAGAAATTTTTGATTTGAAATTTTATTGCCTACATGCAGGAGGATATCAGGAGGGAAAAGGGAAAATTATAAACTCCTAAGCTTTTATACACACACATAATCTTCTGTTGTCTACAAACTCTATTAGTTTTTTTATACGATATTGCAATGAAAGACAACATTTGCAAAAGCAAATGCAAGCAGTTTAAACCCAAATAGACGTTGGAAGCACCACTTCTGTAGAGTGAGCTGTTTCAGCAATCAAAAGCATGTACAAACCTCGGATATATTGGTATTGTTAAGAAAATGGAGATGGTATTTTGATTCTATATCGTTTAACAATAAAATTATAAACAAAAGCTACAAAAACAATAAACATTTTTACATGATAAACAAGTAAACAAAAATATTCCAACAAAAACCAGTATAAAAAAACGGAATAAACAAGTAAACAATAATGCAACAACAAACACTGCAAAAATAAATGTAGACACAAATACTCAATAAAAGTCACCGTAGTCTAGTAGTGTTCGCTTATTAGACGTAAAGCCCGGTTTCAAACCCCAGGTCAAACATCAAAACGATATATGAAAAAAATATTTCTTCGGCGACTTCCTCTCAGCAGATTTCTGGCAAAAACTCTGAAAGTAAATAAACCTGCTATGAAAATGTTTCTCAAAAATCTGTCATTCGGATTCGACTTTAAACTGTAGGTTCCGCCACTCACTTATAAAATTAAGGCACTCAATATGACTGGTGTGAGAAGCTAAGCCGTAATCGTGACTGAAGGGTTGTAATGGCCAATTATGTATGTAAGTATGTAGGTTTTGCTTTTACATCATTTAACATTAAAATTATAAACAAAAGCTGCATATTTACATGATAAACAAGTAAACCAAAATATACCAACAAAAACCAGTATAAACAACTGGATAAACAAGTAAACAAAAATTCAACAGCAAACACTGCAACAATCAATGTAAACACAAATACACAAACAACAATAATGAAACAATGATGTCTATAGTTATAGAGTTGTCGAGAAGTTGAAGCCACGAACATTCGACTTCAAGATCACTCATTAGACTGTTTACATTGCAATATAAAAGTCAAGAAAAAGTTCAGTCAGTCTTGTGTGAAGACTCGTTTTGTTGGAAGAGCGTAATCGTGGTTTGAAGATCTCCGTTACAAAGATCTGTCGAACAAATTGACTAATAATTGTTATTGCTTACGCAAAAGAGTGCAAAGAGGAATAAGAAACCAAGCAATTGTTGTTGCTTACATCAAGTTGTGAACAGTGGCACATAGAATTGTGCGAACAATACAGAATTTTAATTAAAATTAAACAAAAATGTTTTTTATTTTTATTTGCAATCTACGAACTCATATCTTAAATGCTTTTAAAAGTTAGAAACGTAACAATAGGTATAGGTACATATGTTCAACGACCTGACTTACTTACTCACTTCATTGCTCAGTACAACCCTTTAGTCAGGATCACAACCCAATTTCTCGTACCACTTATGTTGCGTGTGTATTAGTTTCGTCCATGAGCGACAGCACTTACATACACATATTATTAGTCATTAAACATCTTACGACTTAGCTTCTCACACTACTTACGTTGGTGTGTGTTAATTTTATGCGGCGAAACCGCTATCTGCCACAAATCTGATGAGAGGAAGTCACCGAACAAATAATTTTTCATGTTTCGCGCTGTTGGAGATGTCTGGCCTGGGTTTGGAACCATGGCCTCACGTCTAATGAGCTAATATACTAACTACTAGAATAAGGCGTTATAACTTTCACTTGTAATGATTCAACTTTTTCTTCCGTTGCACTTTCAAGTATTAACCACTTAAGTGGAAAGAAATAAATCCAGGATAACGTAACATACTCTATTAGCAGAATATATAATTGTTCATTATAACCCTTCAGTCAGGATTACGACTTAGCTTCTCACACCACTTATGTTGTGTGCTTAATTTCATACATAATTGGTGGGAACTACAGTTTAAGGTCGACTTCGAACGACAGATTTTTTAGAAACTTTTCATGTCAATTTTAACTACTCTCAAGAGTTTTTGACAGAAAACTGAGGAGAGGAAGTCGCCGAAGAAATATTTTTTTTTAATATTTTCGTTTTGATATCTGTCCTGGGAAATGAACCGTGGCCTTACGTCTAATAAGCCGACACACTGCCTAATAGACTACGGCGACTACAGCACACGCAACAGAACACAACAAATAAACAAAGTTATCTGACTACCCGCTCGTTGCAAATAATCCGATTGCATTCGATTAATTTGGATATCATCTACACTTTCTACAGTGAGGCTCAATCTCGTTAGTAGCAGAAGAGTACATGCAATATTGATAGACCCTGCTGGACACATATGGATGAGAAGAGGATTCACTCACTGTCATCCTTAAATCACATAGGGATTCTTATAAGCCAGTGTACTTTTGGTAGGCATGCCGAAAGACTTGGCAAAAAATGTTTTCCGGAGCTACGGCTTTGACTAGGAGAAAGAGACTGTCTTTCAGCTCATGTGTCAGCACCCTGCTCTTGCCATGAAAACACGAAGGTTTTTAATCTCTTATTTTAAGACATCCTTCAGGTTACTACAATAGCATGGTATAGTTTGGACTTGGGTTAGTTTCTTCTAAGGATTGCTGATTGTATATGCCATATTGGACAGGACATCTATATCTGCTTTATACAACTGCACGGGCAGCGTTAACAGCTTAATTTCGATGTTCTTTCCTTGCAACATAAATTAAATTTTAAAATGTTTTTTTCCTTTAATCATACACATTAAATTTCCAATAATTTCGAAAGCATGCTGATATTAATCAATGGAAATGTAATAAAAATTTGAAAAAAAACCCTGAATTCATAGATAAATCAGTTGCATTTGCCATCCAACATGACACTTTTAAAAATCGACACACAAAACAGTAAAAAACAAAATCGAATCGCTTAAATTAATTAAAACGTATTGGAAAGACACATGTACACTATCCAACAATGACAATAAAAATCGAAAGAAAAACGCATTAAAAATCACATGTAAAGTTAAAACGAAAAACACAGAAAAACAAAAAAAAAACTGCACCACATGCACCTTTTGCATGTGAAATGTTCATAAAAAACTGTCTGCTGGAGATCCACCCAATTTAAAGGCCTTAAAAGAAGATAACACAGAGAGAGAGACAAAATGAGTAAGGGGGGTGAGTGATAAAAGTTAATGACAAAAACAGAAATAAAAACAAAAAAAAAACATATTCTACATGTGGTAATAAATAAAAACAAATTATTTCAAATTGCATTAATTTTAACTTTCAACCCTCAATACATGTCCTCTTCCGCTAGCCTCTCTATCCCCCATAAGGCTTGTCTATGAAGTGTAGGCATTAATATAGACAAACAAGCCATTTACGCTTCTACCACGTTTAAAACATTTTCAACTCGCACACATACCATACACACCCTGTTTTTGTGTTGTTTTTTCATTTTTATTTTTAATGAGTTTTAAATACCAGACTGTATATTCATTCACTCACTCACCTTTCGGAACATGGCAAGAGTCAAATGTCATATTGGCAGTTAAAAAAAAAACTGTTTTAAAAAAGTCATGAACAAGTCTTGTACATGGAGTTTTTCGTGTGACTTTTTTGATACCCTACAGAGGATTAAGTGGAGGATATGAACCATTTGATTTTGTAATCAGTATAGTCTACATGCTCACATAGCTTTACAGTAGAGAGTTCAGCCAGAGGTGGCAGAAAATGAGAGACCAAGAACTTCTACCTCTTTATGGCAAGAGCAGGGCACACATGAGGATATGGACGGTGTTTTCATATTCTTCAGACTCACTGCTACTAGAAATATTATGCGACAGTGTTGCAAAACTGAAATTTCGAAATGGTACTGAATTATAACTGGAAGAGTACTTTTCTGCATCAAATGGTACTTTAGTAAAAAAATACATATGTACATATATATTGCTCGTTATCACCCTTCAATCATAATTATGATCTATATTGTCACACCGATTATGTTATGTGTGTTAATTTTTTACATGAGTGGGGACCTACTGTTTAAATTCAACTCCGAACGACAGATTTTGGAGAAACTTTATCGTGGCAATTTTATTCACTCTCAGAGTTTCTGCCAGAAAGAAGTCGACGGAGAAATATTTTTTCATATTCCGTTTTGATGGAGATGTCTGACATGAGGTTTGAACCATGGGCTCACGTTTAGTAAGCCGCACCCTACATACTAGACTATTGATTAATTTATATTTAATACAAATACGGCACGAAATAAAAAACTAACGACTTATTCGTGTTCCTCACATACAAGCCAAAAACAGCTGATTCGGAACGTAACAAAACTTAAAAACCCCTTTTAGTCAAACATCGATGGAACGTAATGCAACATACGTTCGTTTTTAGCATATGGAGAGTAAGGAATATGCTTACCGAAATTAAATTACGTTTCGGCAAGCGTTTGCATTGCTTTTCGTGTTTTAAGAACGAATGTACGTTCCGTTGACGTTTGGCTAAGCGGGGTTAAAACCTAATTCTACCTTTAGCAATACGTTGAACATGTTGCTAATGCATTAGTAGGTGAAATATATACTGAAAAAAGTACAAAAGTAATGAATTTTTCAACACTGTTATACGAGGTTAAACAGCTCGTTAATATGAGCGCAGAGCACCTAGCTTAACCGCGACAATCGTTACATCTATGCCTTATAAAATGTCAGAGATCTTTGTACCGGCTTCAGCCAGTTCATCGGCAATGCAATTTGAAACGATATGCTTTGGAAGTGTGTTGGCTTACTAGACGTGAAGTCAAGCTCCAAACACCAGGTCAGACATCTCTAACAAAACGGAATATGAAAAAAATATTTCTTTGGCGACTTCCTCTCAGCAGATTTCTGGCACAAGAAATCTTTCGTTCGAAATTGACTTTAAACTGTAGGCCCCTCCCGCTAGTCTTGTATAAAATTAACACACACAACATAAATGGTGTGAGAAGCTCGGTCGTAATCCTGATTGAAGGGTTGTAATGGACAATTATGTATGCTTTGGAACCCATATAGGAGTTACATTCTCTGAGAAAGTCTCGTTATAACATGGACGAGGACGGACATCGAAATGAAGTTTGTTATGGAAATAATTATTGTGTGGCTGTAAACGTTTTCTCCTCTTTTTCTCTATTGGCTTTTCTTTGCTCTTTCTTTGTTCATTGCTTTTATGAAGAGTCACAACAGAGTTTTAGGTACAGTGAAGTACCTCCCTTTAAACTTAACCTAAAGGACTTCGTTATCAAATTTTTCAAAGTTAAAGTGTTTATGAAAAAGTCGCCATCTTTTAGTAGCAGTTGTTTATTAGACGTTGATCTAGTTGTGGCTTATTAGACGTGAGGCCACGGTTCAAACGTCATATCAGACATTTCGAATAAAACGAAATTTGAACAAATATTTCTTAAGGCGACTTCCTCTAAGCAGATTTCTGGCACAAGAAATCTATCGTTTGGAATCGACTTTAAAGTGTAAGTTCCGCCACTCATGTATAAAATTAACACACGCAACATAAATGTTCTGGGAAACTAGATCGTAATCCGGACTAAAAGGTAATGATAAATTATGTATGGTATGTAGGTAACGAAACCTACAATACTTTCGAATATTTTTTACATCATCAATACGATGTAGCACGTCTCTTGATGCTATTAACACGCGAGTTTGGTAAGCTCATGTTTGGGAGCAATCTATAAGCCTCCAAGATAGTGGCTAAAATTTTCATGAAATAATCATAGAAGTGTTAACGGCAGGCATACATTCATGGTCCCAAATAAAAATTTCCTTAAGGCCTGCAAGTTTGTATTTCAGTTTTACAATGTAGCGTCCCATATAGTCGACTTTGAACGCTTCTATCTTCCGTTGGTTGTAGCATTTTTGTTGGGTGCCCATTAAAATACAGAAACATGTACTGCAAATACACGAATAAAATTAATTAAAATTAAAGAAAAAAAAGATTCAATAAGCAACACTGAGAGAAATAGTCAATCCGAAGGGAAATTTCTCATGCGAGTATGCTTACCACGACTCCACTAATTGTTTTAAAATTTGTTTTTAAGTGTAAAAATTTTCAGCTTTTCAAAGGCCACTAAAGTTAGCTAAATAGTTTATAATGTTAGCATATAATACAACAACATCAGAAAAAATTATAAAACTATCAACAATTTGTACAAGTACGATGACATTTTTCTATCATTACCACGAGCAAAAAAAAAAAAAAAGACAACGAAACGTTTTTCAAAATCACCATAAAAACTGCTGGAAAAAAACCCCAAACATATTGAAAACAAATGTTTCTCGAACAAAAGTCATTAAAATCAACACTTGCCTTGCCTTGCCTTGCCACACACACACATACACAGTAAACTACTTCCTCTGCCAGGGACTCATGGTCTTTTTTTTTTTTGACAAACAAACGCCACTAAAAACGTTACCAACTTCGATTCATTTATTATGAAACTAATGAATGCAGTCATCATTAAAAGGTGCAAATGTTGTACAAGGATTACAACCAACTATACAACATTAAGGACGAACATATAAAACAGCAACAATAATTAGTAAAACCGTAAATGAAACACAAAAAAAAAACACCCAAGTACAGTGAGAACAAAAAAACGTACGGAAATAATGACACAACATTAAAATACGAAAACAGCAAGAGGTGTTGTAAGGACCTCCTTTAAAAAAATATTCGTTGTAGCAGAAAACATTTCATTTACTACGTTTGCCTTTAAAAGTTTCAAAATCTGTGCCGGTAATGCTTGCTAATTTCTAGCCTCCAGCCAACAACGCATGACAAGAAACATTGTTTTAAAATAATTATAACCTGCTTCACCAATAACAACTGATATGATACTGAAACAGGTAAAACGTATGTAACCACTGACCCTGTAATTTGTACATTGAACTGGAATATCAGGAAAAATAAAAAAAATAAAAAAAAACATGAAAAACATTATAATTGGTTACGAGGTTTTATTCCAAAGGGTCAACTGATTATGGCGATAATGGCCATCTCCTGTTAGTTAGTAATTAAGGGAGGTTTTGGCAAAGTATACTCGTTTACATCAGCGATCAGCAATGAATCGTTTTTTCGCTACTCATAAGTACTCATGAAATTTTGAGTATGAGTGAGTCAACAGCATTGAAATTCAACTACTCTGATTCATTCGTACTCACTACAACATTGATTTATAAGTACAGGTTACAATGAGTGTATGAGTACAACGTTGACATCTAACTCATAACATTCAAAATATGTTTGATTCATACGCCATTCATTCAGATTCATAAATTTAGAAAAATACTTATAAATACTCAAAATTTACAGTCTTAGTTGTTGTTGCATTTATAAAAAAAAAGAAGAAAGAAAGAGAAAGACAAAGACAGCAAGCAAAGCAAACACTCAACCTTCAAGTGAGTATTGTAGTGTTCGTATGCGAATCATGCTTATTTTGTGATTCTTGTATATGTTGAGTCATGGAGAATCGAAAATCGAATTGTTAAGTATGAGTACGATGAGTACTTCAAACTTTGAATATGAGTAGTATGAGTATGATATTAAAATAAGGATGAATGCGTATAAGTATTAGAAATTATGAGTACGATTCGAATCTACTCAACGTTTTGAAAACTCATTGCTGATCTCTGGTTTACATACATAGGGAGGTTCAATACGAACATCCGAACTTTGACAGTTAATAACGGCCATTTTGTTTGAAGCTACATACATCTGTCAAATTAATTGTAATTTTTACAGTCTATTTTGCGAAATCACCACGGACGACATGTTCAAATAAGATGCAGCAGTCTTGGGGGTATTCGAGAAAAGTTTTTTTCAGGCAAGTGTGAGTTGGCGATGATTTCCACATCCGAATCAACAGTGAGCTGTATGAACTCCTTCAACGACATAGACGTTGTGCAGCGTATTAACATCCAGTGCCTACGCTGGCTCGGCCATGTCGTTCGGATGGAGTATTTGGTGCGGGAATCTGCGGAAATCGGCAAAGAGGACGGCCTTGTTTGTGTTGGAAGGACCAAATCGAGGAAGCCGTGTCATCGCGCAAGAAGCAGAGGCGCCAGGAAGGATGTGTTGCGGCAGGCCGAAGTCCGTCAAACGGGTTATTATGACCAATTAAATAAGTAAGTAAGTACAAATAAGAATTTTTTTTTTATTAAAATGGGTGTTCTGTTCGATCAAAATACCACGCGTTTTACCCAAATTTACGGCCACCACAATTGTCCTTCCTAGAGGACTCTTTACGCAATGTGGTAGACAAATTAGCGTCCACTAGTTCAATGAACAATCGACAAACACTCGCAATATTGCCTCTCTACGTTGTCTGCAGGATAACCAGTTAGATTTCAAATACCTCCTAAGAACTCAACCTTTCGTAGACTACAACCTAGGCAAATTTAGGTTGTGACTTGGGCCTTTACCCGTACAAAAGTCGACCCACGTATTAACTGAAGTTAAACAAGCATAGACAATAACGGGCATTCGATGAAGAGAAGTTGATATTTGACCCTAATTTTCAACGAATAATCTTCATCTTCAGTGAAGTCGTCATAGTCTAGTAAGTAGTGTGTTGGCTTGTTCAATGTGAGGCTATGCCGCATACCTCGGGTCAGACATCTCCAACAAAACGAAACAGAATTCTGGCAAAAACTCTGAGAGTAAAATGACCTTGCCATGAGGAAGTTTCTCAAAAGACTGTCGTTCGAAATCGATTTTAAACTGCACGTCCCGCCATTCATGTATAAACTTAAAACACACCAAATAACTGGTGTGAGAACCTAGGTTGTAATCCTGACTAAAAGGTTGTAATGACCAATGTATGTATGCAAACAACAACTTGATGTAAACAACAACAATTGCTTTACTTTGTTATTGATCTGTTTACAGCCTTTCCATAGACAATAACAATTACTAGACAATTGTTCGACAGATCTTTTTAAAGGAGATCTTTAAACCCTGATTACTCTCTTCAAACGCACTGCGTCTTCATACAAGACTGAATGAACTTTACTAACTCAGTCGCCTGCTTTGTCTCGCCTCTTGTATGATAGGGTTAACAGTTTGATCAATGTTCTTGAAGGCGAATATTCAATACATTACAATAAGTGGATTACCGGAGTAGAAGGATTCATTGGGATCTCTATGACCTCCGAAGACCTTTATCATGTAAATGACTTCTGATACTGGGTCTTAACATCTCGGTCAGACAAGACTAACGGAACTTCACTAACTCAGTCGCCTTCTTTATCTTGCCTTTTATATGGCAGGGTAAACAGTCTGATGAATGTTCTTGAAGGCGAATGTTCGATACCTCACTACTTATGCTGTAAGACAGTGGCCTTGAAGGCACGTAGTCAAGATATGAGACTGTAATTTTCTATTATGACAACACTCGACCACATATTGCGGTGCCAGTCGAAAATATTTCGAAAAAAAGTGCATGCGTGCGAAGTTTTACCTCACTCGGGGTGTAGCCTAACCAGTATTATTTTGGTCGATGCAGAACACTCTGACTGGAATACGCTTGCAGCACCGGCTATCAAAAGTTTGTTCTATTTTTTTTTTGCCACATATTGGCATCTAGGAAACCATATAACAAAAGCTAGAGACTAGTTTTGAAATGACAAACATTTTTTTCGTCTTTTAACTGTTTTTCATTGAATTTATTTTCTGAAGAATACTTCATGGCATTATCTTTCCTGCTTGTCATTCCAAACTTAACCTCAAAATATTTTTCAATGGAAAACAAATTAAATTTTTTGCCTTGATTTATTTACTTTAGCAATATCAATAACCTTTTCCGTAATGCTGACAAATGGAAATAAATCTTTTTGATTTGGACTTTAAAAGGCATGCCACACAGTCGCTTAGAGTGGTAAACTTCATTGTGCCTCGACATGCTGAAGTATTAAACGTACATACGCCTGCACACATAAACATAAGATAGAGATTTAAATCTGTCAAATGTCACCTTGAAATAATAATTTATAGAAACAAAGAAATTAACATACATACATACATACCCACATACACACATACATGCATACACTTAAACCCATAATAGAATAGAATATTCAAAAACGGAATTTACTCTGCAAAGTACACATATTCGCATGCTTAACAATGTGAATTTAAGCGAAAATGCACAAAATTTAACACACATACATACACTTACGCACTTACTTATTCACTCTCTTCTAAGGATATTTCCACATACATATGTACGTATGCAAAACCAAATGTAGACGTACATACTTGCACATTACATGTGAGATATTATTCTTCATGTGTTGTATACATTCTGATGAAAGGGATTTATTCCTTAAATCTTACATTCACACCACCAATACCAATGCCTAGGCGAAATTCCTACACGAATGAACATGAGTTTAAATGGAGAGACAGTATAATGGCAACACAAATGTCGCTAAAATAAAGCCATGCATTTATCCAGCCTGTGATGTGAACAGTAAGGCAAACAATAAAGCGAAAACAAATTCAAATAAAAAGAAATGAAACGAAACGAAAAAGAAAAGAACAGAAAAGCTTGTCTAATATGTAACGGATGTTTAGGAAAAGGATGTCTTTTGTTGTCCTTGTACGTTATTTTAATAGAGACTTTAGCTGACTTTATCATACATTTACCTCTGGGTATACATATGTACATATGTTTTCCGTCTTGGGTATGCGATGTTGGTGTAGCTCTGGCTAGAATACGTATGTGAAAATTAGCTGAAATCTGAAAAGTTTTATTGTGTGTCACAAATGGTGTTGGGGTCTGGTAATTTACGTTTATTTAAGAGCTCTTAAGATGGCTTTTCTTTTCTATTCCACTCATTGTGTATGGTAAGTGTCTCTGGAATTTTTAAAGGGAAATTAAAATGAAATTCTATTAAATTGTTTTTGATGTTGTTTTTTCTTATACTTTTCTTAAACTATGGATGCCATGAATTACGTTTACTTTGAGGACCGTTGTGCTTTGCGACTTAAGAAAACCTCACAAGAAACTGACAAATCGCATGATCCCTTTGACCAATTCTTAGCACTTTCACTTGAGATGATGCGCTTTCAAGTCACTCATGCAGAATATCCAAGTTGGCATCAACTATATAAAACGTAATGTCGTCCTGTTGAAGCCAAATGTCTTAAGAGTCCAGACCATTTCATTCAGATCAATATATATGTATAATAATATGTTCAGGTATGCACTTTTATTTAGTCAATATTCGGTTATTTGAGTACAATATTTTAAGTGTTCAGACATAATAATATACTCAATTAAGCTGCTTATTCAATATTCATTTGACAGCTGGTAAACACAACAGTTGGTTGTTTCAACAACATTGTTTTTATTTTGTCTTGTTGTTTTGTTTTATTTTTTTTGTTTGTTGTTGTTGACATTTGAGTTATCAAATATCAACAGAAACTTGAAATATGAAATATTGCGCTCAATAATGGCGTTTATTACGTTTATACGCAATTAAGGTACATATCTGAACAGCGTATAATACTTTAATAGCGATGACCAAAGTTGTTTTTTTTGTCTTCAAGATATTTGGCCCTGTCAGCCCAAAATCCATACCAAACAGTACTCCGGCAGATATCCAATATTGCATAAGCTGCCTCCCATGTAGTGTCGTCCAGTTTAAACCACTTGTCTTAGGAGTCCAGTTCATTAAATTTAGCTCAAAAGAATTTCGCAATCGCAATGTGATTACCTGCCTAATTAATACTTCAGGCAGGATTACGACCTAGCTTTTCACACGACTTCTCAGCAGATTTCTGGCAATAACTTTGAGAGTAAATAAAATTGCCATGAATAGTTTCTCGAAAATCTGTCGTACGGAGTCGACGTTAAACTGTAGGTCCTGCCACTCACATATAAAATTAACGCATACAACATGAGTGGTGTGAGAGGCTAGGCCGTAATCCTATCTGAAGGGTTGTAATGGCCAATTATGTATGCACGTATGTTTTCACACGACTTATGTTGTGTGTTTTAGTTTTATACTTGAGTGGCGTGACCTACAATTTAATGTCGACTCTGAACGATAGATTTTTGAGAAGCTTTTCATGGCAATTTTAGTTACTCTCAGAGATCATGCCAAAAATCTGGGGAGGGGAAGTCGCCAAAGAAATAAGTTTTCATATTTAGTTTTGTTGGAGATTTTTGACCAGGGGTTTCAACCGAGGCCTTACATCTAATAAACTAGCATACTACCTACTAGACTACGGCGTCAGTAAGACAAGCCTTATTGAGTCCTCGTGTGTATAGTGAGCGTCAAAAGAAACTATACACTAAGAATAAAATTCTACAAATCACCAAATTCAAATTTTACCACTTAAGGGGAGTGCGCTAAAAAATTTGTCAGAATTTTGAAATTTTTTATAATGTTTTTTTTCTTTCAATTTTAAGAACTGGCAATTTTAACATAAAAATAATAGTAATTTATTGATGTATATTTTTTAATGTACACTTTTTTTGACGCTCACTGTACGACAATCCAATATTATGACACTTTCATTCCGAAAATGCTTGTCAATAAAAATGAATCCCGATATTGGCTTAAGAAGAATGGCTTCTAAGGAACAAAAAGTGAAACTAAACACCATCAAACAGGCGCTTAAACATAATATTCTCCTTAAGGATAAAAATTTATCGAACTTCTTGTCAATTTAAAAATATTTCCTTTCAAAAGTGTGTTGCAAAAGCAATTTAGTTGGCGTCAATTGTGAATTAAATTGCTTTCGTTAATGGTGAAATAATTAAATTTTTTTTTTTTTGAAAACTTTATTAATTTCATTTAAATTCTTCAACGTTTACGCATTATCTCAAGTGTATTATTGTCAAATATTTAAATTGACATTAAAAAAACAACAGAAATGAAAAGAAACAAAAAGAAAGAATGAACAAAAAACACGAAATTTGTTTAAATTCAGACACATTTCCGAGTGTGTTTTTGTCTAAAACGACACAAGTCACAGACACAGAGAACACTTACATATTTACAGATATTCACTTACACATACATACATACATACACATGTAGACGCATGCAAATAAATTATAGAGTCACATAAATTCATTTAAAACAAACATATGCAAACAAAAAACACTTACACATACTCATGCATATAATATATATTAAGAGAGAGAGAGGGAGAGAGCGAGAGAAAAAGGGATATAAATTTAATGTGAAATGAAAACCGGAAGTTACTTGTCAC
Organism: Sarcophaga rosellei; assembly: GCA_930367235.1. Taxonomy (NCBI): domain Eukaryota; kingdom Metazoa; phylum Arthropoda; class Insecta; order Diptera; family Sarcophagidae; genus Sarcophaga; species Sarcophaga rosellei. The sequence goes on from OV884017.1 coordinate 15,647,946, forward strand.
AGTCACATAAACACAAGCACACATGTACCCGAACAAACTCATTCGCATTATACGTACATGCATATTCAAGTAAATTTTTAAAATATTTTGTTAATTTATATGCGTAAAATTCTCTAGAGTGGCAGCAAGACAAACACTGAAAACGATAGAAAGAACCGAACAAAAAAAAAAGAAACGAATAAAAACAGAAGCCATGAATTAGTGTTAAATGCCCCAACTCTGAAATGGCAGCAGGAAAAGAAAATAAATGCTCACACACATGAACAAATAAACACATCAACTGTTATTTACACACACACACTCTCTGTTATGCTCTCTCTCTCTCTCTCTCTCTTTCAGTCCTCTCTCTTGTGTGCCACATTTGAATTTAGATTTCACAATAAAATGACACATTTTAAGATGCTCTTTCACACACACAAATCACACCAAACGGATAGAATGACAGACAGACAGTAGCAGTAGCATGAAGAAGAAGAAGATTTAACAGTGTCAACATAAAACATTTTCCCGATGCTAAATGACTAATGGCAGGATTAACGAAATTCCCTACAAAACAAAAAAACACATGAAAACTTCATTCACACACTCATATAGAGTAGGGAGAGCAAAGGAGTCTGCCTGTATTGTGAATTGTTTCAGGAGTAAATTGTATAACAATTGGTGAAGTAAAGTGAAGTTCTCACATACATTCCGCATTCTCTTAAGCCAGTTGTTTACTTTAAACTCGGCATGTGCTAACTAGAGAGTACGAATGAAGTTCTTTTAATTCCACGGTAACATGTGTTTTAACCCATTTCCGCCCGCTGTACTATATATAGTACACAACTTAAAGTCGAAGTAAAACTTACAAAATGTAGTTTTTTATTCTGGAAACGCTTGCTACCAGTCAATAAGAGTACATGCAACATCCACGTAGCTGTTGTAAATCATAGTTCAAAAATATCAATGAGGAGAATCCCCATTTTGGCTAGCGATTTATTTCTTGTGTGATTGTGAATGGTTATTTAGTTTATTTTACATCAGTTAACTCTGAAGAACGTTGAAAAGCAGTTTATTTACTGGATAACATCACATTCTAATAAAAGCAATATAAAACGGTTTAGTGCGTATAGAATTTTTTGAGCTATAGCATATTAAATGTTGCTGTACTAAGTTTAGTACACTGGGCGTTCAAGGTAAGATAAAATATTGCAGTGAAGACGTTTTCATCCCGGCATTGTGCTTTAGAATAAAAGTTTTTCCTGGTTTTTTGATTGCTTTTTTTGAATAGCGTCTTGTTATTAATTAAAAATACTTTGAAAGATATAAAATGGCGAACCGACGTAGCAAAAACTATTTTGGGTTGGAAGAGGCAATATGTGACATTATTAGCCAAGATAATGAAAACGTTACTTACGATGTAGTTATGCTGCCACCCGATTTACATGTTCTCACTGACGAAGAGGAAGGTGGAGACGATAAATTATATGAAAATAAACTACCTCGAGATGTGCTCGGCAATATAGAAGTGGTTACTTACAGACCACCAACAAAACCCGAAGAACATGCAGTTTACTTTGATAACTTTTTTACAAATTACGATCTTCTTGTAGACCTGAAGAGCCTTGGATACAGAGCTACTGGAACCTTGCGCGAAAACAGGACTAAGCGATGTCCATTGATTTCATCAAAAGATATGCGTAAAAAGCCTAGAGCTGAGTATGACCATAGGTTTGATAAAGCAAATGAAATTCTTATGAAAGATAGTAATGTTTGCACGATTAGAACAAATTTCGATACCTTGGAGCCTATCGGAAAAGTTAAAAGATGGTGTCCTATGAACAAGCAAAAAGTTGACGTCAGCATGCCTCACGTTTTCCAAAGCTACAACAAAGCTATGGGAATGGTAGATCAAATGGACCAGTCTATAGGAATGTACCGAATTGCTGTAAAAGGTAAAAAGTGGTGGTGGATCTTGTTTACTTATTTAGTGGACTTGACTATTTCAAATGCATGGAGACTATATTGCATTGCAAACCCTAATAATCGTGTTGATCAATTATGGTTTCGCAGACATATAGCACGAACACATCTCAGTGACAAAAAGCACAATAAATGTAGGCAAACATCTTCCAGAATTGAAGGAGAAGAAAAAAATAATGGCCACAACCCCCAAAAAAATTCCAAATCAACTTCGACGTGTCATATCCTCAAATCGAGTTAAAACATCATGTTGTAAGTGCCTGAAAACACTTTGTTTGGAAAGAGGATGTTTTGCAAAATACCACACGTAACCGCCCATTGTACTAAACTTAGTACACCTCAAAAACCACAACTTAGAATATTTTTTTTGTTTTTTTTCTTTTATAGTACTATAAAAAATGTTATTTAAATCTAAAAATAAAGATTGAATTTTAAAAATTGTTTGTGGTTCTCATTTGGGCGTTAATGGGTTAAGTTCATTGTATTGAAACTTTGTTACTCAAGATGCTCTGCATGAACTGAATTTGATAACGAGTGGAAGCGACTTTTTAAGACAATTGAAGGTTGTTGCATAAGTTAGTTTTGCCAGGTACTCAACAGAAAATGGCGAATATGTTAAAGCGCCCAGTAGGGATAAATTTCGCACAGTTTCCTAAGTGACAATATTCGCCACCGTAACCTAGAAACCGATGACGTCTGTTTTGATGTGTGGGGCCGTTCACATAAAAAGTAATCCTGTTAATCCTGCCGCCTATCCTGGTGGAGCAGTACCAGATTGTCAGTGAAACGGCCAATATCTCAGTATACTGTTAGAATTCCTGTTACAGTGCAAACTGTTCTCTCGCAGAACTCAAGTAGTTCCTTTGCAGGACACAGGAGTTTTGAAATGCAACAACCAGGGATGTTGGACCACCCACACACATACATACATAATTGGCCATTACAACCCTTTAGCCAGGATTACGGCCTAACTTCTCACACCACTCATGTTGTGTGCTTTAATTTTATACTTGAGTGGGGGACCTACAGTTTAACGTCGACTCCGAACGACAGATTTTAAGAATTTTTTTTATGGCAATTTAATTTATTTACTCTCAGACTTTTTGCCAGAAATCTGCTGAGAGGAAGTCGCTGAAGAAATATTTTTTTTCATATTTCGCCTGGGGCTCGAACCTGGGGTTTATATCTAATAAGTGAACACACTACCTACTAGACTACGGCGACTCCAACCTACACACATACTGTTACGAAAATGAAGAATTAAGATACTGGTGTTTTGCTTTTACAATGCTTAACATTAAAATTATAAACAAACACCAGCATTAAAAAAAAAATGGTAAACAAGTAAACAAAAATGCAACTACAAACACTACACGAATAAATGTAAACAAAATACATACCCAACAATAACAAAAAACAACGATGTTTACATTTATAGAGATTTCGAGAAGGCGAAGCCACGAACATTCGCTTTCAAGAACATTCATCAGACTGTTTACTCTGCCATATAAAAGACAAAGCGAAGCAGGCGACTGAGTTAGTGAAGTTCAATTAGTCTTGTATGAAGACGCGGTGTGTTTGAGGAGAGTAATCGTGGTTTGAAGATCTCCGTTACAAAGATCTGTCGAACAATTGTCTAGCAATTGTTATCGTTTATGCAAAGGCTGTACACAGAGGAATAACAAACAAAGCAATTGTTGCTGTTTACTTAAAGTTGTGAACAGTGGCACACAGAATTGTGCGAACAATAAAGAATTCTAATTAAAACCAAACATAAATTAATTTTTTATTTTATTTGCAATCCTCGTGCTCATATTTTAAGCATAAAAGGTAAAAACGAAACAATACATACAAACATACTTATATATGCATACATACATACGTACATAATTGACCATTACAACTCATCAGTCAGGATTACAAGCCAGTATCTTACACCACTTATGTTGTGTGTGTGTTAATTTTGTACATGAGGGGAAGGACACACACTTTAAAGTCGATTTGGAATGATAGATTTTTAAGAAATTTTCACAGCAATTTTATTTACTTCTGGAGTTTTGTTGGAGATCTGATCTAATCAGCCAACCTATCCTGATTCAATTAGGAATCTTACCCCATTGCCAGACTCATTTGGCCCATGATGGGTAAAAGATGTACTAATCAGATACACAAACTTGAACGCAATGTCATGTCGATCATACTGGCCATGCTTTAAGATCAATGCGTTATGGGAGGGCACGCGGAAAAACTACACCTCCCATCAAACGAGTTTTGTCGAGGTTTTCCACCTGTTATCCACCTTCTTTGCAAATGCCCATCTCTTTCGAGGTGCAGATTTATGTAAGTTATTTGACTCTCCACTCCTTGTTAGCTTAACGGAGTTATCAGCCATTGATATCAAGGATATAGCTTCATTTATTATCTTTTCAGGCTGGCTTCCAGCTTAGGGGAGTCGCGTTTTGGAATGTGCCGCCCCTGCGCTGACCAACTTCATCGATGAGTTCGGTGGAATTCTGCCAGTACAGGGACTGCGCCTATCTGTGGCATCATAAAGGGCCGCTATATGTGGTCAAGTGAGCTTTTGGTATCAAAGCTACCACTCCAATCTAACGTAACCTGACCTGAGATTTGAACCGTGGTCTCACGTTTAATAAGCCAACACACTAGCTATTGGACCAACTACGGTTTGTTGAATTTCATGCTGCCTTTTTGCAATTTAAAAAAAATCTTGTAGGCGCGAATATATCCTTTCTATCGTCTCTTCTTCAGAGATCTCAGATTCCTAACCTGATCTAGATTTGAACAGTGGCCATTCACGAAATAAGCACTAGTTGAAAAAAAAAACGTTAGATGGCGGACCCAATACATACATATTTGGCACATTACAACCCTTTAGTCAAAATTACAACTTAGTTTCTCACACCACCTATGTCGTGTGTGTTAATTTTATGTATGAGTGGCGGTTGACCTACAATATAATGTCGACTCCGAACGACAGATTTTTGAGAAAGTTTTCATGGCAATTTTAATTTACTCTCAGAGTTTTTGTCAGAATTCTGTCAAGAGGAAGTCGCCGAACAGGGGCTTCATGTGTTTAGAACCGAGGCCAATACGTATGCAATCTTCGATATTTTTAAAATTTTTCGCAGCCTTTATATATTCTGATACTGATTCGTTTAATAAGAAGCAAGGAAGGATGATGAGAAATACTAGAAGCATTTTTTATAGATTCCTTAAATTTTCCTTTTGAATCGTTAAATTTCAAATTATCTGCTGTGTGATAAACATGTCACAGATATAATTCTAATTTACGTTTGCTTTTAAATTCGTATAATAAAATTGTAAAATTTAATATCGATTTTGTGATGTAAAATTTTATTCGTCACTTCCAATATATTTCCCCAAAATCGATCAACTTTAAGAGAATTTTGTTGCCAAAGCTATAAAAAAAAAACATTGACAGAAGCGGTTGGGGTGAAGGGGGGGGGGGGGTGGTAGAGGTGGTAAGGAAGACAAATGTTAATTTCATTCATTAAATAAAATCTTCACGAATTGTGGATTAAAAATTGATTTATAAAGCTGTTCAATATCAAAAGATGGATAGAAAAAACCGCACAGCAAAATAAAGCATAAAAGTAAGCGACAAGCAAAATAAGCCAGTGAAACTCATAAATATTCTAATAAAACTTGTATTGTAAATAGATACGAATACATATGTACATTCACACACCTATATATACACCTACACCTAGATGAAGACTGTTTCTTATACAGAGAAATTTATAAAGGAAAATCCACCAAAGGAAACAAATTCATTTACTGGTAGTGACCTCAGGTTGTTAAACACAAAGACAGACACGCAATTTCATTCTTATGGATTGTGTTACAAAGATATGCCCCTAAAGGCATAGAGCTGCAGGTCTTTAATAAAATTCCCTTAAGATTTCTCTTGGTTTGCTATTCAACCAAAGAAAACAAACAAACCCAACAACCAACCTACCAACCAACCAACCATCCAACCATCTCTAACGAAATCACACGTATAATCACTTTATATTTCTAACGATAAAGACTTCCTTTACATTCGTATGCGTCTTGTAATCTGTCTTATCTCTCTCCCAATACCATTTAAGGTGGTGTGTGTTGTATGTTTGTTTGTTTCTTTCGCCTATTTATTGTTGGTTTAGGTTACCTTTTTACGTATTCCTAGACTTTACCAGACCAGATCAATTTTAATATGGTTACATGGCTTAAATCAACAAATATTTGTTACCACCTCCGCACATCACCTTCTTTTGCTTTTAGCTCAAGGTGTTCAAGTGTATATTGAAATATGAAAATATGAAGATAAACAGAGAAATTATTCATGGATCAGAGAAACCAGACCATTTGAGAAGAAGAAGAAGAAAATATAAAACATATTGAGAATGAAAATATAAGGATATGAGAGAGATTAGTGGTTGCTGTCTTAAATGAAACACCTACATACATGATGATAATATTTATGAGCTATGACAGTGGAATTCAAAGAAATTCGGTTGCGTACAAAAATAGAAGCGAACACGGTGTTAAAAAAATAGGATGTGATACGGCAAATGGTCAGAGAAAGGTCCTTGTTCACGTAGTACATTGCTTTCCAGTTAATAAGATAGGTTGTGGGGATAGAAAATCACAACAAAAATCTATTTCTCTAAGCAATACACGGCAAACGTTAACGAGAAAAAGTTGGTAATAACTTTAAATGCCATTATTACAATTTGCCGTTAAAGTTGGGTTTAGTTAAAGGATAACTTTAGCTAAAGTGAACTTTAAAGTCACCTTTAACTTAAAAAAGTTGATAATAGCTTTAATGGCCATTATTACAACTTGCAGTTAAATTTGGGTTTAGTTAAAGAATAACTTTAGCTAAAGTGAACTTTAAAGTCAACTTTAACTTCAACTTCTTTTGTTTAATATAAACTAATGAAAAATAAAGCCAACTTTTTCAAAAATATAGCAATGCCGGAATAATGTCGTTAAACTGCTCAATTAAACAAGTTTTTTTAAACGCAGTGGCAACGAAGGGCCTCTTTTTTTGTTGGTGTATTTGCTCATTCTGTTTGCATTTGAAGTTGCCATATTGAATATAATATATAATATGGCAAGTTCTAAGTTACCGGTAGAATAATCGTCCCTTCAGCTTATCGCAAAAAAATTTCGTGCAACCACTTTTCCCATCATTTAACATTGCTGAAGCGCCTGTCATAGCCACAGTTTGATGATCAGAAACAGTTGGTTACCTCTTTGCTATGTCATACCACAAAGCCCCTAACTCACACCTATTAAATCTTCAATAGCATCTGAAAGAAGGAATTGCTTACAAGTTAAGTTCCCTAGAAGCTAAGCATTACGAAAAATTCTGGATTTTAATGAATTTTCATTCAAGTACCGTTTGGTGATTTGCAACAACATTTAATTTTTTGTAAAATGGATAGTGTTCGTGTAAACGGTCAAACGGTTGCTTGGTTGTTAGGCGAGGAAAACGATAGCCAACTCGTTGTTAGTGGTATATACGGCGTGTTGTATGAGATAGACAGAAAATCATTTATTTCTTCGACTACATTCTCGACTATCAACCTTCCACCCTAGTCTTCGCAGTCTAAGAGGTAGTGTGTTTGCTTATTTGACGAGAATCCGCGCTTAAAACCTTAGCTCAGACATCTCGAACAAAACAAAATATGAAAAAAATATTTCATTAGGTGGCTTCTTCTTAGCAGTCTTCTGGCATAAATGGAATTTAAATAAAATTGTCATGAAAAGTTTCTTAAAAAATCTGTCATTCGGAGTCGATCTTAAACTGTGGGTCTAGAAGTTCATGAATGAAATTATCACACATAAGATATGGATGGTGTGAGAAGTTAGGTTGTAATCCTGACTAAAGAGCTGTAATGACCAATTACATAACATAATTGGTCATTACAACCCTTCAGTCAGGATTACGGCCTAGCTTCTCAACAATTATGTAAACCAAAAAACCAGTATGTAGTAAAGTACCACGTCCAGACTAGTTATTGTACTGCCGTTAATTGAAGCAGGGCCGGCCTATAATATTATGTTGAATAAATTTTTGTTACAAAAATCAATCGATGCTCAAATAATGTCGATTTATTTCCTGATAAATGCAATGTAATGAAATGATTGATACAATGCATCAGAAAGCAGCATCGATGTTTGTTTTAAATGGCCATTACTAGTACTCAGGAAATAAATTTATTTGACACATATTTTTTATTGTATTTTTTTTTTTTAATTTTTGGGAAATAAAAAAAAAACTTCTGAACTTATTCCTACTTTATGGCCGGAACAGGCGTTAATCGAAATATATATTTTTTTTCTTGTTCTTGGTTTTATTTAGCATAGTATACCGTATTCCACCAATTTATCGTTTTTTATTAACACAAAAAAACGTAATTGCGGCCACAATTTAGAAGATTTTTTTGTCTTTTTATTATTAAAAATTCATAATAATTTTTTAAAAAGTTTATATTTGTTTTTCTGCTATTCGTACTCGAGCAAATTGTTTATAAAATTGTATGCGGTTTATTGGAAAAATAAGCTAAATCGACTAAATGGCTGTATTAATAAGGGAGTTCAGAGCAGAGATCAGCAATGAACCTTTTTTTCGCTACTCATAAGTACTCATAAAATTTTGAGTATAAATGAGCCAACAGTATTGAAATTCAACTACTCTGATTCATTCGTACTCACTACAACATTGATTTATAAGTACAGGTTGCAATGAGTATGAGTACAACATTAACATCAAACTCATAACATACGCCTACTCATTCAGATTCATATATTTCGAGTATGAGTGAGTCTATAGTATTGAAATTCAACTACTCTGATTCATTCGTACTCACTACAAGATTGATTAACAAGTATATTCTATATACTTGTATATATATATATATATATTCTTCATATTCGAAATATGTTTGATTCATATGCCTACTCATTTAGATTCATATATTTAGAAAAATACTTATAATTACTCATAAATGCTTCGAGTGATTCGAATCATTCATCAAAATCTACAGTCTTAGTTGTTGTTGCATTTACAAAAAAAGAAGAAAGAAAAATACAAAGACAGCAAGCAAAGCAAATACACAACCCTGTAGTGAGTATTGTACTGTTCGTATGCGAATCATATTTATTTTGTGATTCTTGTAAATATTGAGTCATGGAGAGTCTAAATCAACAACATCATGCGTATTGTTAAGTATGAGTACGATGAGTACTCAAACTTTGTATATGAGTAGTATGAGTATGATATTCAAATAAGTATGAATGCGTATAAATATCAGAAATTATGAGTATGATTGGAATCTACTCATTGCTGATCTCTGGTTCCAATGAAATTGCTGGTTATTCCAGCAGAGGATTCTATACATACTGCCTGGTTCAGTTACATCATTTGCATGTATTCTATAAGGTATCAGACTTTTATTCCAGAAGTCCATAAAAAAGTTGTATGGCCAAGTGAGTTAACATATTATTTGTAGATGTACCTTTGCCATGGCATATTTAAGAAAGTGTTTCTGAATTTTTGGAGTCGCTGTAGTCTAGTAGGTAGTGTGTTGACTTATTAGACTTAAGGCCCGAGTTCAAACCCCAGGTCAGATATCAAAGCGAAAATATGAAAAAAAAAAATATTTCTTCGGCGGCTGAATCTCAGCAGATTACTGGCACAAACTCTGAGAGTAAATAAGAAATTGCCATGAAAAAGTTTCTAAAATATCTGTCGTTAGGAGTTGACGTTAAACTGTAGGCCCCGCCACTCACATATAAAATTAACGCACACAACATGAGTGGTGTGAGAAGCCAGGCCGTAATCCTGACTGTATGTTTCCGAATTTAGTGATTTAATACTTAAGCACAGTTTTATTTATATTTAAGCAAATTAGCAAAGAGTCGCCATAGTTTATTAGCTAGCTCATTTGGCTTATGAGCCGAGAGCCTGTGGTTCAAGTCCCAGCTCAGATATTTCAAACAAAACTTGCTCTCAGCAAACTTGAGTTAAAAGCTCTGAGAGTAAATAAAATTGCGATGAAAGGTTTCCCAAAAGTCTGTCATTTGGACTCGATATCAAACTGTAGATTACTGTAAATATGGATTAACACACACAGCAGGGATGATGTGAAGGTTGGGTTGTGATCCTGACTAAATTATTGTATTAACCAGTTGAGTAAGTAAAGAAATGAACAAAAGAGTAAAAATCCTCTTGTTTTAGAATATCTTCGCGGGAGTGCATCTATTTCTGTCTGTCGGCTCAGACACTGAATCCCCCTTTTAAATATCAAATGAAATTATTTATTATAAATAAAGTACAGTAGCTTTGCGGTTTTCCTTTAAAAGTTTGTATTTGTTTTCATAAATTTGTAATATTTTTCTGTTTTTCATTTCATTTTTTATTTTTCGATTTTTTTGTTGAGATTTTCTATTAATTGATTGAAATGTGTTGCTGCGGTTTTTCGGCATAAAAAAGTAAACAAAAAAGTAGAGAAAGCGAAAAAGAAATTCAATTTATACTTGCAATTAAACTCCATAATTTTTTTTCTTTTTAATTTTGTGGTTTTGAAAATAATTATGACTTTAGCAAAGTGCCACTGAAAAGACTGTGTGACCAAAAAGAAATGAAATAAAAAGGATTAAAGTATTTTTGGATTCTTTAAAGAAGAAAGAACAAAATTCCATCCAACATAACTTTTACTGTGAAGGTGTATGTATAGGATTCCAGTGCATTGACTCATGCCTGAACTACATGGTAGCTCTACTATATTATGGAGTACATATTGAAGCAAAAGTTTATTAAACTTTATTTATTGTTTGTTTATTTTTAAGGAACTCATTTCATGTATTTTATATTGTTGTTTGGGTTTTTGTATTAAAGGGTCCGCCAAATAACTTTTTATTTTTTGAAAATGATTAAAAAAAAAACTACTGAATATTTTCTCAAATTTCTTTTTTGTTTGAAAGTGCAATCCTTCCGGTTAATAATGGAAAATGGCTGCCTCGGCTGGCCATGCAGTAGCCTACACGATCGGTCCAATTTTTAAGCACATTATCGATTGTGTGCAGCTGTATTTCACCAATGGCTTCACGAATATTGTCCTTTAAAGCATCAATTGTCTCTGGCTTGTCGGCGTAACACTTATCTTTGACGGCACCCATCTAACCGATCCGTAATAGTCCAACGGTGTCAAATCGCAGCTCCGGGTTGCCAAACGACAACAGCTCTGCGGCTGATAATGTGACCTTCAAAATCAGGGTAGCTTCGGCTGTGTGGCACGTAGCGCCGTCCTATTGAAACAAAATATTGCCAATATCCTCCTCTTCAATTTTTGGGAACAAAAATTCGTTCAATATGCCCCGATAACGATCGTCATTGACTGTAACGGCCATTCCTTGCTCATTTTCGAAGAAAAATGGCCCAATTATGCCTCTGGACCAAAATCCGCACCAAACAGTGACTCGTTTTGGGTGCGTCTGCTTTTCAATGTATGCGTGCGGTTTTTCTGTGCCCCAAATGCGACAATTTTGCTTGTTTACATACCCGCCAAGATCAAAATGAGCTTCATCTGAAAAGATGATTTTTTTTTGCCAAAATCGGCATCTTCTGTAAGTTGATCGTAGGCCCACTTTCCCAGCGTTGTTCAAGCGTATGCACAACCATATTCGTTCAGCGGAAGGATAAAACTAATTATCTGTCAAATCAGACATGAGCTAAGAGTTACCATTCATGAAATAAGCACTAGTTGAAAAAAAACGTTAGATGGCGGACCCTTTATTTTTCAATTTTTTGTTTGTTTGTTTTTTTGTAATGCCAAGCAAAAGTTAATTTTCTATAATGATTCTCTTATCAAATTACAAAATCATGACCATACCAACCATATACCAGAAAATAATGCAATTCCTGTTCTTTCTTTCCTTTCCTTTCCTTTTTTTCTTTTTCCTTCTTTCGCTCTCTACTACGATCATATTTTTTCGGCATAACATTTATGCATCTGACGGTTATAAATTTTGTTAAAGAAAATAAAAACCGAAAAAGAGAAAAAATTAAACATTTTGTACGGCTTGAGTACACCCTACTTGACCACCAATACTATACATTTAATAAGTGAACCCATGGGTTGATTTTGTTAGGCATCTTCTGGACCATGCATGAACCCTGTAAGAGAATTCTTTACATTAGAGCAGTCTCAACTTATTCCACTACCAACATTTCATATACTTTGGTACAAACATACATATGTATGTGCATGTGTTATTGACCATTATAATCCATTAATCAGGATTACAGCGTAGCTTCTAACACTGTCCATATATTGTGTGTGTTCTTTGCAATGGCTTCACGAATGTTGGCCTTCAAATGCTCAATTATCTCCTGGTTTGTTGGTATAACACTTTTCTTTAACTGTGCCCCACAGAAAACAGTCCAACGAAGTCAAATCGCATCACCTTTAAACGGATCATTAAACAGCCATCAAACGTTTGAAGCACATAAATCGATTGTAGCATAAAATGTGTATATCAAGTTGCATCATCCTGTTGAAACCAAACATCCATCGTACACATCAATACCATGAAAAGTGGTTACAAAAAAAAAATCGACTATCATAGTGCGATAGTTCTCTGCAAATAATTTTGCAAGAAATATGGGTTAATGATACCTCCGAGCCTCAAGCCGCATCAAACATTCAATCGTAATGGGTGCATTGGCTTCCGTAAGAGCACGTTTGGGTTTTCTGAGCCCCAAATGTGGCAATTTTTGCTTGTTAACGTACCCACCAACAAGATGAAAATGATGATTTTTGTTTGACAAAATCGACATCATCGTGAAGTTTCTCGTTGGCCCAATAAATACCAACGTTGCTCAAGCGTAAAGCGATTAATTACGTTCAGTGGAGATAATGCATATACTGAATTTTGTGACAGAATGGAATGATATAAGTGTTGCCAGATTCGAAACAACCGATGGTTCAACTTTAAACCGTTAGATAGTACAAACTATATTAAGTTTTCTAATATATCGCATAGGCTAACTGTTGTATTTGCCAAGCACTAGTCATGGTCATTCTGAAATCGGTGCAGTTAAGTCTCCTACGTTCGGCACTTCGATGGCCATTCTCATGGACGTTTGTTTCGTAGTGTAATATCAGATAATCGGAAATTACATTGCCGACCAACAGACCAGCAGAGCTGGTACATCGCTCACAAACTCCGAAATGCTACAGGACGTGTATAGGCTTTGCTTCAGTTAAACTAAATATTATGCGCTAATATAACAGAGGGGCTCCTGTTGGTATGTGCAATGTTGCTACACTCTGCTGGATTTGTATGGAAAGTTAGGGAACTGGTTGCCTTCTGTCATTAAATCGCATGGTAATCCATGTATATATTTACTGTTGTTTATAAATCAATTATCTATGGGAACACACGTCGATGGCATTCCCTCGAAAACTTCTTCAATACTGTGAACTTGAGGCGAAGAAATTACTATATTTTACATGCCCCCGCTGCTGGCCATGAAGAGGCGAATGTTTATAGTCTTACATTTTCTGTTGCCCTCGATTGAACTGTCCAATATAGAGGCTGCTGCAATGCAAGATTTATTGCAGTCGAGTTAGTTTCCTATAAGTAATGTTTGATTGCCAGGTTATATCATAGTTGTGGATCATATATACATACATAAATACATAGTTGGTCATAACAGCTAGCCTCTCATGCCACTTATGTTGTGTGTGTTAATTATATACATGAGGGGCAGGACCTATAGTTTAAAGTCGACTCAGAATGACAGATTTTTTAAGAAACTTTTCATGGCAATTTTTTTATTTAATCTCAAAGTTTTTGCCAAAAATCTGCTGAGAGGAAGTTGCCTAAGAAATATTTGTCATATATCGTTTTTTTCTAGATATCTGACCTGGGAGTTACATTGGGCCTAAACCCTTGCTTCTTGCCTTTCAGGGATGGTTCGCCACCTAATCTTGATATAAACTTCTTCGAATGATTTTCTAATTCTCATGAACTATAAACGTCAGTTCGACTTCCCTTTATAAGATAATAAAATCGGCTACTTAATCACTATACGCCGCGGCGTACCCATACACAATCTCTTTTGTGTGGATATTTCAAATATTTTACTATAAAAAACCCAGCAGCTGGCACATATGTAGCTGCTTTCCTGCATTCACTCTATTTTCTTCCTTTTGCTCCAGTTTTATTAATCCGATGATTCCAGCTAAGCAGATGATGGGCTGAGAAGCTAGGCCGTAATCCTGACTGAAGGGATGTAATGGCCAATTATGTATGTATGTATGTAGATGATGGGTAACCTGCAACAGGCCTAAGGATAACAGGGTTACTATGATAGCGATTAACTGTCAACAACTTGCCATAGCTTGCCATTCAAAAAGTTATTAACTGGCTCGACCGAACACTCAGATGCCTATGACTTGTAGTGCATCACTGAATCAGTAGCAGCCGACCAAAAACAGTAAACGTTTGTCTACAAGGCAAACAAATATACTCGTAAAGTATAAAATTTCAAAAACAGAACATTCTCTATACACAGTAGTGTATATGTGTGTGTGTGTGTGTATATATGTGAAATTTTTCTTCTTTTGTTTGTATTTGTATTTGCAACAAGAAATGTTGCAACAACATTATTATAATTTTTATTTTTGTTGGGGCTCTTTTTTGCTGCTTTTTGTTGTTTTGTTGTTTTTTTTTTTTGTTGCATTTGTGTTGTTATTTCCTTTTAAAACATCATCAATGCAACATAAACAGCATAAACAGCATAATTTACAAAACGTTTAACGTCTTCACAGACAGAGAAAGAGAAAAATTGAAAGAAAAAGGGCAAAATCTGGTTGAAGTAAAAAAGAAAAAGGAATCAGAAGAATAATAGTTTCAAAGAAAAATGAAGAAAACATGGAAAATATGAAAAATATGGTACAAAAAAAAGATTTAAAATAATATTCCGCAACATTACACTTAACCAACTACAACTATTGCTACTACTACTACTACTACTACCACTACTGCTGTTGCTATTGCATGGAGCAAGAAAAAAATAATCAGAAATTGGAGAAAGAGTAATATTATCAATATTTTAAGAAGTAAATAATGAACAGAAACATGTGAATTTTGTTTGGCACAGTGGGCCAAGAGGGTGACTGTTTGCCAATTTCTTTTTCAAATATAAGTGTTGGCTTATTAGACGTGAGACCATGGTTCAAATTACAGGCCAGACATTTCCAACACAGCGAAATATCATCAGATTTCTGGCCGAAACTCTGGATAAAAAATTCCCATGAAATGTTTCTCAGAAAATATCTGTAGTTCGGAGTCGACTTTAAACTCTACGTTCTTCCACTGATGAATAAAATTAACACACACAACATAGGTGGTGTGCGAAGCTGGGTTGTAATCCTGACTGAACATTTGTAATGACCAATTACATAACCAATAAAATTACATAATTACATAAAATTCAGAAATGAATCGATAGTACGGTCCATATAATTTAATGTTTGAAGATTATTTCATGCAAATGTTGACCGCGACTGCGCCTCAAATGGTCCATCCGCTTAGTCCAATTTTTGTATACTCTTTCCAACATTTCGGCCGGTATCTCACGAATAAATGCTTCAATGTTGTCGTCCAATGCGTCACTTGCAGCGGGATTGTCTGTACAGACATGAGCTTTAACATAGCCCCACAAAAAATAGTCTAAAGGCGTTAAATCGCACGATCTAGGCGGCCAATTGACCGGTCCCGAACGTGAAATAAAATGTTCACCGAACTCGCCTCTCAATAAGTCCATTGCTACTCATGCAGTGTGGCATTTAACACCGCCTTGTTGAAACCACATGTCATGCAAGTCAAGCTCTTGCAATTTGAGCAAAAAAAAGTTGGATATCATCTCACGGTAGCGCTCACCATTCACAGTTACATTACGATTCGCAGCATCTTTGAAGAAGTACGGTCCGATGATGCCACCAGCCCATAAACCGTACCAAACTGTGACTTTTTCTCGATGCATTGGTAGCTTTTGCAATGCTTCTGGCTGATCTTCACTCCAAAATCGACAATTCTGCTTATTTACGTATCCATTGAGCCAAAAATGAGCTTCGTCGCTGAACACAATTTTTCGATAAAGAAGTGAATCTTCGGCCAACTTTCCAAGAGCCCATTTTGATAATAAAATTCCATGATGTGCAAGCGTTGTTCATTTGTAAGACGATTCATGGTTAAATTATAGACCAAACTGAAGATGTTTGACAGTGAAACAAAACACGAAACGTGCGTGAGCTGTTTAAACCAGTGTTGCCAAAAGGATAATAGCTAAAAAATCACCCGTTATATACATAATTGGTCATTACAACCCTTCAGTCACGATTACGGCCTAGCTTCTCACACCACTCATGTTGAGTGTGTTCATTTTATACTTGAGTGACGGGACCTACAGTTTAACGTCGTTTTTGCCAGAAATCTGCCGAGGAAATATTTTTTTTTTCATATTTCGCTTTGATGTCTAGCCTGGGGCTCGAACCCGGGCTTTACGTCTAATAAGCGAACACACTACCTACTAGACTACGGCGGCAACTGCAGTCTGCAATTCTCTTTTTAACAAGTTGGTTCCAGCTTTATATTTAGCAAATCGCTGGATTCCATATTTCCCAGCAGATGACCTGTGAATATTGTATGGCAGTTTACCACATTTTTCATAAATTTGGGGAGCATAAGTTTTAACTACTGGTAGCATTCTATTGAGTCTTCCGAACTTTGATAATGGCCATTTTGTTGAAGCTACTTCTGGCAATTTACTTGTCATTTATTCAGTAATTTTTGCCTAAGTAAACGATCATTTGAAAGTAAACGATCATAGGCTACAATGGAGCTTGGAAACTAACCTTAATTGTCATCGAAAAATCATATCAACGATGAAAACCATTTCTGGATAAATGAGTACGTAAACAAAGTGTTGAATGCATTCCCAAAAAATCATTGTTTTGGTGTGAATTTTAGGCTTCGCACGTAAATGCAAAAAAGCCGTAACTAACTAACAAAGCCAACTTAACTAATGCCTTCAATCAAATTCAGCCTAATTTGTGTGCTAGAGTCATGGAAAATATGATATTTCGGCTGTAAACAGAGCAATCGACATATTCATATTCCACACATAATGGATTCAATATATTTTTCACATGCAAATTGTCGTTTTCTCTGTCCTGCTTCACTGCCCGACTCACGTGGCTCATGATGGATAGAAGGCGCACCAATCAACTATGCAAACTTGATCGCAATGATATTGCGTATGGGAAGACACGCGGAAAGACTCCATCGAACGAAATTTGATGTGTTTGTAGGTCTGTTGAAGGGGATAGGAGAGGAGGAATCTGTTATCCGCTTTCTTTGCCAATGTCCATTTCTTGCGAGGTGCAAGTTTAACGGAGTTTAACGAGTTGTGAGTTTAACGGAGTTATCAGCCTACAGGTCATTGATATCAAGAATATAGCTTCAGGCTGGTTTTTCAGCGTAGGGTAGTTGCGCTTCTAATGCACAGCCCCTGCGCTGACCAATTTCCTCGATGAGTTTTGTAGAATGCGGTCAGTACAGGGACTACACTGATGCCTGTAGCGTCACAACGGGTCTCTCAAGTGGGTTTTGTTAATTAAAGCTACCATTTCGACCTAACCTAACCTAACCTCACAAACACGTTGTTGTAATTAAATTTAAAAATCCCGAGTCGATTCAAGTTAAACAGAAATATGTATGTGCAAAATTTGAAATACTTTTTCTAATTACAAGAATTATGCCACTTTTATAACAATTTTAACTCACATTTGAGGACTACTGTATAACCATTAAAGCAAGTAATACACAAAAAGAAGTCTTCTTTATGACTTTGCAAAATTGAAACTTTTCAAAAACTATTGACTGTTTTACATACATTAACTGGCAGTAAAAACGATTTTTAATTTCTTTGTAAATCTTAATTTAAATAAGGATTCGCAAAATAAATGTTTTTTTCTTCTTATTCTTCTTATGAATGCTAAATAATCCTATTTTTCTGTCTTAATAGCTTTTGTGTGTACTTTTCAAGGATTCTCAGGGTTTGGTCGTGCACAATTGAAAATAAAGGATTAGTTGTGCTATCAAAAGGATATAATTTCTAAACGAAAGAAAACAAAGTTTATAAATTATAAAAGTAAAGGAAAAGAAGAGAAGAGAAATAGAGAGGAGACAATATTTTAAACTCATTAAGTCGTAAGATTTTAAACAAAACACAAAAAAAAAAAGAAACAACATAAGAAATTCTAAATAAATATTATTATTATGGCAGAGAAAATAGAAAAGAGATAAAGGATAACAATGGAATGGTATGGAAAAGTGAAGAAGACAAAACAAAAGAAATTAGTGAAGAAAGATTTTCGAAATCATTACTCTTAAAAGAAATTTAAACTTTGACTCTCTGTATTACTTGTATTGACTTTGTATTGTGTTTTGTTTCTGGGAAGGGTTTTTTTTTTGTCTTCATAGTTTTAATCAAAATTATAAACGACAGAGTAATTTAAGGAGCACCAACCTTTGGGGCGAACAACAATTCATCTAGGCAGTCGGCCAGTAACTTCTTCGGTTTTTAGGTTCACTACCATTAAAAATGCATACATACATACATACATACATACATACATACATACATACATACATACATAATTGGCCACTACAAGCCTTCAGTTAGGAATACGACCTAACTTCTCATATCACTTATGTATGTGTGTCTTAATTTTATATATACATGGCGGGTCCTACAGTTTAACGTCGACTACGAACGACAGATTTTTTGAGAAACTTTTTCATGGCAGGTTTATTTACTCTCAGAGGTTGTGCCAGAACTCTGCTGAGAGGAAGCCGCCGAATAAATATTTTTTTTTTCATATTTCGTTTTGATATCGGACCTGGGAAGCTAGGCCGGAATCCTGACTGAAGGGTTGAAATGGCCAATTATATATGTATGTATGTATATATGAATATCTCTCTCTCAATTATATTGAATATCTCTTCCTACAGAATTTTATTTGTACAGGAGCTTTAATTTTCTAATTTCAATCGGGGACAACAGGATCTTTAACTTGATCATCTCTTCCGATTTGTCAGATGTAAACGCCGATGGCTCTAGAATCGAATCCGGGCACATGACCTGCACATTTCCCGCAGACTATCGGATTACTGAAGCACGTTACAGGCTGAGGTCTTAGACTTTACCAAGTCGCTCAACGGATCATCAACAAAGGTGCTATTTCCTGTATACGAAAGACAATCTGCCATTGGGTACCTCTTGAGCGTTACGGTCAACTCCAAACTCGTCAGGTCTCACTTGTCTGGATCTCTGGGCACAGAGATATTCTGCAGTATATTACAGGCTGAGGTCTTAGCCCTCACCAAGCCGCTCAATGGTTCGTCAGCAAAGGTGCTATCATCCCTATTTGAAAGGCAATCTGCCATTCTGTACTCCTGAGCGTTACGGTCAACTCCAAACTCGTTAGGTCTCACTTGTCTGGGTCTCTGGGCACAGAGATATTCTGCAGTATATTACGGGCTGAGGTCTTAGCCTTCACCAAGCCGCTCAATGGATCATCAATAAAGTTGCTATTTCCTGTATACGAAAGGCAATCTGCCATTGGGTACCTATTGAGCATTACGGTCAAGTCCAAACTCGTTAGGGAGTGTCGCTTTCGACTCGACTTTCTCTTTCAGCGTTGAAGTGTCTCACTTGTCTGGGTCAGAAATATTCTAAGCAATTGTAAGGCCAATGAGCTCGCCAAAGCAGATATGCTCCATACGAAACCCTCGCCAATTGAGTTGGGTAAACCAGTAACCTCAGCTAAATTGGCTAAATTAGGCAAAAATTCTTCCAGTACGCCTACCCATCTCGGGTCAAAGGGGATTCTTGCTTCATTACCAGACCAGATGAATAGGAGTCATATGAACCAACTACTCAAACTTGATCGCAATGTCATCTTAATCACAATGGTCATGCTTACAGGTCATTGTGTAATGGAAAGACACGCAGAAAGACTGCAGCTCCCATCAAACGATTTTTGCAAAGGTTTTTAGGCCTGCTGAAGAGAAGAAAACTGTTATTCATCTTCTTTGTAAATGCCCATCTCTTGTGTGGGACAGATTTAGGTTTAGGCTGTTCAGAGTTATCATCCATTGATATCAAGAGTATGGCTTCGTTTATTAAACTTACAGGCTGGTTTAGAGCTTAAGGGAGTCGTGTTTTTAGTGTGCAGCCACTGCGCTCGCCTGCTTCCTCCATGAGTTTTGGTGGTGTGCTCAATTGAGCTTTGACCTATCTAGCAGCCTAATGATGGCACCCTCATCCGAATTGATTAGAGCAAGATTAAAACTCTTTACATTTCAAAAGGGAAATGCTGTGTCTCTTTTCAAAATCCCTCTGCTCACTTAGTTCATTATAAGGCTTGTAATGGATTCACCCTTAGGAGATCATTTTACTCTCAACATCGAATATCTTAAGCTTGCCCATCTTATTAGCCATTCCTGGCCTTTATATCCATTTCAGTTAATGGGCCTCTGTTCTTTGGAAAACCATTTGTTTATGTATGCGTTTCTTTTTCATTTTTTTGCCTCGGCTGCTGCTGCAAATTATTATTGTTATTGTAGCTTTTATTTGTAAAAATTATACATTTTACTGTTACTTGGGGTTAAGGTTATACTGAAAATGTATTCGTGATTTATAAGCTCTCGGGGAGTACAACTCGTTTGTTCAGTGTAAGTCATACATGAACAACGACAACAATAACAACAAAAGCGTAAAGTAATTTTACACGACATTTTACAGTCAACGAGCACAAAAATATGACCAAAAGGTTCATAAAAAACAAAAAAAAATAGAACAAAAGTGGAGTAAAACAAAGGAAGAAAAAGAAAATTTTTTTTGGAAAAAGGAAAACAGCCACCAAATCGACAATGTGGCAACTTAATACGACCAAAGCATACAAGCAACTGTGGAGTTTCGTATGCAAACATTGTGAGTGAAACGGACATTTTAGGAGAACATTACAATGAAGTTTCTGAAAATATTTCTGCGACACAAAGGATTGAGCGAGACTATAGAAAGACCGTGCAGTAAATTGAAAATTTATATTGGAAATATAGAATCCAGGCTTCGAAAATATTCGCAAGTATTAGCAAAGATTCTTCCAATATTCTAATCAAAGACTAGACATACATTATAGGCCATTACAAACCTTCAGTCAGAATTACGGCCTAGCTTCTGACACCACTAATGTTGTGTGCCTTAATTTTTTTACTTGAGTGGCGGGACCTACAGTTTAACGTTGACTCCGAACGACAGATTTTGAGAAACTTTTTCATGGCAGGTTTATTTACTCTCAGAGTTTTTTTTTGCCAGAAATCTGCCGACTTCCTCTCGCCGAAGAAATATTTTTTTTTTAATTTTTCGTTTTGATGTCTGGCCTGTGGCTCGAACCCGGGCTTTACGTCTAATAAGCAAACACACTACCTACTAGACCACGGCCACTACAAAAACTATAACCAACTATATTATCTAGCTAAGGAGAGGTCAATGACCACCAGTCGAAGGAAATAAGAAGTGAAAATGGCATTGAATTGTTTTTTCAAGGGAAATCAATGATATGTCCAGAATTGTCAAGGACGAGACTCATGAAGAAAATGTAAAAAGGCGCAGAAAGTTGTTGGTAACAATGATTACTACAGCCGAAAAACTTTGAGAGAAGTGAAGGCGTCGGTAGGAAATAGAGAGACATTACAAAATGTACAGAGTCCGTATGCTTCCTATAGAAACGCGGAAAAATTATACACAAACTTTGTGGGATCTCATCAAACTCTGACTCGCTATGATAAATTGATCCTAGAATTTTAGATTGACATACATAACGAAACATACATAATTGGTCAGTACAACACTTCAGTTAGGATTACAACCTAGCTTCTCACACCACTTATGCTGTATGTGTGTTAATTTTTACATGAGTTGTGAGGTCTACAATTAATAATCGCCTCTGAACGACAGATTTTTCAGAAATTTTTCATGGCAATATTAGTTTTTTTCCAGAAATCTGCTGAGAGGAAGTCGGAGAAGAAATATTTTTTAATTTTTCGTTATGTTGGAAGTGTCTGGCCTGGGGTTTGAGCCGAGGCCTCGCGTCTAATAAGCGAACACACTGCCTACTACACTATTACACTACGGCGGGCTCGTGGACTTTCCCAATTGAAAACACACTGACCACATGATCTGTTATATTTAATCACCCTATATTTGCATTCGCTGTTGCCATTCTGTGAGATTGTAGTCACCGTAATCTAGTAGGCAGTGTGTTGGCTTATTATACGTGAAGTCTCTCCATCAAAACGAAATATGAAAAAATATTTCTTCGGCGACTTCTCCTCAACAGATTTCTGGTAAAAATTCGAAGAGTAAATTGCCATGAAAAGTTTCTAAAAAATCTGTCGTTCGGAGTCGACTTTAAACTGTAGTTTCCGCTACTCATGTAAAAATTAACACACACAACATAAATAGTGTGACAAACTATATTGTAATACTGGCGGAAGAGTTGTTATAAGTAATTATGTTATGTACGTATTCCCTTAGAAGCATGCATGTTATGAAATTGCGAAATTAATTCATTTGTCAATCATTTGTGGTTGCAATATGTTTTTGCCTTTTCGCGAGTACATGCATACACACATATCCTTATAACCCATCTGTCATGATTACGACGTAGCTTCTCAAACTACTTATGTTGTGTGTGTTAATTGTTATACATGAGTGGTGAGATCTACAATTTCAAGTCCTTTCCGAAAGACAGATTTTTTAGAAACTTTTTCATGGCAATTTCTTATTTACTCGGAGAATTTTGATCAAAAATCTGTTGAGACGAGCTCGCCGAAGAAATATTTTCACAAATCTGACCTGGGGCTTGGCTATGGCTGTAAAATTAAATCAAAATTTGCATTCATTTTAGTGATCTGAACGTGAAAAATAATTGCAAACATAAAGGACCATGTTGTATATGGTATAGGAGGAGAACAACTGTCCGAATAAAATTTTTGTTATGAAACTCCACACACACATATTTTTCGTAATCTTATAAATTTATAAACAGAAATAAATAATAAAAACCAACAACTAAAAGGACTCTTTAAGTTAAATATGCTGAAGGGACTGTTAAGATGAACAACCAAAATGTAACGAAAATAAGCAACGACAAGCGACCATTTAAACCGTGCCCGGGCTATGGCAATAGCCGAAAACAAAACCAATGATTGTATTCATGCTTTCAATGCTATTTATGCAATTCAATAAATCATGGCCATAAACGAAATGAAACAACCAGTAACAACAACATCTACAAGAACTACAAAAAAATAAAAGAAATCATAGAGCCAAATGAACCCCAACCGATAAAAAAGAAGCAGGAAGTTCTGTAAAAATATTTCGAAAAAGGAAAAGAAAAGAAAGAAAAGAAACGTAAAAGAAACAGAAAAACAATAAGAAAAACAACGAAACCAAAATTTTGCTGAAAAACGCAAGAAATACTCGCATTAAGCCAAAAAAACAAGAAAAAATAAATTCGGAAAACAACAACAACAAAAAATCAAGGAATCAAAAGAAAAACAAGTCGAACTAAACGAGAGAAAACTCTTGTAAAAAAAAAACAAGAAAGAAACGCAAATAAAAATTGTACTTCTGACCTCATGTTGCCAACCCCCCGATCTTATTGCCATTCGGTTTTTTTTTAAATTGTAATCGTTTTTCTCTTTTTTTCTTCATTCCAATACGATTACATTTGTAACACACATACATATACACACACACTCTCTCTCTCTCTCTCTCTCATCCGTTTACAAAATACAAGGAAGTCGATTGTATTGCAATTGAAGAAACGCGAGTAGAGAAAGGGAAAGTGGGGGCAAATGGAATGAATAAATGAATGAACGGAAACAATAGCGACATCGGTTCGCCGCTGGTGTCTAAAGAAAAGATGCCCCCAAAAGCAATATCAATTTCAAATTTGCCTTCAAGGATTATAAAGATTTTCAATGCATGTGAGTGTGTGTATGTGTGTGTTTGAGTTTGTGTGGCGGCGGCAGCAACAATGTCTAGGAAATAACCGAAAAACGGAAAGGGTTGGTCTGCAACATGAATTATGGCCAAACCTATACACTTACACTTGCATACATGTTCTACAATATGGCTCTTCTACATTTGAAACACAGACAGACAATAAAAACGAAAGATGAGTTACATTCTGTTGCAGAGAAATAAAAGGCTGCTATAAACGCGGCAATAAAAAGCAGTTCTACTAAGGTGCTGCCTGCTTTGCAAATAGTATTTAGGATAAAAGCTTAGTAACAGAAGTAAATGAAGTAACCTAGAGACTAAATGCTCTAGATACTACGAGGGGCTATTTTCTTATATAAGGATCGGTAAAGGACAGATATTGAGTCAAGAGCGGGAGCATTTAGCCACAAAGTGAAATATTCCGTGCTTCTGGGCAAGCACACGGGTATCTTCGAAGCGAAAGTCTACATCATCGAAAGATGAACACAATTCAACTTGGACAGAGAGCACAAAGGGTGGGACGTAGCACTACTATCTGACAGTCTGGCCCCATCCGAGCATTAGGCCCCTATGGGATTAACTCTCAAAAAATAAAAAATGAAACATTTTTCTAGAAGTAAATGAAAGAACATTTCACGCAAAGTATTGTAAATCAGAAGCTACAACTTCTCCTCAACTTTCTGGCAAAAAAAAAAAATAAAAATAAAAAATTCCTCATCTTTTGAGGACATGAATAAAACTAAGCAAATTTTGCTCTGAAGTGAAGCTTATTCCAGTGAGAGCATTTTGTGTCGATCGAAACAAATGTCAGTCAAAAGAGGAAAGGTCTGAGCTACACGGCTAGTACGATAAGACTTTCTATCCACTGCTTCCAAATAGTTTTTCAAACCCGACGAAATAGGTCATGATGGAAAATTACAGCCTCGTAACATATTCAGGGCAATGCTCACCTCATTCGAATTTATTGTACATGTTTTCTGTGCTAGTCTGGTCTGATTTTATCACCTCATAATGAATCAAACCCTTTTGATCGCATCAAATATGAGACATTACCTTGACGTATGGCTGGATATTCCATTTGGTCGTAGATTTTTCTGTTTGCTCGCATTTCACATATAATTTCTTGCGCTTTGGGTTGTTGCAATGAATTTCTTTTACGCTGCCAGTAAAATTTCAGTGCAAAAACAATTTCTTTGTAAAACGATCAACCAGAAATACTATGGGACTCTCTGCTGAAGCTTAAATAGCTAGGCAGGGAATTCACTTCTATGAGCAGTAAGATGATATGATAACCAGAAGCTTTTTGTTGAATAGAAAAAGATGTTTGGAAGGCCATACTTACTTACTTACTTAATTGTCCATTAACGGACCGTATATTCGATTCCAGGCGACTCTGCTTCATGTAAGCCTTCGCCAGTTGATCTCACCAAATCGATGACAAAGCTTTCTCAATTTTGTTCTTCCAACGTAGACAGGGTCATCCGCTATGCCGACTTTTACTATTCCCCGCATCAAATACAAATCCCGCGCCACATCCGAGCGACATGACCGAGCCAGTACAGTTGCTGGATATTAATGCGATATACAATGTCTGTGTCGTTGAGGAGCTCATACAACACATTAGATCGGATGTGGTAATCATAGTACTTTTTTCTCAAATACTCTTAAGGCTGCTGCATTGGTGCTTAATAGTGTACATGCTTTTGCGCCATAAAGAAGCTCGAAGAGGATGAGCGACGTGTAGCGGATGAGCTTCATCGTACGGGAGAGGTCTCTGCTACTCAACACACTGTTGGGAAGAGTGATTCTACGCTTGATCTCAAGACTAACATCAATTGGAAGGCGATACCCGTAAAAGAAAAAAATTTAGAGAGGTAGGGACTCTTCTGAATGCAAAGGTTTTGAGGGTTATTATAGTAGAAGGAGATTTAAATTATGCAACAGATAAAGCGGGAGTAATCTGAAGTGGATAATAGGACTTTCGACAGTACTCTTTAGGCACAGATAAGACTTCTTCTGAATTGGTATCGCTTCAAATCCAGTATATAGAGTCTGTGATGATGAGAATTAAACCTCAGAGTACAAACTTGAACCCTGTACGACATAAATGTATTCTAAAAAGAAATCCCTGTCTGTGTACGGTATTGGGCAGGGAATAGTCCGTGTTAATACTAATGATCATCCTGAAATTTGTTAGGATTAATGAAGACATTATGACATAGTGATGCAGATTGAGGGCCAAAAACTCTGCCATGGAAAAGTTTCTCAAAAAATCTGTAGTTCGAAGTCGACATTAAACAGTTGGTCCCGCCACTTGCGTATAAAAATTAACACACACAACATAAGTGGTGAGAGAAGCTAGGCCGTAATCCTGATTGAAGGGTTGTAATGGCCAATTATGTATGTCTTCGATAAAGGATCTCAAGCGGCTTACATCCTTACATTTTTAGTAAAAAAAAAACAAAACAATTCATTCTTTAACAACTCTGATTAGTGCACAAAAGCAAAAGGCGTCTAAGCTTGTTTCCGTTGGATTCTTCCATTATGTTTCTTTTTTCTGTGTTACTTTATGATTTTCTTTTTTAAAATTTATTTTTATTTTTTTCTGTTTTCTGTTGTTTTTTTTTCTCTCTGAGTTTTCTATTATTCGATACACTTAGAAGCAGTGGCCACGCGTTTAATGAAGTACTAAAGTTTCAAGTGGTTTTTTATTTACGTTCTATTTTGTATTTTTTTCTATTCTTTTTGTCCATTCTTTTTGCCATCCTCCATGCCATAGTACTCAAGGCCTATGTGAGACCATGTTAAAGGGGCATTGGTTGGCCATCGGTATTGCTGGTTAACAGGCGGTTAAGGAGTTACGTTTAACATATGCAAAGTTTTGTAAACGACCAACTAAAACAACAACAATAACAACAACAGAAAACCAATCTCAAACAATTTCCATAAACCCTAAACATAAAAGAGAGGTAAGGGGCGATGGCAATGGCAATACAAGAGGAGCCGATTGGTTGGGGGGGGGGGGGGGTGTTGCAGATAACCAAGTTGAATTTGAACATAATTTGTTTGACCTTTCAATAGAAACGTTATTATTTTCAACATTCAATGTTTTTTGATTAAATTTGTTACTTTTGCAATGTGTACCCCTGCCACCACCCTAGTTGAGACCAACTGCCTAGTCACGTGTTTGAATTTGTGGCCGGTTAACGTGTCTTTAACATACTCTGTCATAGACACTGACAAACAAACACATGAATATTCATAATGTCTTCTCTGTGTGAGTGAAATTTTGTATTATGAGCACATTGTTGTTATTGTTGCACATTTAAGAAATTGAATCCGTGTTGTTGTTTTTCATTTTCTCATATTTTTTTTTTAAGGCAACAGCCATAATCAGTTTCCCATAAATTTTAATCAGTTTTATATGTGCGTATCAAAGATTTATGAGTCTGCAAAATTTTATTACAATATCTTCCCTTCTTGGCATTAAACTCGGTCTGTCTCACTCTCATACTCATTCTTCTTTTCCTTTTCCGTTTCGTTTTCATTTTTATTTTTATCGTTTTCTTTATCTTGGTATCATTTTAATGGTTGCTTAACGCTCGTAATCGTATTGAATTTCTTTAATAGATCTGCTCACCAAGGCTGTGCTGGGGGAATGCAGTTGGTTTTCTACGAAATGGAGTTTAATGGTTAAGAAAATTTCGAATTAACGGCAAGAAATTTATTATTAAAAGGGTTATTAAACGTTTATATTCCTCTCTTTTTTATCTTAAGATTTATTATGCTTTTGTTGGACTCATTAATTTGTATATAAAGAGTATAGAAAAATTAATTAAATATTGATTACAAATGGATAATGGTTCGTAATCCCTTTTGGTAATCATTAGTAATGTAATCCAATATAAAAACAAAACAGATCTATTGTTATCGAAACGAAACCTAACTTGTCAAAGAAACAATTAAAGTGTTCTTACACACCAATAGTTTTAATGAGCCACTTTTAGGTCTTTGTAGCTTACAGTATTGAAACGAAAAAATTCTTCAACTAAAAGGCTATTAATGCAACGCCAATCTTGAAAAATAGTGAGGCATATGACATACATAATTGGCCACTACAACCCTTCAGTCAGGATTACGGCATAGCTTCTCACACCACTCATGTTGTGTGCGTTAATTTTATGCGTGGTAGTGGGACCTACAGTTTAACGTCGTCTCCGAACGACAGATTTGTTTGAGAAACTTTTTCACGGCAGGTTTATTTACTCTCAGAGTTTTTGCCGGATATCTGCAGAGAGGAAGTCGCCGATGAAATATTTTTATTTTCTCATATTTCGTTTTGACGTCCTGACGGAAGGACTAATGTATGTAATGACCAATTATGTATGCATCAGAGATCAGTAATAAATCGTTTTTTCGCTACTCATAAGTACTCATGAAATTTTGAGTATGATGGAGTCAACAATATTGAAATTCAAGTACCCTGATTCATTCGTACTCACTACAACATTGATTTATAAGTACAGGTTGCAATGAATATGAGTACAACGTTGATATCAAACTCATAGAATTCGAAATATGTTTGACATTCATACGCCTGCCCATTCAGATTCATAAATTTAGTAAAATAGTGATAAGGCTCATAAATGAATCGAGTGATTCGAATCAAAATTTACAGTCTTAGTTGAAGAAAGAAAAAGATAAAGACAGGAAGCAGAGCAAACACACAACCTTTTAGGGAGTATTGGAGCGTTCGTACGGGAATCATACTTATTTTATGATTCTTGTAAATGTTGAGTAAAGGAGTGGCGAAATCAACAACCATCATCTGTATTGTTCAGCATAAGTACGATGAGTACTTCTAACTTTGAATATGAGTAGTATGAGTATGATATTAAAATAAGTATGAATGCGTATAAGTATCAAAAATTATGAGTATGATTCAAATCTACTCATCTTTTTGAATCCTCATTGCATGCATGCATGTACATATGCACTGAGCGGTCTTTAAAAGAGCAATGATTTCGAAAACCGTTCTACTTGTTGTTGACCAGAACTTTAAAAGAAGCAGAATAATTGGTTTCCAGTTTTCAGTGTTATGTGTCTCACTATTGGAAGTCGCCGTAGTCTAGTAGGTAGTACATACATACATAATTGGCCATTACAACTCTTCAGTCAGGATTACGGTCTAGCTTCTCACGCCACTCATGTTGTGTGCCTTAATTTTATACTTGAGTGGCGGGGCCTACAGTTTAGCGTCGCACACTGTCGCGATTTCATATAATGAGTGGCCAAAAATAGAAGGAGTAATAGTAGAGTAATGAAATTTGGCACACCTATATTAATTGGTAAAACATAATCATACTTCAAATTTGGTCATTTAAAGTCAAAGGATTCGTGTCCTTCCCATATGTCCTGAAATTAAAAATTGCTATAACTTGGAGGAAAGAAAAGATATGTTAATAAAATTTAATACACTTATCAGTTTTAACATGCTTAACACTTTCTCCAAATTTCGGTCAATTTGGAGCAAGGATACGCCTACCTTAAAAATGTCCTTTTTCAAAAAAGTATATATCAAAAAGAAATAAAAAATTGAATATATCCTTTTTTCGAATCGCAAATTATGATTTAAATGTTTTACTAACTCATTAAAATTTAATTTTCTCACATTCCGTATATCCTTAGAAAATTTTAAGGATAAATTTTTACCATAACTGAAATACTAATCAAACAATATTTTATTAATCAATTTAAAATTTGTTTATGTATATTAAAATATTTAAATTTATACTGTTCACACGAGTGAACAAATTAAATAACCCCAACCCTGACTTCCAATATGACACAAACATCTTTAACGAATGACAATAATATCACCAACACACATCAACATTCACAACACACTTCAACATACACACATTCTTCAACGCCTTCAAAAGGATTGTTTAGATCTACATAGAACAGTTGACTATCGATCACCGAACAACATACAACAAATACCCAATTAGTTACACGCGTGTGCGAAGAATAAAGTGAACAGTAAATACATTTATATTATACATATATTTGATAAATTATAAAAATTGTGAACTTTAATAAACTCAAAGATTGTGAACTGGAACAAAATAAAACATTGTAAACAAAAATAATTAATGTTACAAAATACAAACAAATGTACGTTTTATAACGTTTAAATATATACTTATATACATAAAGCATTACCAAACACTCATCCTTTATATATACAATTAATATAGAAAAGGTTTGTGCATTTATACACCCTACCCCCTCTTACCCTTATACTAACCCTACCCTATAACCCGTCTGTTCATATACATATAAGTGAAAAGACATTTGTACTTGGTTCCTAATTGAATTTATTTATGTTTAAATAGAAAAACTTACATCACAAATATCTTTACAAAATAGCATATTATCTAGCCAGGTACTCAACTCCAATAATTTCTAATTTTTAAAAGAATGATTTTTAGTTTGTCCTTCTCTATATCTATTAGAAGTCTTTGAATACGACTATCCACAAATTATTCAATATGATGCAACACATTTGTTGTATTATTTTTTGTTAAGCTGCACCCATTGCTCAAAAATATCACGAATCTGCAATGAGGTTGACACTAAAAAACATTTATAACGCCCACAAAAGCAGTCAGAAGCAGCTGAAATTTATATATGTTAAAGTACATACTTGTGGC
Organism: Sarcophaga rosellei; assembly: GCA_930367235.1. Lineage (NCBI taxonomy): Eukaryota > Metazoa > Arthropoda > Insecta > Diptera > Sarcophagidae > Sarcophaga > Sarcophaga rosellei. The sequence goes on from OV884017.1 coordinate 15,678,807, forward strand.
AATAAAATATCAAAAAATTTTAAAAGTGATATTGGGTGTTTTTTTTTAATTCACTACTGAAGTTAATAAATGTATGAAAATCTTAATTTTTTGAAGACCTATAGTTTGGCTAACGATATTTCACATATGATTAATATTTGTAAACAATTATAGCGTTGTAATTACAATTACATACCTGGCTTACAATTCTATTACAAATAATTTAGTCATTACCAAAAGAATTTTTGAATTTTACCTATGACAAAAATATGTCAAATTTCAAGTTTTCGCACAAATTTTCTATATTGAATAAGAATTCTTAACTTTGAGATACAATAACTAAAAAACTACGGAAAAGTTTTTAAAAAAATTTTATATATCAACTAATAGAAGTGTTTTCTATAAGATGAAGTTAATAAAATAATGAATTTCCCACATTGATTTTAACCATTTTTGACCACGCTCGCGACAGTGTGCGTCGTCTCCGAACGACAGATTTGTTTGAGAAACTTTTTCATGGCAGTTTTTTTTATTTACTTGTTTTTTCCTAATCTTTTGTAGGAAATATTTTAAATTAATTAATTTATAATTTAAAAACTCAAATTGGGAACTTGAAATAATAACCGCGAAGACCAAACTTTCTCCGAAATAAAAGGAAGGATAATTATCAACTAACTTTATTATTATTCCTTTTCTTAATCCTAACATATTATACATACTTAATTCTAACCGTATAAGACTATTCAGCAATTCTGTTGCTTATTTTAATTCCTTATTGCTATTTATCCATTGACCTTATACTATGTATTAAACTTAAACTTAACTAGCAATAGGGTGGTACAAATTCATGCTCATTATTAATTAAACATATTCAACTATATCTATAATGTACAAATAAATATATTGAAGAGATGATGAAGCAATTATGGCGCAACATTACTCTCAGAGTTTTTGTCAGATATCTGCAGAGAGGCAGTCGCCGAAGAAATATTTTTTTTTCATATTTCGTTTTGATGTTTGGCCTGGGACTGGAACCCAGGCTTTTACGTCTAATAAGCGAACACACTACCTACTAGACTACGGTAACTTACTGGTAGATAGTGTGTTGGCTTATTAGACATAAGGCCCGAGTTCAAACCCCAGGTCAGACATCGTCAACAAAAGACGAAATGTGAAAAGAATATTTCCTCAGCGACTTTCTCTCAGTAGATATCTGGCAAAAACTCTTTGGATAAATAAGAATTGCCATGAAAGTATCCCGTAGAACTTCCATATATTAATCTGGGCCAGTTACATTCAACTCAAAAGCATGCATTAATAAGTTTAAGGTGTATGATGACAACAGATTGATGAGACTTGTTAAATAAAATTTCTTTAATTTTTTTTATAACAAATTATATCATAATTATAAACACCTTCAAAAATCCCCAAAAGGCTTTTGGCTTTAAGTTCAAGTAAAAGATTGTCTTGTAAAATCTTTGTCTTAAATAAAACGCCACCACCATCAACCATTGTTGATCGAAATAAGCAAATCGCAATAAAACTACGTATAATTTTTTTTTTTCATTTTATTTTAATAAACTTAAAAGACAATTCATTTTTATGTCTACTACTTGGCAGACCAGACAAATACCAGAAATCATACAAAAAAAAAAAAAAACACGAAATTCTTTCAATAAAAGTCTTACAAAAATCCCTTCTAAACATAATCATCATCAAGACAATAATATTTCAATAAACGATATCCATAGAAAAACCATTCATTTTTTTCTTTTTTTGGTCTTATTTCTCCATCTTTTTCATTTTTCCATTCACTGCCTAGAATCTTTTTTTTGTCTCTTCTAGTCTAACTATGTTTAGAATGCAGACAAAATTCGTCTTTTTTTCTGCGTTTTTACTGGAAGCCAAAAGAAATTATTGGAAACCAGAGAAAAACAATAAAGTTTTCATTTAATTTTCGTTTCTTTCGTTTATTTTTTTTTTTTTGCTTTCGTAAGGAATAAAAAGGGGGCATAATGATTTATATAATATTGGATAAGATCCAAATTTAATTACAATTATGCCACACACTCTCATTTACTCACTCACTTACGTACTCATGCACTCACTCTCTGCCTTGCAACAACTGCTGGCCAAAAATAAATGCCTTAAACGAAGAAACTGAAATGAATAGACAAGACAACACAAGACAAGGCAAGAGAAGTATGGAAAGACAAAAGCCAAAATGAAAAGGAATTTTTTTCTTCTAAGAAATGTACAGATAACAACCATATTTGCTTCCAAATACACCATTTCCAAATGTCAAACACCAAATAAATAAGTAAACAATTGGGCAATTCACACAAGCCCTTGTATCGTTGTATTGCGTGTATTTTTGGACGAATATACAACAGTGTATGCTTGTTGTTGATAATTTTCATATAAAAATCCGATACATTTATACACATTTTTTTATATGTTTTTAAAAGTTGTATTTTTATCGCTTTTTGACGTTTGGAATACGAAATCTCCAATACAACATACACGATACAAATGCGTGTGAATATTTGTTTCCGATACCCTACCGTTACAGCCAATTAATGTTAACTTAATTTCATTTGGCACAGCAGCCGACTTTCTCCAAAAAAGGGAGGCATTTTATTTCAATGCTAAGCCACAATAGGCATACGTATAGTTCCACTTCAGTAGCTTCGTTCAAAAGTTTTTAAGAGTCCACCTTATAACATCGAAATGAAAAACTATTGCCCAAGTACTTTAATAGATTAGAATTCAGCGTTTTTGGAATTATTGTCAGTGGCTCTGGGTAATTTAATAGCAATGCCAACAAAACCGCAATGTAATCATATTTCTTGTGCAGCCAACGCAGTCTAGACGTGACACCACGGTTAAAATCCCAGCTCAGACGTCTTCAACAAACCGAAATATGAAAAAATATTTTTCCGGCGACTTTCTATCAGCAGGTTTCTGGTAAAACTCGTTCGGAGTCAACTTTAAACTGTAGGTCCCGTCAGTCATGTATAAAAATAAGGGACACAATATAAGTGGTATGAGAAGTAAGGTCGTATTCCTGAATGAATGCATCTCAAGCCGTTTATTATTTCCTCTTGGTGGTTGGTTAATAATTGAATCACTACTGTAGATTTTGGGGCTGTTAGATCTTCAAGTCCTTTTTTTATTATGATCTCTTACTGAACACGTTTACATTATTAGAGACTTGCCAAGGCAGTTTCGTTCCCTACTGGCGAACAAAGACTAGATAAACTGATGCTAGAGACCGAATACATTCAAAAGTGTGAAGAGGGTCACTCTAGCTTTCTATGCTTGTAATAAAGTGTTGTGGAGAAAATATTACATACATATTAGTCGTTGGATGCCCTTAGCAGTGGTCAGTTCTATTTCACTTGTTATACTGGGAATACAATGAATACAGGGCTCTTTCGAATGTATGTTTACTGTAGGGACTTATCATCGGCGACTGCCGTAGACCGAATACTGACCAATAAATGATTTTGATGGATTTGAGAACTTTATAAAATATTGATTACTCGATACCACAGCATGAGTTCTTGGGGACGAGCAAAACATTATCACGTATCCTGTAAAAGTCTACGTGCAGTCGTTCGCTGATAGTTTGTGCTGAATGGCACTGTGTGTGGAGTCATCTTTTCGGAGTTGCCAGGTATAGGCGCTCAATAACAATATAATATATAATAACAGACAGCTAGGTATCTCTCAGAAGTCGCCGTAGTCTAGTAGGTAGTGTGTTGGCTTATTAGACGTAAGACCCTAGTTCAAACCCCAGGTCAGACGTCAAAACGAAATATGAAAATATATTTCTTCGGCGACTTCCTCTCAACAGATTTCTGGCAAAAACTCTGAGAGAAAATAAAATTGCCCTGAATAGTTTCTCAAAAATCTGTTGTTCGGAGTCGACGTTTAACTGTAGGTCCCGCCAGTCACGTATAAAAATTAAAGCACACAACATGAGTGGTGTTGAGAAACTAGGCCGTAATCCTGACTGAAGGGTTGTAATGGCCAATAATATATGTATGTATGTAGGTATCTCAAAAGATATTGTCTTTTTATATAACGACCTCTTGAGCGGTTTTCGACTACCGTGGTTCTGTCACTAGTAGGGCAGAGCGGTATAACATCATATAAGTATCGCTGTATTATGAGAAACTATAGAGCGGATGGCTTAGTAAAATCTGCCAGTGCTATTGAACTTTTGTGAAGAAACCTCAGCATCGCAATAAGCCATACTTGGACTGAGGGCGTATGTCGTTTTGGTTTGATAGCCACTTCTACCAACCTATATGCACTATATCTGGACATGCTAATACTGACTTCGATTCATAAGTCCACGTGCACTATAGCTTTTGAACTTGATAAAATATACGATTTCTTGTATAATTTTTCGATTTTTTTTTTTAATTAAAAACTCTCCTCCCTCAAACGGTGTAAATGGTATTGAAAGGAAAAAACCAAAATGATTGGAATAACGGAATAAGATGTGTGGTGGGAATGGTAATATAAGACCTCTTGTGATTGAAAATAAGCATAAAATTGATAAACAATGAAAATTGAATAAAAACCAACAATAATAACAAAAACAACCAACTTATGCATAGGCATATACACATACATACATACATTCACAAGAAAACACAAAAACAATGAAATTGAAAGGATAAAATAGGAAAACAATATCAAAATTATTCTAAAGGATGTGCTCTGTTTATGCGCTTTTGCTTTTGATATGATTCCAAGCACATGTACGAGTATGTATGGTTATATGGATGACAATGCCACGACTATATTGAGTATGTGTGTGTAAATGAGTGAGTGCTTATCCTTTTACATTAGATGTAATTGTATGGGTCTTTGTAAGGATCAACTAAAGCAGAAAAAATAAATACGAGTTTGCCAAAAAATATTATTAAAAATAATCACAAACAATAATAATCGTCATCATCATCATCATAATCATCATCATCATGTGAAAGCTTATGATATAAATAGAAAAAATATTTCAACAACGTACGTAGTACGTACGTACTACCATAAGATAAAAAGGGGATTTCAGCTTGTGAAGCACTCGAACGTAAGATGAACAAAAGAATGATGCACACAGGACAACAAAAACAAGAAAGAGAAAAAAAATACAATGAGAAGAAGGGGTTGTGTTTGTTTGGCGGATACGTTCGCAATTTAACAGTTTACTTGTGTATTTTGCCTGCGTTTGTTTGTTACATTAAAGAGGCGTTAACGAGAGTGGTTAGAGAAATTTGGTATTGAACACGGCATGCCCAAGGATAAAAGAATTGTACTTTTTAGTTTAATAGGCTTTAAGTGGTCACTACAACCCTTTAGTCAGGATTAAAACCTAGTTTCGCACACCACATATGTTGTGCCTGTTAATTTTATACATGACCAACAGTTTAACATCGACTCCGAACGACAGAATTTTTTTTTTCATATTTCGTTTCATTGGAGATGTCTGACCTGGTGTTTGCCTCACGTCTAATAGGCCAACGCACTACCAACTAGACTACGGTGCGCTCGTGGTCTTAATGAATTTTAAACATACTGGCCGTGATCCATCATTTTAACTCATTCTGTATATGCATGCATTGAACGATGTGATAAATTTTTAGTTGCCATTCTGTACGATGAATTCATGTTGGTTGTGAGTTCTGCGCCACAAGACCGAATCATAGAACAGATTCTGATTACACTACCTACTAGACTACGGCCAGGCTATGACATTATTCCAGAGATAATTCGTCTCAGATGAGCGGACTAGGAGAAGTTAAAGAAGTATTTATAATGGTGAGCGCATTACATGCTTACGTGATGGCTGGGGTCTGTGTCGATAAGAAGGAGATCCTTGTTTGGAATGAGAACTTCTTCAACTCATTTACCTAACAACGTCTCCTCAGAAGCTAAAGCTTTTAATGTCACCTTGAAAATAAGCATGTTGTAATGTATTGAAGTCGCCGTAGTCTAGTAGGTAGTGTGTTGGCTTATTAGACGTAAAGCCCGGATTCGTATCCCAGGTCAGACATCAAAACGAAATATGAAAAAAAATATGTCTTCGGCGACTTCCTCTCAGCAGATTTCTGGCAAAAACTCTGCGAGTAAAATAAAATTGCCATGAAAAAGTTTCTCAAAAATCTGTCGTTCGGAGTCGACGTTAAACTGTAGGTCCCGCCACTCACGTATAAAATTAACACACACAACATGAGTGGTGTGAGAAGCTAGGCCGTAATCCTGACTGAAACGTTGTAATGGGCAATTATGTATGTAATGTATTGTTACGAAATTGAAAAATCTAGATACTGGTGTTTTGCTTTTACATCGCTTAACATTAAAATTATAAACAAAAGCTATAAAAACAAAACAATGCAGTAAATAAACCTGTAAACAAATTATCCGACTGCTTAATATAACAACAAACACCAGCATAAAAAATGGTAAACTAAAATATACCAACAATACTACAGTAATAAATGTAAACAACAATGTAAACAACAATGTTTACATTTATAGAGATTACGAGAAGGCGAAGTCATGAACATTCGCCTTCAACAGCATTAATCGGACTGTTTACTCTGCCATATAAATGGCAAGGAAAAACAGGCGACTGAGGTAGTGAAGTTCAGTCAGTCTTGTGTGAAGACGCGGTATGTTTGGCTAGAGTAATCGTGATTTGAAGATCTCCGTTACAAAAATAAACAGAGGAATAACAATAAAAAAAGCCAATTGTTGTTGTATACATAAAGTTGTGAACACAAATTTATTTATTTTATTTTATTTGCAATCTATCATTTATTTTCAATCAAATAAGAGAGTAAATAAAGAGTTGCCGTGAGAAGTTTCTCAAAAATCTGTCGTTCAGAGTAGACTTTAAACTGTAGGGCCCGTCACTCATGTATAAAAATTAACGCACACAACACGAGTGGTGTTGAGAAGCTAGGCCGTAATCCTGACTGAAGGGTTGTAATGGCCAATTATGTATGTGTATGAACTCATATTTTAAATGTTGTTAAAAGGTAAAAATGTAACAATATATTAACTGAGACATTACATTTAAGAGCAATCTAGCGATAATTTGTAGTCGACTTACTCCCGAATCCAATAATACTGGTAATACTAATGCAAAAAGTCCTTCATTAATACATTTTAAATTGGTCGGAACTTGTTTGTGAGACCTGGATAATGGGTTAAAATGTTTCTCCGTTTCTTATATTCTGTTCCAACCCTCGTTAAATGATTTGTTATTTAATACGCACTTGAAAATTAAGTGTGAGAAATTTATTTCTATGGAAAAAAAAAAAAAAACAATTCTGTAATCAAATCATCACTTTATTAAAATTGTAGAAAAAAAACAACAACAACACTAACAATAATACAATACAAATACAAGTACAAATCAAAATAAAGCCAAACAAAATCCTTAAACTAATTGCAAATTGCGTACTCAATATATGTATACAGAGAGGGTTGGTTGAATCCTTTATACTCTTCACATGAACTCATACTCATATTCATTCATTCGCATACATTTCAAATTCAGTGTAACAAAATGTTGTTGTTGTTGGCGGTAAATACTGAAGTTGTGATTTTAGATTTTCACTGATTTCTGACACTGATTTGCATATGCCATGTTCGCAATACGTCCGTATTAATTTACACCAACAGCTAACAACCAACAGCTTAAGCCTAGTCGAGTCATGTCAGTCACTCAGTCTACCGGAGTAATATTTACCCTTAAACTACAGAGTAAATGAGAACATATATGTGTGTGGGTATGCGCTTAAGTATTGGTTTACATTTTAATGCGTGCAACACGCGTATGCTATTCGAAATTTTATTTAATTTTCGAGTGTTTGTTAAGATTTATTATGTTTTTCCGATAATGAAAATAAACAAACTGAAGAAGAAGTAGAAAAAAGCTCATTGTGAAATCGAGAATAAGAATATATTTTACTATTATTTTGGTTGCATGAACACAAACTGAGTATGGCATATACACTAATAATGCCACAACCAGCACTACTACTTAAAACTGTATTCAGTATTTCACAGAAACATTTGAAGCAACGACCACGACTACTGTTTGGCACTCCTGCCGTCTAAGTCGTCATGTTGCTAATGTTGCTGTGATGTGTTGGATGTTGATATGAAAGGACCTCCTATTGAGTTTCTACAATCGTGTTATTTTTATGTGGTGTTTCTATATTTTTCTGGTTTTTTTTCTGTATTTTTTTGTGGCAGTTTTTGGTCATAAAATTGACTTTTTCTTTCCACATATACGCTGCTGGACAGTTTTGATGTATAATTTATTGTAAATTTCTTTTATTTTCTTATTTTTTTAATTAAAATTAAGAGCCATTTTTCAAATATAATAATAATACTGAAGGGTTTTCATGGTTAATTTTCAAGCCATAAATTAATTTCCATTGAAAAACAAGTCAAGGCTCATGTTTGCTGCATGTTGTTCTCATGGGATTCATTAAAATTGTAACTAAACATGCAATAAACATCTTGCAACAGACAGTTTCTTAAATCAAAACTTAAATTCAAAGTTTTTAATAGTTAAGAATTTATTCTAAATTAAAACTAATACGGTATCCTTCCCTTTAACAAGACAAAAATACGATTCATTTATAACCAGGATTTTTTTTGGTTTGTTTCATTAATTTTGACTTAACTGACCCACTTATCAAGCACAGTTTTTGACAGTAGCATTGCATAGCAAAATGTCTGATGCAACAGCTCGGAAGAGTTTGTCAAGTCCTTTACGGTGTTCAGATATGTATCTTTATTGCGTAAATCGCAATAAACGTCTTTATTGAGCTCAATATTTCATATAAAGTTTAAATTATTAATTATTGCGCAATAAATACACAAATTGTTATGATATTGAGTAAAACTTAAAATGCAGCAGTGTCATAAGTACGTTCAGTTAGCATCAAATGTCAACAACGGCAAACAAAAAAAAAAAAAACAAAACAATCAACAAAACAAAAAATCAAAATAAAAACAATGTTATTGAAACAACCAGCTGTTTTGTTTGCCAGCTGTCAAATGAATATGGAATAAGCAGCTGGGCTGCGTATATTGTTATGTCTGAACACTTAAAATATTGTACGCAATAAAAGTGCATATCTGAACATAGTATATCAGTGATATACTCCTGGAATCCGTTATAAGAACTCGTCGAACGGGTTGTTAGACCGAAAACAAAAAGAAAAGGAACACCATAAAATCGATAAGTATACCAATGAACGAGGCACGGAAAACAGCAAAAGATATGCACAAGATCATGATGCCAATTCACTCCATGTGAGAGCGAATAAATTCAAGAAGAGCATCTAGGAGACTTCTTCAAATCTGAAGCAATGATGAATGGGTATCCAGTATAGACAGCGCAGTCTAGTATATAGCTTAGACATCTTCTGCAAAACAATTCAGGCAATTTTCTTTCAGTAGTCTTTTGGAAGAAACTCTGAGTGTAAAAAAATTGCCATGAAAAGTTTCCCAAAATTTCTCCTTCGCAATCGATATCCAACCTGTAGGTCTTGCCGCCTATGGATGAAATTAACACACACAACTGGAGTGGTGATGAGAAGCTAGGTTGTAATCCTGACTAAAGGGTTGTAATGACCGATTAAGTAAGTAAGTATTCCCCTTATAATGTGGTAATAGTGGGTATTGTATTGTATTGTTGTGATTAGACTATACGATCTATTCTCTTCACAAGCGTAACAGTGCTCGGTGCCAGCTAGTAGATCTCCCTGTCTAGTAGTTGATAAGTACTCAAGTGTTGCCTTACAAGAGTACGTGCTCTTTTCAAATGGTATCCGTATAGTAAGATACAAAACTTAAATATTTTCCCACTGTTAAGAGTATGTATACATAAATTGTCTCACACCTGATTGTATAGAATTCCACTCGTTTATAATCCATTTCTCCAAATAAGCCATTACAAATTTCTGTTCCTATTTTAAAGAGGGTATTGGCTCCCTTACTGGAATGGAAGCTTCTGCTTTGCTGTGGGTGAAAAATGGCCATTTTGAATAACAACAGATTTAGTTTTATATTCCTTAGAAGGCGCTGACACCACTATTGGAATGGAAACTTCTGTTTCTGAGAGGGTGAGTCTCAGACATAGCAATTATAGACAGAAAAATCTTCGTTTTATTTTAAATCATTTTTCAATGGAGGGTTAGGTGAGCCTAATTAAGCAACCTCTTCGTATAGAGCATAGTTAGGCAGCTGCCTAGATCACCTTTGGCTAGACAGGTTATGTCATTAATTCTGGTTGTCAAAGAATTTCAGCATCCCGAACAATGATAGAGAATATGTCGGGTTATCTCTATTACAAAGGCCTCTGAGATGGACTCTGACAAGGTTAACCATAAATTTTCGTACTGTATATATCCATGGCGGGTCAGACTTATCTGATCGCTATACAAATGGGTTTATTATCCCATTTTTCCTTTAAAAATAAAATCATTTGTTTGCTTTTTTGCTGAATATTGCGAATCTCAGGCATGAATTCAATTATATTTTCGGTTGTGCTAGCCTGTCAATTTTCCTGTTAATTTCCCCGTGTATAGGAACCCGCAAGAGGATAATTGACAAATATCACATTATCTCCTTCGATGATCATTAACATGCTTGTAGAATCTTGGATATGGTATACGCACTTGCGAGGGATCTTATGGTCATTTCACTGTCAGCAAATGTGTGTATATCTCAACTCGATATGCGCTGATAAGAAATGCATATACTAGCAGTCTGTACCAGAGGTCAGCAATGAATCGTTTTTTTGCTACTCATAAGTACTCATGAAATTTTGAATATTCAACAGTACTGAAATTCAACTACTCTGATTCATTCATACAACATTGATTTATAAATACAGGTTGCAATGAGTATGAGTACACAGCGTTGACATCAAACTCATAACATTCGATATACATATGTTTGATTCATACGCCTACTCATTCAGATTCATAAATTTAGAAAAATACTTATAATACTCATTAATGATTCGAGTGATTCGAATCATTCTTCAAAATTTACAGTCTTAGTTGTAGTTGCATTTACAAAAAAAGGAGAAAGACAAAGGCATCAATCAAAGCCAACACACAAGCTTCTAGTGCGTAGTGTAGTGTTCGTATGCGAATCACACTTATTTTGTAATTCTTGTAAATGTTGAGTAAAGGAAAGTCGAAATCGACAACATATTGCATTGTTAAGTATGAGTACAATGAGTACTTCTAACTTTGAATATGAGTAGTATAAGTATGATATTAAAATAAGTACGAATGCAAATCTACTCATCTTTTTGAATGCTCATTGCTGCTCTCTGGTCTGTACTTTACAGATTCCACTCCTGTTATGGCAAATTTTTTCTTATCTATCTAGAGAATCTGTTAATCTGCTTTTTAATTTCATGCATTATGATAAGAGGCTTGTTAAACTGAAACCACTTGAAAGAAAAGTGAGTCTAACAGCCTTCTTTTGTAAACTCATGCCTGACGTAAAAATAATGTTTGTAATGAAGCCATCATAATAAAAATTCAAAACGCTTATGAAAGCAGAATTATACACCAGAGATGTTTATATGACGGCTATAATTTGCTACTTAATGTCATCATTTTGACATTTTCAAATCAAATTTTATCATGAAGGACATTATCGATTTCTTATTGTTTCTCAATAATTCACATTATGATGCTAATACTACGTCTACCAGTGGTTGTCCAAATTCAATTTAAATTTTATTTTTTTTTATTAAAATTTAAAACAAACATTCAGTCTTAAAAGCAAATTTGTTTACATTTGCTTTCACAAAAAACCATATAAATTTGATACAAAAATAAAATGACAAGAAACCATGGGTAGAAGCAAAACTCAACGTGAATCCGGCACGTGTATTCTGCCAACCACAATAATTTCGAAAAAGAAAAATATTTTCTTGTTGATTCAAGTTCAAAAATCCTTTTCAAAAAAAATATTTCAATTACTTATTGCAGTAAAAACAACAACAACAACAATAATACAGTGTCATGCAAGTATGAGGTTCTTTTGCGAAAACTAATTTCGATGTATGTATGAGTTCCTCAACGACGTGGACATTGTGCAGCGTATTAACATCCAGCGGCAGCGCTGGCTCGGCCATGTCATTCGAATGGAGGAGAATGCTCTGGCGAGACGGGTATATGATGCGAGAATTTTCGGAAGGTGATGAAGATGTTTGCGTTGGAAGGAGCAAATCGAGGACGCCCTGCTATCGATTGATGTGACCAACTAGCGAGTGCGCTCAAGAAGCTGACGCTTCTGGAAGGATGTGTTAAGCAGGCCGAAATCCTTTAATCAGATCGTTAATGGCCAATGGTAAGCAATTAAGTGGAGTTATCTGACCTGGGCTTTGAACCGTGGCCTCAAATCTAATAAGACAACATACAATCTTCTAGACTACGGCGACTTCCAAAGGCTATTTACTAACCTTAGTTAGCTCCTGACAATACTAGGCAACGGCGAGTTGTAAGTTCTCTACGATGTTGTTATTTAATAAATACTATTCATTTAGGTAGGTAGGATTAAGTGGCAGTCCCCCCAAGGAATCGGATGGACGCACTTACCCATGGGGCCCATTGGGATACCATAGTTCATGTCCATTATCCCCTAGTCCTGGAACCACTCAGAGCTTCCAATGGAGCGACACAAACTGTTGACGTCAATGTTCGACAAATCACCCAGAACGTCGATGTAGTAGGCACCAAGATGTTTCTTTATCATTTGACATAGTGCCGGGCTTGTTCCCAGTAGATTAAGAATGGTCTCTTCCTCCTCCTCGTATCTGCAGCTTTTGCAGAAATCATTCGTGAGATATCCCAGATCAATGCCCCGTCACGACTCCAATGACCGTACTGAGCACGCCCCTTTGGAGTTTAAGCAGCCGTGAAGTACGCCCTCCATCCGGCCTTGACCAGATCATGCGCGCCATTCTGTCCTTATTCGAAGCTGCCCACCCGCAGTTGACAGAGTCCATAATCTTGTTGTCAATCATGAGCTTCCATGTCCCCAATATCCAAGAATTCGTCGGAGAATTCGATGGTCTTGTCGTGTTTGGTCAGTTCATCCGCTCTGCAGTTGCCCGGGATATCATTGTGTACCGAGACCCAAATGATATGTACATTATACCTCTCCGCCATCCTATTTAGGTATTTTCGGCAGCCGTAGACTGTCCTGGAGTTCATCGCATTGGATCACAGAGCCCTGATAGCCGCCTAGCTATCGGTGAGTATGGTGATGTTTCAACTGGGGACATTAACAGCCTTTATTGCTAACACCTCCACCTGAAAAACGCTGCAGTAATTTGGCAGCCTTATGGATCCGGTAACACCTATTGACTCCGAGTAAATTCCGAAACCAACGCATACTCCCAGACCTCCTTATCCGGGATGATCGTTGTGAATTCCATCGAGAAGTCAAATCGCGGTATTATATAGTCAATGTCCCCGACAGCTTCAAATTTCTTCAGGATACTCGAGTGACCAGTCGTCCAGAGACGCCTGCCATTCCCAACCACCACAATCATTTAATTCCAATTAATTTCAGAAAGAGACCTGAACTTGAAAGATGCTGCAATTAAGAAAATAAAACATTAATTTGAATATGAAAACTTAAAAATATTTCAAACATTTTTGTGTTTTTCTCTCCGTCAGGAGATTTTTTAGTAACTTTTGGTTCCCCCTTTGTTTGTTTAAGTGTCTGGCGTAGTGTTTTTTCTTCTGTCTGTTTGTGGTTTGTTTTTTCTCCTGTAAAATAAATACTCGTACTCGTCTTAAAATTATTAACAATAATAAAAGTGTAGTCAGACGTAATGAGTTTTCTAAATATCATATCATCACACAGCTAGCATGGCCCGCCAGCAACCCTTCCAAATGATACGTACACACTCTCTCACTTGGTGTTTGTAAATTAAATTTTTAATATTTTTTTATTGTTTTGTTTTTGTTTTTGTATTTGAATAGTTTAAATTATAAAATAACATTCTAAGCATATGTACATAGATGTATTGTGTACATATGTATGTATGTCTATGGATGAGGATATGATTTGTAAGCCTTTTATTTTAATTTTTCAAATCAAACAGACGGTTTTCGTTATAAATTTTTCGAAATACTTTTGCCGTTTGAATAAACACGCTGCAGATTATAAAGGAAAAAAATTCACAAAATAATATTTTTTTTGTTGTATCTTTTTATACGTAAATTATGAGGGTTTACAAAAGATTTTTATTTTCTTTTTATTTTCTTTTTATTATTTTATAAAGAAATTATTATTTTTTAACTCCATACACAGAAAACATTCACATCCTTTTTAGCGCCATAATATTTTTCTCTCTTTCGAGTAACATGTTATTGCTTTTCGCAAAAATACCCATAAATCTTGGTATGCACGGTGGAGCAAGTGAAGGAAAATGAATGAAATAAAAATAGGATTTTGGACAAGAAATTTGATGTAACATTTTAAGTATGATTATAGAAGATTTCTTCCGAATGCTAGTAGATGGCTAGACAGGGCATCTGAATTAGATGGAGGTTAGATTAAGTCCAGTTACTCCACCAGTCCTTTAAAAAATATAAATTACACGCGCTTCTTACTGTTTTTAAAGAGAGGAAAACTTAAAAAAAACCCAGATTGGCGGTGCTACACCAAGCAATTGTCAATCTTAATCATCTGACCCCTGCATTCAGACATTCACAGAGAAGATAAACGATTCCCTGTCTCTTATAAGTGTCCTCACCAGAGATCAGCAATGAGTATTCAAAAAGATGAGTAGATGCGAATCATACTCATAATTTCTGATACTTATACGCATTCATACTTATTTTAATATCATGCTCATACTACTCATATTCAAGATTTCAAGTACTCGTCCTACTCATAGTTAACAATACGCAAGATGTTGTTGATTTCAACTTTCCTTTACTCAACATTTGCAAGAATCACAAAATAACTGCGATTCGCATACGAATACTACAATACTCACTAGAAGGTTGTGTGTTTGTTTTGCTTGCTGTCTTTGTCTTTTTCTTTCTGCTTGTTTTTGTAAATGCAACAACAACTAAGACTGTAAATTTTGATGAATGATTCGAATCACTCGAATCATTTATGAGTATTATAAGAACTTTTCAAAATTTATGAGTCTGAATGAGTAGGCGTAGGAACCAAACATATTTCGAATGTTATGAGTTTGATGTCAACGTTGTACTCATACTCATTGCGCGCTGTACTTATAAATCAATGTTGTAGTGAGTACGAATGAATCGTAGTAGTTGAATTTCAATACCGTTGAGTCACTCATACTCAGAATTTCATGAGTAGTTATGAGTAGCGAAAAAACGATTAATTGTTGATCTCTGGTCTCTACACTAACAGGAATGATAATTAAAGCAGAAGCACATTTTGCTCATTGTCAAATGGCCCATGAACACCTGTATGTCTTTTGAAGTAAAGCAGCGGCAGTAAGTGTCTTAAGGAAAGTGTTTGAAGTTTAGTTTTGAAATGGTTTGCATGCCTTTTGTAGTGGTTCAAATGTCTGACTTTAAAAATGAAATACAGAACATTTTTAAGTTAGATGGTATCCCGGGTCCACTGCACTAATGTGCAGGGAGGTATTGTGATCTGGAGATCAAAGTGTTTGAATGTATAAATCTTAGTAATCCAATATATAGTCTAGTAGTCGCCTTATTCTAATAGGTAGTGTGTTGGGTTATTGGATGTGACGCTGTGGTCAGCATTATTAATACTTCTTTAACTTCTACCCTTGCAGTCATCTAAGACGAGTTATGTTTATTATAATGTCATCGCCGTAGTCTAATACGTAGTGTATTGGCTTATTATACGTGAGGCCGCGGTTTAAAAGCCAGCTCACACATCTCGAACAAAACGAAATAAAAAATATATTTCTTCGGCGTCTTTCTCTCAACAGTCTTCTGGAAAAACGCAAAGAGTAAACAAAACGGCGAGACGTTTGGAGACGACTTTAAACTGTAGTTCACGGCTAGTACAAGTTCATAGCGAGCACAAGAATATCAAAAGTGGGTCGTCGTAATCTGATAGGTATTGATAGGTGTATTGGGTTAATAGACACGAGCCAGAAGTTCAAAACCCAGCTTAGACATCTCGAACAGAACGGAATATGGAGCAACTATTTTTTCGGCTACCTCCTCTCAGCAGTATTCTGGCGGAAACTCTCTTATGTTTTTCTACGATGCGTAGTATTGTTTTACCCATTTGTGCCACTGTCGTCTAAGATTTGTTCGCTGTTGCGTCATACCATATAAATATTCTGCAGTTTTCAATAACTTACCACCAAGACTACATGTTCGCCGCTTCTGTTTTCATTCACATTTCACATTTCCATTCTATGCGAATTTCCTCATGTATGTAGATCCTTTATATTCCGCTTTTCATATTCCTTGTCTTCGTTGTTTCATTATTTATTTCGCGTAAAAAGTTTAAGAACAAAAATTATTTCTAATACTCTTGTAAATCTTGTAAGTACTTGGCCTAAAGTTGTTATAGAGTTCAGGGTTATTTCGTAAAATATTTGCATGTCCTTATACAGCCAACAGTCAGCCATGAGCAGTTAGTGTGTTTCCGTGTTTGTACCACACACACACACAACAACGTTTAACCGTTTGGCAGTACGTTACTTTGGCTTGATGTAGTTGTTGTTGTTAAACAAAACGAAAAAAATTTAAAGAAAGTGGCAGAGAAAGAAAGAGGGGATTTTAAAAGGGTAAGGGGGGGGGGGGGAAGCATCCTTTTTGTATTTCGCATTATAATTTATGACAAGCAAGTGTCTGACTTTTCACGTGGTAACTTTAACACTCGGGTATGAGATTTTGTTTTTCTTTTTGTTTTTATTTTTACTTTTACTTCTCTCCCACTGAAACTTTGTTTCTTTGATGATGGCGACTACAGCTACAACAACAACTTCGTTAAGGCTTAGAATGATAACTTTTAACATTGAGTGAGGGAAGTGGGTGAGAGAGAGGGAGAATGGCCAAAGTCAAAAGTCCTGGTAATGAGTATGAGAATGATGATGTAATAACCTTCGAGAATACATCGTTTCAGATAAATACGATTACGTAGAATAACGAAAAGGGTTGTGTATTGTTGAGCACTGAGGGTATTTGTCGACGTGCGGAAGGATAATTTGTTTTCCTTTGTTTGTTGTGAATTTCTATACGTTGGTACTTTCATTTGTTTTTTTTTTGTATTAAATACGAGGGCCATTGAATACTATCATCTGCAACCAAGAATGAGATTTCAATCTCGTTTGGACTGTACTTAACTAAGCTGTAACAGAGGTGATGGATTAGAGTAGGACTAGGTTAAAGTCGACCCTTTGTGTAGTTGCTGTATGTCCCAATGAGATGGAATATCTAGGTGTTGTACTAAATAAAAGTCAAGAATGTAACTCCCACCTTCGTGCAGTACTTTAAAATCTGTAAGAGCCGTGCATAGCTGTAGCAGCCTTTTCTTCAAGCCCCAGTCCTAGTTTACAACGAACCATTGGATATACACAGTGCTCTAAGGCATAACATTGCATATGACTTCTGTACTTGGAGGCCTAAAGTAAAGCAAATGATAATTAGGCAACTAGCAGTCTCCAGACTGACGCTCGCCTATCTATAATTGCAAGTATGCACTGCTACCTCACCGACTGCTGCCAATACGTCTATAAGACAGCTGTCTTCGCTGCATGCCCTTGTGGTGAACAGTGCAATGAGAAATGTTTTGAGGATGGATGTGTCTTGAGGATGCAAGGACTCTGAGAATTTGGGTATTTGACTCTTTTAGGAAGACTACAGGATCCTATGGCCGCAAACTTTATTGATCTTTCTCCAAAGGAGGATAGGGACACTGTAATCTAGGATAAGATCATATATCACACGGGTTATCTATTCTGCAGAAGACCAAGTGCCGGCTGCTATAAAGGCTGACCTATAAACTGCAGGGTTTTACAAGGTCAAGTTTATTTTGAATATTATTTCACATCTTTCGAGAATTTTTCCAATAAAACCCCATTGTCCACTTACTCAATTTTTATTACAACCCATTGGTCAAGATTACAACCTGGTTTCTCACACCACTTGTGATATGTGTGTTAATTTTATACATGAGTGGAAAGGCCTACAATTTGAAGTTGACTCTGACCAATAGAGTTTTGATAAACTTTTCATGGCATTTTCACTTACTCTCAGTAGAGAGTTTGAACAGGCCAATCGTGGTACAACAATCGTACTCTCCTACAAATTTTCGACCTTGAGAATCCCTCAGATAACCTGCAAGCTTATAACAGATAATTCGGTCTACAATTCCGTCAACGATAGATGGGTGGCTTCAGGGATAGGTAGAACGGTTCAGAAAATCTGGCCAAGACTGAATTTGTGGCGCACGACAAGTCTACTTAAACTCCAGAGAGGCGTGCTTAGTATGGTTGTCGGAGTCATTACAAGGCATCGTCGAATAGACACGCATGCTAGGCTTATTAGTCGTGGGCAACTTGCTAATGATTTCTGTAGAAGCTGCAGAGATGAGGAAGAAGAGAAGACACACCTTTACACGCCCGGGTATCTTGCTACTTACTACAGGGATGATCTAGAGAAACTGTTGTGTTTATGGGACTAAAGTATATCGGAAAACTGTGATATCACAATGGGTCCTATCTGGCCTAAGTGTGTCTTCCAATTTTCTTGAATGCAAAGCCTCCTCGAACCTACCTACCTACTTTCTTACCTTCTTACTCTTCAAGTTTTTGCCATAAGACTGCTGACGATAAGTTGCTAAAGAAATATTTTCTTAGAGATGCCTGAGCAGGAGTATCAATCACGGTACATACAACCATGAAACTGCATATGGAATACAGAATCTGATTTAAAAATACAAGTCAACGACATAAAAATAACAGAACGAATATTCGTCTGAAACAACTTTCATACATATAGAATGAATAATTCAACCCTTCAATCAGGATTACGACCTAGCTTCTCACTCCACCCATGTTGTGTGTAAATTTTATACATGACTGGCGTGATCTGCAGTTTAAACTTATCTCCAGACAACAGATATTTACTATCGAAGCTTTTGCTAGAAATCTGCTGAGAGGAAGTAGCCGTTGAAATATTTTCTTCATAATTCATTTTGCTGCAGATGTCTGAGTCATGCGGTTGAAACCGAGACTAGTAACTAGACTAATGTTTCACAATGCTTTTTAAATCCTCTACTGAGAATCCTCCTTATTATCTTAATTATGAGCCTGGCCTCGTATTCTTCAAATGACTCAACAGCCAAAAAGATGTCGAATATTTTAAAAGGGGGCAAATTGCAAGTAGAAGAAGCAGAAAAAGTATCCCCAAGTGGCTAGAAGAGATGATAATGCTTTTTTGTACTTTATATTTATATTAAGTAGCATACATACACGCACATACACATACAAGTGAACACACACTTGTGCGGAAGCGAAGAAAAATAATATATTTTCCAATAAAAAAAACAAAAATTTCAAGAGAATAAAAGAGTATATCATAACGGGAAGTATTGGTTTGATATGATAATATCATCAATGCTATGCTATCCTGTGTATGCTGCATACACCCTTTGGTCGATTTCATCCTTTTTTGCTTTGGTACCAGGCAGGCTCGTCATTGCATTAACTTTTTGGCTGGTTATTGATGCCACCGCCCACTATAAAATCAATGATGCATAATTATTGCCGTTTTCCTTTTATGCTCCGGCTCATGCTTATGCTCATGCTTATAATTTTCTTATTTCCCCAAATACACGCATACATGAACATATTTTATAAGATCTTTTGAACTCTTATTGTGTTCGAAGTTTTGTGTGATTTTGCCTCTGCTGTTTTTCAATTTTCCATATTAAAGGGGTGTTGGCGTGAAAAAATCGTTGTTGGCTGCGTATCATTTTTTTTTTTTATTGCTTTCGATTTCCTTTGAAGCACAGACACATTATGAAAATTGTATGATGAGAAGGATAAACATTCAAGGATTCTTATGCAGGTTCTTTTTCTTTTCTCTCTCCTCTAAAGAAATTCAATCAGTTGTGGTTGTATACGGGGGATATGTAGGTAAATTATGGAATTATTAAATTTAATTTTCTCTCCTTCAATTTGAATTCAATTTGTATTCAATATTTAAATGTGTATGTGTGTGTGTGTGTGCCTCTTTGTTATGTAAATAAATAAAATTTGATAAATCGTGTAAAGTGTTCGAATATATTTCCAAAATTGATGGTACATTTAGTGGAAATGCATTTGCAGCAATAAAATATTCATAAACTAATAACAGATAGTGGTTTTAAAATTTAAAATATTTTTTGGTTTCTTGGAAACATTTTAGTTATTTGTTGATTTGTTTTCAAAATATCAATCTCAACCCTTTTAAATTGCATTGAGGGTTGCATTTATAGTTCTCTGAGTGCTTGGTGATACTTTTGGCTTAATAGAGGCTTTCAATTGTCAATTTCACGTCAATTTTCTTGTATTATTTTCTGATTAATCTTATTCAACTCTGTCCTTACAAAAAAAACGATCCACTGTACTTAAATCTAGCCAAATTTGGCCACGATAGCCAAATATCCTGAAAAAATGCTACTCGTAGGATTCTTTTGCAATAAATGTATATTTGTATTATTGAAATCATGTATAGACTGGTAGGCTAAAGTCGCCGTAGTATAGTAGGTAGTATGTTCGCTTATTAGACGTAAAGCACGGGTTCGGGCCCCAGGCCAGACTCAGTAGATTTCTGGCAAAAACTCTCAGAGTAAATAAACCTCCCATGAAAAAGTCTCTCAAAATCTGTCGTTCGGAGTCGACTTTAAAACTGTAGGTCCCACCACTCACGTATAAAATTAACGCACACAACATGATTGGTATGAGAAGCTAGGCCGTAATCCTGACTGAAGGGTTGTAATGGCCAATTATGTATGTATGTGTATGCGTAAACAATAACAATTTTTCGATAGATCTTTGTAACGGAGATCTTCAAACCACAATTATTCTCTTCGCACGAAACGCATCTTCACACAAGACTGACTGAGTTTTTACTCATTCGTTATCTGCTTTGCCTTACTTTTTATATGGCAACGTAAATCACAATGTTTACGTTTAATGTTCTTGAAATCGAATGTTCGTGGCTTCAACTTCTGGAGATCTCCATAAATGTAAACATCGTTGTTTTATTGTTGTTTGTGTATTTTGTTTACATTGTTTGTTGTTGCATTTTTGTTTAATTGTTAATCCCCTTTTTGTTATACTGGTATTGATGGTATATTTTTGTTTACTTGTTTATCATGTAAACAAGTTAATTGTTTTTGTTTCTGTAGCTTTTGTTTGTCATTTTAATGTTAAACAATATAAACCATTTTCATTTTCGTAACAATATGGTATCTCTTGACTGATTAATTACTTGTAAATCCATGCACCATGCATGAGTGCATGCAAGAGTGAATTAAAATTGTTTCGTAATATTATTTAAACATGCTCGGCATTCAGTAAATAACCTTATGGTGCGGGCTTCTTGGGGACGATTGCTGTAGAATGTCTAATGGTGAAGGTATGACACTGGCCATTTTACAGTCACCTAGCAGCAACTCGTTTCCTTGCTGTTCGCATCTTGAGGTAGGGCGTTTGATTTTCAATTGTTCCTTATCGTGATGACGGGTCGCTTTCGCATCGATTTTTGTAACGTGCGTGGGCTGACAACTGCTACTCCTTCTTTCCACCTTCCTATAACCTATTTTCCTAAACCTGCACAATGCAATGCAATGGGTAGGGGCCATCCCCTGAGTGCTGAATTTCCAACAACAACAAAAAAAAAAACAAAAAGACTGTCTGGCTGTTTATCTATGCATAAGGATTTTATTAAAACTTTGATCATTTTGTTCCCGGAAATAGATTAATAGCTTCCAAAAAAGGCTTTTCTGAAATGTTTTCTCAAACAATTCCATGCCTTAGATATATTCCCACAGAGCTATAAAACCTAATCTACTTTTGTATGAAAAACTGCCATGAAAATCCCTCACTCCCAGGGAAGTGATGAGGTTGACAAAAATCTGTCACACTTTAAAAATGCATCAAATTACAATGTTGACAACATAATCCCTGTTACAGTTGAATTTCACTTTGGGACCAATTACTTTACCCTCCCTTCCCTTCATGGCTCTTATCACCGATGGCCACTAATACGTATACCCCATTGCAATGGGTATCCCTTCTGCAATAACAATAATCGTAATTTTCTCTCCTTCTTATTTATTTCATTACTCTTATAAGCCTTTTTTATTTCTAACAAAAATGCGAGTGTGCGGTCAAAAGAAAAACTCATAAAAATCAAGAAAAAGTATACATTATGCACATCATATTGCTTTTGAGAAGTGTGACTGGCTGCTCGTAATTTGTTAAGGGATTGGTACAAAAGGGTTTCCATTATAAGTTTTCGATTTTTATGAGGAAAATCTGTCTTAAATCTTAAGAGAATATAATTTGCTTTGCTGCCCTTGCCGTCGGAATAAAATTAGTTTTCGCAACATGATATTTTAAGCATATTAAGGCATTGACCCTAAATTATCATAACTACTATCACACCTTGGAGTTGGGGAAATAGTACCCTGTACAGTCCTGGAAATAATTGTATTATTTTTGATTAGACAGCAGTTTTTCATGGTACTAAAGAAAACAACCACCGTTTAAGAACTTTTTAGTAAAGACTGGTCATTAGATTGACAAGAGAAGGGTTTGCATCTCCTCCTCTACTCTTTTACCGCATACGCTCTACCAACCTCTTTTTCGTACTCCACAAAATGGTTATGACCTTATAACTGGCATTGAAGCCATGGAAGCGGAGGGCAGCAAGTTCTTCTGCAGACTTTGTTTAGCAAATAGTGACCATAGTTTCTCTGCCTACCTCATTCATTTTGTTCATACAGTCCCATACTAAATTCAAGCCAAACTCATTGAAACCAAGTGCTCATATGGAGCTTTGATAGATAGTATTGCCTTCTGTCCATTCTCTCATATTTGGCACAAATATACTTTCGCCTGGAAGACACCCTCGTACATATTTGCCCTCCAGCCTCAATATCTACCTTTGAACCATCTGAATACTTTAAATAATATCTATCTTAAAAGAATTCATAGCCCTCAAATAGTTTCTTTAGTCACGATTACGACCTGGGTTCTCAACACCACTCACGTTGTGTGTGTTAATTTTATACATGAGTTGTGGGACCTACAGTTTTAAGTCGACACCGAACGACAGATTCTTTTGAGAAACTTTTTCATGGCAGGTTTATTTACTCTAAGAATTCTTGCCAGAGATCAGCGGAGAAGAAGTCGCCGAAGAAATATTTGTTTCATATTTCGTTTTGTTGGTGATATCTAGCCTGGGGTTTGAACCGTTGCCTCATGTCTAATCAGCCAACACATCAGCTAGTAGACAACGGCGAATACACTAATGTAAATCGACTTCTTAAAACATTCATTAGAGTACTCAGGCATCCAATCATCAACTGCTTAATCAATTCTGCCGGTTTTACATATGCACAGTATACTTTTGCGTTGTTGAGCTTGCCAGCAGCTGCAGTTTTTATTCAATTTTAGAATTCTGGCAAAAACTCTGAGAGCAAATATAATTATGTAAAAAAAATTAAACATAATGAAAAGCTTCTCAAAAATCTGTCTTTCGGAGTCGACTTTAAACTATAGATTCCGCCACTTATGGGTAAAATTAACACACACAGCATATGTGGTGCGAGAAGCTAGATCATAATCCGAAGAGTTGTTATAATGAAGAATGACAGATATTTGAGAACGTAAATAGCAATTCTTTACTTACTCTCAGTGTTTTTTCCAGAAATCGGCTGAGAGGCAGTCGCTCAAGAACTACTGAAAAGTTTGTGTTTCCATGACCTACATTTGAAGTAGACAAGCTGCAGCTTGAAAGCTGTAATTGTAAGCGAGAAAACCGGGTACTATAATATAACGCAAATTATGCTTAGCCAATCGAAGTCGCCATAGTCTAGTAAGCAGTGTGTTCGCTTATTAGGCGTAAAGCCCGGGTTCGGACCACAGCTCAGACTTCCTCTCGACAGATTTGTGGCAAAAACTCTCATTGTAAATAAACGTGCCATGAAAAAGTTTCTCAAAATCTGTCATTCGGAATCAACGTTAAACTATAGGCCACTCGTGTATAAAATCAACACACACAACATGAGTGGTGTGGGAAGCTAGGCCGTAATCCTGACTGAAGAGTTGTAATGGCCATTTATGTATGTATGTATGCCTAGCCAGTTACGTTCAAAATGGAAGAGAAACTAAAATGAAGAAAGGGCTTTGAAAACAGACCATAGTTTTAAGCTTTGGAGGCGGACTACATCTCTCGCAGTTTAGGAGGTAATAATTCAAATTGCCCGCCGTAGGTTTGGAAGTCAGTAAGAATGGCTAGATAGGAGATTATGTTGTGTAATAAAGAAAAGCTCCCCAAATTTGATGAAACGTCGACAGTAATTAAATGAGCTTGGAAACTAAAATTCAAAGAAATTACATTGTGTTGCAGAAACCTTCAATAGATTTCCAGATGTCAGGGAACATAGCTTCTGATTACTGACGATGTTTCGACAAATTCGACAACATAATCTCCGTTTGTCTCTATACAATAGCTGGTTAGCTATTATTGATTGGTATTAATAGGTTTGTGTCTTAACTATCTCTTCTTCATCCGCAAAAAAACCGAGTTGTTTTCCTTATACTATGTTCAGATATGCACTTTTATTGAGTCAATATTCGGTCGTTTGATATTTTAAGTGTCCAGACATAATATAGGGTATTTTTTTATAGAGGTATAGAACTTTAAGTTAGCATTACTTTTCAAGATGGCGACCGATTTAACACCTGTCAAGTGATTTATTCTCAGTTTGAATAGACTCATGCCTGAACAACGCTTGCAAATAGTGCAATTTTATTTCGAAAATAATGGTTCTGTGCGGAAAACGTATCGCGCACTACGTCCATTTTATCGTCGACAAAATCGTCCATCAGAGCAGTTAATTCGATTAACCATGGAACGTTTTCGCACCACGTTTACTCTTATTGATAATTCGCATCCTCAGAGACGCTGTACGGTGCGTACAGAAGAAGCTATTGCTGCTGTAGAGCGTAGCTTTGAGAAAGACCCGAATGAGTCCATCCGCGGTATAGAGCCATGATTACTAACTTTTTCATTCCTGAATTGAATAACCATGATGTGGTTTCAACAAGACGGCGCAACATGTCACACAGATCGTGCCACAATAGGTTTATTGAAAGACACGTTTGGTGATCGCCTAATTTCACGTTTTGGGCCTGTGAATTGGCCTCCAAGATCTTGTGATTTAACACCTCTAGACTACTTTCTGTGGGGCTATGTAAAGTCATTGGTCTATGCGGTAAAGCCACAAACGCTTGACCATTTGGAAGACAACATTCGCCGTGTTATTGCCGATATATGGCCACAAATGTTGGAAAAAGTCATCGAAAATTGGACGTCCAGATTGGACTACATCCGCGTCAACCGTGGCGGTCATATGCCAGAAATCATATTTAAAATGTATTGCCACAAGATTATCTTTCGGATAAATAAAATTCATGTCAATCGAATAATCCATTCTTGTTTTATTGCAACTTAAAGTTCTATACCTCTATAAAAAACACCCTTTATAAGCAAAATTCATTTGACAGCTGGTAAACAAAACAGATGGTTGTTTCAACAACATTGTTTTTTATGTTTTGTTTTATTTTTTGTTTGTCGTTGTTGGCATTTGAGTTGTCAAATATCAACAGAAAGTGTTCGGAAAATTGTAATATGCTTGCTGAACGCACTTATGACAGTGCTGTATTTTAAGTTTTACTCAATATTACAACAATTTGCGTATTTATTGCTCAATAATTAAATGAAAATTTATATGAAATATTGAGCACAATAATGACGTTTATTGCGATTGACGCAATAAAGATGCATGTCTGAACATAGTATTACTTGTGATTCTCATAACCGGTATGGAGTGATAACGTGTGGTAATAATTTACCAAAAAAAAAATAATAAAACTTGAGAGGAACTAATTGTTTTGTTTTCAGCAGAAAACTATTTGCAGACTTATAACTTTTCTAAAGCTAAAGGAAACAGCTGTTGTAAAGAAACACCTTAAACGTCTGGTTGAATATCCTAATTTTAATTTAAAAAAATTTATTTTTCTACCAGAAATAAAATTTGTATGTTTTTTCTAAAAGCTTGTTTAAATTGTAAAAAAGAAAAAAGGAAAAAAATTTAATTTCTTTCACTCACAAATTTCAATTTGTGTTCTTATGTGGTCTTTCCTTTTAAATTCCTTTTTTAAGGTTTCCTTCCATACTTTGTTTTGTTCTGTAAAGGGCGTTGAGTTTTTCTGTTTTCATACGAAACCAATAATTTATGATACTTTTTATAGCCTTGATTTGTTTTGCACCCAGCCGAGGAGTTAATATTTATTCAATGCTTGTCTTTAAACCTACAAATAGATTGACTTCCTAATTTTTATGTGCTTTCTATTCTCTCCACTTTTGCTTCTTTGCTTTGTCTACTTCTACTCTCGTCCTATGCCTTTGAATGTGATAAAGAAACCATTAATTTTAATTTTTTCCATTCGCCATGTTTTTGAAACAAAAAAAATTCTTTTTTAAAGTAAAGTAAACGGGGATGCTGAATAAAATATTTTTATAGGCTTAAAGGTGTCATCACTGGTGAACGTTTTTCCTCCCAAAAAAAAAAAAATCTGTATTTATTTGAAAATGTTTTTCGCCATGATTTGAATTTCAAGTGCCGAATGCAATTGGTGTTGTTGTTGTATTAATAACTTTACAAATCTGATTATAAACGGATTAAAATAAAAGAGGCGGCCTTTTGAAATCAATCCCTCATCATTATTTAATGTGATGATGACAGAAATCAAAAAAAAAAATATTTTTTCTTCCCACTTTAATTTCCTTGTGCGTATAATTTTAATGAAGTCTTTCTAAACCTTTTTTTTTTCTAGGGCTTAAGCAAAATATCGTCTTTTTTTCAACTAAGCATTGTCACGTGTCACTCATTAACCACATCACTTGAGTGTACGTCTGAATTAATGTTATAAGAAACGAAAAAAGGATTTAATGGCTGAGAAAATATCGGTAAATACAGTTTCTAACCCCTTTTGTTGTCATTATTTTTTCCATTATTTTTTTCAATATTTTTAAGGAAGAAATCTTTTTCTAGTCTATTGAGTTTGTCAAACAGTTTGAAATGCATTTGAAGGAAAAAATGTGTAGGCTTGGATGTTAAAAAAGTAATTCGGAAAAATTGATTTGAAACGAATTTTAAATGAGTTATACTGTGAAGCTTTGCCACTTTCAGAACTGGAGAGTCCCTTGAAACTATCATAAGATACCAAGGCCATGGTATACGAGCTATACAGTAAAACTTGCCAGCCCCGCGCAGTTATGTTTCCTTGCCATAATAAAACAAGAGGCCTATTCTGGTAGAGCCTTTTTAATTGCTTTAGCTTAACAAGTCGAATTCAAGTTAAGTACTTTAGACAACTGAATTGACTGCTTAACCTTGTTACAGCACTTTTATTGAGTCAATATTCGGTTATTTGAGTAAAATATTTTAAGTGTTCAGACATAACAATATACGCAGTTCAGCTACTTATTCCATATTCATCTGACGGCTGGTAAACAAAACAGCTGGTTGTTTCAACAACATTGTTTTTATTTTGTTTAGTTGTTTTTTTCCTTTTGTTGTTGTTGATATTTAAGTTGTCAAATATCAACAGATATTTGAGTTATCAAATATCAACAGAAAGTTTTCGGATAATTGTAGTATGCTTGCTGAACGTACTTACGACAGTGCTGTATTTTAAGTTTTACTCAATGTTATAACAACTTGCTTATTTATTGCGCAATAATTAATTGAAAGTTTATATGAAATATTGAGCTTAATAAATGCGTTTATTGCGATTTACGCAATAAAAGTACATGTCTGAACATGGTATAAGATAGCATAGATATTGAGAAGAATATTGAAAGGTACGATGGGTACATTTAAAGTTTTCTACATAATAAGAGAGAACATTTGGTAGAAGTCGTGAAGGCTATAGAAACCATGTCATAAAATTTGCCTATTACAACCCTTCACTCAGGGTTACGACCCAGCTTCTCATATCACTTATGCCGTGTGTGTTAAATTAAAAGAAGCTGCAGTTGGAAATAATTGTAAGAGAGAAAATTGGACGTGGTAATATACAGGATATAATGCTTAGCCTGATACGCTCAACGTGGAGGAGAAACTAAAACAAAGACAGGGCTTTGGAGACAGACTTTAGCTTTGGGCTGTGGAGGCAGACTACATCTCCCGCAGTTTACGAGGTAATAATTCAAATTGCAGTATCGTAGGTTTAGACAGCGCAATAGTGTCTGATTTTAGTCAGTGAGAATGATTAGATAGGAGATTATGTTGTGAAATAAGGAAAAGCTTCCCTAAATTTGTCGAAACGTCAACAGTAATTAAATGAGTTTGGTAACTACACTCATGTATAAAATTAACGCACACAACATAAGTGGCATGAGAAGCTAGGTTGTAATCCGGAGTGAAGAGTTGTAAAGAACAAATAATGTATGTATATCATGTCCAAATTTAATGACATGGTTTCTATGGCCTTCGCGACTGCTGACAAATGGTCTCTCTTTTCATGTGGAAAACTTGAAATGTGCCATCGTACCTTACAACTTTCTTGCGAAGACCATTAATATTCTATCACACGTAGTGCTCTTACATGTTTAGGTAATATTTTTCACACAATGCTTTTGGAATCTTTCATACAATGTCAGTTAATATGTCTATCGTTCGTGCTATAGGGAAGTCTACTCGGCTTCAGTTCTTCAGACTTTTTTGATGAGAGCCGCTTAAACTCCAATGTCATCTACTCTATCTCGGGCCTTCTAGACTAAAATGATGCTGCATACATTACAGATCGTGTGTCTACTCTGCCCATCATTATTATTTTATTTCTTTTCGATATCCTATATTGAATATCTTTACTTAGGATATCCTACGTAAGCAGACTAGTTTCTAAAACTCGCAACTCTTGCACAAATAACCTGGATCAGTAGCAACTAGACAACCTATGCATATATGACATACATACATAACATACATAATTGGTACCATTACAACCCTTCAGTCAGGATTATGACCTAGCTTCTCGCACCACTTGTGATGTGTTTGTTAATTTTATATATATGTATGTGTGGCGGGACATACAGTTTAAAGTCAACTATGAAACACAGATTTTTAAGTAACTTTTCATGGCAATTTTAGTTACATTCAGAACTTTTGCGAGAAATCTGCTAAGAGGAAGTCGTCGTAGAAATATTTTCTCATATTTCGTTTGTTGGAGATGTCTGACCTGGGGATCGAACCCTGGCCTCACGTCTAATAAGCCAACACACTACCTACTAGACAACGGCGACTGCATACATGCAGTTCTATTAAGAGCAGAGGGCTCTTCTCATTTCGTTTACAGCCGCAGAATTTCAATAAAATTTGTTTCACTTGCCAGCACAGATTTATGTGCACTGTAGCATTACAGGCAACCCCTTATCCTTATGTTTTCATAAACAAGGTTAAGAAAACGCAGGCTTGTATGGTTGCTTGCTTAAAAAGTTCTTCATTATCAAACAGAGAGGAGGTAACAACAACAGCAACAACTGTAACAACATAAAAGTAAATTAAACGTTCTTTCCAACAACAACAACAATATTTACGAAATAAAATGAAATAAAAACGTTGAGTATAAATTAATTAAACCAATTAAAAAACAAGAGCAAGTAATTAAGTTGTTGCGTGTTTGGGTACGTTGATTTCTTTATTTTCGTCCTTTTTTCGTTGTTTTTTTCTTCTTGTCAAGTAATTCATCCTTTTAAGAAATTGTTCATTTTTTATTGATGTTGTTGTTGTTGTTGTTGTTTTAACTGTAATTTGTGTGTTCCCTGTTCTTGTTTTCTGTTTTTCATTCATCTTAAAATTGGTTTTGAAATAAAGACGTCCTTCTTCCTTTTACGTTTGCCCTTGTAAACTGCTTGTTTGTATTCCATCATGAAAGATTTTCTTTCGTTTTCTTCCTTTTCTTTTCTTCTTCTTCTTCTTAAGATGTAATCTTTTTATTGTAATATTTAAGCTCAATTTACCTTTCTTTTCTTATTTACTTCTTCTGTTTCATTTCTGTTCTTTCCTGTTTTCTCTTTCCTGTTTTTATTTCAGTAATGTTATCTTAGAAACGTACAATCAATCTATGTTTTCCAAGTGTTTCGTGTACTATTTTTGGAAAATCTTTTCTTTTTTCTTTTTTTCTTTATTCATCTTCGTGTATTCTTTGTTGTTAGCTTTTAATGTGGCAGTTTTTCATTTGCTTATCGTCTTATCTCTCAATCGATTTATTGTTGTGCATATTTTCCTTCTCCGCAAAACATATTTTCTTTCTTTTCTTTTTGTTTTTTTTTTTTATTCGTCTTTTCAAATAATTTTTCTTGATCCTAATTTGTGTAATTTATTTTGTAATACAAATTTGTTTTGCTGTCTATTTAAAGTGGCTTAAATGTGGCAAATCACATCAAGCAAATGTTGTGATGTTGTCATTACGATGATGGCAGTTTAACACAGTTTGAGAAGTTTTTGATGGGATAACAAAGAAAGCCAAACAAATTCACAAAAATTTCATTGTTTCTCAATATAATCTTCAGAGAGTACATTTACCAACGAACATTATGGAACCCACCACAGTTAGGATCTCAGAATTTAGGTATGGGGAGCCTGGCAACTCCCATGTACAGAAAAATATTGTTACGAAAATAAAAAATCCCAGATAATGGTGTTTTGCTGTTTACATCGCTTAACATTAAAATCATAAACAAAAGCTACAAAAACAAAACAATGTAGTAAGCAAACCTGTTTACAAATTATCGTACTGCTTAATATAACAACAAACAACAGCATAAAAAACGATAAACAAGTAAACAAAAATACACAAAACAAAACTACAATAATAAATGTAAACAAAATACACAAAACAAAACTACAATAATAAATATAAATAACGATGTTTACATTTATAGAGATTTCGAGAGGGGGAAGTCATGAAAATTCATCAGACTGTTTACATACGTATAAAGGGTGTTTTTTATAGAGGTATAGAACTTTAAGTTGGCATTACGTTTCAAGATGGCGACCGATTTAACAGCTGTCAGTGAGTGTGAGTGATTTATTCTCAGTTTGGTTTGGCAATTCATCATGAATAGACTCACACCTGAACAACGCTTGCAAATAGTACAATTTTATTTCGAAAATAATGGTTCTGTGCGGAAAACGTATCGCGCACTACGTCCATTTTATCGTCGACAAAATAGTCCATCAGAGCAGTTAATTCGATTAACCATGGAACGTTTTCGCACCACGTTTACTCTTATTGATAACTCGCATCCCCAGAGACGCAGTACGGTGCGTACAGAAGAAGCTATTGCTGCTGTAGAGCGTAGCATTGAAGAAGAACGTTACAGTCGATGGTGATCGGTATAGAGCCATGATTACAAACTTTTTCATTCCTGAATTGAATAACCATGATGTCCAGGAGATGTGGTTTCAACAAGATGGCGCAATATGTCACACAGCTCGTGCCACAATAGATTTATTGAAAGACACGTTTGGTGACCGCCTAATTTTACGTTTTAGACCTGTGAATTGGCCACCAAGATCCTGTGATTTAACACCGCTAGACTACTTTCTGTGGGGCTATGTAAAGTCATTGGTCTATGCGGTAAAGCCACAAACGCTTGACCATTTGGAAGACAACATTCGCCGTGTTATTGCCGATATACGGCCACAAATGTTGGAAAAAGTCATCGAAAATTGGACGTCCAGATTGGACTACATCCGCGCCAGCCGTGGCGGTCATACGCCAGAAATCATATTTAAAATGTAATGCCACAGGGTTATCTTTCGGATAAATAAAATTCATGTCAATCGAATAATTCATCGTTGTTTTATTGCAACTTAAAGTTCTATACCTCTATAAAAACACCCTTTACAAGCAATTAATTGGCCTTTGCCTGTCTTAATTATTAGACAAACAAAACTATTCTAATAAATTACACACACAAGCTGAATGACAGACGGACGGTTTCCTTTTCCTTCTCAATGGCCTGTCATTTGTTTCGCTCAATATTTGTTAGAATATATTCTCTTGAAAAATAGAAAAACAAAAGCCGACAAAAGGCAAAGAAAAGCTGTCAAAATATTGAATTATTTTTATTAGAAAAACAAAGAAAAATTAAAGGATATTGACCAAATGCCGCACTAAACAATGAAAAACAATAGAACAGAATACATAGAAGATGAAATAAAGCCGAATAAGACATTAATTGCCTAAAAAAAAGCCAAACTTTCCCAAATGAAACTCCAATAGAAAAGGGATCTATGATCGCTTCACTACATTCCCACTTCAACGCGCTTGATGTATAGAAGTGTGCACAATTCACTTCCGCCAAAAAGTCATTCACTTTTATATTTTCTTTTAATTTTAATGGATGTTCCATAAACACGACATTTGAACCCTTTCTAGTGTATTAAGGAATAATATTTTTGGTTTTATATTTTTGGAAAAAAATATAAAACTTTCTACACCAAACAACAATAGGGTGCTGTATGGGAGTTTCTAAAACAAAGCACAGTGGGGCATATGAATTTTCTATATATGAATTAAAGCAGTATAACTATCTTGTACTGCTACGTACTACACTATTAACCACTTGGGCAAAGGCGTTTGGATAGTCTCCGTCCCCTAAAAAAGAGGGAAGTCATGTCCAAATACATGGCTTCGAATTGATGCTCACGGTAAGACTACCATAGGATGCACCATTGTGCATGGGGTTGTTGGTCAGGCTTAGAGCACCGTGGGGTATGATATAATGGCGGTACTCACACTAAGCCCTGGACTAATGCTACATACTACAAACCAAAGACTAATCCTGTGCAACATTTTCTAAGAAATGTTTACATGGATAGGTTATACACTGAGATTGTAAAAGCGATACTACAACATAACCTACAAGGCTTTCACCTTCACGTTCACGAAGATCCTGATATACTGCAATCACGAATGAAGTCGCCATAATCGAGTAAGTAACTCCCTAGAAATTAATAACTTTCAGTGGACTCTGTTGGGAGGTGTTCTTGAGCAGTCAGGCTTGCGACTTAGATTTTCACATCACTTATGAAGTCTCTGTAGTCTAGTAGGTAGTGTGTTGGCTTATTAGACGTGAAACCACGGCTTAAATCCCCGGTCAGACATCAAAACAAAATATGAAAAAATATTTCTTCGGCGACTTCCCCTCAGCAGAAAGTGCATAAGAAATTGCCATGAAAAGTTTCTCAAAAATTCGTCATTCGCAGTCGTCT
This sequence comes from Sarcophaga rosellei, assembly GCA_930367235.1. Taxonomy (NCBI): domain Eukaryota; kingdom Metazoa; phylum Arthropoda; class Insecta; order Diptera; family Sarcophagidae; genus Sarcophaga; species Sarcophaga rosellei. The sequence continues at coordinate 15,712,404 of OV884017.1, forward strand.
TTAAACTGTTGCTCCCGCCACTCATGCATTAAATTAACACACACAACATGAGTGACGTGAGAAGCTAGGTCGCAATCCTGATTGAAGGGGTATAAGAGCCAATTATGTATGTATGTATGTTATGTGCGTTAATTGTATACAAGAGTGGCGGGGGCAACAGTTTAGAGACAACTGTGAATGACAGATTTTTGAGAAACTTTTCATGGCAATTTCTTATGCACTCTCAGAGCTGTTGCCAGAAATCTGCTGGGAGCAAGTCCCTGAAGAAATATTTCTTCATACTTCGATTTGTTCGAGATGTCTGGCATGAGGTTTCAGCCATGGCCTTATGCCTAATACGCTAATAAACCACTGTACATCTCTCGCTAATTCTTGTAGTGCCAGCTGTATATTGTTGCTTAAACTTTATGAAATACACGCTCAGTTATCTTAACGCGTTTTCACCCAAACGAAAAAAAAACTGAAAATAAGAAAAAAAAAAGAGGGAAAGAAATAAGGAAACAACGATATTTATCTCACAATAGGGGGTAATGGTCATTTAGAATTATTATTATTGCCATGACTACCACTACCACGTTGTATAACTTAAAACAGTGAGAGGGACATACACAGAGGGCTCCTGTTACAAAAGGACTTTCAAAATATGTAAAGACATGAGTGAATGAATATGAGCCAAGCACCCCTCTCTTATATTCTAAGATTCTAAAGGTGGGGTGTTAAAAATATCATTTCAATATGTGAGTTTGTACATGTGTGTGGTAGTGTGTTTTGTGTCATTAAAGTCATGTGTTAAACATAATTTAGGGATTGTCCTTTAAACCCAACGAATTTAATAAATAAATTAAAGGAAGAGAGTTTTATTTCTTTTTTTGCTTTCAGTATTTTTAGTTCCTTTTCATATTGCATTGCATTCACTCGCACTCTCCTCTTTGTGTGTGAACTCCTGTTGAGTTGAAACCCTTACCCTAACCAGTACACACTAAAGGTGCATTAACGCTTTTATCTACTAATATGGGTTAATAAATGAATTTAGGATTCATATTTGTACGCTTGTATGTCTGTCTACACGTGCCATAAACATAATCTATAAGATTGGTAGGTTTAGCTCAATATTTTGTAGGGGGATGTTTCTTCCCCGGCCTATTCGAAAACTATGTTCACAATACAAATAAATTTAATCAATGAAATAATATTCCTAAACGTTGAAAGTCATTTGCTATCGATAAGTAACACATAAAGTCATTAAACTGTTCATTATCGATTACATCGCAATGAATAATTGTTGTTGGTAACAGGGAAAAATAAAGGTGTATTGTATTAGGGATAAAATGGCTGTCGTTTTTCAATATTCATTGAATATGGAGGATAAGAACACTTATTTTGATCATTAAAACTTTTGTCATTTAATCGAAAATACATACATACATACATAATTAGGCATTTTAACCCTTCAGTCAGGATTACGACCTAGCTTCTCACACCACTTATGTTGTGTGTGTTAATTTAATGCACGAGTGGCGAGACTTACAATATAAAGTCGACTCCGAAGAATAGATTGTTGAGAAACTGTTCATGGCAAATTTATTTATTTCCAGAGTTCTTGCCAGAAATCTGCTGAGGGGAAGTCGCCGAAGAAATATTTTTTTCATATTTTCGTTTTGATGTCTGACCTGGGGTTTGAACCCAGACTACGGCGACTTCAAAAACTGAAAACGAAAAGTGGGTATAAAAACCTCGGTTATAATGGTGCCATCGATGTCTCCATTAACCTTAATGATGGCGCCGTTCTCATTTTCAAAGAAATATAGGCGAATGATGCCCCCACTCCAGAAGCCGCACTAAACAGTCACTCATAATGGATGCATTGGCTTCCGTAAGACCAAATGGCCCCGGCAATTATGCTTGTTAACGTACCTACCACAAAGTTGAAAATGAACTTCATCCGAAAATAAGTCCGAAGCGAAAACGAAGCGGATGGTCATATGACTTTAACTCTTGAACCAATTGAACTCTGTAAGGCATCATACCTGGATCTTATGTTCAGTTATAGAGAACGAAGAGGATTTTATGTTGATGTCAGAATCCATCTCATTCAATCTCATCACATTCTCAGCAATAGTTTCGATATTTTCGGGTGTACGCGCTATACGAGAAAGCTCACGATAAAACCGGTTTCATGAACTTTAGCAATAAACTTTCGTGTACCGGGTAGTGTTGGTCTTTCTCTGCGACCAAATTTTATAAAAAAAATTTTCGTACAATTTCTTTGTTTTGGAAAAAAATTTCAAATGAATTCCAATGTTGTTCAAGCATAAATCGATCCTTTACGTTCAGTGGCGATAATATATTAATATTGTGACAGAATAGAATGTCTTTAGCATTGCCAGATTCGAAATAACCGATGGTTCACATTTAAGCCGATAGTTGGCCCGATGAGAAGCTAGGTCGTAATCCTGACTGGAGGATTATAATGGCCAATTATATGTATTATTATATGTATGTATGATGGCCCACCCGATGTATGTGGATTAAATGATTTTTTAAACATTTTAGTCGATTTGACATTAACTGCGTGTATCCCAGAATCCAACTCACTGACCTCCACAGAAATTGCCGCCATCAACGTGACTCCCTGACTAACACTATCGGTTTGACTAAGACGTTGCAAATGCAAATATGTATCTGGATATATTGTTTCCTGACTAGCCTATGGGACATGTACCTAGACTAGCGCTTTAACTTTATTCGAAATTTTAAAATGGACCTTTCTATTTAAAGCTATAAGTCAGTACCGATTTCAGCATCACTAAGCACATTCAATTCACAATTTTTTGGTCACAAATTCTGTTATAACCGCTTAAGGCAATACATATTAGAGTAGCCACAGTCTAGTAAGTAGTATGATGTCTTATTAGGCGTAAGGCCACGGTTCAAACTCCACGTCAAGCATCTGCAACAAAACGAAATATAAAAAAATATTTTTTTGGCGATTGGTTATCTGTAAAAACTCTCTGAGAGTAAATAAAAAAATTTCCATAAAAAGTTGCTCAAAGATCTGTTGTTCTAAGTCGACTAATATGTATTTCTCCTGCCAGTCATGTGTAAAATTAACACAAACAACATAACTGGTAGGATAAGCTAGGTCGTAATCCTGACTGCACATACATAAACATAACTGGTCATCACAAACCCACAGTCAAGATTACCACCTAGCTTCTCACACCACTTACGTTGTTTGTGTTAATTTTATACATGACTACAGGGTTGTAATCCTGACTGCAGGGTTGTAATGACAAATTATGGCCAAGTTGCAATTGAGTTCGAAATCTTTATTCTTCGACATTTGACCCAGCTACTTTGAAAATGGTAGCTCGATAGGTACTTCGCCATCTTTGAGAATTCCACATTGAAGTGAAATTTTTATCAAAAGATAATTGAGATTCCAATCCAACATATGCAAACTGACTAAAATTCTTTACAGTGCCCTTGCATCTGTCAGTTCACAAAGCAGAACACATCAATCCTAAATAATTTAAGCCCGAGGGTGTTTAACTGTTATGTTAACGGGCTGCAAACAACAGCGAACACTTAACATATTTCCTTAATTAACCAATTGGTGCTGTTTTAATTTAATTCGTAACAATTTTTCTTAATTAAACTCTTTAAAGTTGGGCAAGCGAGTATTTAACACATTGACCCTAGTTTTAGAATTCGCGACACCCCCATTTCACAAAATTTTGAAGACAAAAATCATAAATAAAACGGAGACATTTACAGGCATTTGTAACAATTAGTGAACAGATACGATACGATACGATTTATTGTTTTTGTTTTTGAATTTTAAACATATTTGAAGGGAAATTATTTCTGGAAAATTAAATTCTACACGCTATTGTAACATAAATAACCATAAAAAGGCCCCCTTATTTCTTTAGGCTTTGCAGCACTTGCAGCATTTCAAACAAAACTTATTGAAAAACAAAAGAGTGCAACTAATTAAACTGGATTTTAATGTGTGTTTTTAATTTAATTTCTCTCTCTTCTAAGGCACACTAATTTGTTACAAAAAAGCATTGCCTTGCATTCTCAGTTACCCTACGCTTAAGTAACTAATGAATGGAAAAACGTTAAAGAACCCTTGAAAATTTCTTTCTTATTTTGAATGCATTTGCTGCTGTTGTTGTTGTTGTGGTTGTTGGTTAATTCTAGGAAATAGTGGCAAATTAGAAAAACTCATAAAGAAAACAAGGAAAAAAACGAGGCACATATGAGTGCCTCGCTGTTTATGAGATTAGAAGTTCTACACTCTCACTTATGCACTCTCCCTTAATGCCAAGTGGTAAATTGCATTTTAAACTTTTCATTCACTACTACTTCTCCATTTCTTTTGTTTTTCTTCACCGTTTTTCTTTTTATTGCGTAGCAAGGGAATTAAAAGAATCGAAAAAATTGCACAAATTGCAGCAGGAAGTTCTTAATTTTGCCTCCGAATAAAAAAAGTGCTTCGCACTTATGAAAACCATTTTTTTTTTTGCTTCTTTTCTCTCCATATGGTTTTAATGGCATTTCACGAGCTACAAATACTTTTATTATTCGCTTCCTATGATTTAATTTTTCTCTTCTTCTATTTTTTCGAAATTTTATCGTCTAGAAATAATAAACAAATTCCGAATTTTTTTCTTGTTCTTGCTTTATGGCATTCATTGCATAGGGATTTTAAAGATTAAATAGTTTTTGTAAATTAAATAGTTTCAGGGGGAGTGGGTGTTTTTTTCAATATTTCTATACACAATAACAAATCCACTCAAGTGTTAAATTCGTTGGTCTAAAGTTATAAAAGCCCTTTAATAGGGAATTTACAAATAATCGATTGAACTCACATACATACATTCTCTGCAACTGCAACATGTTTGCACAGTGATCTGCAGAGATTAATATTTCTCATTTCACATGCTTGCTTGCACTTGACACTTGTTTTGCTGAAGACTTTTAACGAACGTAGCAAATAATCTGAATTTTTCAATTAAACTCTGTTAGTTTCCTCCAGTTGGGTTTATATCGGTTGACAGTTAATCGGTTTAAATTTAAACCATCTGTTACTTCCAATCTTTCAATATTTATGTCACTCTATTCTGTAGGTAGTGTGTTAGCTTATTAGACGTAAAGCCCGGGTTCGAGCCCCAGGCCAGACATCAAAACGAAATATGAAAAAAAAAAAATATTTCTTAGACGACTTCCTCTCAGCAGATTTCTGGCAAAAACTCTCAGCGTAAATAACCTGCCATGAAAAAGTTTCTCAAAATCTCTCGTTCAGAGTCGACGCTAAACTGTAGGACCCGCCACTCAAGTATAAAATTAAGGCACACAACATAAAAGGTGTGAGAAACTAGGCCGTAATCCTGACTGAAGGGTTGTAATGGTCAATTATGTATGTATGTATGTATCGTATACAATTTGGTCTTAGAGAAAGACCAACAATAGTATGAAAAATATTTCTTCGGCGGCTTCCTCTCAGCAGATTTCTGTCAAAAACTTTGGGAGTAAATAAAATTGCCATGAAAAGTTTCCCAAGAAAATCTGTCGTTCGTAGTCGACTGTAAACTGTAGGTCCCGCCGCGCATGTATAAAATTAACGCACGCAACACAAGTGATGTGAGAAGCTAGGTCGTAATCCTGACTGAAGGGTTGTAATGACCAATTATGTGTGTATCTATGAAGACCCACATTACTCAGTATACGCAAATATAGTGCTAAAGTTCGTGAAACTGATTTCATTGTTAATGCGCCTAGACATGAGCGTGCTCGCGTAGTGCATACAATATCGAAGCTGTGGCTGAAAGTATGCCTGAGAATCCATTAACATTAACTCGTCATCATTGTCAAGAATTGAACATTTCACGCAACCGTTTACGTCGAATTTTGCGAAAAGATCTTGGTATGACGCCTCACAAAGCCCAATTGGCTCAAGAGTTGTAGCCGCATGAGCATCCGCTTCGCTAGATGGGCCAACGAGAAACTACGCGATGATGTCGATTTTGCAAAAAATTCATCAAAGTCCAACTCATCCAACAATTACAATTGCCCACTCCTTAACCTAAAGGAAAAGCTTTCTGATTTCTGAATTTTCGTTCAAAATTTTCTTCAGCGATTCAACACAATGCTCAAGTGTTCATTACAACAATATTGTCGCAAGTGGGCTTCGGAGTACCCAGAAAAAAATTCAATAACGAATGATAAAATTGTTTTTAAAAAGTGGATATACATATAGTACATACATAATTGATCCTTACAACCCTTCAGTCTGGATTACGACGGAGCTTCTCACAGCACTTATACTGTAAGTTTTAATTTTCATACATGAAAGGCGGGACCTACAATTTAAAATCGATTCCGAAAGACAGATTTTTTGAGAAACTTTTTCATGGCAGTATTATTAACTCTTGGAGTTTTTTTCCAAAAATATGTTGAGTGAAAGTCGCCGAAGATACAGTTTTTCATACATTTGTTTACTTCGAAATATCTTAGCTGGGTTATGAACCTTAGCCTCACGTCTAATAAGCTAACGCACTACTTAGTAGACTACCTGCGTATATGGTTGCCAAAATCGGCCTGCGGGGAGGACTATGCATGATATAAGTTCGATTCCACTGGTTCAGTAAACTATTAACTAACGCCCTTACTCTGTCAAAATGAAAGATCTGACGAAACCTTTCGCCGCTGTTTGTAACAGTGAGTAGGAGAAGTTCGTCAAAGTCGATTTCATCACTCATAAGGTCACGGCCTTTTGTATACCACAATTTGGCGAATTTTACGTCATGTATTAGACTTGTATCTGTACAAAATTCGACAGACCCAGGAACTGAAGTAAAACGTGAATAGCCAAGTTGTCGAATTTGGAACGATACCAAACTACATGAGATCTAAAAGCGTGCAATGCATTTCGAAAATATTACTGCTTGGTGTGGCTTTTTGTTTGATGGCTTCAGAGGTCCATATTTCTGTGAGAACCGCATTAGCCAGGTCATCACTGTCAACAGATAGTACTATAGCTTGATGATTATTAACTTCTTTTGACCAGGATTGTATGATTTAACATATGGTTTTCAAATGGACAGCGTTCAGTGCTTTACAGCTATGCCATATTGGATAATCTACACGAACGACTTGAGGGCATGGTCATCTCATGTGATGAGAATCTAAACTGGCTACCAGATCACGCAATTTGACTTCATTAGACTTTTCTAGTGGAGTTTTCTAAAGTCGCAGATGTATGCAAATAAGGTACAAACCACAACAGCCCTTTAAGCCAACATTATCCATGACATGGGTCAAATTAAGTCTGATTTATGCATCAGAGTGTTGAATACTTAGGCATTGGAAACGCTCACAACTCACAGAAACCATGGCGGACATTTAAATGATGCTACATTACACACATAATGGCAACAACAGGCCTTTCAAACGAATAAAGAAATTTCGTGATAACTCACACGCCCTTTGTTTTAAGGAAGTGATTAAAAAAGACCCCATATTAATGGTGAACGTTTTGTATTTTTGTAATGGGTGATTTTTAAGAGCTATAGGAAATTAAAAAAAAAAACACATAAAATTCAGAAAAATGCATGAAATCTTTATTTGAATCGATAGTACGGTCCATATAATTTAATGTTTGAAGATTATTGCATGCAAATGTTGACCGCGACTGCGCCTCAAATGATCCATCTGCTTAGTCCAATTTTGGCATACTCTTTCCAACATTTCGGGCGGTATCTCACGAATAAATGCTTCAATGTTGTCTTCCAATGCGTCAATTGAAGCGAGCTTGTCTGTATAGAAATGAGCTTTAACATAGCCCCACAAAAAATAGTCTAAAGGCGTTAAATCGCACGATATAGGCGGCCAATTGACCGGTCCCGAACGTGAAATAAAAGGTTTACCGAACTCGCCTCTCAATAAGTCCATTGTTACGCGTGCTGTGTGGCATGTGGCACCGTCTTGTTGAAACCACATGTCATGCAAGTCAAGCTCTTGCATTTTGGGCAAAAAAAAGTTGGATATCATCTCACGGTAGCGCTCACCATTCACAGTTACGTTACGATTCGCAGCATCTTTGAAGAAGTACGATCCAACGATGCCACCAGCCCATAAACCGCACCAAACTGTGACTTTTACTGGATGCATTGGTAGCTTTTGCAATGCTTCTGGCTGATCTTCACTCCAAAATCCACAATTCTGCTTATTTATATATCCATTGAGTCAAAAATGAGCTTCGTCGCTCAACACAATTTTTCGATAAAGAAGTGGATCTTCGGCCAACTTTCCAAGAGCCCATTTTGATAACAAAATTTAATGATTTGCAAGCGTTGTTCGTTTGTAAGACGATTCATGGTTAAATTATAGACCAAACTGAAGATGACAGTGAAACAAAACACGAAACGTGAGCTGTTTAAACCAGTGTTGCCAAAAAGATAATAGCTAAAAAATCACCCGATAGAAATGACGGAATTCAATTTCAAGTAAGCTCTCTTATTTGTTGGTTTCGTAGACCATTGGTACTGAAGTATAAACAGCAGTCAGTATTCAATATTGTATATGATACATTTAGGACCTCTTCAACTACTTTATTTACATTTGAAATAATTTTCAATGCCTATGAATAAAGGTTCCCTTTTTAAAAATATCTCCTCTTACAGCTTAAATAATTTTCAATTCATTTTAAATTTTTCTGATATCAGCGTAAGTAAGACTATTACCATTGCATGTATGATCCACTCTGAACCACTTTTCCTTGTTAAATTCAATAAAAAAAACAACAAAAGGTATTGCAATACACGAAATTTTTTTAAAGCGCGCTAAACTTATTTCCGCATGACCGACCCATGAGTTGTCTCTCTATGTATAGTCATTGTCAAAAGATATAATAAAACTGTGATTTTTTTTATTTTAAATTTTATTTCACTTATACTTGTATACTCCATCATATCCTTGAACAATGCATACACAGAGGGCCTTCAGCAGCCATTAACCACACTTGCTGATAAATATTGAATATTGAAAACTGTGAACAATTTTATGGATTTTATAACTCAATAATGGCTACAAAGGCTACAGAATACACAAAAAAAAATAAAATCTAGGAAACATAAAAGAATTAATTTCAAGTGAAACTGCAGTCTCAATGCCAGACTGGCAAACAGGAAAAAAAAATTGAAAAAAATTATGAGTGCGATAATATGTCCTTGTGAAACATGGGTACGCACAGTGGTGGTCATATAAATGAGGACAATCATCAACACCAAATTAAAGGATGGCACCAAAGCTAGCAGAACCAACTGAATGCCACAAACTGAATGAAGATATAGTAAGCAGGATAGGATAGGTCGTCGAGACCCTGGTGGGAACAACAACAAATTTACGTATCAGCACACATGTATGAATGTATGTGTGCAATTGATTTCTTTTCAATCGTACCATATTTTGTGTTATTCGATAGTCCAGCATAGATTACTTAAATTAATCTTTAAAATATAGCAGATATCTCTTTGAGCGTACGGCCAGAGTTTAAATTCATTGTGATATCATAACTAATATTCAAGCCAGTGATCAAACATTCCTTATAGGAAATCAATTCTCCAATCTATATTGGATTTTACAGATCACAGAAAGTGAGAAGTTAAGAATGTCAGTCTAGTCATGACACGAACCAGGCACTAGCTCATGACATAAAATAAAATCTCTTCCTCCTACTCAGACCCCAAGCTCCTGTAAATCATAAGAGGCACTGGCAAGTCAAAATATAATCTATTCCTCTTTCTTAGACCGACAGCTCTTAAGAAGGAATGTTATAAGATTATATGCCAAATTGTGGTACGTGAGAATTGCAATATTGTGATGGCTAGCCGTGCGATTTAATGACAAAAGACAGTTAGCCTACTTCTCACACCACTTATGTTGTGTGCGTTAACTTTTAAACGTGATTGGAGGGACCTAAAATTTAAAGTCAACTCCGAACGAAAGATTTTTTAAAAAAACTTTTCAAGTCGCCGAATATTTATTCATATTTTTATGTCTGATCTGCGGTTTGAAGCGTGGCCTTACGTCTAATGAGCCAACACACTACCTACTAGACTATGACAATCTGCGGAATCTTACGAATGGAAAACCCCACAACTGGCATGAAGGTGGTTCAAACGGGTGAAAGCCCGATAGTATCATAAGAACGACATTAAAGTGCAGTCCTTAAGAATCAAAAAGTGGTGAAACATCTAGAGACATTCTTAGGATCCTATATAAAAATCTCTATTACAATAATGGTAGCAAACCGTGTAAATTAGAGATCCGTATGCTCCTATGGAGCATGAAAGTAAATGTAACCAATGTATTTATATCTGAACTTAATTTTGTGACCATTACTGTATGTATTCAATGATTTTTTGTTTCTTTCTTATCGTATTTCCTCAAAATGCTGAATTTGCTAGAAATTTATGTGCAAAATATTGTTTAAATCGTATTCCGGCTTAAAAATACTTCAAATGATAGAAATTTTTCTCTTCAGTTTCTTTTTTATTTGTTGTTGTTGTAATTGAAGTTCATTAAAGATGATAATGATAATGCATATTTCAAGCAATTATAAGGCTTTTATAAGTTATAACTCCTTGCCATTATGTTAGGAAATGTTAGATACTGCAGTTGCTTTCTATGGAGCGTGTGTTTTTTTGTTTCCATTATTTTCGTTGCTTTCAATTATTTTTTAATTTTTTTTTTTTTTGCTTCTAGAAATTATCAATAAGCCTTACAAGTGTGAGTGTGTATATGGATGTTTATATGTGTGTAGAGGATTTGAAATTATCTCTTTTCGAAAAATCTTTCTACTTAAGTGCTTAAAATAACGTTACTTCTATCATCAACAGCATCGTCATCATCATCAACATCATCATAAGCAGCATCAGCAGCAGTAGCAGCATGCCCATCATGATTTCAATTTTGGTTTCTTTTTCGTTATCACAATCTGTCAGTGTGTTCAAATGCGTGGTGGGATGTATGAGAACATTTTTTAACTCCTTTTCAGTTTTTTTTGTAAGTTTATGATTTTTTAAAAGCATGTCCTTTGATCCTTATGAAGTGAGAGAGACGGCAAGAGTTAGAGAGATAAAGACAGCTGATAAAGTGCATTCGTTTGCTTGTGTCTGCCATAATGCATTCATCCCTTTTTCATCTTCCTGGCTTTCGTTTGTTTCTTATCTTCATCTCTATTTTTAACATTTAAGTCTGTCTGTATCTATTATATTTCTCCTTCCTCTCTCTCTTTCTCTTTCTCTCTTCCCCCTGTTCCTTATTTTCGCTTAAATGATTTCTTTTTATTTTCTTTTTTTATTTAAATTCAATGTATAGTTGGTTTTAAATCTTTGACATGTGTTTAGTTTTTCTCAACATTTAACTGCAGTTTGCAGCTTTGAGCGTTTTTTTCTATTGTCGTGTGTAACGTAATAGATTTTTGTTGTTATTTTAAAAGTATGGTTTTATTAAATAAAACAATAAAAAATAACTATTTTTTTGGGTAAACTCAAAAGGTGTCTGGTTGGTTTTTCAGACAAAATGCTTTCGAAAGGCTTCAATTTGAAGGGAGACAATTAAAAACCTTACTTTTATAGTGTCCTTTATAATAAGAATTATTCATTACACAGTGCGTGACAAAAGTATGTAACTATTTTGGCCATATGTTTATAAATATTCATAACTTCCATCAGCTACCCACACTACTTATGTGGTGTAGTTTAATTTTAGACATGAGCGGCAGGATTCCCTTTAGAAATCCTTTCTATTTTCTTTTCTCTCTATCAATCTTTATTCCGAAACAACCGATTACTGCTTCAATTGGATCTCTTAAGTGTTATCCGTAAAGCTTTTGAAAATTGTCTTCGAAATCCAATTACCGCCAGTAATGTATAAAATTAATACACACAACATAAGTGCTTTGAGAAACTACATAAAGGGTCCGCCAAATAACTTCTTTTTTTTTTGAAAATGCTTTAAAAAAACTACTGAATATTTTCTCAAATTTCTTTTTTTATTTGAAGGTACAATCCTTCCGGTTAATAATGGAAAATAATTTCATTCAAATGGCTGTCTCGACTGGCCAGGCAGTCGCCTACATGCAGTAGCCTAAAGCGAACATCAGATCTCTACGTAGTGCCAACATCTAAGATTGTTCGAGACTGCTGGGTGTGTATGAAGAAATTAGCGTTACTTTATATGGCTATATTCATATGGGTTCTTGAACATACTAACGCATTTCCAAAGCTGGATACAATAGAAAACTCACACGTAAGATTGGAATTCTTTTCGAAAATGGTCATACAAATGAAAACACGCAAAGGAGGCACATGCAGAACAAAATTTTGTGTGTACCCTGACCGGAGCTAGATTGTCGCCCTTAGGCTGAAAGAATTTTACAGTGACTTTTGCAGAAGATTTGATGACTAGGAAGAAAGATTTTTCTCTGTCATTGTCCACCACAAGACATCAAACACGAAGGATTTGTTGGGCAATTAGTAGGTGATTTCGAAAGAGCCCACATTTTCTTAAAACCATCGGAATGGCTGAGAGATACGAAAGAGGAGTTATAGTTCTATTAAGGAATAGCTACTACCGCATATGGTATCCAAGTAATCTAAGGTCTGCTGAGGCGGCTGGCATTAATCTTAGGTTACGTGGCAGACCCCCTCGAAGAAAGATGTCACACTCACGCCAGCATATATATATATAAATTCTACCCGGGGTTCAACTATTCCCTAGAGTCCAAAATAAATCCGGCCATTACAGCAATCTATACCTTAGAGAGCCTGGTTAACAATGTTAGGAAATAAGAGGACAGAAACCTCCGTCTCTTCCTGACAAGAACAGAGCATTGACACATAAGGTGAAAGAGAGACTCTTACTCGTCCTTAACCCACATCATCTGCATAAGTGTTTAGTTGATGTGCCGAGTTTTCCGGCAGGTCTTCTAAAAGGACAGTGGCCTATTAGAATCGCTATTATGCGACAGAAGTCCTCATCTTCTTCATCATATGGGTTCAGCATTATTCATATTAAATCTATGGTTGTAATGAATAGCTTTGGACGAAAACCGCTGTTGGCGTTATAAATATAGGAATCTAAAAAAGAAAATTTTCATGGATTAGATATGCCCCAAAAGATACTGTACCGTAATGTGCTAATATGCCCGCGAATAGTACCCAGAGAGAGAGAAAGAGAGAAGGGACCTTAACTTCGACAATAAGAGACATGTTTAACACCTAGAACTGAAAAGAAAAAGTAGGTAAAATATTCAAGAACACCGCATAGCTGAAGCAGTTCACAATACGTCGTATAACTGAGGCAACTAATACTAGGAAGAATATAACAGCATATGCGCCTTTTTTATCCTTTGCTAAGTAGTTACATTACATTGTTTATTTATTTATTTATTTATTTATTTATGTTGTTTGACGAAACGTTGCAGATTTGCTTTTAATTGATTATTTCAAATTTTTTTTTTTTCCAAATTCTTCATCCACACCATGACTAATTTTAATAACACAATCCTTGTAAATGCACTCCATTTTCGAAATCATTTAAAACATGATTTAATTATTGAAAATTTCATCAAATTTAAGTGTATTCATTAAGAGCTTAAATAAATTCTCATTTTAAAACCCCATTTAATTGTACAAACAAATCAAATCAAATCATTGTTGTTGTTTTTTTTATTGCATTTTAAGCCTTTAAAACTACGGCAAACATTCAGTCAGGAACAGAGTAGCATAAATACTGGCATAAAATATTGATTGACTTAATGACAAACTGCCGTAATTAACCTGCTTCTGCTACTGTCGACTATCACTGCAAAATTATCACCAAAAAAAAAACTCGTGAACGACAATGTCAGAACATTTTAAAAAACACGCAGAAACAGAAACAAAAACCTGAGAGAGAGAGAAATCTTGGCCATAAAGTACTTAAGCAAAGACTATAAATTTTCTTAAGGCACGAAGTATGATGCTGTTGTAGTAGTAAGATTTACTGAAGTAATGCTAGGAAATTCAAAATCTTTTACGAAAAAAAAAATGGAAGAAGAAAATTCTGTCAATTTGTCAGCATCAAAAAAATATTGCAGAGAGACAGTGAAGGCATGCACACAGGCATACAGTCACTCAATCATTAGTTATTTGCTGGTATAGACTCTCAATTATTTCTTGAGAGGTTTTTCTTCTTTCTTTTGACTGGTAGGTGTCTTAGCACTCTTATGCTGTAGAAACGTAAACAGTATTAAAGGCTTAGGGTGACAGTTTTGCCAGTCTTTTTGGTAGACACCAAAAGGAAGGCAGTAGGTGGTCAAACCGACCCTCGTACGAAGTACAAGAATAACTAAATACTTATAACTAATTTTCATTAGCTGTTGGATATGGTTGGGTATAGTTGATCTGGATATATGTACCTCTTGACTTGACAATACCTGAAGCCGCTTCCGATTCTGGCTTAAGCACAAAAATAATTCGTTAAAACTCCCAGAGGATACAATCACGCAACAAACTCGAATCTTGAATCTTTTCAAATCAGTTGAGTCACAAATTTCACTTAAAGAACCTGTTTTACTGTAATATAGACTTTCTGGTATCAAAGTGCATCACTCTACACAGTTTTACATACATAATTGGTCATTACAACCCTTCAGCCAGGATTATGATCTACCTCCTAACACCACTTATGTGGTGTGAGTTCATTTTATAAATTAGTGGTGGGACCCTACAGTTTTAAGTCGACTCCGTACGACCGACTTTTTATGGCAATTTTATTTACTCACAGAATTTTTTTTCCAGAAATCAGCTGAGTGGAAGTCGCCGAAGAAATATTTTTTCATATTTCGCTTTTTGGAGATGTCTGACCAGGGGTTTGAACCGTGGCCTTACGTCTAATAACCCAATACACTACCTACTAGACTACGGCAACTACAGTACCGGCAGTAAAATATCTAGAGAGTGCGTACATCATCTAAGATCATTCAAGAATTCCGGGTGCCTCTAAAGAAGATATTGAAACATTCTAGAAGCCTTTAGTCTTCCTCAGCAGTTTTAGCGTGAAGTTATGCTTGAGACCAAAACTCAGGAAATGGCTATTAGTGCAGTAGTGTTAGTGTTTATACCAAAAGCTCTCTCGAGCACGCATAGCGGCCCGTTATAACGCCATAGATGAACGCAGTCCCCATACTGACTGAGTTCCACCAAACTAGGGAAGAAGTTGGTCAAAGCAAGGGCTGCATATTTGAAGCACGACTACCCCACGTTGGGAAACCAGCCCGAAAGTTTAATAAACGAGGCTATATCCTAGACATCAATGGATGATAGCTGTGTCAAGCTTACAAGAATTGAAAAGCCAAATAACCTATATCTCCAACTCCCAAGAGATGGGCATTGGCAAAGAAAGTGGATAACAGTCTCCTCTACCTCAGCGGATCTGCACCCACGGCAGAAGTCGTTAGATGGGGGCTGAATTTTATCCGCATGTCTACCCATAACACAACGGTCTGTAAGCATGGCTACTGTGATCGAGATGACTTTACGATCAAGTGCGAGTAACTGGTTGATGAGCCTTCTATCCAACGCGGGCCAAATGAGTCTAGCGATGGAGCTGGACCCAGGATAGGTTGACGTCGAGCAAGAGCTTCCTCGCAATGGTCAAAGTAACCGAGGTACGTGTAGTGCATCGTATTGAAATACCGGTAAGTCATATGCTGGTACAATGAAAGAGGGATACATACATACATAATTGGCCATTACAACTCTTCAGCCAGGATTACGGCCTAGCTTCTCACACCACTCATGTTGTGTGTGTTGATTTTATACACGAGTGGCGGGACTTACAATATAAAGTCGACTCCGAACGACAGATTTTTGGAGGAACTTTTTCATGGGAATTTTATTTACTCTCAGAGATTTTGTCAGAAATCTGTTCACCCCTGTTATGAGTGTTAATTTTATCCGTGAGTCGTGGGGTTTACAGTTTAAAATCGATTCTGAACGGCAGACTTTTTGGGAAATTTAACATACCGTCACTTAACAAATTAACCGGCTGTAGGGTGTTGATTTTAAAATGAATAAATTTGATGCCATGATCAAAATTAAGGCAAACAAAAAAAAAATATTAAATAATATTGTATACCAATACAAATATAAATAATTGTAGCCATACACACACATGTACACGTCCATACATACATTAATACATACTTATATATGTATATGTAGATATGCACACCATTAATATTAAGGATAATGTTTGTCATCATTATTTAATTGAAATCCTAAGAGCTTAACAACATCAGTTCGTTCTCCCCCACTAATTTCACTCACTATCTCTGGCTCTCTCGCTCTTTACAATTGATTTTATCATGTAGTTGGCTGTTATGTTGCTGTTGCTGTTGCTGTCTTTATATTATTTTTATTTCTTTGTTTTGTTTTTGTTGTATAAAAAATACGAAGAGAAAAAAAATTGAATGAATAAATGACAGCTTTCATCAGCCTGATTTAACATGATTTGTATTGTAAAATATTTACACAGAATGCAAAATAATTTATTTACTTTATCACTCGTTTAATATATGTATGGGTGTGTGTGTGTAAGTGCGTTTATAATTCTTAGCAACTGTATGTGTACATATCTGTAATCTCTGTGTTTGTATGTGTGTTACAGAGAAATTGTTAATGATTGAAAGTGTGGTTAAAAAAAAAACAAGAAATCTGTTTGCAAATTCCATTTGGTGCAGATTTTTTCTCTCTTTTTTCCTTTCTGTTGTTGTTGTTGTCGTATCTGACTATATTTTAAATAAAATTAAATGCAATTGACAATTTATTAACATGATGACGCGTGCCAGGTTTTTATTTTTTTGTTGCTAAATATTCATTTATAACAAAAGGCATACAGCAGCAACATTATTAAAGGCAACATCAACGCCATCAGACAACGAGAAAAAAAAAGAGAAAAAAATATGAACAAAAAAAATAATAAAAAAATAAATAAAATAAAAAAAATAAATAAAATAAAAAAATAAATAAAATAAAAAAAAAATCTGTTGAAAACCCCAGATTGAGTGATACAATAGTATTTAACAAATGATTTACATTAACCACATACATACATATATTGTCAGCTAAATACACTATTAAATCCATATACATATACATACATGTGTATGTGTGAGTGTATGGGTATATACAGAGATACTTTATTTTATATGAACATATAATTATAAATCACACACACACACACAATACATATATAATACAACACACTCTGTTCTCTGTGTATCAACCGACACAGAATGATGGATGTATTAAAGCGACGCATGCCTTTGTCTGTGTGCAAAATGGGAATGTAATGGTCATGGGCATTAAGTTGGCACAGTAGAGTGGCAGGGTGTCTCACTGGTTTGCTTCTGTTGTCGTATTAAGGGACTAAACTATTGCAAGAAACTAAAATACTTTCAAATACTAAAACATTGCGCTCTATTTCACTGCTCTATGTAGGCTTGTACTAAACCATCTCCTCCAATAGAGTTGTCCTGATGAACTTTAGAATAACTAGGCAGAGTATTTGATAATTGATCGTAGTCTAGTAGGCAGTGTCTTGGCTTTTTAGATGTGGGGCCACAATTCAAATCCCAGACTGGACATCTCGGCGACTTCATCTCAGCAGACTTCTGGCAAAAAACCATGTGAAGGTAAATAAAATTGCCATGAAAAGTTTCTCAAAAATCTATCGTTCGAAGTCAACTATAACACTGTAGGTCCCGCCACTCGTGGATAAAATTAACCCACACAACATAAGTCCTGACTGTAGTTTTGCAATGACCAATTATGCATATATGCAAGCTTGTCGTAAGACGTCTCGCTCAATACTGTTGCTCTGACTAGCTTGAGTATAACACCCTGCCTCATCCTAAACAAATATTTGTTGAGCCTGCAGTGCCCGATCTGAGGACCGGTTACTATTCCGGCTAATCCTCGATTGTATAATTAATGTTTGAAATCGCTTCCATTTGTAATTGCCTACCAAAAGTTAAATGTTATTTCGAAATACTTTAGTTCAATTAGATTCTCCCCTTCCCTATGTCTTTCCTTTATCGATGAGTATTCGCTTCTCCTTTCTACTCTACAGAAAAGTTCTGCCCTCAGCGGAGGTGTGCCGTCATAACAAGCTCATCTGTCTACTCTTTGCTTTGAATTCCGCCATGGCTTAAGGTCCAACAAATAGAAATCCCGATTTCTCTGCTAGCTTCTATATATACGAACGTATTAATCCCGAGTCAATATCATAGCAAGTAAGTGCTTCAATGGCGTCCTGACTATTGGATAGTATTGTAATTATCCGTCCTTTATACTTTCTGTCTATGTTAAAATGTGAATATCTTTCGATGACATTAATCTTACTTGAAAGATGTACGTAAATTTTGTATGTGGTCTTTTCCAGATGAGAGAAAACTGAAGGACGTTACCAACCACTCGATTTATCAGATCACGATTTGGATCCCAAAGGCTTCTCATTGCCCGGTTTGATTTGCCAGAGCAATGACCATAAATTTCTGAGTTGAAGTCAAAATCCTGGTATATATACAAGCTTCATTATTGGGTTAAAAAATTCCATCTGCTTACAATCTTGAAGTCGCCGTAGCCTGGTAGGTAATGCATTGGCTTTTTAGACGTGAAGCCACGGTTCAAATCCCAGGTCGGACATCTCTAGCAAAGCGAAATATGAAAAAATATTTCTTTGACGACTTCTTCTCAACAGATTTCTGGCAAAAACTCTAAGAGTAAACAAAATTGTCATCAAAAGTTCCTCAAAAATCTGTCGTTCGAAGTCGACTTTAAACTATTGGTCTCACTACTGATGTATAAAAAAATGAACGCACACAACATGGGTGGTGTGAGAAGCTAAGTCGTAATCTTGACTAGAGAGTTGTAATGACCAAATTTGTATATATGTATGTATGTTACTGTCAAGTATAATTTCTAAATTTTTGGCATCTTTACGTTCTGCTCCCATACCTTACTACTGGTTCTCGTTATAGGACTCTTTCTACCACTAACATGCACCAATGACCTCCGTGAATAACGTCACAGAAGGATCTGTTAAGCTTGTTGGAACTATGTCCTCTGCAAGGATTTGGCAGTCATTCCCTGCCTTATCAATGGTGAAAGAAACCACTACTTGTGTTCAACTTAATGTTGTATAAATTAATGTATAGTCAGCAGTCAGAGTTGTTCATTCCACAGCTTGTTGCATGACCAAATTCAGTATGATGTTTAATAAAAGTGCCGATAGGCTCGTACCCTAATACTTAAAAAAATGTTATTATTTCAAGGAATCTTTCTACTGTATGCTGTTATTCGATTAATTTATTGAAACTCGATTGTATTGACACCTATAATGGAAAGAAAGTTGCTAGAAATCGGTTGTATTATCAAAGTTTACACTATCATTCATGAATTCAGAGTCTTAATCCAAATATTTAAACTTCAATAACCAGGGCTTATAGAAATTTTAATCAATCTTGTGACACAGCATCGTTTACCCATTACGCCCTTAATAGCAGATGGTCTTCAAATAATTGCTTTTATAATTTTCTCCCACCTCACACCCAGTTCGTGCCACTGTTCTTAGTGGAACACATCATCACGTGCCATTGATTTGTAAGCTGGTTTGGTTGACGTTTGTATTGTTTGCCAATATTTGCAAATAAAACTGAAAAATTACCCGCCTGCATTTAAATAATAAATATTCACTAAAAAGAAAACAACAACAAAAACAACATAATGTTGCTGCTATTGCTACAACAATGCTACATCAATTGCTGTTGGCAGCAATCGTTTACCTCTACAATAATGGTTTTCTTTTTTGCTCTTACAAAAGCAAATAATTTTAAAATTTAATCAGCAATGCGTGATTTTGTCAGTTTGGCTTGTACAACAGCGAACCTTATTTCAAATTCCTGTTTTTTTCTCTCTTCGTTGTGATCAAAAGTTAAATGATTTTCTCGTTTTTTTCTTTTTCTCACTCTCTTTTATTTGTTGTATTTAACAACCAGAGTGCAACAAACGAACAGTTTAAGCGTTCAACCCGAAATGCCAAACTTTGTTTGTTTGTTTTTTTGTTGTCCTCTTCTCTTCATTGAATTTGTTACGGTTTGGCTGATGGGTGCGCAGTGGTCGGGAGGCATAAATAATTGACATGTAAAATCCTTACAATGTGTTGAAATCGTTGAAGCCACTAACCAATAAACCAACTGACTGACTGACTGGCTGGCTGAGTGTATAAGCGAATAGCTGTTATAGACAGGCAGTAATATTTTGCTGAAATTCTGCCATAATATATGAAATTAAATTGATGATTTGACAATAAATTTCCGTTAAGTTAAGAAGCATTAGTGTTGACAAGTAACACATTTGCTGTGTAAAACTTTATTTTTGTGTGTGTGTTTTTTTTATAATATTTTGTAGGCTTTTTCAAATCCTCATGTTTTTTTCTCATGTTTGCTTATTTGGTGTTCAGCTAAAAAGCCTTAAAATATGTTGGCCAAATAATACACATAAAGCCCCAAAATGTATGCAAAAGTTTTAACACAACTCGTATATACATATTTACATGCTATTGTAAGCTAAGCATGTGTGTGTTTGTGACTAGCTGCCATTATACGTAAAGTATGCAATTTTATTGTGTTAGAAATTGTCTAAAAATCAATGGGATTTTATGTTGCATGTTTTTTTTTTGCTTTCTAAATATAAACGTTGTCAAACCCTTCAAAATAGGCTATAATGTATGGAATTTTCAAAAGCCTTCTTAAAATGTTGGGAAAAACTTCATTCTGCTGAAAGCGTAATTGTGCTTCAGAAGTAAAGTGTCATTTGGAATATTTTTTTATTTTTAATTTATTGAACAAATTCCATACTGTTTAGGTCGCGATAAATTGAAGTGGAGTGTTTTTTTCTATCAAATGTTTAAATTAAAAGGGTATTTAGAATTATGTAGGTTAAGCTAGCCCCAGTCCAATGTCACAAATCTCAGTTTCTAGGTGACCAATTGACATCACCATTTCGGCTAATTAAACGGCCATCGAACGTTTGATGCAATAAATCGATAAGTCAAATCATACAGTCACTCGTAATGATTACATTGGCTTATGTAAGACCACGTTTTCTGAGCCCCAAATACGGCAATTTTGCTTATTAACGTATCCACCACCAAGATGTAAATGAGTTTAATCCGAAAATATATTTTTTTGTTTTTTGGCAAAATTGACATCATCGTGCAGATTCTCGTTGGTGCATCTAGCAAAGCGAAAACGAAGAGATTGGCCATGCGGCTTCAACTCTTGAACTAATTGAACTTTGTAAGGCGCCATACCAAGATTTTTTGGCAAAATTCGACGTAAACTGTTGCGTGAAATGTTCAATTCTTGAAAACGATGACAAGCAGATGTTGAGCAGCCATAGCTTCGATATTTTCGGGTGTACGCACTATACGAGCACGCTCACGTCTTGGCTTATCAACAATGACACCAGTTTCCTGAAATTTGGGACCAAATTTTATACGACATCTTCGCGCAATTTCTTTGCTTTGGAAATAATTTTTTAATAAAACCCAACATTGTTCAATCGTTAATCGTTTCATTATACTATGTTCCGACATGCACTTTTATTGCGTAAACAGCAATAAACGCCATTATTGAGCTCAATATTTCATATAAAGTTTCAAATAATTATTGCGCAATAAATACGCAAATTGTTATAATATTGAGTAAAACTTAAAATACAGCTTTGTTGATATTTGACAACTCAAATGTCAACAACGACAAAAAAAAATGCTGTTGAAACAACCAGCTGTTTTGTTTACCGGCTTTCAAATGAATATTGCTTATATATGTCTGAACACTTAAAATATTATACTCAAAAAACCGAATATTGGCTCAATAAAAGTGCATGTCTGAACATAGTATTTACGTTCAGTGGAGACAATATACTGAATTTTGTGACAGAGTAGAATAACATAATGACATAGCTGGCCCTCGCCGAAGACTCTTTAAGTCATCAGAGTATGTGGAGATATTATAGAGAAACTCTGTATATCGTTGGTCTCATGTAGAAAGGCCCTAACTCACATTTTTTTCGAAATTGATTTTTTTGTGATTCCAATGTGTATTTGTGTTAAATGCAACGCAATCACAAGAAAAATCGATTTCGAAAAAAGTGTGAGTTAGGGCCTTTCTACATGAGACCAACGATATAAGTTTTGGGGCAACATCACCGAAGACTATATTTTAATCATTTCTATTATTGTTACAAAAATGAAAACATCGTTCAACATAAACATGATTAACAATAGCTACACTAACAAATACAACGAACATGTTACAAGTAAAGCAACAACATCGGTGAAAGAAAAGGAGACAGACAAGTAAGAAAGAAAGCAACAATAAGCAATGCGAACAAGATACACAAACAACAATGAAGTCGCGATAGAGTTCTCGAGAAGGCGAAGCCGCGAACGTTCTACTTCAAGAACGTTCATCAGATTGTTTGCGTGGGCATTTAAAAAGGCAATACAAAGCGGGTAACCAGTAGTAAGATTCTGTTCAGTAGTCGTGGTTTGAAGATCGCTGTTCTGAAGATCTACCAAAGAGTTGTTAGTGTTTGCGCGGACAGAAGTGTAAAGTAGAATAGTGATCAAGCAATTATTGTTGGTTACATCAAGTTGTAACAGTGGCACATAAAAGTGGTGCGAATAGAAAAGAATTTTAATTAAAACTAAACACAAATTTATTTTTATTTTGTTTGCAATCAAAGAACTCATAAAAACATAACAATATTTCACCGCCTATACGACTCCAAGAGTTTCTAGGTAGAGGATATTATTTGCTGATTTCTTATTTTATTGCATCAAAGGATCGATTTTCCAGAAAATCGTGCTTTTGACGTAGAATTATCTCAGCCTTTTTAATGGCTATAAGTAGTCTACCATTTAACCTTCCATTCATTCATATCAGAGAATGCCTCCTTAGAATATTGTGAAGGGCTCTCTACTTAATAAAGATATGAAACAAAATACCTCAGTACTCACTTGATGTGGATTAAAGTGCCAGTAGTTTAAACACGCCAGGAGAGCGGGCACATTCTCTTCTAACAGAAGGGATTAATATCCCTTCATAACAATTTGTATATTTATAGGCGATATTAAATTTAAGATAACAGTTGCATACTTTAGAGCATCATAACAAATAATGCTTAAATACTTTGTATTACGCTTATTAACGTACATATTTCCCATCAAAAGAAAAAGAAAAGAAACCAAAAACACTTATTGAACACAAATTTCTTTACATTAAAGTGTACTTAAGTGTTAAAATAAACGAAAACATATTTTCACGAGAAAAACAATAATCCAGTAATGGTTTTACAATATTACGAACACAAATATTTAAAAGCAATAATAGCCTGTAGTAACCATACGTATGTATGCATATACTATACTATACATACACACAGTAAATGATTCCAATACCAAAAAAAAGAAAAATGGAAATGGAAAATGGAAAACGAAAATGGAAAACCCCATGCAAAACGAATATAAGCAAATGAATATAAAGAATTTTATGAACCGATATGATATGATATCGGGCGGGCAATATTAATAAAGAACCCACACACCACACAATTGATTTTCATTTCACGTTCAGCATCCCCCCCTTGTTATACGCAATTGTTTCAACAGTTCAGTGCTCATTGGAACACTGAAAGCGTTTACTTGACGTGCACCGCGTTTTTTTTCTACTCCTGCCGTATTGCTCTGTAAATAAATTGTTACACTATCAAGTCTTTCCTTCAACTAAATGAAACGAAACGAAAAAAGAAGTGGGGAGCAGAAGAGAAAAATTGAAACACTTTTTGAAATACAATGTTTTTTTATTTTTTTATTTTATTTTCCATTTTATTCTTTATCGCAGTTTTTTATTTATAAAGTGTTGCTTTTCGGTTTTAAATGATGGCAACAAAAGAAAGACGACAACAAATGACATTGAGTTCTGATAAGTGAAAAAAACTGAGGCATCTATGGTCGGCAGTTTAGAATGTTGTGTAGTATGCTTCAAACTTGATTAAAGATTCACACAAATCCATATCTAATTGCCGCTGTCACGAAACCACCTTTACATCTTGGTCCTTCAAATGCCGGGAATCTTATCAAGAGAAAGCAGAACATTATCCTGTTTACTAGGAACAGGAACAAGGCAATCTTGCTTATCATACATACATACATAATTGCTCATTACAACCCGTTAGTCAGAATTACAACCTAGTTTCCCAAACTACATATGTATGTTGTGTATTAATTTCATACATGACTAGAGTGACCTACAGCTTAAAGTCGACTACGAACGATAGATTTACGATAATCTTTTCGTGGTAATTTCTTATTTATTCTCCGAGTTTTTACCAGAAATCTGCTGAGAGGAAGTCGCCAAAGAAGTATTTTATTTTTTCATATTTCCTTGTGTTCGATATGTCTGAGCTAAGGTTTGAACCAGAGATCAGCAATGAATAGTTTTATCACTACTCATAAGTACTCATAAAATTTTGAGTATGAATGAGTAAACTGCATTGAAAATCAACTACTCTGATTCATTCGTACTCACTGCAACATTGATTTATAAGTACGGGTTGCAATGAGTATGAGTACAACGTTGACATCAAATTCATAACATTCGAAATATGTTTGATTCATACGCCTACTCATTCAGATTCATAAATTTAGAAAAATACTTATAAATACTCATAAATGATTCGAATCACTCGATTCATACGCCTACTCATTCAGATTCATAAATTTAGAAAAATATAATATAATACTCATAAATGATTCGAGTGATTCGAATCAAAGAAGAAAGAAAAGAAAGAAAAAAGAAGAAAGAAAAAGACAAAGACAAAGACAGAAACACACAACCATCCAGTGAGTATTGTACTGTTCGTACGCGAATCATACTTATTTTGTGATTCTTGTAAATTTTGAGTAAAGGACAGTCGAAATCAACAAAATCATGAGTATTGTTAAGTATGAGTATGATGAGTACTTCAAATTTTTAATATGAGTAGTCTGAGTGTGATATTAAAATAAGTATGAATGCGTATAAGTATTAGAAATTATGAGTATGATGATGATTGGATTGGAATACTCATTGCTGATCTGTGATATGTATGTATATATATGTGATAGTGTGATAACTTCTGGAACAGTATCGTTTTTCTTTTGTTCTTCAGCTTGGTGTTCTTATTTATTTTACAGTGTTACAAGCTAAACATCCAACATAATATACCACAAGCAGGAGTAGTATTTCGGCAAAAAAAAAAACAGTCGTATCGAAACAATTTTCAAACGAAATACACAAAAAAAAGAATAAAAATAAAACGAAATACAGAATGTCAATATAAAAATTTAACAATACTCGTACACGTAGCAACAATGATGACATTTATGTCTACTGAAATATTACAACTACAAAAAAGCAACAAAAAAAATATTCAAAAGAATAAAGTTCATCAATACAACTTACACACACACAAAATAAATATATTTATTCGAGTGCATAAAACTATTTATTGTTTGTATATGTGGTGGCTGCTTAAAGCGGTCCTTGTAAAAATGAAAAGTTTTAGCATCAAAAACCCCCCCAACACCAACACAATACAGTAAAACTGTCTATTAAACAATAGCAACTTCATACCAACAACGACAAGTATGAGTACGTATTATTGGCAATCATCATCATCATCATCATCATCAGCGACAACTAAATCAATCATCATCTTTTGTTGAATACTTTTAAGAGGATCATGAATGAATTGTTTGTGAGCAATTTTGTATGGCAGTGCATAAATTTCTATTCTTTCAAGCAAAATTCAACTAAAATGTGTGCCAGTAGTAGTAGTAGCAGTAGTAGTAGTAGTAGGATTAATTGCAACAAATTCCTATATGTAATGTTGTTTGTCTAAGGATTACAAGTAAAAAAGTTGAAACGATTTGTCATGTGGAGACATGAATTCAATCTGTAGAATTAGGTACTCCTGGAGGAAGGTGGAAATAGTGATTGCAACGATATAGTGGAAATAAGGTCGCTGTTTAAAAAGTCATCGTAGTCTAGTATGCAGTGTGTTGGTTTATTAGACCTGAGGCCCCTGTTCAATCGTCAGGTCAAACATCTGCAGCAGAACGGAATAGTAAAAAATATTTGTTCGGTGACTTCCCCTCAGCATATTGGTAGGTGGGTTGGAGTGGTAACTATAATATCAAAAGCTCACTTAAGCACCTTTGTGACGCCACATGTGAATGCAGTCTCTGTACTGCACCAAGTTCCTCCAAACTAGGCAAGAAATTGATCAGCGTAAGGGCTGTACATTTAAAGCACGACTACCCCACGTTGGAAAACCAGCCCGAAAGTTTGATAAACAATGCTATATCCTAGACATCAGTGGATGATAGCTGCGTCAAGCTTGCAAGAATTGAAGAACCAAATAACCTATATCTGAAACTCGCAAGACAATGAAAGTGGATAACAGTCACCTCTTCCCTAGCGGATCTGCATTCACGGCCGAAGTCGTCAGATGGGAGATGCATTCTTTTCGCTTGTCTTCCTATAACATTAATGACCTGTAAGCATGTCCACTGGGATCGTGATAACGTTGCGATCAAATCAGAGTAATCATTGAGGGCCAAATGAGCCTAGCATTAGAGCAGGACTCCTCATTGAGCCAGCATAGGTTGGCGTCTCAAAAGAATATCCGAGCGATATCCAGCTTGACCGAGGTAAGTGGCATCCCCAAGCCGATTGAAGAGGATTCCGAACGTAGTGCACTAGCCTTGGCGAGCTCGTCGGCTCTGCAGCATCCTTTCAAAAATGTGTCCTTCGGAATCGACTTTAAACTGTTGGTCCTCCGACACTCGTGTATAAAATTAACACACACAACGTAAATATTGTATATCGTGTGTATGTATGTACGTATGTACTCGTATGTATGTATGTAGTACTGGAGAAGGTGGGAGTAACACTGGCAACGATTTGGTGGAATTAAGATCATTGCTCTGGACATTCGGGAGAGTGCATCAGAAAGCACTTTAACTGAAATTTAATGGCAGTCACTTCTTTCGGCCCACATCGAGCTTATAAGGTTTCACTCATTATTTACTCTCTCTCACCTATTTGACGTGCAGCCGATTTTCAAATGCTGGCATGGCTTTATTGATTTCATCTTAAACTATGAATGCTTTTAATATTAGAAAGCCAAAGGTTGTGGTTATTTTCGACAAGAAATCAATGCCGTATTTAATAAAACCAGCTCAATATATAAGAGTCAACGGAAGCATTCACATGCCTTCGTTTTGATGACAATAATTCCTGATGAAAGCATATCCGATACCAATATGATAGCAGTCATCATGGTTACTGCATGAATTTTAAGAGATTTTAAGAGATTTAAAATTTAATCCACCTCTATATCCTCTTCTATGTAATATTGACATTAGACTCCTGAATTGCCAGAGACAACAAACCATGCCAGTAGAAGCTTTCACGGTGCTCTCGGCTGTCTGAGACTTTAGAAGGAAATCAGGACCCAGATATTGTTGTATTCATACTGTCTTCATTTCTTTAACACTTTTATTAAATGGCAAAATATTTGGAGCACACACAAAATAAGTAATGTAAGAAACCAGGTCGTAACTCTGACTGAAGGATTGTCGTGACCAATTATATATGTTTGTATCAGAGAACAACAATAAGTATTTAAAAAGATGAGTACATTCGAATCATACTACTAATTTCTGATACTTATACGCATTTATACTTATTTTAATATCATACTCATACTACTCATATTCAAAGTTTGAAGTACTCATCGTATTCATACTTAACAATACGCATAATGTTGTTGATTTCGACTCTCCTTTAATCAACATTTACAAGAATCACAAAATAAGTATGATTCACATACGAACACTATAATACTCATTAGAAGCTTGAGTGTTTGCTTTGCTTGCTGTCTTTGTCTTTATCTTTCTTTCTTCATTTTTTTTATAAATGTAACAACAACTAAGACTAAAAATTTTATGAGTCTGAATAAGTAGGCGTATGAATCAAACATATTTCGAATGTTATGAGTTTGATGTCAATGTTGTACTCATACTCATTGCAACCTGTACTTATAAATCAATGTTGTAGTGAGTACGAATGAATCAGAGTAGTTCAACTTCAATACTGTGTACTCACTCATACTTAAAATTTCATGAGTACTTATGAGTAGCGAAAAAACGATTCATTGCTGATGTCTGGTATGTATTCAGTGGCAGGTTCGTCATTGACATCCGGGGTTCTTTCTTGAAAATTGTGAATCGTGTAGGCAATATTTAAATTAAAATGAAATTTAATTTCAAGGCTTTTATACCTGTGGTCCTAGTTCTGTTCTAACTAGAACTCTTTAGTCAGGATTACAGCTTAGCTTCTCATGCCACCCATGTTGTGTGTGTTAATTTTATCCGTGAATTGAGAGATCTACAATCCAAAGCCATTTTATTTACTCCCAGACTTTTTTGCCAGAAGGCTGTTGATAGGAGTGGCAGAAGAAATATTTTTTCATATTACGCTTCGTTTGAGATGTTTGACCTGAGGCTTGAGTCACGACTAATAAGCCAGCACATTACCTACTATATTACGTTGACTACTGCAATAATAGCTTTTGAATCCAAACATTTTAAACAGGATACGGTTTATTTTTTAAGGATATTTTTTTTTTGTTTGTTTGTTTCTGTAATTTGCACAAATTTCCTTTTGTATTTAAAGTCTTTTGTATTTGACTAAATTGAATAACTTCATTATTTTTTTTATAATATTTCACACATCCTCATGCTTTGGCCTAAGTATTGTTGATGATGAAGAGATTTTGGTATGAAAAATATTTTCTTGTTCTAAGACTTATTTTTGCCGTGGATTAATTTCTTCGTTTGGCTTTTTCCATTTTCCTTCTTTTCTGTTCAATTCTTTTTGTGCATTGGCATTTATTTTCAATAGATTTACTGAATTTGGTTTTTCATTTCTTCTCTTTTTTTGTTCTGCTGTTTTCCTAATTTCTTGTTGTTCATGTTCATTTTGATTGTTTGTAAATTTCCCCAGAGTATTATGATCTTTGAAGTTCAAAATAGCGTTCGCCTGATTACTGATTTAATGCCGTAATCGTATGTTTACAGCCGTTCTATACTGTACAGGCAGCATACAGTCAGTTCAAATAGTAGATGAACTTCATTGAGCTTATTTTTCTATTTTTCTATTTTTTTTTTTCATGCCACTGGTCTTGGTCTTATAAGTCTTTTATAATAACAATTTGGTAAATATTTGTAAACGTTACGTTGTTATGCAACCTTCATTACCTACTCAACTCAACTCTAACCCCTGGCCTTTGCCGCCCCCACCCCCACCCACTCTACAATAGTATTTAGCATGAGTTCATGTTTACTATTGAATCCGTCTACGGGTATAACCAATAATAAAACCCTCTTGTTAAATTCTTACCGGCTTTTCTTTAAACCATCTTCCCAAATGGTTTATTTTCCATTCATTTCTCTTTCTCTTTCTTTTCGTTTTTCTTTTTTTAAATAGGAAAAGTATTAGTTTTGCTTGTGCAATAATTTTTTTTTCTGTCGATTTTTTGTTTGTTTGTTGCGGGTGTTATTTGCTGGTGTTTGTATACATCGACAGCAGCAGCAGCTCATTGTTCCGTAGTATTTTTGGAATCCATGTGTTATAAGTATTTACCATTCGATAATGGTTTTTCATTATTCGAATCAAAACCAATTCCTTAAGGAATCTTTTCTTTCTTTTTAGTTTTTTTTCCTTTTCCTTTGCACAAAAATATAAAAGGAGAGCAAAAATTACTTTTGATGAGTTTAATTTTTTTCTTCTTTTTTTTTCTATTAAATTTTGCAATCTTATCACACAAATTCTTAAAGTCCATTTATAGGGGTTGAGTAAATTTTTTGTACGTCATATATAGTACACTTAGCAAAATCAAACCCTGAAAACAAATTGGGCCTCATGCCTAAGGGGTTTCAATGTTTTAATAGAAAGCAGTCAGTTTCTTAAGCAGTTGCATGCAACAAACAAAAAAATATTGAAATCAGTAACTCGCAGTCAAAAACTGATTAGGAAGGCCAATTAATAGATCGGATTTTGGTCTTAGTCACACCATCTTCTGTAAAACAATTTCAATACCCGCCTAATTCATTACACTCCTTCAGTCAGGATTACAACCTAGCTTCTCACACAACCCATGTTGGTGGGACGTACAATTTAATGTCAGATTTAATAAACTCTTCTTGATTCTATTAACTCTCATAGTTTTTGCTAGAAGACTGCTTAGAAGAAGTCTCCGAAAGAAATAGCTTTCCATATTTTGTTTTATTCTAGATGCCTGAGCTGGGGTTCGAACCATGGCCTATCGTATAATAAGCTAACACAGTATCAGCTAGACTACATACATACATAATATACATACATACATAATTGTTCATTACAACCCTTCAGTCAGGAAGCTAGGCAGCTTCTCACACCATGTTATGTGCCTTAATACTTGAGTGGCGGCACCAACAGTTTAAAGTTGATTCCGAACGACAGATTTTTTTGAGAAACTTTTTCATGGTAATTCTTAATTTTCTCTCAGAGTTTTTGGTCAGAAATCTGCTGAGAACAAGTCGCCAAAGAAAAATTTTTAAATTTCGTTTTGCTGAAGATGACCGAGGCCAACACACTACCTACAACACTACGGCGGCTTTTTATTTTTCTTTTATTCGAGCTGTTTGAGCTAGCGTTTGAACCATGGTCTCTGGGCTAATAAGCTAACACAGTATCAACTAGACTATAGTGAATTCTAAATTGCCTAAGTTCATTTCTTTCTTCGAAGAAACATTTTTAAAAGACAGTACAGAATCGTAAAGATTAAACAGTACCAACAACTGATGCCATCCATGAGACGTAGCCCGTAAAGTTTACTGTACTGTATGTTAAAGTAGAGTATGTACAGTAGGCAGCAGGGGACACTTACTATCTACTCATAGAAAATGTTTCAATATTGACTTCATTTTAAAGGAAATTTTTGGCACAGAAATCTTCAGAGATCAATTTTCTCTATACCCAAGGTGAAAAGTAAACGGCAACGAGCGTGTGAAGCGCAAAAAACTGCCTACGATGTTTTCATGGACAAAGTAAGAAAAATCGGAAGAAGAAGGGAACACAAAAATACATAAAAAAGAAGAAAATACCATAGGAACAGTCCCAATATATATTTTTCAGAGCAAACACTTGAAATGTGTTCAATTATATGCAAACAAGGCCATAAAACGGAACCAAAAATGTCCTCATAAGTCGGCAACAAAATAAATAAACGCTAAAGATTCGATTTATTAAGAGCGATATGAGTTTATCAAAGGCCTCAAATACAGTAGAGCCTTATGATCATCTTAACTTTAAGACTCACATGGACTACACACAGGAGGTGATCGCTTTTCAAGCACTGCAGAAGAGAATATGGTTCAAGGACGAAACTGTTCACATTGCAAGTGACAGGAAAAACTTTTGGTAGAAGCGCATTCATCGCACAGTGCGATTAAAGAACGAATTATCCATGTATTGTATTGCGCGAATGTATGAAGGAATCTCATCTTTACGATGTTTTATGTTTGATACAGGAGTGGCGGGACCTACGGCTTAAAGTGGACTCCGAACGATAGATTTTTGAGAAACTTTCCACGGAAATTTTATTT
This sequence comes from Sarcophaga rosellei, assembly GCA_930367235.1. Classification (NCBI taxonomy): domain Eukaryota; kingdom Metazoa; phylum Arthropoda; class Insecta; order Diptera; family Sarcophagidae; genus Sarcophaga; species Sarcophaga rosellei. Next base: position 15,744,288 of record OV884017.1, read on the forward strand.
ACTCTCAGAGTCTATGGTAGAAATCTGCTAGGAGGAAGTCGTCGAAAAAATATTTTTTCATGTTTCGTTTTGTTGGAGATGTCTGACTTGGGGTTTGGTTCGAGACCTCATGTCTAATAAGCCAACACACTACCTACTAGATTACGATGGCTTTCATATAAATATATTACTTATGCATATATTCACACGTTAAATATTTTTGTTTTGAAAACTTCTAGTTCCAAACCAGTTTCGTAACATTGTCCACAAAGCCGAGGACATTTAGACGTCCCCATTTAATGAATTTTGCTATTCATCAGTGTGCTTCTTAAAATATAATGAGGGATATGACGTATTACGGTCTCTCAACAGTGGCTATCTTGACAGCATATTGTAGACATTTTTCGTATTTTTAGTTAATGTTATTACATGGTATTGCATTCCATATGATATTGCGGTTTAATTTGTTGAAAGCTTTCTCAACACATTCTCCTCAACTCTTACATGGAGCCTATTTATACTGGATTTAAAAGGCCTAAATCTTGCTTATAAGAACGGATTTTAAGATCATTCAATATATTTAGTTCGAGTCTTAAAAACAAAATCTAAAAGATGTATTATTTCGAGATTATTAGGTAATTATTTTATGATACCCTTTTGGAAAAGAAAACATGTATAGGGAAGGTATCGGGTGGGCCATAAATCGTTTTAAATTGGAAGCATCGGTTATTTCGAATCTGGTAATACTTATGCGAGTATATTCTGACACAACATTTAGTATATTATCTCCATTGAATGTAATTAATCGCTTTACTCTTAAGCTAGGTTGGAATTCATTGGAAATTTCTTTCCAAAACAAAGACAATTTGTTGGAATTTTTTTTGACAAAAAAAAGTCATCTGTTTAGATGGAGCTCATTTTCATCTTGGTGCTCATTTGGGGCTCAGAAAACCCACACCTAGTCTTTCATAAGCCAATGAACCCATTAAGATTTACTATTTGCCTAGCCTTGTAGAGCGGAGGCATTATTGGCCCACTACGTTTTCTACTTGATTTCTTTTACTTTTTTTTTACTAAGGTACACTGAAAATATTATATTTTTGTGGAATTTACAAAATATTCCATTCTTTGTGACGCTTTTTTTGTGCCCATCAATGTTAGCAAAAAAAAAATGTCCATTCTTAATCGAGCTATTACTCAAACCAACCGAATTATATTTGCTTGCAAACAAAAAACTAAAAATTCCTCTTTTTTTTGTACAATATGAAGCCATATTTTGTTAAAAAAAAAAAATACCAATTATTCTCTAATTTCTATTTTCTATTGCTGATAACTGTTTAATAACCAAATACTGTAAATAATCCGCTTAAATTTATCTATTTAACACCAAACATCAACAGAATGTCATTAAAATCTTAATTCATCAACAAAAGGATCATATTTGAACACTGTAATGCATTTAAATGTATTAAATATACATACACATGTATATTATGCATACATATATGATGAAAATAATAGCACCAGACATAGTATTACAATTATTTTATTTTTTTATTTGTTAATTAAATTGTTTTTAATATAAAAAAAAAACCTAAAGTAATTAATTAACAAGAAAATATTTTGCTTTAAATTTTCCAAGTGATGCTATTTTTTTGCCTGCAACTATACAAATATCTACAAGCACTTAAGGACTACTCAGGCGATTATGTGTAAATTATTTGCGTAAATATGTTTACATAATACATAGTAATAATAATTACAACAACAAATTTTAATTACAATAACACCAGTAACAAATCATACATCTACTGAGAATACTTCAAAGCATATTAAATTACGAAATAATAAAAATCTGCAACGACTTAAATAATTTCATTGAAGGAATCGAGTTGATGTTTTCAAAATTTCTAAAGGATGACCTAAAAGCGAAATTAAAAGCTGCAGCTGTCACAATAAATTTAAAGATACTTGCAATTTATATACATATGTATGAAGCGATAGCACAACATCTCCTCGAAAGTATAGAAAGCATCTTAGGGCAATGGGCTAGGTTACCGAAGTAAATATTTCTGCGGAAACTCTTTGCGTGAAATCAAAACGAAAGGTATACTCAACAAAAGGCAAGATATGCAGGGACAATGAATCTTTTTTAAACCAACTGGATTTGAAGCAATCAAAACTTTTCTTGTCAAACGACATTAAGAGGAGATTTAAATCATGCATCGGACTATCCAAGAATAACCCGAGGTTGTAATCCGGACTCTGTATCATGGAAACGGTGTATCATCGTTTAACATCAAAATGAGCAAAAGCTACACAAACATATACAATGAACTTGTTTACAACTAAACCAACATCATCAGTATGAAACAAAAAGGGGATAGACAAGTAAGCGAGAACGCAACAACAAGCAATGCGAACATAATACACAAACAACAACGAAGTCGCAATAGAGTTCTCAAGAAGGCGAAGACACTAACATTCTATTTCAGGAACCTTCATCAAACTGATTACGTGAGCATATACAGAAAAAGGCAAGATAAAGCAGGCAACGAGCAGTAAGAATCCAGTCAGTCTCGTGTGAAGACGCGTTGCGTGTGAAGAAAACAGTCATGGTTTAAAGATCGCCGTTGAAAAGATCTGCGTTGTAAGCAAGCAATTATTGTTGTAATTGTCAAGTGTGAACACTGGTACAAAAGTAGTGAGAACAATAAAGAATTGATCTGAAACTAAACACAAATTTATTTTTATTTTATTTGCAATCAACGAGGTAAAAAACGTAACAATATGTTCCTTTTACTCCTGTAGGGAGCATAGGGCCACAATGCATTATAAGAACCTCTGTGGTAACGCTTGAAGTAGCCGCAGTCTAGTAGGTAGTGTGTTGGCTTATAAAACGCGAGGCCACTGTTCAAAACTCCGGTCAGACATCTACAACTAAGCGAAATTTGAAAAAATATTTCTTCGGCGACTGCCTCTCAGCAGATTTATGGCAGAAACTGTGTGAGTAAATAACAAGTTGTCATGATAAGCTGCTCAAAAATCTCACAAAACCTTTGAAGTCGACTTTAAATTGTAGCTCCTGCTACTCATGTATAAAATTAACACACACAACATAAGTGGTATGCGAAGCAAGGTCGTAATTCAGACTGAAGGGTTGTAATGACCAATTATGTATGCATGTATGTGTTATAATGCTTCTTAGAAATCAACATATGGCTGTATATCATGTGATGGGCAGGCAACCTTGTTGACACCGAGCATCAGGGCAATAGATTTGAAGGAAACATTGTATGGATATCCCATGACGTTTGAGGAGAGTATAATATATCGTATAATCGCTGTACTAAGGCATAAAACTAATTAAAACTTCTTAAGGAAATTATGGCTCAATTGGTTATGTTGTTCGTAATCGCCTGGTGTGGAAACAATTGGGAAAATTATGAAACAAATTTGAGGAGATTCAAAGCGTTACAGATGTGGCCAATGTACGCACTGCCGAAAATATCACATCCGTTTTAGAAAATGTAGCTTTTAATACGAATTTGTCGGTTCCATGGTGTTCTCAGCCATTGGATCTATCAAGCGTCTTGTTACGGCGTATTTTCAATGTCGATTTGCTACTCCGTTCATATAAAGTCCAACCCAAGAACACATTTCTCACTTGGTGGTTACATTAACAAGCAATATTGCCTAGACAGGAATCGAAGAAACAAGTAATGATTGTGAAAAATCATAACATACCGACATGAACAGTATGGCTTCGAAAATTTGTAAACTATTGTAATTGAGGCAAAATTTTTAATATTCAATTCACCTCTGCCCCCACTTAAATTATTTCAATTGAAATTAAGTTCACATTTAAAATATTCTACGATGTATTCCATAACGTTGTGTTGTATGCCACATGCCCATCTTTGTTTCGAACAAATTTGAAACACTATTTCATATTCGAAATTCAATTATAGAATGTGACAATAAAAATGAAATGAAATTTTTCTAATGGATTTATTAAAAATTTAAAAACCCCACATCAATGTCTAACAAAACAGCCTCCACCCACCCGCTCGAATAACATGACGAACATACAGAATAAAATACAGGCAGCATACCAACAATGCCAACCAACGACATCAACATCAGCAAAAATATTTAATATGTGTTTCAGATTTATTTACGAGAATTTTAATTTTAATTATTTGTTTGCATATTTCATTTATACAAACAACAAGAAAAATTTGCATATAAATACGCCATATGCCATATGAAATCTATAAAACGGAAATGGGTGACACTCGCTTGCTGTGCCTCACTCTCACTCTCACTATTCCTTTGACTCTCTGTTAACGAATGAACTCAAATAGAAATATATGGATTGGATTGCACACCAAGAGCACGAGACACATGAGATAATAAACAAATTTGTGAACATGCCATCATAAATGCCAAAATGTGAAATAAATCGTAGCATAAATATTGGGTCATATAAAAAGTATAAGTGATATTTTGTCAACCGATGCTGCTAGTGACACTTATAAGTCGGGTCAAACTAATTGGATTATGTCAGTCAAACATGTGTTTAAAAGGTCGTACTTTTTTTGGTGTCATAATGTATGCATATGGGGTGCAGACACAACATTAAGTAATCACTGGCATGAAATGTCACAGTGCTTTGGAGAACGAGTGACATATCTGAAGATGATATTTTTTACTCATTTTTCTATAAAAAAAAGGAACGAAACGCTCAAAAATATTTACGAGAAAATTTCAATCGTTCTATTATCGGTCAATCACTAATAAAGTAAATAAAACTCTGCAACTGGAGTAGCTAGGCTGGCACACACGATAGGTCAGCACACTGCAGAGGCACTAATGTTCACCATCATAATAGTTTGGGTATAAAAAGGATGTGTATTGGTAATCCGCTGCATAGATTTTCAGGGATTGTCTATGGATTGTAAACTCTAACTCAAGTATTTATTTTTAATCACTTGAATATTAGACGTCTGCATGGCTTTAGTGCATATCCGTGACATAGTCCACAGCTAATACTAATTTTCTTGTTCAACAGATTCATACAACGTATTCGACAAGGGACGGGAGATTATAACCCAGTAATCAGTCTGTTTATTGGAACCTATTTTGTATACCTTCTTCTTGAAAATTTAGAAACACAGGAGTAATCGGTACTGTATTGATTATTTCATAGTCGCCTTTAAATTTAACGGGCCTTTCTTTAAGCGCTTCTTATTTTTAAATTTAAATAAAATTAAGTATCTGTGAGATGTAGTTGCTATCTAGAAGGTAGTGTGTTGGCTTGTTGGCTATGATTCAAACCCTAAGGCAGACATCTCCAAAAGAAGACGAATTATGAAAAAATATTTCTTCGACGACTTCCTCTCAGCAGATTTCTGGCAAAAACTCTGCCATGAAAAAGTTTCTTAAAAATCTGTCATTCGGAAACGACTTTAAACTGTAGCTGCCGCCACGCATATATAAAATTAACACACGCAACCTAAGTGGAATGAGAAACTAGGCCGTAATCCGGACTTAAGGGTTGTAATGACCAATTATGTATGTATCTGTGATATATCATTGACATTTTTTATTCGTCTGAAGGCGTCAGAGATGCCATTAAGTGTGGAATATTACATCGTTACATATTCTCTACGACTTCTCTGTGTAATGAGCATCTGAAATGACAAATTTTCTATGACTCCAGCGCAGAGATCAGGCTAAATATGATTGATGGCATGAGGTAATATTGAAAACGACTTACGAAAACCCCACAACAAAAAATCTAAGAGGATTTCGCATAATCTCGGTGGCAGAGCCATCGGCGAAGGTCTTTATATCACCGTCACCGATGACAGCTTCAGCAGTCCATTCTTACCGTGTGGGATTATGAGTCTTGTATGTTCATCCAAAAACAGTTTCCGGTACCATAATGTCCCACATAACATAACCGATAACTTAAGCCTCGATGCAGTTCCAGCAGCCACGTTTCAGAGAAAGATGTCCAATGGTTGTAGAGACAGGATTACTTTGCGGCCAGCCTGCTGCCGTGTTAGCCAAACAATCCAATCTCTGTACTTTGTTCAGTGTAGCGAGATAAGTTCTTTTTTTTCGTATAGCCTCTCACACTAATACTATTGCCCCGCAGGAGAGTATAGGCCATACAACCGCTGTATACATCCAGTGGATGATAGGAGACTGCAGACCCCATCTACTCCGAAATGTCCTTTAACAGACGTACAAAGCATTCATCGCCTTCATCTTTTCTTTCGTGTTCTTCTTCCAGGATGGTTTCTAGTCCAGAATGTCTACTTTGAGAGTCTCAAAGCCTTTCCGTCAGAGTCATTTTCGTAATGATGAAGATCGGATGATTAATAGTTAAGAATTTAGTTCCAAATTGACTAAAAAATCGCCGATACTTTTTATATGACCCCCATATGAGTTCAAATGAAAATCACAAAAAATATTTGAAAAATTTAAAAGAGAAAAAAAGCAAAGTTTTATCAAAGCACTGATGATTTCTGTGTGTGTGTGTGTTTGCATGAGTGTTTGTGCTTCTGTGTGTTGCCATTGCTGTGTTGTTAAGGGAAGCGGAAATAAGAGAGGAAGTTAATAATTATCATGTCACATTCCTTCGTGATTTAAATAGAGATGGAGAAAGAGAGAGAGAAAGAAAGAATACACAGCTAAGGGCTGTTTATTGGCTTCGGGTGACCAGGACTATTATAACAACTTAATAAATAAATCAAAAATGAAAAAGAAAGCAACAACAACAAACAAAATAAAAACGATTATTTTTTTTTACAAATACAGGCACGAGTATGAAAGAAAACAAAAAATACATTTAAATTGAAAAATATTTAATTTTATGAGACTGTTTTGTCTTAGAAAAATTACTTGCCCCTCAAGCTCGCCAACTCAGCTTTAAAATGTGTTCATAAACGTTTTTACCCTCGTGGTTTGTGTTATTTTTTTCACTTCAATTTTGTCATCATCACGTGAATTTTGTTTACGTTTATATTTTTTCAGAAGAAAAAAGTATTTTTTTATTTTTGAAGCATCTTAACTGCTAACGTTGCATGGTCAGCTGAGTGGAAAAGTGAAAAATGAAAACATAATGGAAAATATGCAAATAATTTATTTATCAACACTAAACAGACCGAAAACATTATATTTTACTCACTCACAGTCTCTCTCTCTCTTTCTCTATCATCTTCATTCTCTGGAAATTTTCAATTTTCACAATACCAAACGCATTATAATTGCCAGTCATTCTCAACAACAAAATCACGAGGGGGATTTTTATCAATTCAGTTAAGTTGAGTTGAGTTGGGTTATTTGGTAAGATTTTTAGTGATAAGATTTTCAATGAATTTATTTTGTTATGATTACTGCCAATATATATAATATAATTATTAAATAACTTATCTCGGGAATTAGATTGATGTAAGCTCACGATGCCATTCAAGTGCTTTCGTTAAGAGATAACGACTTAAATAAAAATTAGTAGGAAAATTTATAAAACATTCTTGGAATATATAATTATTTAAAGCCCAAGATTCGTTCTTAGAAAATATGGAAGAAGAATACTTTACTTTCCCATTTTGTTTTGCCGTTGCTTCAAGAAGTATCATTAGATCGATTGTCCAAAAATAAAAATTTAATTGTATTGGGCCCTTCAATAGGTACTTTCAAACTTTGACAGTTAATGGTTAATAACGGCCATCTTGTTCAAACTATATTTGTCAAATTAGATGTCGTGTATTCAGTCTGCTTTATCAAATCACTTTGGACGGATACATACGTATATTTAACAACGACATACGTTCGCTGAATGGGCTCTGGAGCAGTTGGCAGCTGTCCATAGTTTTCATCAAAAAATCATCTTCAGCGAAGAGGCCCATTTCTGGATGAATAAGTACGTAAACAATCAAAAATGTTGAATTTAAGACGACACTAATCCACATGATCTGAGAGATCCAAGAGCGTCCAATGTATTACGAAAAAGTTATTATTTAGTGTGAATTTTACACAGCCGGCGTCATGGATGGATATTTTTTGAGAACGCCTTTAGACAGGCCATCACTGTCAACGGTAAGCTGTCATAGATCGATTATTATTAATTTCTGTAGGCTAGGATTGATGGATGTAAATACAGATACAGATGTATATATGTAGTAGCCGTAGTCTAGTAGGTAGTGTGTTGGCTTATTAAACATACTGCCACGGTTCAAACCCCAGGTCAGACATATCGAATATAACGAAATATGAAAAAATATTTCTTCGGTGACTTAGCTTCAGCAGATTTCTGGCAAAAACGTTGAGAGTGAAAATAAAATTTGCCATAAAAATTTGTCATTCGGAGCCGACTTTCAATTGTAGCTCACGCTACTCATGTTTAAAATTAACACACATAACATAAGTGGTGTGAAAAGCTATGTCGTAATACTGACTGACTGAAGGGTTGTAATGCTCAATTATATATGTAGGTATGTATAGATACAGCATATGCCACATTGGATATTGTGCATGAGCGATTTCAGGGCATAATATCGGCACGTAGAGGTGAAGTTAACTGCTCACCGACATCACACGATTTGACTTCATTGTTGAGTTTTCTTTAAACGTATAAGCCACAAACAACTTAGGTCCTCAAAAAAAAATATGTGTCATTGTTCAAATTCAGACCGATTCATGCGCCGGAATAATTAAAAATTCCAGGAAATGTCTCTTGCAATAAAGCCATATTCGCTCGAGTTGTGTGGCTTGTGGCACCGTCTTGTTGAAACCACATATTCTCCAAGTCGTATTCTTCAATAGCAGGCAAAAAAAAGTCGGTTATCATATGACCATAACGCTCCGAATTGACGGTTGTTCCATCGTCGTTTTCAAAGAAGTAAGGTCCAATCACACCTTCGGACCAAAGAGCGCACCAAACTTTGACTTTTTCTGTATGTAATGGCATATCTTCAATTACTTGAGGATTCTCAGAACCCCAAATACGACAATGTTGTTTATTAACATACCCACCGAGTGTGAAATATGCTTCATCGCTGAAGAAAATTTTGTTCGAAAAATTGCCGTCCACAGCCTGTTGTTCAAGCACCTATTCCACGTATGTGTGATAGTTAAGCGATCCATTTTCGTCAATGTCAGACTTTCAACTGAAAAGAAAAAAAATTGGTTTCACAACATAGTTTGACAGATGTCGAATTCCAGTCCCATTCTTTTGAAACCACGAAATGGATAGCCCTTTACAAGAGCTTTACAGAATAGTTGATTTTCAGTTCTGGCGACAAAGATATTAACTTCTTTTGTGGAGTTAAATTAAAACTTGTTTCTGAGCTGAAAATCCCATAATGATGGAACATTTGAAAACCAACATAGTATCAACCGAGTTATAGATAAGATGCTGTTCGAAAATTGTGTTCGAAACTAACTGGACAGGAGTGTTTGCTGCAACCAACTTAGTGGCAAGGTCCAAGCATTATATTGTAATAAAGTTTCTTCGGGTGGGTTTTATTTATGGTAACTTTATGTGGGAAGCCGAAAACTGGATATTATTTTAGGTAATACGATATACGTAGTACGAGTAATGGGCATAAGCTTTTACAAAATTCACTTCAAGATCCTGTAATTTTCTCATACCCAAGCCTTAAGAAAAAATTACTTGAAAACAGTTTTTTTTTCTTTTTTGTTTTCTTTAGAAATGTTCTTTTAATAGTAATTCATAGTAAAAGTGGCAAGGGCAGCAATTGCTGTTTCTGCGTTTTTATTAAAAAGAAACCCTTTTAAAAACCCATGTTATTAATGAAAATAAATTTAAAAGAGAAAAACAAAACATAATTTCATTGAAGATCTGCTTGTTTTTAATTTCTGCCATCATCAGGCCTTTAGCTTGGCAATGCGAATAAAAAGGAGAAACATTGAAATTATTTTAAATAAAAAAACAACAAGAACAACAAGAAGAAAATCTACCAAAAGTTGCTCATCAGGAACAGGACTTTTGTTGTAGTTTCATGCATTTTCTTGATTTCAATAGGACTCCAATGCCCAGCTATACTTATATATGTGTGGTATGTGCTACGGCAGGTGAAAGAAACTCATTCATATGCTTTATGATTTTATAATTATTATATGCATGCATGCAGCATGCTGCATATATGTACATACATATAAAGGCATATGCATGCATATTCAGTAAGAAAAACAAAAACGCAAAAAAAAGCAGGGGAAATTACAAGTTGTACACTTGAAATTTGCAACAAAAGCTGTTTTATTTTTTAAGGTTTTCCACTTGTGTCTCCCACAATGGACATTCTCTGTTGCAGGCCTTTGTTGTCGCAAAAAGCAACAACAACAACAACAACCATGAAAAAACAATCATAATAATGAATAAAAAGATGAATAAAAAACACTATAAAATATTTGCATGTTGCACAAATTTCATTTGTGTATACATATGGACGTATGTATGCATGTATGTATGTGTTTGTGGCAGAAGGACCACAGAATCTCTGCAAGAAAATTAAAAAAAACAAAAAAAATTATTCTGTTTTAATTCTTCTTCTTCTTCTTCTGTTTAAAATTATAATGAAGATGAGGTGTGCATAAAATAATTTATCTTTTGCATGTGGCATGAGCGGAAAGTCTGTTCCTTGCTTCCACTTGTAGCATATTTGTAATATCGCATAGGCTTTAAAACTTAAGCCTTTTTGTCTTTTGCATCGGAATGGTAAATAATTATTGTGATCATGTACTAAAACTTATTAAGCTGGCAACGTATGTATGTAATTCATTGAAAAGAATTTTCCTGGAATATCATCCAGCATAACTTCACTTACAGAACAATAATGGCAGGATATGGTTAACAGAGCACTTCCTTCTGTAGCCTCTTTATATATCCTTTTTATTTTTATTTTTTTGTTGTTGTTGCTTCGTCAATATTTCTTTTCATATGTTTTTTGGATGTTTCGGTTAAATTTTGTATTTCTTTTCTTTCTGGTTTGTTTATATCATACTTAAATACATTGCGGTAATGGTGAGTAAAACCATACGATGGCAGGCTATTTTCTACGACGAGGTGTGTTCTTAAAGGTTTTGTAAGAAATTTTTTGATTTAAGCAGAAGTTTTCTTTTGTTTTCATAGACGAGGCAGTCAATGGAAAAGGACAGACAAGCTATACCTATGATCTGCAAAAACTAGGGACGAAATGATAGCTTTGAGCACCTCAAGAAGTTGGTGAGAAATCTGCTTTTTTCACCACTAATGTGGACGTTAGACTTGGACTTGTTTCAAGCTCCTAACATATGAACATAAGTATGTACATATCAGAGATCAGCAATGAGTATTCAAAAAGATGATTAGATTTGAAACATACGCATAATTTCTAATACTTATACATACATACATACACATACATAATTGGCCATTACAACCCTTCAGTCAAGATTACGGCCTAGCTTCTCAGATATCATACTCGTATTAATCATACTCAAAGTTTGAATTACTCATCATACTTCTACTTTACAATACGCATGATGTTATTCATTTCGACTCTCCTTTACTCAACATTTACAAGAATCACAAAATAAGTACGATTCGCATACGAACACTACAATACTCACTAGAAGGTTGTGTGTGTTTGCTTTGCTTGCAGTCTTTGTCTGTAAATGCAACAACAACTAAGATTGTAAATTTTAATGAATGATTCGAATCACTCATGAATCATTTATGAGTATTATAAGCATTTTTCTAAATTTATGAATCTAAATGAGTAGGCGTATGAGTTTGAAGTACTCATCGTATTCATACTTAACAATACGCGTGATGTTGTTGGTTCGACTCTCCAATACTCAACATCCACTTACTAGAAGGTTGTGTGTTTGCTTTGCTTGAGTATTATAAGTATTTTTCTAAATTTATGAATCTGAATAAGTAGGCGTATGAATCAAACACATATCGAATGTTATGAGTTTGATGTCAAACTTGTACTCATACTCATTGCAACCTGTACTTATAAATCAATGTTGTAGTGAGTACGAATGAATCAGAGTAGATGAACTTCAATACTGTTGACTCACTCATACTCGAAATTTCATGAGTACTTATGAGTAGCGAAAAAAACGATTCATTGCTGATCTCTGGTATATATACCTACGTGCCACATAAATTTAAATTTATTTCAAGTCTTTCTCCTGTCATATTGTTTAAACACACTTGTTTTTTTGTTTTCTTTGGAAACCAAGATTGTTTGCATAATGAATTCTTTAAATACTGAATAGTCTGCCATTGCAATGGTAAACCGGTAGAGTGGTTTGAAAATCCATTCCTTATGCATACAAATATTATTCTACTGTGCATTTAAATTTATAATATAAAATAAGAAACATTATATATGTATGTATGCTTGTATTTGCATTCCCGTTTTTATCATGGTTTTTATGTTATATTTATCTCCGGTTTTTAATTTGAATTTGAATATTGCAATATGAACTTGAAAACTTTACATAAAAAGAATATGACTTTGTATGTAAAAAATAAATTTATTTTAAATACAAAAGAATTATTTAAATACAATGTACAGTTCTTGTATTGCATCATCAAGATTTTCCTGGAATTGTTCAAAAAATTATTAATAACTCGTATCTCGAAATATTTCAAAATATTGTGATGAAAGTTTCCATGCTATTACCCCACCTAGGAGTCGAATTGCCCTCCATTTCTCTCCTACTAGAGTTTATGCTCAACTGCCGCAACACATTCCAGATTTCGGTCTGCCTCAACACATCCTTCCAGACGCCTCTGCTTCTTGAGCGCCTACGCCAGTTGGTCACACCAGTCAATGGCAGAACTTCCTCGATTTGGTCCTTCCAACTCATATAAGGTCGTCCTCTTCGCCGTACTTCCGCAGATCCCCGTATCAAATAACCATCTCGCCGAAGCATCCTCCTCCATTCGAACGATATAGCCGAGCCAGCGCAGCCGCTGGATATTAATACGCTGCACAACGTCTATGTTGTTGAGGAGCTCATACAGTTCACTGTTAAATCGGATGTGGAAATCATCGCCACCTCGCACTGGACCGAAGATATTATGTAGGACTTTTCTCTCGAATACTCTCAAAGCTGCTGCATCATGCGATCTCTTCAACTCCGTCATAGAGAGTGTTCTGCGAAAGGCGGGAGTGCATCTCATACAGCTCATACAGTTCACTGTTAAATCGGATGTGGAAATAATCGCCACCTCACACTGGACCGAAGATCTTATGTAGGACTTTTCTCTCGACTACTCTCAAAGCTGCTGCATCATGCGACCTCTTCAACTTCGTCATAGAGAGTGTTCTGCGAAAGGCGGAAGTGCATCGCAATGGAACTATTTTCCAAAAAAAAGGGACCAATTGCGTACGTTGTACACTGAAGACATTGACATTATAGGGCGTACCAAGCGAGATCTTTCTCCTGCCTTTAGTGCTATTGAAAGAGAGTCTACTAAGATGGGTCTGGCAGTAAATGAGGACAAAACAAAGTATATGGTATCGACACGTAGAGACATGCGGCGTATTGACTCTCAGATTACGGTCGATAACAATATTTTTGAAACAGTCAAGGAATTTATTTATCTTGGCTCCGCCGTTACCACCAAAAATGATGTCAGTCTGGAGATCAAGCGCAGGATCACTCATGGCAACAGGTGATACTATGGTCTCAATAGGCAATGAATTTATACACTCAACATAAATGGGGTAAGAAGCTAGGTTGTAATCCTAACTGAAGGATTGTAATGTATGTATGTATTTATGTATATTATACCAATACACACTAGTCTCTGTATATTATACAATTTAATTTGAGCTGCATTTAGTCTCCGTAGTCTAGTAGATAGTGTGTCGGCTTATTAGACGTAAGGCCATGGTTCAAACCCCAAATCAGACATCAAAACGAATATATGAAAAAAATACTTCATCGACGACTTCCTCTCAGCAGATTTCTGGCATAAACTCTAAGAATAAATAAAATTGCCATGAAGAGTTTCTCAAAACTTTTTATGTATGCATGTATGTGTTTAGATCTGTTCTGTCTAACTATACAAGGTCTCTGTAGTTCATTATTGGTCTGAACGTCATGCTGTAGCGTCAGTCCATAACTTTTGGATTTCCTGCAAGCTTTTTGCATATCGGTATGACATGCTTCTCTGAAGTGCTTTCCCTCTAGTTTTCGTCATATTACTACTACATACATACTTTTCCTTTTGGGAGGATTTCTCCTTCTATATTCATCCTAAGAAGAATACAGAATACAGGATACAGAAGATGTGAACATCATTTCCAATTGGATTACTTTATACGTTAGATACGTTAGACTTGTAAACTTTGTGTGGCATTCTTGTATCATAAAAGCTGAAAGCAATCATTATTGTTGGCAATTTTTCAATTGACAATTAAGGGCTTATAACGTGTTGCACCAATACATCAAAAAGTTCTAATCAACAACAATCACAAGCAAATGTCAAAATATTTCATCAATCACAGTAAAATGGGCATAAATAAAGTAGGCAAGGCAATGAAAAAAAAAACACAAAATGATGCAATTTTTCTTTATTAATGAACACCTTCAAGGCATTTACAAAAGGAAAACAAGAAAAAACAGTTCAGACTCGATTTGCTTTGTTTCATAGAAAAAAAAACGACCATAACGCCCTGCCATATAGAACAAACCCTTAAAAGTGCCATTAAAACAGCCTTAGGAAATGATTTAACAACAACAACTACAATCATTTTAAAATTACAATAAAAAAGTAACAAAAATGTTGCAGGCTTTAGAAACAAAATAAAAGGGATCCAGGGAAAGCAAAGGGAAAAGGAGTTCAATTTAAAGTAATAATTGTTCGTTTTAAGGGTTGCAATTACTCAAACGTTTAGTAACAACACCAAGAACAGCAACAACAAACTTTAATTGTTTAAAAAACTTTAAAAAAATTTTTCATTTTCAACAGCAGGTAAGCAGAGTCCTTGGTTTAAATGTGTGTTATAATCAGAGAGAGAGAAAGCCCCAATGAAATTCCATTTTCAACACGTAAACAAATTAAGATTTTTGACAAACTGAATACCAAACTGAAATTGAAATGTTTTGTAACACTTTCCTTCATTCCCTTATTCTTTCACTCAATTGAATGCATTCAACAATTAGTTTTGATGTGTCGTGTTGCATTAAGAAATTCGATACGCTTTTGCCATTAAAGCGTGAAAAACAAGTGTAAATACTATATTCTCTCCCTTCTGGTTAAGGGGAGGAGGGGTGTAATACAATTCTATACGCTTAAGGAGTTAGGAAACATTTATTTAATGTATCCCTCCCTCCTCCATTGAACAATACAAATCATCATGTCATTGTCATTCAATCTCGACGCTTTCAATCATACGCTGTATTGATTGATTGGTATGCTACTCCATTCATTATTGTGGCATAGAGTACCTGCAACAAACGAGTTTTCTTACATTGTACCTCGCCTGGCAATACAAATATTATTTGTCAGCAATTGTTAACATCTGTAATGGGTATCAAGAGAGAAAATCTCTTGAGTTCTTGGGCAAAATCAATCCGGGATCCAATTAATGAAAATTGTTTTCAAACCAAAAACTTGAAGCTTTAAACGGTGCAGTACTAAACATATTTGGAAACCTACATGGTACAAGAAAGTTTATTTTCTGTGGATAAATTCATATTTAAATTCATACGTATTTAAATATCGCGAGAATTTTTAGCCGCATGATAGCTATCGATGTCAATCATCTTGGCTTGACAGCGATTTGTAAGGCTTGACAGGTCATAATGAATCGTTTAACGGCACAACAAACCTCACAATTTGTGGAAATTTATTTAAAAAAAATCTGTTCTAGGAATTCAAGGGCACTTTGTTCATTTTACGCCATATAAAGGGACTAGTCGGCAAGCAGTTTGTACAGTTATTAATCGTTTTCATATTAATCTATTTTCTCTTTAAAACCATCAACACGACACAGCAATATGCACACCGAAAAGATGTCAGAGCTGGGCGTTGAAACACAGGCTCTCAGTTAATAAGCTAACACACTATCAGCATAGTTGAAGTCGCCATGGTCTAGTAGGTAGTGTGTTAGCTTACTTGACGTGAGGCCTAGGTTCAAACACCAGGTCAGGCATCTACAACTAAACGATATATGACAAAAAAATATTTTTTCGGCCGCCTTCTCTCACCAGATTTCTGCCAAAAACGCTAAGAGTAAATAAAAAAATTGCCACGAAAAGTTTCTCAAAAAATCTGTCGTTCGAAGTCGACTTAAAACTGTAGGTCCCACCTCTCATGTATAAAAATTAACGCACACGAGATAAATGGTGTAAGAAACTAAGTCGTAATCCTGACTAAAGAGTTGTAATGACCAATTATGCATGTATGTATGTACTATCAGCTAGACCACGGCGACATCAAAAGGTTATTGAGTCATTTCAGTTAGCTCCTGGAGAGCTTGATACATGATTGAAATCTTCTTCCATCGTGGTTACAAGAAAAATAAGTTTAGATCACCTCGAGTCAAATTGGTTTGAGTAGAATCTACCTATTCAAACTTAAAGTCACATTCCACTGAAAGGTTCTGGCTCCATCAGCATTCAAGAAGCTCCTCTTCCTGCAAGTTCATCTGCCTGCTCATTGTCGTGAGTTCTCACTTGAATTGGAACCCGTTCGTGACCAAGATTATTTAGGGTTTCCAGGCAAGCCTGTACTGTTTTCAAGTTGACCTTATAACAACCTGGCACCCTCTCTCTCTCCGTCACCTGTGCTTTATACCAAAAAAAAATAACTCGAAATGAATTGAAAACTCTCAGCACTTACTGGCATGGAAGCCAGTGTTGCTAGGAAGTTGGTGCGACCGTTCGTTATTTGTAGTTATTCACTTAGGCTTCGTTCTGTCAAGGCTTTCGCAATGTACAAAAGCCAGACAATTGTAGTAACGACCGCAAACAGACGATTTTAAGGAGAAAAATATCCGGAATTTTCTAAGATAATGTTATCAACATTTAAATGGTGTTTTGCTTTCACATCGTTTGATTTGTAAACAAAAGCTATAAAAACAAAAACAATGAACTTGTTTACATGATAAACAAGTAAATAAAAATATACCAACAAAACACCAGTATAAAAACAGTAATAAACAAGTAAACAAAAATGCAACAACAAACACTGCAAGAATAAATGTAAACAAAATACACAAACAACAATAATTAAACAACGATGTTTACATTTATAGAGATCTCGAGAAGGCGAAGCTCCGAACATACGACTTCAAGATTATTCATCAGACTGTTTACATTGCCATAGAAAAGGCAAGGCAAAGCATCCCATGGAGTCAGTAAAAATACAGTCAGTCTTGTGTGAATACACTGTGTTTGAAGAGCATAATCGTGTTTTGAAGATCTCTGTTACAAAGATCTATCAAACAATTTTTACTGTTTACACAAAAGAGTGTAAAGAGGAATAACAAAGAAAAGCAATTGCTGTTGTTTACATCAAGTTGTGAACAGTGGCAGAGAGAATTGTGCGAAAAATAAAGAATTTTAATTAAGACTAAACACAAATTTATTTTTATTTTATTTACAATCTATGAACTCATATTTTAAACGTTTTCAAAAAGATAAGAACGTAACAATAAGATTCTACCGATTTGGTGCAGAATTTCAATTATTTTTATAAGATTCTCGAGAGGCATTTAAATTGTTTTAAAAAATTGAAACTTGTGAGAAGAAAAAGACGAGATGTCCGTAAAGAATTCATATTACGTAGTCACTTCTTAATCTTAAACCTTAAACACTGCCTGTATTCATCTTTCATCGCATAAAGTCCTGTGTAAGTCTCTTAAGTTAGTGATGAACATTAACTTTAATACGTTGATGGCTTTTTCGTGACCGAAATGTTGAAAAAAAAACTCAGAACATAAAATGACAACTGCCCACATTCTTTATTGCTGTTCTCTCTCTCTCTCTCTCTCTTTCATTTTTTTTTTTTTGCCTGAGAATCCTATTCTGTTTTAACATATGTATGTATGGCAATATTGAATACCATCATAATGATGTTGTTGTTCTCAAATCATCACAGCTTCAGTAGTGATACTCAGCTGAGTGAGTATCTTTCTCGCCATAAAATCACGTAAATCTGTAGGTATTTTAAGGTTATTTGTTATCCTTTTACGTTTAAATGGCGGCCTTGACTCCATTTTCTATTCTATTTTTTTTTTTGCCAAGACATTGAATGAATTTTTGTAAGTGGAATACCGTGTATATTTCTTATTATATCTGTTTGCAATTTCATTTTGTTTTATTTTTCTTCTTTGGTTTACTTTTCAAATGGCGTAGAAATGCAATAAAATTCGTATTAAAAGAAAATAAAGAATTATGTCTTGTGTAGATAAAGTAACATTGAGTGCAGGATTAAATTTTGATTTTGGTAAGGAGTACAGTTTTCGTTAAGGAAGTCCATAAAAATGAGATTGAAGGCAAAAAAAAAATTCTAATGATGATTGAATGTATTGAAGCACACGCCAAACTTAAGGTATTGTAAACGAATCAAACAATTCATTATTTAAGCTGCAAGATATTGTAATTGACGACAACTTTTTCATTCTATTCCGCTACCACCTCGAAAATGATCTCATGCGGTCATGGACCTTTCAACAACCGTAGGACTCGTAAAAATAGTAGAAATTTACCACAAATGTGGTGACTAACTCCCAGCAGTCTCTCGGCAAAAACTCTTATCTTATATATAAAAATGAATGTGTGTTTGATTGTTTGTTTGTATGTTTGTATGTTTGAAGTTTATAGACGACTAAACGGGTTAACCGATTTTCTTGAAATTTTCACAGTATCTTCCTGTATGTCTGGAAGGAGTTATGGGCTACTTTTTATGTTGATATTCCAAATGAGCGAGGGGCCATGCCCATGTATACTACATACTTAATATTTAATTGCATCTGAAATATATTACTCATACGCATAGTTACCCCTAAAATATGCTATCTATGATTCCTGATGTATAAAACCAAAGAAAATAAAGTGTAAAGAACGACGCGGGGGGAAAGATAGAAGGGAAAGAAAAAAATTTTGTAAACAACATTTGTGAAAAAAAATCACCAAATAAGAAAAATATAACCAAAATTAAATTCATAGACTTTTGTTTTATTTTTTTTTTTTCAAGTTTAAATTATAATTAATAAAAAAAAGAAACAAAAAATAGCTTTTCTTATAAGAAAGAAAAATAACCAAAACCAAAAAAACCTACACATCTACACATTGATAAAAAAAATAACCAATTTTGGTTAGAAATAACCAAAAAAAGGCAACACGAGCAATGAGCATTGAAACTGGAACATCTTCGAGTACATGCCGCTGAGACCCGTTCGCATGAATTACTTGAACAACGAGAAGTGAGATTAGAAACTGATCGAGTGCGTACTACTCAGGCCCGTTCGTCTGAATCATCTAGGCAACGGGAAACGAAATCAATAAAATGATTCAAAATTAATTGGATATTTGTGTAATGTCTTTCTTTCAAAAATTATTTTAGTTGTTGGCCCAACAACGCGCGCAGGGTACAGCTAGTCGTAAATAAAATAAATTTCATTGAATATTGAATAAATTTCACTGAAAATCTATCATTCAGAGTCGTCTGTGAACTGTAGGTGTGTGAGAAGCTGAGTGGTGTGAGAAGCTGAGCGCTGTGAGAAGCTAGGTTGTAATCAGGGATCAGCAATGAGTATTCAAAAAGATCAATAGATTTGAATCATACTCATAATTTTTGATTTCATTCATATTTATTTTAATATCATAATCATACTACTCATATTCAAACTTTGAAGTACTCATCGTACTCATACTTAACAATACGCATGAGGTTGTTGATTTCAACTCTCCTTTACTCAACATTTACAAGAATCAAAAAATAAGTATAATTCGCATACGAGCACTACAATACTCACTAGATGGTTGTGTGTTTGCTTTGCTTGTTGTCTTTATCTTTGTCTTTCTTCTTTCTTTGTAAATGCAACAACAACTAAGACTGAAAATTTTGATGAATGATTCGAATCATTCGAATCATTTATGAGTATTTCTAAATTTATGAATCTGAAAGAGTAGGAGTATGAATCAAACATGGATTTCGAATGTTATGCGTTTTATGTGAACGTTGTACTCATACTCATTGCGCGCTGTACTTATAAATCAATATTGTAGTGAGTACGAATAAATCAAAGTAGTTGAATTTCAATACTGTTTACTCACTCGTACCCAAAATTTCATGAGTACTTATGAGTAGCGAAAAAACGATTCATTGCTGATCTCTGTCACCCTTTATATCGACCAATATAGACTCAAAGAGCACTTGATTAGGATCGAGATAGCCTCGAGGCTATGAATATGAGAGTGAATCATAGGATTCCATACTGGGAACCTGTGGTGGTATAATACATCCCCGAAGGAAACATGTACATTATATCAGGTGCTGGAAACGAGCAGTTTCTTGAAGCGTGCCAAGGCAATAGGTT
Source organism: Sarcophaga rosellei (assembly GCA_930367235.1). Classification (NCBI taxonomy): domain Eukaryota; kingdom Metazoa; phylum Arthropoda; class Insecta; order Diptera; family Sarcophagidae; genus Sarcophaga; species Sarcophaga rosellei. The sequence goes on from OV884017.1 coordinate 15,764,858, forward strand.
TGGGGAAAACATTACAGGATATCCAAGGATAGAAGTCATTACAGCTGGTGGTGGTTCTATGGCACATCTGCACGACGATGATGATGGTGCCATGGAACAATTTCTCTTTGAAAATGGAAAAAAAAAATCCAAACATAATCCAGGGATCTTTAACGTTTATTAGCAGTACGTAGTTGCAACAGCGTTAGCTTTCACTTCTAAGCACAACGAAAAGAAAATAAACATACATACCAGAGATCAGCAATGAATAGTTTTTTCGCTACTCATAAGTACTCATGTAATTTTGAGTATAAGTGAGTCAACAGTATTGAAATTCAACTACTGTGATTCATTCGTACTCACTACATACATACATAACAGGCCATTACAACCCTTCAGTCAGGATTACGACCTAGCTTCTCAATACCACTCATGTTGTGTGCGTTAATATTATACATGAATGGCGGGACCTACAGTTTAAAGTCGACTCCGAACGACAGATTTTTTGCGAAGCTTTTCATGGCAATTTTTACTCTCAGAGTTTTTGCCAGAAATCTGCTGAGAGGAAGTCGCCAAAGAAATATTTTCATATTTTCGTATTGATGTCTGACCTGGGATTCGAACTCGGGCCTTTCGTCTAATAAGCCAACACACTACCTACTAGACCACGGCGACTTCTTCGAATATTCGAGGCTTCGTGCTCACTCCAACATTGATTTATAAGTACAGGCTGCAATGAGTATGAGTACAACGTTGACCTCAAACTCATAACATTCGATATGTGTTTGATTCATACGCCTGCCTACTCATTCAGATTCATAAATTTAGAAAAATACTTATACATACTCAAGAAAAGCAAACACACAACCTTCTAGTGAGTGGATGTTGAGTAAAGGAGAGTCGAATTCAACAACATCATGCGAATTGTTAAGTATAAGTATCAGAATGCGTATAAGTATCAGAAATTATGAGTATGATTCGAATCTACTCATCTTTTTGAATACTCATTGCTGATCTCTGATTACAACCCTTCAGTCGGGATAACGACCTAGCTTCTCACACCATTTATGTTGTGTGTGTTAATTTTATACATGAGTGGCTGGACCTACAGTCTTTAAAGTCGATTCCGAATGACAGATTTTTGAGAAACTATTCATGGCTATTTTATTTACTTTCAGTGTTCTTGCCAGAAATCTGCTGAGAGGAAGTTGTTGAAGAAATATTTTCGTTTTGTTGTCTGACCTGGGGTATGAACCGTCTACGTTAATGAATTTCAGTTCTAGAATAAGAGTTCCCTGCTTTATTAAGTTTATGTGGAATGTCTCAGTGACTAGAAACCTATTAAGATTGCTGAGAGAATCAGTTCTTCAGAAGTTAATTTCTGTCAAAATCTGGAGATCCTCAGCGAGAATTGTGGAGTGCCCAGAGGAAATAATGTTCTGTAATGTCTTGCAGAGATTCTAGGCAAGATTAGGTCTAGTTTTGGAAGTTGCGTCCGTAGACAAGTCCAGGAAATAGTCTGCTTTAGAATTATTGAGTACGATTCACTTATCAATCTTGCATGGGAATTTTGACTAGACTGGAGGGTTGCAAGAGTCTTGTGGACGATTCTAAATCCAATAGGTTAGGCAGAGGTAGATACGTAGTCGATTTGTTAAGAAATTGGTTGATCTGAGGGACTGCAAGCCTTTATATATAGGACTATAAGACGTTTTAATAACACAAATGGTTGTCTAATGAAATTTCTTTAAAGCCACGCAGTCCATACGATAAACTTCCGGGAAATAATTTTATTTTAAAATTTAATTTTCATATGACCCTGTAATAAAAGAAAGAAAGAATTAAAAAATCTTTTCAATTAAAAGTCAATTTATTCATATCAAAATAGACAAACCAAACAAAATACAATGCTGCTGGAGGGCATTCATGTTGATATCCTTAATTTTCTAGCAATTTTAAATTGCTAATTAACTTCCGTTTTATTAAGGTATCCAGTCCTGTTTTCAACTCTCAATCTCTCTGTGTCTCTCTTAACTAAATTTCATTAAAAAACTTTAATTTAAAAACCTTGAATTCATTCATCCTTATGTACCATCCATACGCTCACACACTCTTCTCATATTGCCTACGTCAGTGGCTTGATTGTCTGTCGTAAGCACTTTTTGGCAAAAGAATAAAGGCAACCCGACATTTCAATCACAATTTAGTCTCGAATGAAGAGAATAAGGGAATGAGACTCTGTCTCAGACTTACAGACACTAATCAAACAAGTAATTTGTCACCTTCACACAACCATTTACACCTGACGTCACTATTGTGGCATAGAGACGGATGGCTGGATCCGGCTCATAAAGACTCGTTGCTTGGTATTGCTACTGGCTGTTCCCTGAGCTGCTATTGGCATTTCATTTCATCCATCAATATTGTCATTTTGAAAACTACTACCACCACTACTACTACTAAACCAGAGGCATGTGTGTGTGTGTGTTATTGACTGTCTTTAAAGACAAAAAAAAAGGGCGACAATCGCCCCAAATGAAACTGAAAGGGTTTAAATTTTCCAATTTGTGTTTTTATGCTGTGGTGACCACACTCCCTTAGCACTCATTTTAACAATAACAACAACAACAACGACAAACTCATTAATTGCATTTTCATGTAGACGAACCGAACAATTTTTGGGTACGCACTCCATTCATTCGTATATAAAGTGTGTGGCTGTTTAAATGATAATTTTTTGGGGCCATAAAAAAACAGAGAACCTTTTTCCGTGTTAACAACAAAAGCTTTTTGACCAGTTCATATCAGCCAGCAACAGAATCATCATCATCCTCATCATCATCATCATGTGTGACAATGAGACATGACCAATGACGTCATTATGGTCCATATGAATCAGCAGTTGAAAATGTTTGAAAAGTTTTTATTGTTGTTGCGCTGACGACGACAACGACACTGTGTATCTGGCTCATCATTATCTTCCCTGATCCCTTTAATATTTAAAGGCAAATGAGATGGTAATTTAAAAGTACCTTCTTAGCAAAAGGTACCAAATACTGCACAAAAATATTAACAGTTTCTATTCAAAGTGTTTTTTTTTTTGATGATTTTGTTTTTGTTTTTCTTGTTGCTTTTTACTGGCATGTTGTGCTCTGTCGATGACAGACCAATCATCATCAGTATTATCATCATTATGACCGAAATTTTTTCGGTCAATTTTGATTATGATGTGTGGAAAATGTTTAACGTATGGGTTGATGTGTGTAATTGACAAGTACTCTTTAACCCATGCTGAACTACAGCACACAATTAAGCTTTACAATAATTTCATATAATTATGTGTAGATTTCAGGCAAAAGCAACAGTGGTGACTCAAAAGTAGTACATTTTCATAGAGCAGCTGGTATTTTAGAGAAGCATTATCACAAGTAATGGCTTATAAGCTGTGAGCAAGCGATTCAAACCCCAGGTCAGATATCACCAACAATAAAACTCCGAGAGAAAATAAAATTGCCATGAAAAGTTTCTCGAAAAATCTGTCGTTCGTAGCCGACTTATAACTGTAGCTTCAGCCACTCATGTATAAAATTAACACACACAGTATAAGTGGTGTGATAAGCTAGGTCGTAATGCTGCCAGAAGGGTTGTAATGTGTATGTATGTGTATCACAGGTTACTAGTATGTAGTAAGCCATCGTCTCCGATTATAGGAATGCATTTTTGTAATATACTGACCAATATTGTTGAACGTCCAATCATTGGCAGTGTGACCTTATAATACATGTCGCAAGTCAAAGAGTCCAGTGCAGCAACAGTCGAAAGATCCGTTTTCCATGTATGGCTATAGACCATGACAGCAACACTATTACCAATATCGTGGCGTGACATACCTAGTGGCTGATAGCACGCTCCTTAACTGTTCCTTGCACAGATTTTGGCAATGCTTCGCAACGAGATTTGCAACTAGAGTGAATAGAATAACCGGGAGGCTACATACATACATAATTGGTCATTACAACCCTTCAGTTAGGGTTACGACCTAGCTTCTCATATAACTTAAGTTATGTCTGTTAATTTTATATATCAGCGGCGGGACTCTAGTTTAAGTCGATTCCAAACTATAGATTTTTAAGAAAGTTTTCATGGCAATTTTATTTGCTCGCAGAGTTTTTGCCAGAAATCTGCAGAGAGGAAATCGCCGAAGAAATATTTTTCGTATTTCGTTTTTCTGTGGTCCTCACGTCTAATAAGCCTTCACCCTACCTACTAAACTAAGACGACGGCGACTTTTACACCAAAATTATTCGATTCGCTGTCGTTGCTCTCAAAAGCAGCAACTCCAACTCTTCTACAGACTTTTTCGGGAATATATAAAAAATCACCTGGAAGCCACACTCTATTAAAAAAGGCGGGCCATCTGCTATCTCGTTAACACGAAAATAGTATGAGACTTTATGCATGAGCTACATAGGTTTAACTACGGTTGAATGGAAAATTATTTTTTTTTTAGCAAAGGGTACTTAATTCCCCTTAAGTACTAAAGCTTTTTAACGTCTGAGCCCAAGAGGATGAACATGCAAAAAGACATGCAAAGGAAGCAAAATCTTTTCCAAAAGAAGTGGACTCAAAATTCAGAAGTTCCTCACCATTATACCTAATAAAATAATCGAATACAATCTCTGTGTATTAGGTAGTTGTTTCTCAACAGCGAGAGATGGCAACCCGATTGTTCTAGAACTTTCTACAATAGAATCTAAAGCCAGCTTAACTGTATACATTTTGTTTGTGGAACTGATTCAAAGGAAAGCCCTTCGTTCATCCCTTTAAATCTGACACGAGTTACAAAAAAACCCAAATTACCCTTAATTATGAGGGAAGTAGTGCCATTAACAAGATGTCATCAAAAATGTTGATACTAAGTGCCAATAAAGTCGTAAAACTTCTTCCGGCGATATATCATTAACGAGCATTATATCTCAACACTATTTAAACGGAGGAAACAGTCTGGGTCGCCGTGGTCTAGTAGGTAGTGTGTTGGCTTATTAGACGAAAGGCCCGAGTACGAATCCCAGGTTAGACATCAAAACGAAATATGAAAAAATATTTCTTCGGCAACTTCCTCTTAGCAGATTTCTGGTAAAAACTCTGAGAGTAATAATTGCCATGAAAAAGCTTCTCCAAAAATCTGTCGTTCGGAGTCGACTTTAAACTGTAGGTCCCGCCACTCATGTATAAAATTAGCGCACACTACATGAGTGGTGTTGAGAAGCTAGGCCGTAATCCTGACTGAAGGGTTGTAATGACCAATTCTGTATGTATGTATGTGTGTAAACAGGCTGGGTATTGGACAACTCACTAGAGAGCTAGACATCAGTGTAGAAGAGCATATTGGCCGATAAGATATATCGGATAATTGGTACCAATTGCGTACTATCAAAAGCTTTTGGGATGCTTAAAACGTATTAAAATCGATACACATTGCAAGAGCAAGAGCCGTTGTACTGTATGCATATGTATGATATGTACTTCAAGTACAAGGGAATACGCTGCTATTTTGATAAAAAAAAATTCGAACAAAATAAAGTTCTTTTGAAATAATAGCTGCCATCATCCATATAAAGCCAGTCATGATATTTAATATCAAATTACAGTCAAAGCTGAAATCATTCAATTGTTGTTACAATTGATTCCCTAGGAGCTGTTTTTGATCTTTTCAAAATAATTCAGTTTCGAAACAAACGACACCAGCAGCTTCATTACAGAGGAATTGATAAAGTGCCAATCCCTATACCTTCTTAGAGCTAATAGCATCTCAATTTCCTTCAAAACTAAAGCCCCCTGTTTTAATGGGTTAATAAAACAAGTTCATGTGAATTTGTTGATTTTTTGTTTTTCAAACTGCTCGAAGGTATAAGTAACTTGATGTTGTTGTTTTTGTTTATGTTGGTGTGTAATTAACAACGAAATAACATCATCAACAACAAAAACGAGCTAATGAAGCCCTCAAGTCACCATTTACAACAAATATTTTTACTTCAACATCTCTCTTCTACTCTCTATCTCTCTCTTTGTTATACTTATCCATTCAACACTCATTTACTGTATGATACAAACACGTACATGCAACACATACGTTGAAAACAATCATGAAAAAAAAAGAATCTCGTATCATATAAACACCCACATAAACCTCTATTATAACGGTATATGTATTTTTACTCCTTCTTCTAAAACTTTTTCTATTTTGATGTTGTTGTTGGTGTTGTTGTTTTTTTGTTATTCTGAGTACGTAATGGTGTAATAATACCTTTGGGCAATAGCCATATGCCAACATAACACAACACAACACAACACAATACAAAACATTTACAATATAAGGCTGAGAAGAATAGGAAACAAATTCAAGAGAAAATAAAAATAAAATAACATAAAAGAGTAAATAATAAAACAACAACAACAATAAGAACAAAATTAATATCAACAACAACATGCAACATCACCATGAAGTCCAGCATTATCAGCAGACCATCATCGTCATTATAATCACCATCACACAGCTATTCATTCATACAACGCATCCCTCTCAGTCAGTCCTTCATTCATGCTTATGCAAGCCATTGAAAATAGTGGACTTAACCAACAAACAAACAAAGGCTTTTGTGTCTCTCTATACATACATATATAGTATGTGTGTGAGTGTATGGCCTTGTATACATTGTAGTTAGTGGTTGCTTTGCCCACTTTTTGTTGCACCTTGATATGAGTATCATACCACTAACTTCGAGGTTTTGTTTTGTTTTCTTTTATACACACAACAGACACACACACGCACGCACACAGTCAGGTTTTATTTGCCACTTTTCATCTCTACAGCTTAAAACATTTCTATTCCGTTTCCTTTTTTTTTTTGTTGTTGTTGTTGTAAACGCAACATGCAACATTCATTTGGCAAAGCTTTGTTAGTAAAAATAGTTAAGCGGAATAGCGGCCATCGAGTGGAGTTCTATTTGTACCCAAATTGTTTGCAGCATTCATCATTGAAAGACCTGTATACCTGGCAAGAATATTTGTATACTTTCGCCATATTTTCTCGATTTTTAACACGGCAAACAAAGGAACTAATACTATAGCAGAACGTTCTCATCAACACTCTTGTCTTGTCTAGAGAGTCCCGTCATCCTTATCAGTGTCTGTTGGATGATCATGTGTGGCATATATGTGGGCGTTTTGTCACGTTGTTTGTTTGTCTTTTTATTTGCCTATGTATGGGTTAGTATACCGTATTCGTGGTGATGGTGTTAGTTTGTGGTGTTAATTACTGGATTTTTTTTTAGTACGAAGTGTTTTTGAGAAATTTAAATCATTTCCAAGGATTAAGACACATGGGTTCAGTTCAATTGTATGAAATTTTTATGAAGTCCATGCATAACGTAAGGAATTAAATTTTAAAGATTAATTATAGAAGTAGGGAAAATGATCAGTAATCTAGTGTTCATTGTGCCAAGAGTTCATAAAAAAATGTTCACAAAATTTTTTTTAGAAAACGACACTGAAAGTTATGAGACCCTAATGAGATCCTTAAGAGTTAAGTTATGAGATCCCAATGAAGTTCTTGAAAAAATTTTTTTTGAGTTAGGCTCCAGGTAAAGATTGTTCTTTAAAGAGTCCAACAAGTGTTGAAACCATTTATGATGATGAGAACATAGGGTTGGGAAAGTAATCGAAAAATGTTAGAATATCCTCAACTAAATTCCGGGAATCTTTGGTTAAAAATTCTTCACAAGCATAATAAGCTCTACAAGGATTCAAGCAAATGATGAAACCAATGAAGACGATCTGTAATCGCTAATAAGAAAGTTATGTTGTCCTGAACGTGCCAACACTTTAATATCGGTTGCAATCGGAGAAAAAGTAATAAAATTGGTGGTGAGTCCTTCAAAACGCTTATGACGGCGTTCGTTGAATTTCTAAATAAAAAAGGATTAAAAAGTATTCAGGCTCTGTTTAGAAAATTGAGAATATAAAGAAGTCGATGTCCTACGTCTAGTCTTGCCATTGAAGATTTGAAGAAACTGATTGTGAGGATGTAACTTAACATGATTGAAATCGAGGTAGGTAGTGTGTCGGGTAATTGGACATGAGGCCATAGTTCAAACCCCAGCCTGGACATCTCCAGAAAAACGAAATATGAAAACAAAATTCTTCCGCGACTTCCTGTCAGTAGATTTCTGACAAAAATTGTCATGAAAAGCTTTTCAAAAATCTGTTGTCTGAAGTCGACTATAAATTGGGACCTGCAGTCTCTCAAGTATGCAATTTACACTGACTAAAGGGTTGTAATAACCCATTAAGTAAGTAACTTCTGATGATACTGTGAGTAAGGAAAATATTTCGAGACAACGTTGAAATGAAATTCCGCTCTGGATTTTGGCAGTTCTTTAACAAATGAAAACGACGAAGTATTGTCGCATCATTACCAGACAACCTTGAGTATTGGTTAGTGGTTTGGCAAAGAGAGTGTGGAAGAATCTCTTTGTATATTCTTTATTTTTAATTCACAAACCCGATTGTCTGCCATAACAGAAACGGAGTTTATCCCACAGCACATCATTCTTCTATTGGCTCGCAATATACATATATATATATATATATAAAATTTCATTTCCAAATTGAACCCGAGACTCAGAGGTATTTTTGGGCTGCTTTAATGTCATTAAAGGTGGCAAGTGATTGAAATGGATATCGCCAATACTGATGCCAACTATGGCCATTGATAAACATTTCTATGTATTGCCTAGATTGTGAGTTCTGAAATCAGTGATGATGCTATGTCATCTTCATAGATGGCCTCTAGTTTATCATAGAGGCGCTTGTTTGAAGATGTAAAATCTGTAGAAAGCTCAAACGAAAATTTATGTCACAAAGGACAGACAAACAGCAAACAACGATTTGGTCTTGTAAGCAGTGTAGATTGATATTTTTGTAAACCCTTTAGCCCATTCAACGTTCGAGGCTTTGGATTATTTAACTTTAAGGTGAAAGGCTAAACATAAAACAACTATTTTCGATTAGTTACTGATTTCTAAGGAAAGGCCAAATGGTAGTTGATTCAAACTGCTGGAGTTAAGTTAATCTCTAATGATGGTTATGAAAGTTTTTCAATGTATCAAATGCCCAAGTAGTGTAACCCAGAAGAGCCAAGGAAGAAGGATAAATCAAATGAAATTGAATTTTAAACGTAGATAGGCACTAGGGATCTTACATACACACATACATAATTGGTCATTACAAGCCTTCAATAAGGATTACAACCTAGCTTCTCACACCACTTACATATGTTGTGTGTAAATTTTCATGTGTGTTAAATCACGTTAATGCATGAGTGGCAGGAACTACAGTTTAAAGCGACAGATTTTTGGGAAACTTTTCGTGGCAATTTTATTCACTCTCAGAGTTTTTGCTAGAAATCGGCAGAGAGGAAGTCGCCGAGCAAATTTTTTTTTTTCGTATTTCGTTGAAGATGTCGTGGATGGGGATCTTATATGGAAAAGATTTACATTGAAATGTTGCGCGAAAAATGCCCTTAGTATTTATAACCAATCGGTGGTTTTTAATTAATTTTTTGGGTCATAAACTTCATTGTATTGTTCACGGTTCATTGAATCAGAAAATGTGAACACTTATACTCTTATTTCATAAATTTCACTCTTTTATGATGAAAGCACAATTAAAAAATAATCTTAACTTTCATTTTAATATTGCACAGACTATTGGCGAGTCAAATTTAATACCTACGAGTATGCATGTCCTTTACGACTTGTCTACCAAAATTTATGTTCAAACTACGATTTCGTCTATTTTATGCAAGCATTCATTTATTTACATGAAGTATAAATTATTAAAAAATTTTATTATCAGGGCAACCGTGAATAACAAGTAGAAACGCATTTTACTCTACACGTGTTGTCATGTAAACACAAAAAGAAATTGTTAAATGTAAGTAATGTAATTGTATCGCAATAAAATCGTAACATTTCTAAAGAGAAATACTATGAGTATATAAAGCAAAGAGCATCGTGAGCAAATGAGCAGTAATCGTCCATAAAGGTCTTAAAGAGCTGAAGGGATGTTAAAGAAGGTCGTATAAAGTGTTTATTGTAATTGTAAGTAATGAGGCACTACCAGCTGATAAAACTTAACCGCTTATAGGCAAGACAGAGCGTCCAGTAGTGCCAAATATATTGTGTTCAATCACGACAATATTAGGTCACATACACAAACACTGATTTTAGGTGACCCTTTAAAGGCTGTAATAATAGAAAATGAGTTCCAAATTTAAAAAAAAAATTAAAAATTTTGTATGGACTTAAGTTAACTGGGATACAAACTGCTGTAGCTGAAGCGAATTCTTCTGTTACATAAATTTGGTTGCCCTAATCGTTGCACTTTTTTTTTTACATGACATCTATTTTTATGGTGTTCTACTGTATTCCCATTAAGTAGTAAATTTTTCTATTTATCGAAGGTATAGTAAAAAGAAACTGTAGTCATTTTATAGTATTTCCCAGCTTCTAATTGCACTGCTCAGAAACCAAATTTTTCGGTGTCACGGGCAGTTACAAGTTCGGCTTTTACAGCGGTGGCATCACTGGCCCACACTTCTTTGAAAATGAGAACGGCACAACCATTAAGGTCAATGAAGAAACCAATTGCACCATGATAACCGATTCTTTTATAGCCGCTCTTCATTGTATTAATGTGAACGATGTTTGGTTTCAACAAGATGGAGCAACTCACTACACATCTTATTCTACAACCGATATATTGTCTTATTGCCGTTTGATGTCCGATCAATGTCAATCCGATGATGTCAATTTACATCAAGAAGCTGCGATTTGACATCGTTGGACTATTTTTCTGTGGGGCGCCGTTAAAGAAAAGTGTTATGCAAACAAACCAGAGATAATTGAGAATTTGAAGGCCAAAATTCATGATGATCGTGATGATCTTGATGTTGAGGGGTTGAGGAAAAAGTTTCTCAAAAATCTGTAGTTCGGAGTCGACTTTAAACTGTTGGTTCCCCGTCACTCATGTATAAAATTAACACATACACACAACATAAGTGATATTAAAAGCTAGGGTGTAATCCTGACTGAAGGTTTGTAATTATCAATTATATATGTATGTATTAAAAAACTGAAATATATGTGGTATTTGCTGAGTCAAGTAATCACAAGATTTTAGAAAATTTGGATATTTTTTCTCCAAAGTTCCCTATGAGTTATTGAAGACACAATCCAAGTATAACACTTAAAATCATCGGCAGATTAAATTTACAGCTAAAATTTCCTAAAGCCCAACAAGGAATATCTTTCTACTACACGTAATGAATGTGTACAAAGAAGAAAAAGAAAATATTCTTTCCCTTTATCATTCATACAAGTATTCTTTGAATAAATTTTCAAAAGATAGAGGAGAGAGGGACGGATTTTATAATGTCTCTCAATGAAAGTACTATGAGTATAAAGATTTGGTACTTTTATTCATTCTTTCTTTCTTTCTATCTTTTTTTATTAATCAATATTAAAAATTAAATACACTTTATAGCAGCAGCTGCCTTTTGCAGTTTAAAGAAAGAAATAAAATAAAAATAAACTCGTACGACAGATAAAAATCATATTCATTATATGACTTCTAAACCAAGTGGCAGTCAATATGGCAGTGACAGTCACAGTGATAGTGATTATGGGCATGAGTATGGAAGGTCATATCCTACCATATCCTGCTGTTTTAGTCATTTATTAAAGCTTCAATAAAACAAAACCAACGAAACAAAAAATCTGAAAGAAAAAAAACGAACGACAGGATTCTCATCAGCCATTCACTTTGTGTAGTTGTTGTGTGATGCGCCCCAGCATTTAGTTTCTTAGAAATTGTGGCAGTTGTTGTTCATTTTTGATTTTTTGATTGAGAATCTCTTCCTTTTTTTTTGTTCTTCTTCTTCTTCTCTGGCTTTTAAAAGCTGATCAACAGATTTCCCGTAATGATATTGTGGCTTACGATGTTGTTGTCATTTTTATTTTCCTTCTTTTTTTTGTTTCATTTTTATTAATCCCTTTGGGGGTTTTATTAATTTAAAATCAAATTCAGAGATAATTGCATAGCCAACAAAAAATAAAATAAAAGCACAAGAAAAATATTGAGTGGTTGGTGGCTAATAATGTTGTCTTTTAGATTTATTTGTATGCTCAGCTAATTTAGATTTGTTTTCCATGATATCAATATCAATGATATATTGTTTAATAATAAAATAAAATTTTTAATTCAGTTTTATATTAGTGATGGCTCTAAAAGATATGCAACACTAAAGATTTATATTTTAATCCTGAAAATATGCTACATTTTTTTGATTTACATTTTATATAAAAATCAAGCAGATGTTCTTTTTGCAAATTTTTTTATCAGCAATTTAGAATTCATATAAGGCCACCTATAAAGAAAAACTACCACTACCACATTATTGCCAATCAAAATGGCTGATTCTTCTTCCAACTCTGTTCGGCGGTCTGGGTAAAAGGACAGCAACAATATATTATGTTGCTTGACACACAATGCCTTGGTGTTCTCGTGCAAGTGGAGCTCGTTTGTCATTAAGTCTCAATTATGAACGCATTATTCTAAATGGTATACAGCCATTTTGTGCTGCTAAAGGAGTTGTCCAAATAACATTACTATCCTTCAGCGAGGATTACGAACACTGAGGATTCTCTTCAGTCAGAATTCTCACACCAATTATGTTGTTGGCGTGTTAATTTTATACATGAATGGCGAAACCTACAGTTTTCATACATCGTTTTGTTGGATATCTCTGACCTGGGGGGTTTGAACCGTGGCCTCACGTCTAATAAGCCAACACACTACCTACTAGACTACGGCGACTATACTCACGCTTTCTTATATATAGGGTCTTTCATGAAGCACTTCCCAATCTTTAAATTTAAATAAAATAAAGTGTATTAATCAACATTTATATTCATTTGAAATGTCAATTGATGTGGAAAACAGCATCCTTCAAATGTCCACAACTGCTTCTCTGGATGAAACGTATCCGAAATGTTAAATTTTCCATGACTTTGGTGCATAAATCAGGCTGAATTTAACCGTATATTGATTTTGAGGATCGCTGTGGTTTTGTGACTAAAAGTATTTGTGTAATCATCGTTCGTTAGCTGTTGACAACGATGGCTTGGCCAACGTCATTCTTAAAAAAAAATACGGACTGATAACGCTGGCAGTCCAAAATTTACATCAAACTGTAATTTTTTGACTTGCAGCCTTGGATCGCATTTCGATCGGTAACATTACAAATTTGAATATTTTTTTCACGTACCCAGTCATCTATAAATTGGCGTCATCTTTGAAAATGATTTTTCTATCAAAATTCAAGACTCAACTCTCTATTGCATCAGCAACTATATCCACGACTGATTTAACAACATTCTTTGTCTGTTCAGAAGAAAGGCAAACTTTTTAATACAGATAATATGTTACAGTACTCCCTCTTTTAACATGTCATTCTTTATTTTCTGATATCAAAATCTTTGACCTTTGAAATCTTTTGCGAGTACTTGTCTGCCCATAAGTTGTTAGCTGTCACGCATCGTTTGGTAGAGGCAAGTACAAGATCAATCAGCTTAAACTCGAAGTTGCCATGTATGATTCCTTAAATATTTGTAAGTACTAAACGAACGGAAAGTGTTTCTTTCAAATCCACAACTATCGGTGATATGTAGTAGGAAGTTCGGCTGATTCGATTCTTCTTTTGTAATTGGATTATTCAGTTGGATAAGGGAGATTATCCTCGCCATCTTCCAGATATTCAGTATCGCCGAATGATAAAGCGATAAGTTAAAAAGATGTGTGAGGAATGCTTTCCTAATTTGAAGGATTTGGAGTCGAGTATTATTTTCTCAACCCTTGCAAATGCGAAGGATTACTACATAGGGTTTTCTATGAAGATTTTTTCTTCTGAAATTGCCATAAAAATTTCCCAAAAAAATCTGTTGTTCGGAATCGATTTTAAACTATTGGTCCTCCGACACTCATGTATAAAATTAGCACACACAATATAAGTGGTGTGAGAAGCTAGGTTGTAATCCTGACTTAAGGGTTGTACATGCCTAATACATGTATAGAGGAAGGTAACAACAAAGAGATTTTAGCTTCTGTTGGAGCCAAATAGACTTCTAATAGTTGTTCTAATTTGATTGGAGCCTAGTGCGCATTCCGGTTCGGAACTTGGCTATCATTGAGATTGTTGCAGTTTGAATATTCACTTTAATTATTTAACATAAAGAAAACATACCTGTGAGAAGCTAGGCCGTAGTCCTGGCTGAAGGATTGTAATGGAAAATTATGTATATTTGTATGTAAAGAAAACATATTTATTTAAAGAAAAATAATTTGAAATATAATTTTATTTGTATGAAAATCCTTTATCATCTTTTACATACGTTGAATACGTTCATGCAGTTCCATATTACTTTAAAACGTCCTCCTTTTCTGAACAGCTCTCACTCATATTTACTTAAGGATTTCCAAGGAAAACAAAAAAATAATCGCAGAGAAGTAGAAGTGATGAACTATAAGCGATTTTACTTTGTTTTATTCGCATTGATTTTATTGAAGTTTTTCTTTTTTTTTCAATGTAAACAGCATATGAGAAGATATTAACAACACAAAAAAAAAGAATTCCTCCTGTATTTACATTTAAAATCATGTAAAGAATTCTATCACTGCTCAAGTGCATACATACATGGTATTGAGTGTTTTCAATGTTACAGAGATTTAAGTTTGGATTTCTTTCTTCTCTCTCTCTCCTTTCAAGTCTATTGAAGTCTTAATATTTATACTGCAAAGGAAAGAAAAAGAAAACAAAAAGCAAAAAAAAAAAAAAATGATTTCAATCCATCGTATAACTATAAAGATATTCTTGTTATTGTTTTTGTTGTTGTTTTTATTTTTTAACATCTTCAATTACATATTTCAATACTTGAGTGCCAGTATTTCCAATATACATATATGTGTATGTGTGTTTTTAATCTCAGCTTGAATTTTATTTCTTTATGGTATGCGACTGAATGTTTAAGAAATTCTCTTGTAGTCACTGCAACATGTGTATGGGATTTCTTTATTCAAGCACAGAAGAAACCATACACGGCACAGAAGTTTTGGGGGCAAAGATTTCTTCTTAAACATGTTCGATGATAACGTTAAACGGTAAGCGTAGGTTTTTTGTTTAAATACAATTTTCTTGATCAATATATATCAACGAGAATAAGGAGTTTGTTTGTAAGATAATATCATCGGTGAGCTTTGAAAACAAGAAATAGTCTTGCGAGACTAAATCCAAAGAGAACAACAAATTATTTACAAATTCGTCAACACAGCACACTATTCAATGGGCATCAGAGATCAGCAATGAGTATTCAAAAAGATGAGTAGATTCGAACCATACTCATAATTTCTGATGCATACATATTTTAATATCATACTCATATTAATAATACTCAAAGTTTGAAGTACTCATCGTACTCATACTTAACAATACGCATGATGTTGTTGATTTCGACTCTCCTTTACTCAACATTTACAAGAATCACAAAATAAGTATGATTTGCGTACGAACACTACAATTCTCACTAGAAGGTTATGTGTAAGCTTTGCTTGCTGTTTTTTTTAATGCAACAACTACTAAGACTGTAAATTTTGATGAATGATTCTAATCACTTGAATCCTTTATGAGTATTATAAGTATTTTTCTTATGTTATGAATCTGAATAAGTAGGCGTATGAACGTTAAACATATTTCGAATGTTATGAGTTTGATGTCAATGTTGAACTCATACTCATTGCAACCTGTACTTATAAATCAATGTTGTAGTGAGTACGAATGAACCAGAGTAGTTGAATTTCAATACCATTGACTCACTCATACTCAAAATTTCATGTGTACTTATGAGTAGCGAAAAAAACGATTCATTGCTGATCTCTGAGGGGCATCCACTTTACCGTGAATTTTTCAATTGTATTAGAGGAAGTTAATGATACATCCACTGTATTTTAATGCACTGCACAATGTCCACGTCGTTGTGGAGTTCATGCATACATACGTACATAATTAGTCATTACAACCCTTCAGTCAAAACTACGATCTCACAAATCTGTCATTCGGAGACTTTAAACTGTAGATCCCGTCACTCATGTATAAAATTAACCCACACAACATAAGTGGTGTGAGAAGCTAGGTCTTAATCCTGACTGAAGTGTTATGTATGCGGTTAATGGTTTGCGTCTCTGCTATGCGCCACGAGTCTGTTGCATTAAATAAAAAAAATTCAAGAAGAATTTTTTCTTTATTTCTATTTTTTTGTCAGAAAAACCCTTGAGAATTGTCTTCCCCGAGAGGCTAACTAGAACTTTTGCTGCTCGGAGACGTAAGATTCAAATTAATGTTGCTTGATATATGAAATGCTCCTCTTTTAAATATATTTTATGATACGCCTCTGTGTATGTTTCTTATTTGTTCGATTTCTTTTTTCATTTTTTAACGGAGTTTATAAAATATTTTCTTTAGACAGGAATTTCCGTTTTCCTCTATTCATTGCTTAACTGTGCGTAGTTGAGAAAGGCTTTCTTTGCATTTGTAACCTTTTCTATATTGTTTTTGTTATTGTTTATGAAATGTATAATTGTCTGACGTTATTAAAGAAATCTTTCGGTAGACATTGTGATATGATTGGAGATATTCCTGTTAACTACATGCCACTCACTCAGCCTTTTGTTGAGGTGAGCTAAAGAGAGGAAAACTGATTTTATATCAGCTTGTTATTAATTTAAGGGCCTATTAAATTACATACATACATTACAACCCTTCAACCCCTCAGTCAGGATTACGGCCTGGCTTCTCACACCACTCATGTTGTGTGCCTTAATTTTATAATTGAGTGGCGGGACCTACATTTTAACGTCGATTCCGAACGACAGATTTTGAGAAACTTTTTCATGGCAGATTTATTTACTCTCAGAGTTTTTGCCAGAAATCTGCTGATAGGAAGTCGCCGAAGAAATATATTTTTATATTTCTTGCATATTTCGTTTGGATGTCTGGCCTGGAGCTCAAACCAGGGCTTTACGTCGAATAAGCGAACACACTACTTACTAGGCTACGGCGACTCTAAATTAGAAATATTTATTTTATAATTCATTACAAGTCATTTATAAGGCTTACATAGATTTGATGAAAAATATTTCGAAAATTCTTTGAAACTGAACACTACAATTGAAATATCGGGTGGACCATCTATTGGTTTAAATTTGAGCCATCGATTATTTCGAATCTGGGAATAATTCTGTCATTCTTTTCTGTCCCAAAGTTCAGTATATTATCTCCACTGAACGTAATGCACCAATATACACTTGAGCAACGTTGGGATTTATTGGCCCAATGAGGAACTGCACGATGATGTCGATTTTGCAAAAAAAAAAAAAGTCATTTTCTAGGATGAAGCTCATTTTCATCTTGGTGAAGGGTACGTTAATAAGCAAAATTATCGTATTAAAGGCTCAGTAAACCCACACTTGGTCTTACAGAATCCAATGCAACCATTACGCGTGACTCTTTGGTGCGGCTTGTGGAGCGAAGGCATCATTTGGCTCATATTTCTTTGAAAGTGAGGACGACGCAACCATTACTGTCAATGGAGACGAGACACTTATTGCACCTAAATAACCGATTTTTTCTCCCGCTTTTCATGGTATTGATGTGAACAATGTTTGGTTTCAACAGGATAGTGCAACACACATTTCATGCCACAATCGATTTATTGCGTCAAACGTTTGATGGGCGTTTAATTAGCCGAAATGGTGATGTCAATTTGTTGCCAAGAAGCTGCGATTTGACGGTGTTGGACTATTTTCTGCAAGGCACCGTTAATGATAAGAGTTACGCCGACAAGCCAGAGACAATTGAGCATTTGAAGGCAAACATTCGTGATGCCATTGCCGAGATACGACCCCATACACTCGAAAAAGTGCACGTAAATTGTTACGATCAAATGAAGCACTGTGAGGCCAGTCGCGGCTGCCATATGAATGGAATATTATTTCATTTCTAACCGGAACCAGTGTACTTCACAACAACAACAAATACAAATTGGGCAAAATTTCAAACCGGTTTTGTTTTATTCCATTTTTAAATTTAAACTTTTAACGACAGCTGTAGAGCGCAGCCATTACATACGTTTTAATTGCACTTACCACTTCAAATTATTGTCTTTGTCTAGGCTTTAATAGGTTTTCTGAAAAACTAAAAACAGTTTTTCAGAAAAAAAACTTTTTTAAGAAAAATAAAAATAATTTACTTGCCACACACTAAAAATGGCCACTCAAAACTAAAATTGTGGCAGATGTTTAGTGTTCAATAATGGTTCGATGTTTAAGTGGCCATAAGCCACATACAACACGTTTCAACCAAATTATATTTTTCACCATCAGACGACTACTTCGTCTTCTGTCTGGCCATGTACACCAAATATTGCCAATACATATAAACAAACATACATACACTCACATATAAACTTACACTAATACTAATATGAATGCTACAAATACATGTGAAACACCTTAACAGGTTTTATTAGCTCGTATACAATTTTTGGTTTGTAAACGTGTACGAGTACGATGGGGAATATTTGTTGGTCTAATGGGTGCCAATGACCTGGTCACTTAAGTGAAGTTATTTTTATTTTCAGTGTGTTCTGATATTTTGTTGTTTCATTTACGGGTGTATAGTAAAACGTATAGAAAACAACAAAAAAGAAGAGAGAGAAAAAAAACGAAAATGAAAACCTAAACTCCTTAACTGAAGCTCATAACTAATCATTGGTTAGTATAGTGGCTTGTAAAAATGTTCGCATACTTAAGAAAAATTCGATTGTCATGAATTTTACTTCACTAAGTATGTAAGCTAGGCCGTAATACTGGCTGAAGGGTTGTAATGGCCAATTATGTATGTATGTAAGCATGTAATTAGCATGGGCGTGATTGTGGACTCGAAAGTCTGTGAAAAAATGGAAATTAAAATTGTACTCTTCAAGCACAGGATGATAATAATTTAGGACCTACGGCGCAATAGTAAAGTGAAATAGGGACTACAAACACTCGAAAGTTTAGGAGGATGATGCGCAGTATGCTACGACATATAATTCCAATTGACTCATTTATTTCAGCAAAAACGGGCTATAGCAGAAAGACTATTTTTGTTTGAGGTGTGGGACCTTGAGCAAACTAGTGTTACTGCTACAGATAAAGGCATATGATCATAATAGTATTCTTAGTAAACTTCCCGATGGACTGCTTGCTTATTAAACTCTCGAATTTTACTTCGTAACATAATTCGATAAAAAGCTCTTCTCTTTTGCAATGGAATCGAAATAATCGCATCAATCACTACATCTAGGTCTACAGGGGTCAAAGAAGAATTGTTATGTTGGATCCAGTGTTGTCTTGTTCCATGATAACATGAAATAGAACTCTAGTCTTACTCTTAGCCGAAGTGTCTTTTAGAAGAAATCTTAAGCTGTTACTACTGCATCACATCGTAGCCTGTAGTAGTAGCATATGTATTTGTCTTGACAGGCAAGCTGCTATTATTGCCTAGCAATGGCTCATTACAACTTTGTGGTTAGATAGTGAGTGCAGAAAAGCATAAGATATTCTCAGCTCTTGCTCAAGTAATATTTATATGACCACCAGGTCCTCGGTGGCTTCACTTATGGAAAGGATTAAAAGGTGTATTCTCGGAAGGAGTATTTCAGCTTCAAGTGACACGTTCAAACTATTCTTACTACACATAATTGGTCATTGCAACCCTTCAGTTAGGATTACTACCTAGCTTCTCACATCACTGATGTTGTGTGTTAATTTTATATATGAGTTTGAAGACGACTCCGAACTCCCAGAAACTTTTCATAGCAATCTTATTTTATTTTCAGAGTTTTTTTTTTGCTAAAAATCTACTTAAGGGAAGTCGCCGTTGAAATATTTTCTTCATATTTCGTTTTGTTCGAGATGTCTGACCTGGTGGACCCAAACTTTTCTTACTATTCTACTACTACTACTACTACTACTACTACTACTACTACTACTACTAGTACTACTACTACTACTACTACTAGTACTACTACTACTACTACTACTACTACTAGTACTACTACTACTACTACTACTACTACTACTACTACTACTACTACTAGTACTACTACTACTACTACTGCTACTAATACTACTACTCCTTCCCTGACCCTGAGGGAACCGACCGAAGTCAGGGAAACAGAACACAGGGCTGACACTGAAAAGAGGACTAGAGGAAAGAGGATGGCCACAAGTCCTGCTGAGAGCACTCCGGTTACAGGAAAAAAGATAAGAGAAAAAGAGCCAAATGAGTGGCAGCTGGTTCAGAGAAAACGCAGTAAGAAGCCTGAGATAGTAGAGAACCCGGTCGCTAGAGCCGACAAGGAGAAGGAAGCGAAGCGACTGCGCCCCGACAGATCGAAACCGGAAGCACTGCTCATTAAACCAGCCGAAGGAAAAAGTTACGCAGACGTGCTCAGAAATCTGCGAACTAAGATGCAGCCGAATGATGCGGCTAAAGTGAAAGGTATACGCAAGACACGCACAGGCGCACTCTTACTGGAGTTTAACAGAGGAGAAAGGATTCAAACTAAGTTTGTAGAGGAAGTGAAGACAACTATGCAACAAGCGGCTTCGGTTACTGAACTGAAGCCCATGAAAACACTGGAGATTCGTGATCTGGACTCAGTAACGGAAAAAGAGGAAGTGGAGAACGCAGTAAGGAAAATACTCGATAACTCTGGTGAGGAAGTGCGCATAAGGATGACGACCCCTAACAGTAGGGAGCAAGTACGGGCTTTTGTAACTTTGGCTGCTGAGAGTGCGGTCGGTTTGCTGAAAATAGGAAGAATAAAAATTGGCTGGATACAAGCTAAGATTCGGCCCTGGGTCAATGAGAAGCGTTGCTTCCGATGTCTGACTTTAGGTCACAGAAGGGCAAGCTGCATGGGACCAGATAGAACGACCTTATGTTTAAAGTGTGGCGAGGCGGGTCACAGAATTAGAGAATGCGCAAACCCAACCAGGTGTTGTCTATGTGTGGATGCGGGGCATAAATCTTTGGACCATCTTCCTGGTTCTAGGCGATGTCCGGAGTCTAGTCCAGCGCAGGCATGAGAATACTTCAGGCAAATATGCACAGGAGCAGAACGGCAGACGCACTCCTGGAGCAGATTGTAAGAGAAAAAGCCATCGACGCAGTTATCATCAGCGAACAATACGGGCGAACACCCCGTACTACCTGGTTTGAGGACGAAACAGGAACAACGGCAATATGGCTGCCGAGAAAAAGTAAATTTGTAGCGACAGGAAACGGTTCGGGCCCTGGTTTCACCTACCTGAAATCAAGCCAATTCACCTTGATGAGCTGCTATTTAACACCGAACGATTCGATCCAGGAATTCCAGGCGAAGCTCGAGCATATAGAGGACAAATCACGAGAAATTGGAGGACAGCTGATAATTGCGGGAGATTTCAACTCTAGAGCAGCTGAGTGGGGTATGTCAACAACGAATTCCAGAGGCAGACGAGTATTGGACATGGCTGCCAGACTGGGTCTCTTGGTGGCAAATAGAGGTTCATCCACCACGTTTCGGAGGCCAGGTTGTATTGGTACGACTCCCGATGTGACTTTTGTTTCGGAGGGTCTTTCGACCGCGCTTACAGACTGGAAAGTACTTGAGGAATTCACTGGTAGCGACCATCAGTACATTATGTTTCGTATGGTGGATAGGAGTGGACAGAACATGAGAACTAGAAGGGGAGGAACCCGAAAGTGGAATGTGTCGAGAATTAACACGCAAACACTCATAGAAACGCTGGACGAAAATATTGGTCGGACCCTATCACACAGGAATAACTTGAGCTTGGTGGACTACACGATGGGACACATAACGCGCAGCTGCAATGCCTCAATGCCGAAACTGTCGACAAGAGGAAGGAGAACACCAGTTTATTGGTGGACAGATGAAATAGCGGAACTAAGACGGAAATGCTTGCGGAAAAGACGAATACTTACTCGAGCAAAACGAAATGGTGCTGCTTTAGGTGAAAGTGCAGACTTTAGGATGGCAAGGAAGGAGCTGAAGGATGCCATTCGCCGGAGCAAGAAACTGAAATGGGAGGAGCTACGAGGTGACCTGAATAATAACCCATGGGGATTGGGATACAAATTGGTGATGAAGAAACTGGGGACAAATTGTCCCCTTCCCGAACTGGACTGTCAGACTATGACCAACATCGTGGACACGCTTTTTCCAGACCACGGGCAAAGAGCAGATGAAGACATGATGGCCTCAACGGAGACTCCACCCCCTTTCACCATTGAGGAGCTTCAGAAAGCAGCATGTAGCTTGAAGAGCAATAAGGCTCCAGGACCTGATGGAGTACCTCCGGAGGTGCTGAAGCTCATAGCCAAGGAACGTCCCAGGGTGCTTCTGGATATGTACAACGCATGCCTGACTCGAGGCGTCTTCCCAAGTAGATGGAAGAGACAAAAGCTAATGTTGATTAGCAAAGGGAAGGGTGATCCTACGCAAGCGTCTGCATACCGGCCTTTGTGCATGCTGGATTGTGCTGGAAAATTACTGGAGAAATTACTGAAATTTCGTCTGGATACAGCGGTAGAAAATGCAGGAGGTCTCTCAGAGAGACAGTACGGTTTCAGAGCGGGTAGATCGACGATAGGAGCCATTAACGAAGTATTGACTAGTGTGAAGGCTGCCCAAAGCGGAAGCCGTTTCTCGAGGCGGATAGTTTTGTTGGCGACCTTAGACGTCCGGAATGCGTTCAACAGCCTCCGGTGGGTGGACGTACTTGAGGCACTGAGAACAAAGTTCGCTGTTCCCGGTTACCTGCAGGAGATTATGCGGAGCTACTTACGAGATCGTGAGCTTATTTACGATACGAGCCAAGGACGAAAGAGAAAACAGGTTACGTCTGGTGCAGCTCAAGGATCAATTCTTGGCCCTGACCTATGGAACATAACATATGATGATATCTTTCGCATTCAGATGCCAGATGGAGCACATCTAGTTGGATATGCCGATGACGTTGCGGCCATAATTGTGGCTCGGAATGTCGAAGAGGCTAAAAGGAAGGTCAACCAGGTCATAATAAGAACGAAGTCATGGCTCGAGGACAGAGGACTCGAACTCGCAACGGAGAAAACGGAGTTGATACTTCTTACGAGGAAGTGTATACCGCTCGAAATCGAAATCACGACATGCGACACCATTCTGACGACGCGGAAAGTGGTCAACTACCTTGGCATTCGACTGGACCCAAGACTGACGTTCTGGGCTCAGATACAACACGCTGCAACCAAGGCAGCTAAGGTTACCTCCTTACTTAGCGGACTTATGGCCAATATTGGTGGTCCTATACAGAGCAGGCGAAGATTGATGATGGCAATAACGGACTCTATTCTGCTTTACGGCAGTGAGGTCTGGGCGGAGGCATTGAAGGTCGATTGTAGAAGGAAAATCTTATCATCGGTACAACGAACAGCTGCACTTAGAGTGGCATCGGCGTATAGGACTGTTTCAAAGTCAGCAATATTGGTAATCAGTGGTGTAATACCTATAAGTCTACAGGCAAGTGAGCGGAAGAGAGTGTGGGAGGCTAAGAACGTGCACGGAGAGACAGTGAATATCAACGACGCCAGAAAGCGAACCATACAACAATGGCAAGCGCAATGGAGCACTGAGTCGAGTGGGAGATGGACGGCAAAACTTCTGCCAGATATTACCCGCTGGATGGAGAGAAAATTTGGTGAGGTTAACTATTACCTGACACAACTGTTATCTGGACACGGTTATTTTTGTAAGTACCTATTTAAAATGGGGAAGACGACACGACCAAATTGCATCTATGATGATGCGCCGATAGATGATGCGGAACACACTTTCTTCCATTGCGAGAGATGGAGACTACAAAGAAGGAGTCTTGAGGCCAAAGTCGGCGTCTTTACTGTCGAGAACTTCTGCGATGTAATCCTGAGCAGTGAGGAGAATTGGAACAGTATAGTAAGATACGCTGAAGTCTTACTAAAATCAAAAAAGATGGACTTAGAAGTAGAATGAACGTTTGAACACCTTGTCAGAATACGTTACGCAATCCGGACGCGGACAAAGATGAGAAAGGGCCAAATGGCCAAACGGACTCCACTTCGACGTAATACCACAGTAGTTCCGGAGTGGGCAAAAGGAGTCCAAAAGAGGAGGGGGAGATTTAGTGGGTGAGGGCCCCACACACGGGGGATAGTGACGACTACCCCTATGGTGCGGTTAGGTACATTTACTCCTCCTCAGCGTAAAAAAAAAAAAAAAAAAAAAAAAAAAAAAAAAACTACTCCTTCTACTCCTTCTACTACTACTACTACTACTACTACTTCTACTACTACTTCTACTACTACTTCTACTACTACTACTCCTTCTATTCCTTCTACTACTACTACTACTATTTTTTATGTTTTTTTACTTTTGGAGTTTTTGCAATAAATATGCTGGGAGGAAGTCGCCGAAAGAAATATTATTGCGTGTTTCATTTTGCTCGAGATGTCTGACCTGAGGTTTGAACCGTGGTCTTACTGCCCAAGCTTTTCTTACTATTCTAAACAATTCGAGGATATTTACTTTCCGTTATTGAAGTCGCCGTAGTCTTGTAGGTAGTGTGTTGGCTTATTAGACGTAAGGCCCGAGTTCAAACCCCGGGTCAGACATCAAAACGAAACGACGTTAAACTGTAGGTCCCGCCACTCACTTATAAAATTAAGGCACACAACATGAGTGGTGTGAGAAGCTAGGCCTTTATCCTAGCTGAAGGGTTGTAGTGTCCAATTACATACGTATGTATGTGTACGTTCGGTTATATCTTAGTTTATAATCATTCTCTGACCTGAGGAGATGTATTCGTATAGGAGTAGGATGTTTAATTCAAACAAACCGCCATCAAGGCAAATCTAACTAAAAGGATTTAAATTAAAAGGAAGCCATGTAAGTGAAAATAGCTTTCGAAAAATTTGTATATAAACAAGCACTAAGAAAAGCAAAAGAGACTGTTGCAAGAACAGTCATGAAGGACATGCAGGCAATTGACCTACTAATAGTTACACTGAACTCCGTGGATTGTGATAGAGACGACAAAGGCAATTTAAGTATTAAAAGTTATCGATACCCAATAATATCACAGCAAAAACGTTCATAGTTCCCTAACATACATACGATTGAACACTTTTAACGCACACTGTACTTAGTGAGTAGAAAAACAAAAACACTCACCAAAATATGAAATATTTTCCACTTTTAACAAGAGTTTCTATTATTTTTTGTTGCCTAAAAATTTTACACCATATGTACGTATGCAGTCATTCATAAGCTTTAAAACTTACGTTTGAGTAGATGTGTATGTATCCTCTATGTCTCTCTCCCCCTCTCGCTCTTTCTTTATGTTCCCTTCAGATTTCAGTGCAGTACATTAAATATGTTTGCACTTGTTTAAATGTGTATGTAGTATTGTATGACACGTGTATGTGTATATGTATTTGAGAAATATATTATGCGAACTCATACTTAAATAATAATAATGGCATGGTATTGTATGGCATTGTATGCAATAGAATCATATGGTGTGTCTTTGTGTGTGTGTGTATAGCATGCTTTTAGGCTTTTATGCAATCCTATATGTATGTGTACATGAAGTGGTACTGTTACAAAGAATATGAATTTCTGCTTAAAACTATTACAAGCCTAACACTTGGGCCAGCTCATGTACGAATAATCGTGGGCTTAAAGCATATGTTCTCTGGATGGACGACGAGAAATGGTTTTTCGTTTTGGACACGTAAGAATATTTAATGTTTATTATTCTTTTGGCATGAATTTGTTACTATTTTTTCCACACTTTTTTCTTTTGCAATGGAATATTATATGCACATGTACATACATATGTAAGTGTTCAGAGTATAGTTTTGTTTTACGATTGTTTGAAGAGAGAGAGAGAGAAAAAATATTCTCGCATATTTCATATGAATTTAAACGCCTCTAAATATGATTTATACGGATTATTTATAGGCTTTAAGATATTTTTTATGGTTTAATGCCATTTGATAAATATTTCAGATTATTTTCATGTAGGATTTCACGAAAATTATATAACTTTCACACACTTACACATACCCATACATACACTGCAGAGAGCTATTTAAGTGAATTCATTAGTTTGAACAGAAGTCTTAAGCTATCCTTTTATTGCGCTTCAGGAGGCGGTTTAGCAGTGCACTTCATTAAATAAAGTAACAAAAGAGCAATACTTTCGTTTGAATTTCTGTTGTATAGGGTGGGCCATTTAAAAGTTTAAATTGAAAAATGGCAGCAAACACAAACGGTTAAAAATGTTGCAAAATTTATTATTTTGTTGTGAAGTGCAATTGGAATATTATTTCATTCATGTAGCTTACCGCAACTGGCCTCACAGTACTCCTTTCGATCGTAACAATTCTTGTGCAGTTTTTCGACTGTATAAAGTCGTATGTCTGCAATGTCATCACGAATGTTGTTGTCCAAATGCTCAATTGTCTTGGGTTAGTTGGCATAATACTGCTCTTTAAGGCCAACCGACAGAAAATAGCCCAATGTTGTCAAATTGAAGCTTCTTGGCGGCCAATTGCCATCACCATTTCAGCTAAATAAACGGACATCAAACGTTTGACGCAATAAATCGGTTGTGACATAAGTTACGTATGATGATGCAACTTCCTGTTGAAATCAAACGTCGTTTACATCAATAGCATGAAGAGCGAGTATAAAAAAATCGCTTATTATGGTGCAATAGCCGGCTCCATTGACCGTAATGGTTGCGCCGTCCTCATTTTCAAAGAAATATGAGCCAAATGATGCCTCCGCTCCACAAGCAGCACCAAGCGATCACTCGTAATGGTTGCATTGGCCTCTGTGAGACCACGTGTGGGTTTTCTGAGCCCCAGATACAACTATTTTGCTTATCAACGTACCTACCACCAAGATGAAAATGAGCTTCATCCGAAAAGATAATTTTTTTTATGGCAAAATCATCATCATCGTGCAGTTCATCTTTGGCCTAAATCGATTCATTACGTTCAGTGGAGATAAAATACTTCGAATGACAATTTTTTTTTTGAGAAACTTTTCGTGTAAATTAATCTTTACTCAGAGATTTTGACCAAAATCTGCTGAGAGAATGTCGCCGAAGAAATATTTCGTCGTATTTCATTTTGTTGGAGATGTCTGACCCGAGATTTGAATCGTGGCCTCACGTCTAATAAGACAACACACTATCTACTAGACTACGACGACTACTTTATTGCCTCAAGTGAAACTATTACATGTTCCCCATCACACAATTTAATATGCTGCCTTATACTATGTTCAGGCATGCAATTTTATTGAGCCAATTTTCGATTATTTCAGTACAATATTTTAAGTGTTCAGATATAATATAAGCAATATTTATTTGACAGCTGGTAAACAAAGCAGCTGGCTGTTTCATCAACATTGTTATTGTTTTTTATTTTTTTTTGTCGATGTTGACATTTGAATTTTCAAATATCAACAGAAAGTGTTCGAAAAACTTTAATTTAAGTTGTAATCAATATTATAAAAATTTCCATATTTATTGCGCAATAATTAATAGAAATTTTATATGAAATATTGAGCTCAATGATGGCGTTCATTGCGATTTACGCAATAAAAGTGCGTGTGTGAACATAGTATTATTATTAGTGAAAATAGTATTAGCACCATTGTGAAAAGCCTCCTTTGACTATGTATTCTCTGACATCCTTATAAAATTAATTATTATACGGTGTAAGCACTCAGGTATGAACAGACTTTTCAGCGACGTCAAAACACTGTTAAAGTTCGCCGAAAAGAAAGCATTTCTAAACGCTGTTCTAGCAACTTACCAGGTTTATGGAGAGTAGCATTATGTTCTGCAGCTCTCATCTCTCTTTATGCCAAGCAGCTATAGAATATTCGGACCCAGCCCGTACCGAGTCTTTAAAAGCAATTTCTGCTACCCTGCTTAGGAAGTCTTATTGTCTTCTCTGATTATTCATACATACATACATAATTGGCTATTACAACCCTTCAGTCAGGATTACGGCCTAGCTTCTCAACACCACTCATGTTGTGTGCGTTAATTTTATACATAAGTGGCGGGACCTACAGTTTAAAGTCGACTCCGCACGACAGATTTTTTTGGGAAACTTTCCATGGCAATTTTATTTTGCGCTCAGAGTTTTTGCCAGAAATCTGCTGAGAGGAAGTCGTCGAAGAAATATTTTTTTTCCTATTTCGTTTTTGGTGTCTTACCGAGGATATGAACCCTGGCTTCGCGTCTAATAAGCCAACACACTACCTACTAGACTACGGACTAGACTAGATATAAGCTAAGCACCTTCGCATGTATTTTCAATTTATCAATTACTCTTGAGCTGAAATGGATAAACTTAAGTTGTTCCTAGACGATGCCATACAAGGATTCTGCTTCAACGCCTTAAACCCCATCTAACTAACTGAACGAAATTCTTTTCAATGAATTTTACAAATCAATTCAAATTTTTTTCTTTTTATTTTGAATAAACCCTTTTATAAGCTTGTACTTTAGTTCGATGACTTCTAACCTAAATACGCATGTAATTTGCCCAATTGTATGCCACATTTATAAATTCCATCTAAAAATAGGCTCTTAACTCTTTCACATCATATAACGCACATACACACACACACACACACGGTAATAAACTGTACTAAACCGCCAGCATCCATATGCTACAGACACTAAATAGATAATCTGTAGATAAAAAAAACCAACAAACTCACATACATACATACACATTTACATACATACAAAAGAAAAAAATATGTGTTAGACTATAAAAATTTTGTTGCCACAACTTTAGCGGCTGTTGCTATAGACACAGTAATTTATTTGTTATTGCCTACAACCAACTTTGACTTGGTTTTTCAATTTTATTTTTCACATTTTTTTTTTCTTCTTTTTTTTCATTTTTATTGAAAAAAAGGAATGAAAAAAGCGGAAAAAAACTAAAGAATGATTGTGTTTATCGCTTGAAATCGCGCGAAATAAAAATATGTTGTGTACGATTCAATAAACATTTTTGTGATTAATGGATTGGAAAATATTTTACCAAACGACTACAACAAGTATTGTGTACATCGTCGTATTAGTACTATCGGCAGTAATGTTGTGTTCAGTAAATACTTATAAAAGCTTATACACCACACACACATATATTGCTAAAGCATATAGTTTGTGTGTATGCGTGTGGAAATAGTTATATGAGCGATTGTGGGAATCTACAGTGACAGTCAGTGAAAATCGTACAGCATAGGAAACTCCTATCAGCAATGCCAATCAAAAATACTTACTTCCCATTAATTTCTTTGGTTAATGGTCGAGAAGTGCTAAGGATTCTATTAAGTTCTTAGAGATTAATTGATGCTAGAGCTGACAATGCTTTAAGAAGTTTTCCACACAGGAAACTTTGCCTGTTGCTCTACAATGCAGGCCGAAAGCATAAATTTATTCTCATAATTTTGTTTTGTTTTCTCTTCAGTTTAATGGATGGTTTCTGTCAGAAACATGCAGCCTAGTGATAGTAGTAATACCTAATACCACAGTCAATCTACCAACCAAATTCCAACACCATCCGCATGTTAAGTTCCAACAGGTTAGTGGCTTCAATAAAAGCGTAGATGCCCGCATGCATTTTACATACATACATAATTGGCCATTACAACCCTTTAATCAGGATTACGACCTAGCTTCTCACACCACTCATGTTGTGTGCCTTAATTTTATACTTGAGTGGTGGGACCTACAGGGAGGGACCTGCTGACAGGAAGTCCCGCGAAGAAATATTTTTTTTTCATATTTCTTTTTGATGTCTAGCCTGGGGCTCGAACCAGGGCTTTACGTTTAATAAGCGAACATACTACCTACTAGACTACGGCGACTTCAATGCATTTTACAAACCCGCCCACAACTTTGAAGTAGTGTCGCCGTAGTCTAATTAAATGTGAGGCCACGGTTCAAACCCCCCAGGTTAGACATCAAAACGAATATTAAAGAAAATATTTCTTCGGCGACTTCCTCTCAGCAGATTTCTGGCAAAAACTCTGTAAAAGTAAATAAAATTGTCATGAAAAGTTTTTCTTAAAATCTGTCATTCGGAATTGACTTTAAACTTTAGGTTTCGGCACTCAAGTACAAAATTAACACACACAATACAAGTAGTCGTAATCCTGACTCAAAAGTTGTAACGATCATTAATGTATGTATGTATGTAACCACTAACTGAGGAATCGTTTTCTCTCTCTTCTTCCATGTCGCTTAGTGGATTCCTTTAGAGTTTGAAAAAACTTTTTATGAGCTGCTGGTATACGGTGTCAGAGTATCTCGAATGAAAATATGGTCACATATCCCTAGGGAATGCATACACCACAAATGACTCTATTGCTGACATTCAAACTAACAAAAGAGCCGACGTGCTTCCAATAGAAAACTCATACGTGGGATTGGAATTGATCTGTAGAAGAGACGCACGCTAACTTCAAACATTTAAAACAAAAAGATATGATTTATGAATGCACTTCTAAGGCGCTTACACAGACCTTATTCGCTACGGATGTACACAGAACAAAATTTTGTATTAAACCTGACCAAAATCCATCTCAGGAACCTTTTAGCAGCTATAACAGGAAACTAGTCTGTGAGTTCTTATGCCTGGAGACTGGGAATATCTTACAATATCTTGAGCAGCCAGAGTTTATTGAAAGAATATGTCTCAACAAAGGTAATTTCAATAAAAATGAAACATTCATAAAACTATTGGATAGGATGAGAAATACCAGTCAAGGGTTCTAACTGTTTGCCAAGATCAGATAAAGCCTGTGTTATGATGGGACCTTATTGGACGCAAGTGAACTATATTAACATAACACAATCTCATCCTGCGCTCATGTTCTCTTCGAGACTAGATTTGCTGCGCTTTGTTGTTATTATCCATATCTCTCCTTGCAGCGTTAGAGAAATCTACTACTACAACGACAATCTTAAGCTCGCAGGTTAGTATTGGAATTTTGCAATGTGCAATATTCACTTCGAATGTTCGGTAGTGGCACTTTGTCTGGTCAATTCAGATATTGTGCTGTTTCCTGAAATACCATTGGGGCCCTATGAAAGCTCATTTATATCGTTGCCAGATCTATGGCAGAGTAAAACCATTTCCGAAGTTATCATGTGTTAAAAAAGATTCTTTATTAACAGTCTAGACTTTTTTATTCTTTCGCTTTCAATTGTAATTTTTTTTTCCTTAAAATTCTGTTTGAAATTAATATTCTTTTGTACGATTTTCACTGGCACTCACTGTATATTGAAATGTATGCGAATAATTGTTGTTGTAGTTAAAGTAGTGGTTATAATAATCAGGATTTATAGTTGAACAACATTTTTTTTTATTCCCGCACTCACATACTAAATAAAGCATCAAGTATATGTGTATTACACAACTAATATAATGACAAATAACAGGAAACATACAGAAAAAGAGACAGAGCGAGAGAGAAAGAAATAGAGTGTACAGAGTAGTTAAATTCATATGATTATAGAGACTCAAATGCTTTCAATAGAACTCCAATCTGGTTTGTTGTATGATTATGCACCATTCCCATTACATTCCATATGTACATACATTCATCCATACTGCAGCCTGTAAGTATGCAGAGATTTTATGACTGCGTGTTTATGGTTATGTTTGTTGGTATTAGTGTAGAGGAAAACAAGTAAATACCGTTAAGTAAAACCATATTTTGTTGTTATCATATAAGCAATCGAATACAATTCGATTTCATTCCAGCAACTACATTAGAAAGTAAATCATACAAGTATGTGAGAGTATATTAGGGGAGGGAGGGGAGTCTTAACATTATGGTTTATATTATGCTAACAGCGTAAGTAGTATAAACTGTGTATGTAGACAGGAGCGAAAGAGAAATATTAATAATTTTCAATGGGAATGGCATATGCAAGTCATATCATTCCAGCCATTATAACCACCGGATCTTTTTTCTTTTTGTAGAGTTATAATACCACCCAGCAACAACAATAAGTCTGTTTATAATATAAAGGCTTTAATTTGTTTTCCTATCAGTAAAAAGAAAGAAAGAAAATTATTCGTTCAAAACCAAAATTTTTTGAGAATTTTTCCAAGATTTTTCGAATTAAATAAAAATAATAAGTAGTTTCATTCCCCACACGATGGTTTTCAAAGATCTGTCTGCATCATTAGTTCTAGAGCATAGCGTGCTACACCATCGTAGACAAATTTTGCATCTCTTTCCGCCAGATCTCTGCTAGAAGGACACAACATGTATGGCGAACATTAGTGCGCACTCAAACATTTTAACGGAA